>OX439243.1:17231153-17856153 GCA_949319165.1 Sialis lutaria
GTAGTACCGTTCTACAAAAGTTTTAAGCCGATCAATTTATGCTAATCTAGTTAAAGTCTCCTGTGTAATTTTCTACCTTTGTAAAAAATTAACATGTAATTTTACTTAAAAAATTGCTTATGCTCCAAGAAAATAAGAAATATATATTTTTTTAATTTATCAGCAACTAAATGAGATATATAAACCGAAAAAATACAAACTAAATAGGACACTAATCTATTGTATCTTCATCACTATAAACAACAATCAAAATATTCACCAATCCAATTTCACTAAAAGAGATCTATACCATTTTCTTTCAGGTTATTCAACTATCTTCTTCGTATATACTTTAAAATCCATTAAACGAATTTCGCCTGAAATACCAAACTGAATCTACTCCCAGCATCAGCTTTACAAGATTATTTTCTTTCATACCATCACGTCCATTGTACAAAAATCAATAAGTAAATCTCATTCCTAAGTGTCAAACCACTGTTACTACATTTCCCCATTTAGTGTTAACTGTTGCAGCCATTATCAGGGTAATTTATGAGACGACAAAGTAAGTGAATTTAACGAAACAGATGTGAGGGGAATTGAATACAATTTCTCCCTCCCTCTCTTCGCCATTTTATCTTAATGTGGAGGAATGAGTAATAGTGTCGTTGAAGTAAATGAAATAATACATGGAATGGTGAAAAAAATATAATATTGATTCATGACTTATTTATTGTAATTTTCACGCTTAATGATAATAGGGGAATTGAATACAATTTCTCCCCCCCCCTCTTCGCCATTTTATCTTAATGTGGAGGAGGGGGTAATAGTGTCGTTGAAGCAAATGAAATAATACATGGAATGGTGAAGAACAAAATATAATATTGATTCATGACTTATTTAATGTAATTTTCACACTTAAAGATAATATGCTCATGAAAACATTAATCATGAAGAAGTGGTTAATAATCAAAAGCTAAGAATGTAACTATGAGGTAAGATGAAAGCTTAACATGATTGTTCTATCGGTAATTCACAAATTTGTTTAATAACTTCATAATTATAAAAGGCATTAAGCCTTGCTTTTTATCACGCACCGTTTCAAAAATTATTCGAAATTGATAAGAGTAAACATCTGTTTCCGCTTTAGTCATGCTCTTCTAAAATACAAAAACCATAAGTTTTCATGTTTCTAAGATTCACTGTTTTGGCCGTATAATGTGACAGACGGACAGACAGACATGCAGACGTCATTGAAATTATGCATCATACATAATTCAAATATTTTCAAAACGTGTGTTTCTGTTAAAATCTCGAGTTTAATTTTTTTTAAATTACTATATTAAGGTGGACCATGGAAGGCCATGCTCCTTGTAAGGCCAGTTATTAAAAAGCCGTAGTTATTGCCATACGATGATAAATTCCTTCTACTCACACTAACATCCATCGAACTCAAGAACACAGACGCGGCGGCGAGTCACTCAGGCCGTTATTTTGTCTGTGCCGTCCCATCCTTTATTGACTTCGGTCGTCGAGGTTAAAATTATAATACGCGCTCACAGCAAAACGTAACTTTTCAAGTAAATAAACTATTCTCTCTTTAATTTTTTTAATGAAAGACCTTTTTATGTAGATAGATATTAAGCAGATATTTTGATTGACACAACGTTAGTTTTAATTTAAAACTTTATATTGACCTTGTAAGGAGCCGTGTTCCTTGCAAGGTCATTTGGAAGAGTTTAATAAAACTTAGAATTAATAAATGATCTATATTAAAAAAATGTTTTATAAGTTACATAATAAAACAAAGTGTTACTTAATATTTTGTTTGTTTCATTTATCCAGTAAATAAAGGAATAATAACTGTTATTAAGGTGGCCTTCTATGATCCACCCACCTTATATTAATTTTCATCTACATATATAAAAATTAAAAATCAATAGTTAAAAGCATATGTAGGTATATACGTTGAGAAATAAAACAATTTTTTTTATCTAAAAGGGTGATTTCTGATATATTAAAACCATGTAACTTAACTGTAACACAAATGGGCACACAACTGACTCATGTGTCCCCCCACTAGAACTTGTCGCGATGTGGGGTGAGACCCGGTGTGCACACCGCTGCGAAACATGCTTCCACACTATTTAGCAATCACCGCAATATCGACGACACGGATTGTGGTCATTCCCGTCAAGTACTGTGGCCGCCGTAACCAGGGATCGTATATCGATTATAAACCGATACATTATTTTGTGGTATAAAAAATATTTTGGTTGAAAATGATTAAAACTTTATAGGTACTTGTTAAAGTGTAATTTAAAAAAAAAAATTGAATTCATTTCTAGAGTTCTGTAACGAAATTGAAAAATAAGAACATTTCGCACCCCGCAAAAAAGTGTCACAACTCAAAAAATGTAGTTTTGAGGAAATAGGAATAAATTAAATTATAACAATTTAGGTAAATCAAAATTGTAATATAGGAAAAGGACTGATACACAGTATTTAATTTAACTATTTCGGTATTCCTGTGCTGTTTGAAAATAGTAACTATTAAAACGCTTTTTTAGAATATATATGCCAGTTTTGACGATAGGTACACGAAGTACATACATTAATGACAATTTTTAGTAGAAATATATAGTAATTTGGAATCATTCTACATATTTATCTCAAATATGACATTTTTTTAGTTGTGTCACTTTTTTGCGGGAGTTCGATTTATGGAATGAATTATAAAAATAAATGTTAGTTTTTGGTGCATTTTAACAGAGGCAAATATAGGTCATTAATTATTTTTTTTTTAATTCAAGAAATTTATATATGTTAACGTATTGTTATTTTTGTTATTATTAAAATTTTAATTTAACAATTTTTCAAAAAAATCGTAATTTATTTTGCTTATTTACCCATATATCTCCGAAAATAATAAGGCCAAAAGAAATACCGCACTCACATATTTTTGGTTCAAAATAATAATAAAATGTAAAATAATCTGTACTGCTACCTTTTCAATAATATTTAAACTAATATCTAATTAACTTTGCTTAAAAGTTGAAAACTACGATTCGGGAATATATTACATGAATCTCAAATCAAACAAGACATTTTATTTTATTATTAAAATTTTGATTAGTATATTATTTTTCGTAGAAATGGTCACATCAGCATTTAAATATAAATATTTTTAGGTAACAGCACGAGCAATATTACTATAACAAATATATCAATTTAAAAATTTGCCATGAGAGCGTATAAATAACTAAAAGTAACAAAATTGGTTCATTCTAAACCAGAAGAGACTGAAATCCAGAAAAGTCACAACTTTAAAATAAAGATTTTCCAAATGATACCAAATTTTCTACTTTAGTAGGACACGCAGCTAGAAAATATAATTCTCTGAAATATATTTTTTTTCACAAATAAAGTAATCTCTCAAATATGATATGGTAAACATTATTTATATTATCAATTGAAAAATTATTTTATGAATATATGGATATCAACTTTTTCCACATCCTCGAAAGAGGAGGAAAGAGCGCCACGTGTTGTAGAATGTAGCACATGCATTTAATTGAATCTTATGCAAGTGATGTAATAGGATGCAGGTCTTGTCACGGTTCAAGTGATTTGGTTGCGCCTAATTACTACTTGGTCATGCGTAATTAGGTAGAGTAAAAAAGTTGTTTTGAAGTTTAAAATTACACCGATTTAAAAATGCATTCATATTTATTTGACTTTCGTGAATTAAATTTTACCGATTTAATAATTTTACGATCTAGGTTTAATTCTAATTCAATTATGTTATTAAAAATAATACATTGAAATAATAAAATAATTTTAAGTAAGTTTACATTTCTTGTGTAATATACAAAAATTGTGTTTGTCTGTAAAATGTTTTATTGTTTTTTTGTATGAACATATCATTGTTATGATTTTGTACTTTATGAATATGTGTATACGTATATAGTAACTATCATCTTGTTTGTTATTGCTGTAAATAAAAAGATAAATTTGTTTTTTATTGTTGTTCTATGACCTCGAGAACTTTTGTTTCATATTAAACATTTTTTAATTTTATTTTCTTATTTTTTCCTCCGAGTTAAATGTAAGCTACACGGTCTATATATTGTCGTAAAAACTTGAGTATACAATAAAATGTCTATGGGAATAGAAATACGCGTTTCTAAAGTTATATCACTATAAAAGTAAATGATGAAAAGCCACGCTTCAGGCAAAGGGCATCTCACATTTTTTTTATTATATGGGCACAATCAAATTTTCTTGATTTAGTTTCACGCTTATAAAACAAAGTTTAAATGTTTTTTTTCCTGAATCCAAAAAGTGATTAAGATGAATTATTTTAATTCAAAATATAACTATTAAAACCAAGCAACTCAAATATTTTGATTAACAAATAACATTATCAATATATAAATTTGAATAATAAATACAATAAACGTAAGTACAACCAATGAAATATTAATCTTTTGAATCAAAGTTCAAAATAAACAGATCTTTTTCTGCTATAATTAAATATTTTTTATTTTATATTTATAACTAACATAAGCTTAGTTTTCGACGTATAATAACATGTAATACGAACAATCTATATCTATAAAAGAGTTTGTCCTTAACCACTCACTCACTCACTCACTCACTCATATATCAACGTACAGCCCAAACCCCTGGGCCTAGAAACGTGAAATTTCGTAGGTGCCTTCCTTTTATGATGTAAGCACCCACTAAGAAAGGATTTTTCGAAATTCAACCCCTACGGGGTTAAAACAGGGTGTCAAAGTTTATATAAAAAAATATTTTTTTTGTTCGCAACTTATCGAACATACTATAAAATATAAATAGTGAAACGATTATTTCAGCATTTCCCAAAATTTAACCCCTAAGGTGCTAGGGGGGGTGGAAAAATTTGTAAAATATTTTTTTTTTTGTATTCACCGAATGAAACATGGCATAAGTAGGTACTCTACAAGAGAAATATCAGTTACGAAAATTCAACCCCTATGGGAATAATAATAATAACAATTGATGATATTAAAATAAATTCGGACAAATTAGTATTCAATTAAAAATGAAAGTTCGACGGGGACTAGGATGGATTTAATCTGCAATAAAAGAATATGACATTCAACCCCTAATGGCGAGAGTAGACGGGGGTTAGTTTAAAAAAAAAATTAACTAAGATCCGGGATATTTATGTTTTTTTTATAAGTAATGAATAAAAATCAACAAAAAAAATGTAATATGTCATCCCCTATTACTTATAGAGGGTTCTAATTAGTTTCGAAGTTTACGCGAGCGAAGCCGCGGGATTTCGCTAGTTATTTTACATAAATCATAAAAAAAGTACAAAAATAAGGGTCTATACTTAAGTATGCTCGCAAACCGTACTTTTGGAGGTTACTAAAGATTTTCGCATCCTTTTTTATATACTTTCTATAAACTAAGCGAACTGTTTAAAGTGCTTAAGGGGCCATACTAGTGTGAAATTTAAAAAAAAAATGTGAGGCATTATTCGAGGAAGAAGAGGGTCCATTATATGGGCCAGGTATAGCTGATTAGTAGTTTTTATGGTGAATATAATTTTAACTTGTAAAAATCGATAGTTAAATCTTTAAACGCGTTTTTCTCGAAATGAGATTTTTCAAATTTGCTGACATTGTAACTCCATCGTCCGGAATCATGACCGCAGTGGTGAAATTTTTTTTTGGCGCCTCCGAAGGCAGCGCATAAGTCGCTTAAATATCGATATTTTTACGTGAAAAAATTATGGAATACACGTCTAATATAGACAAATATACTATCAGTTTTCCAAAATATTTCATTGACTATTTTTCTTCCAAAAAATTTCCGAAAATCACCCAAATTTCAAGCGTTCACACTGGTATAGTCCCTTAAGTACCTACCTATCTATAATATTGATTCTACATTTAGATCAAAATAGCAGTAAATAAAAATAATGTTATCATTATTTTAAACATTTACCGACCCAAGTTTATTTTTTATTAAAACGCAACCTACATATAACTATGAACGCAATAATGTTTAGAATTTATGAAGTACCTATATGTCTAACTATAAATTGTTTTTACTTGCTTAATGAAATCGTTCGTTACCCTTTAACCCATATATAAGTATTTAGCACATAATTTATAGAGAAATAAATGTTCATTTTCTATATCGTTACCATAAATTTAATTGCTATTAAAACTCTTGACTCGTCTATATTTAAACGGGATCATAATAAAAAATATAATCCTCGACTAGACATAAAACTTTCATTGTTTTTACGTAGGAGGTAACAGACAGATGAAAACTATCAAATCATTGTAAATACTTATATATTTGATTATTGTGAAATAGCCAGGACCGTATTTATGAATAGAAATCATAGATGCTGCATCAATTATTTCCAGTATTTCTATCATAATGAATTATTATTTGTAAAATATCTGTAGCCATACTTACGCAAAAATGATACAAAAAAAGTGATATACGAAGTTATACTTATATTTTGAAATAACTGTATTTTAATAATTAACAAACTAATAGTCAAATATTTGATTAGTACATAAAAATTATTTTAATTATACAAATCATAGAGTAAGGATGTTTATTGATGCATAATTAACAACCTAGTCTGAAATACGTAACGGACATATTTAAACAAATGCCATTTTCAATGTAACTATCGCAAAGGATACAAATATGCAATATCGTCGCTTATCTAACAACACCGCTCAAGTCACTTTGACCAACTTTACAGGAGAGTGAAAAAAACCGTGTATGTTTTATATAGGCAACCAGCTTGCGCGCTGTCACTATTTTTTGAATTCTGGTCTCTTATTAGCCGAAACGTCTAGAATGTGATTGGTAAATCGAATCGCAATAAGTAGCTCTATTCAATGACATTCAAATGCAAAAACCACTAATTTTCGAATTGAGCGGTGTTGTTAGATAAGCGACGATATATTACAGTTGAATTAGGTCTGTGGGAGAAATTATGGTTGCAAATATATATTCCTGGCAAATTTCATCAAGATCGGTTCAGCGGTTAAGCCGTAAAAGGTAATAAACATACATGCATAATTACTTTCGCATTTATAATGTAAGTATGGATTAATTTCTGAATTCAAAACAATTGATATTTATTTTAAAATCTTAATGATATGCCGATGACTTGATGGATGATTTTTGTGGAGAACAATGGTTATAATACTCATACCAGGTAGCATGTTATGCATGTTATGTTATTGTCTAAGGTTGAACTGGTTTAGTGTTTATTAAAATGCGACAGCCTAATTGATATTTGTCCACGTTATTATTGAGAACTACTGCTTGGCAGTATTAGAATACCATTAACGGCGGTAAAGCAGTAGACACTGTTGATAATGTATGTACTATTAACATTTTTATCAGTTCTAAGCCCACTCGCTGTCCAAAACAACAATCAATAATGATATATGCGAAATAGAAAGCATGCAAAGGCGTCACCGATCCATTTTATTACACGCTAAAAACAATAACTTTTTATTATTGCGAAATCATATTTTTGGCAAAGATAGGATCGTTTCTTTCATTCAATCAAATTAAACTTTCTTTGCTGATTCTTGATTATGTAAGATTAGTTTATGATTTATCTATATGCTAATAACTCAACTGTACAGATTTGATACTAAATCTACTAACTCCACAAAATAAGATGTTTAAAAATACACCTTTTTAAAGTGTGTAGTTAATAAATGCAGCAATACATTTTTTATTTAGTATTGATACTCGTAATTATGAATAATGATTATAAATTTAAGAAATTGAGATTGTCTTTCTTTTAATCCAATACAGTACAATTATACAATAATAGCACACAAATATATTTGTATAATCACTTTAAGTACTAATTAAATATAATTAATTTATATAGTCACCGTCTATCAATGCCCAGCCTAAAACTCTGGACCTAGGTTTCTAGAAACGTAAAATTTTATTAAAATTTTAGGGTAAACTTTTTTTCATAAGCGCATGCACCCACAGCGAAAACATTTTTTTTAAATTTAATCACTAAGAACGGGAGGGTATAATTAATTTTTTTATATGTATTCATATAATTGCTTGTATCGTATTTCCTATGAAGGTGAATTTGAAGCAAATATTATTTTATTAAAATTAAAGTATACACGTGTATTGTGATTTTTTTATTCATCGAAATTCAACCTTATCTAGAGTAAAACGTGTTCCAGATTAACAATGCAGATTATAAATAAAAATTTTAATAAAATAATAGAAACAACTTGGGCGAAATAAATATTTATATACATTAAATTAAGCCACTTTTAAAGTTTAACTTATACTACTTATGTATTTATACAAATAAAATTAACAAAAAATAAACTAAGTTACTTGACATAATTAATTTAATCTTTTTATTTTATTTTATATCCAACATCTTATTACAATGTACCATAACAAACATTCTATAATTAATGATACATAATCAAATTTCCAGCAACTAAAACATGCATTGCACATAAGAAACATAACCGCATAATGACATTAATCACATACAAACATGTCACTTCATCTCAACGTTCACACATGCCAAGTGTGCTGATATGCACCGACATATTTCCATTGAAATTTAGCGCAGTGTAACAAGACGTATTCATCCTCCGATATGATGTATTAGCAAAGCATATAATCAACGCAATTAACAGCGGCTTAATTGAAGTCCCTCACGCAAACCCACGAAGCAATGATCGCGTTCAGATGTTTTTCAAGCAGACGTAGGAGGCTGGAATATTATTTATTTCTAACTTTTAATTATATCAGTGCTTCCTAAACTATGTATTATTAGAATTGAAATCGGTAACATTTATTAATAAGTAAAAAACATTTCTAGGTTTTTGATGTTTCGATTCTCATATCTAAATCTTCATCAAAAGAGTTTCTAAGATAACCTGACTTTTCGACTACCATGTCGGAGTCCTATTCAGACCTTGAAGAAGATTTCGACATTAAATTTGTAACAAAATATTAAGACTTACCTTCGGGTTACACTCATCGCTTGATAAACGTTGGTAATTCAACCGCTTGAATTGCCGACGTCGAGAGGGGCCCCCACCACCTTGCCAACCTTAACGTTGATTGGTGAATTTAAATTTCGCGCAGAGATAGCAATCACGGAAGTATTATGGAGGGGATAGGAGAAAGTCGGCAAATCGCGCGTTTGGCCCGTCGGTTAATCAAGCTGCCGGTAAATCAAAGGTCGATTAATCAAGCGATGAGTGTACATATATAAGTACCTATAGAGGGGGTATTATCAAACCCAAAAATTGAGGTATGAATCACCCGACAACAGTCAGTATACGATAGTTTTTCGAATCAGTGAGTTAAGCAACAAAAATTATCATACGCCGATAATAATATAAAGATGATTTCGATTGTCTCTTATCCTTTTACCTTATCGTGTTAAATTTTCTGTTGATAATTTAGCTGAAATCATTTTTATTTTTAGTGCAGTGTACTTTTTTTTAATATCAAAACAATGATTCGGATAGGATCAAGCGAAATGTGGTTGATCATATTAATTACAACTATAGTGGTGTGTTTTTTTTCTTTTTTTTTGTAATAGTACATACGTCATATATTTATCTTTTATAATTGAGTAGTCCAGATGCAAAACCTGCTATGTGTGTTTGAACAGATTTCTAGCAAAATTGCATAAATTGTTTTTGCAGCTTCTAGGTAAAATATCCTTATGCCTTTTTCATGAGTCTGGATCCAAACATGTCATGTTTTTTTTCTTGTCTCAATTCGATACAAAATTTATTGCTTTTATTAAAATAATTTTTATGTTAGTTCACCAAAAATATAGCAATTTCTGCAACCGACTTAATCTTTCAAATTTAATTTTAAGAGATTTTTGTCGGGTTTTCAGCCCAATTTATTATAATACTTGTAGCCTGAGACGAGTAGAATCCAAAAATACAAAAACTTCAAAATCCTAAAATATGTGGATAGCAAGTTTTGCATCTGGACGACTCAATTTATTCGAATAAAATCGTGTTTATGTTTCAGTATTTGTCAAGTAATTGTATAGTTATGTAATCTTATTATCGCCATCAGTAATTAGTGTTCATTTTTGAATTAGATATTATTCTTGAATAGTAATTGTAATACTATTATTTATTTTTATTCTTGTAATAAAAATTGTTACCGTTTAAAAGGTTAGTAAATTATTGTAAATATATCCAGCTTAACAAGAGAAATATGTATTTCGATACGTATTTCGACTTCGAAAGAAGTCTTCATCAGGAGCCTATTAGTTCTAGTCCTGAAGGTGGATTTTATTAATTTGAGTATAGTAAAAAGTATAGTACGTTTTAGTTTAATAAATTCATGAGGTACATATTATATTTTATATTAATGAATATTGAATATATAGCGTTGTTAAATTTTAGAATCAAATAAAATATTTATATAATTTTTTTTCCGTAAAATACAAAAACATAAAACATAAAATGTAAGATCCATCTATAAATGTACCTAGATTTAATATGCCATAACTTTAAAACAAGAACTAATAATTTTTTTTTGCTATTATATTCGTAATTAGCAAGCGCGTATTAATTTAAATTAGCTTATCGTGTGCAGTAAATATTTCGGCTATTGACTAGTGTTACAAGATTAATAATGATATAAAAAATTAATTACATCAGTTAATATTACAATGTAGGTATCGAAAATACATTTGTCATTGAAATAAAAACATAATTTCTTTATTTTGTGTCGAAAACAATTAAAATGTGACTAATATACAGAATTTTGTATTTACTAGATTGGGTATGAATTAAAAATTATGTTTTATCTAATGAAATAATAAAACTAAAAATAGTAATGTGATAACAATTTTTTCACCTTTATTACATAATACTAACACACAAATAGAAACAAAACTGTTTTAAAGCTATTAATTACTAACATATGTAAAATTAGTAAGTTATATTTGTAAACACAAAATTAAATTACTTTCATAGTGACACGCCTTTATAATTAAGAAATTTTTATTTATAGATTCCATTTCATAATTATAATTAATAGTAATAAACTTTATTTGATTATCAGTATCTCTGTATTATGTTATGCTAGTAATCTACATACATTTTGTAAACTGGTATATTCACGTTAAGGCCTAAAAAGAAATCGAAATGATATGATACATATTTTGAAAGACATTTATTAACTACTTATTACTTCCATAATTAATCGACATTATGAATAAAAACAGTTGATTATAAATTGGTTAAATTAAACTGATTTAGGACTCTTTCTAGTGCTAATATTATACAAACTTTCGCTTATCACGAAATGAAATAAAGTTTCTTAAAGTGGTTCATAAAAAATATAATTGTAATAAAAATTATGAGCGCATATATAATATGAAAATAACACATTTTCATGAATATAGTTTGAATTTTTTATATTTAAATATTAAATCCATTGTTAATACGACGTATTAATACATGGTTATTTTAATAACGACATAAAACAGTGTTTGCGTTCTTGAAAGTGCTTAAAATAAATAACATTTATATGTATTTTTATACAGAGTGTTTCATAATTGAACGTCAATATTGAAGGAAGTTAATTTGTGCATGATTTAAAGATTAAAAGCTCATATAAACATAGGTCTAGTCTCCGTTTTAAAGAATTCTTTAATTTTTACTAAAATAGTAAATTAAACTATTTTTCAGCAAACATACAATAATTTTTTTTGAAAATAATTTCAAAATCATTTTGTATTCTTTCATTTAATTTTTTTATCTATAGTGAATTTAAGTGAACTTAATCGTTGTAGCTTCTGAATGATTCAATAATGAAAAACGTACAAATAAATTGAAATAAGTAGGTACCTATGTATCATGAAATTACCAAAATGTGAGATAATTTGTTTTTGTTATGACCCAAAATTATTGCTAGATCAAAATTATGGCCTTATTGGACTTTCCCTCGTATGAAATTTTACTTCTTATAGGTACTTGTTGTTTGTAAATTAATAAATCACATTTATATTTATTAATTTCATTTATTTGATAAAAATAAATCTATATAATTGCGGTAAAACTAAATTTTAATAAAATATACAAAAGATCCTGGGCTCAAACAATTTAAGGGGGTAGCCACTGTGACGGGTCAAAAAATTGTCAATGTTTGGGAATTTTTTTCACAGATATAACAAATTATTTTTGAATCAGGTAAGGGACGTTTTATTAAGTATATATTCAACATATTTAATATAAATTTTTATTGAAAAATATTAAATATTTACAAAGTTATGAGCCTCGATGTGACGACCAAATAAATTTTTTTTCTCTATGGTCGACTCGAAATTTTGAGAAAGGTTATACGAAAAAAATAAATAATTTTTTTTTCAATATCTATATGAATGTAGCTATCGTTGCACGTAGCCGTTTTATTTTATTTTATTTTTTGATAAAATGGCGATCGTTTGAAATTTTTTTTCATTTTTAAGACCTATTTTTTTATTAGAGCGGTTTTAAAAATAGCAATTATCAAAATTTCAAAAATCGGCCACGTGCAACGATAGCTACTGTAAGTACGAAAATTATAAAATAAATAAATATGAAATCGGTTCATAAGTCTTTGTGGAATCGTGTCGACTAGGTCGAAAAATGTCATTCCGAGATAAACGTGTTTAATGTTTTTGTTTTGTCATAACCAGCTGTGCTACATCGCCTCACTAAATTAATTGTAACTACGTCAATTTTCAAAATTTAAACTCAATTTTTTGTACACATATATTAATGAATATGTATACTTTAAAAATATCTATGAAAAAAATTTATTTTTTCCGTCACAGTGGCTATCCCCCTTAATTCAATGCCGATTTTTTGTTAAATGCATAATCCTTTTGCAAGAGAAATTATTTTTGTAAATAAAAACTGGTAAACCAAAATTACACATGCATGTAGTTTGCTTGGGGTAATGCACACCCCAGTACATATTTAACAAATCAATATTAAAATCAAAACGCAAAATTAACAATCCAACATCAGACAACTACAATTAACACACGCAATCGCATGTCGGCTAATTTTCATTCATGTCCCAAGTTTCGCATATGCGCAAACAAACACATATACATACACACATACATGGAACGACAGAACGATCGCAGGCGGCTGTGACAGTTACGCGCCAACCGCGGCTTGATACAGACCGCGGCACTCGCTCCTGGGTACGGCAAATACACGTACTTACACCGCACGAATATACTTACGTAAAAAAACATTGTTGCTGTTGACAGTAGTTTTTTGTTTTTATTATATTTATACGGATGATATTATGTTCTTGTTTTATTTTGCGTGATATGTTTCGTGACTGACGTGTGGGTTTTGTTTTATGTTTGTTTTTAATGAAGTTTGAAAAGTTAGTTTTTTGTTTTAAGACTTTATTTTTGGGATGAATGATTTTTTTGTTTGATTATGTGGGTAGCATAAGATTATAAAGATTATTTAACAGAAACAAAATTATATATCTGAAATTAAAAGTTTTAAAACTTTTATTTATAGTAATATCATACTTTTTGTATTTAAAAAACATATATTTGACATTTTTTTAAAGAAATAAACGTTATGATTTTATTAGAAATAATTATTTTAATAAAATGTTCAATTTGTTATAATTTAAAAAAATCACAGAAAAAAATTAATTGGGAGAATACAACCTATGTTACATAATAAATATCGATTTTTTAATATTAGAATAAAATCTTAATCCATCTACATTATTTCTTAACAATAAATATTCTGTTTGAGACGATATTTGCTGCTGTTGTTAGTTAACTTTTTATCCATGTATAGAAATAAACATATTAATTCATTCTTTATGAAATAAATAATTAATAGAGCTGTAAATTAATATAATATTTATTGATGTTTAGCTATAATTCATAAGCATATATGTAGTTCAACAATCAACTTTCTTTGCAAGTTACTATTATTGTCAATGCAAATTAAACAAGTATTGCAGAATTACAAATAGAAAAGAATTTAATATATTCCAGTCAATTACAAGAACTCAAATCACGCATTACGTTTACCTTTATTTCATTTTGTCAAATGTCAAAGTTAAACCATTGTTTGAAACCATTGACCTATTTTAACAAAACTTTTGAGTTTGAATCTAACTCTAGGCATGAATATATTTAGAATTAAATCATCTACAAATGACCTAGCAAAATATCAAGACATCAAAATATGAATGTGAAATATTAAAGTATAAATTTAAGTCGTAAAGCAAATAAAAATGTACATTAAAGAACGCTGCTTATGTAAATAATGAGCATAAATATTTTTAGGACAAACACTTATAACACTTTTCTAGAACTGTAATAAAATACTTTTGTTTGACAAAACGTTTCATAAACAAACAAAAAAATGCGCGACAAAAAATATAGATAAAAATAGTGTAATAGTAAATAAAACAGTTCATTAATCGGTAAATGATTCAGAAATTGATTCTTGTTTGTAAAATCAGGTTACGATTATGTAAACTACATATCTTTAACTAAACTTATTATCATATATGTAATTACAATTCTACTTAAGATAAAATCTAGATTAATTTATATAATGAATCTATTACTTATACAAATAGATATAAGTGATTCCATGTAAGAGTACTTAAAATTAAATTAAATAAAATGTAGGAATTATCAACATAATAAAAAAAATTATTATATTATCCACAGCAAAATTTTTTTCTTCATCTTTCACATTTATAAAGATCAAGTGTTTCATACTAAAATCTTTAAAAAATATATTTTGGGGATTTTGATATAAAATTAGGTGCAAGGGGGAGGGTGGTAAATATATTACGAGTTCTACACTTTATTTGTCGTATATCCTCATTTTTCTGTGGTTCAAAAATGCCATCTTATTGGAGGAACTATTAACAAATATTCGTATAAGTATAATGTTAAATATCTATATTAAATAAATCAGCCTTTATGTTGCATCAAGAACAAACAAATATCATAAAAAACAATATTATACGATAAAAATTAGTTTAAAACTACATAAACACAAATCAAAAAATCTTTTAAAACCCCATAAAAAAACTTCGCGTCCATAAACATCAACTTTCGATACAATAAATCCAACTTATATCGCTCCTCAATATGCTAGTAGCATATACCTATATCGATTAAAGTGAGACACCCGTTACACATGTAAAACAAAACGTAACGATTAAAAAACAACGAGCATGCAAGTACGTTTATGACCCGCTTTCAATATTACCTATATATGTACAATATATCATTATTTCAATTAAATCCAATGTCGTGCTGTACCGGAAACACAGAGTCGATGTTTTGGACCAGTTTACTGCTTTATACAAGTGACTTATTAACCCTTGCCTTGTTTGAGTTTAAGTTATATCGAATATCACTATTCTAATGAGCGTATTCAAGGGGTGTAGAGGTAGTTTGACAGTGGGTGAAAAGGAATAAATCATTGTTTTTTCGCAAATAACCTAAAAAATATCGAATTTTATTGAAATATGTTTCAACTAAATGATAAAATTGATTAAATCTCCCATAATTTAGATATGCTATTATCGTTCGTATATCCTTTATCGTTCCTATCTTAGAAACTGTGAGTCTAATGGAAAATTTTTGGATATATAGTAATTATAAAATAATATATTATATAATATGTTTACCAGTATATTGTTTTCTAATATATTTTTAATAATATTTTGTGTCTAATCTTTTATCAAAAAGGGAAACAAAAATACGTAAATAACAAAAAGACCAGACATTTTTTTAACACGGCTATACTTAAATGACTGTACAGAAAAAATTGCATTGGACGAAGGAAATCGAAAATAATATTTTCTTAATTGAAAGAATATAATCTTACTCCAAATACAGTTTCTATTTAATACAACATTGTCAGACGAAAACGAAAATATGTTCATTTGAAAATAATAAAAATATTTTATTGCTTTAAACAAACTTTTTATGCATGTAAAACATAAGTCACTTTTCATTATTTATATATACATCATCAATAGTAAAACAAGGAAAATGTATTTTGTTTAAGATCTCTAATTAGTCCGTTTAGAAAAGAAAAAAAAACGCCATTTAATTTTTATAGGTATTTACCAATAAATATAATACATTAAAAATAAATAAACACTATGTCAGCCTATTTCATATCAACTAACGCTAGATAAGGTTTATCTAATTATGTCAAATAATATAAAAAATAAATACCAAGTAGTGAAATATACAAAAAAAAAACACAATTTTTGTCGATTAATTGCATAAATAACAATAATGCATTCAAGAAATATTCACATAGGGGTACTAATTTAAAACAAAATTATATATAAAATATGATAAAATGTACTTATTATGAAAATATCTATAGGTACTAAATGCTTAAAAAAGATAGATACTTATCAACACAAAACCTTTTAGGTCTTAAGTCACCAAAAAATATATATCTCTTTATGATAGATAGTTTCCTTCAGTTTTGTTGACACATTTATTGTGAGAGGGTTAAAGACATTGTAGAACTGTAACCGCGGCGTCTGTATAGTGCGTAAGTGTGACGCGATATTTCGGTGCTCTACTGTTAATGGACGCTAACGGGATGGCCGCTAGTCTGCTGGGAGTCGTTGTCAACTTTAGGTAAGATTTATAATACATATTGTATAATGTTTTTGTTGTCGAGAGATTTCTTGTAAATATGTTATAACCGATTACTTAATTAAATGAAATATAGTCGATTTTTTTTATAAATAAAAATCAGTTGATATGACCCGCAACGATATTTGATTACAATTTATAAATTTTCTAGATACTTATTTACATAAAAAAATAAAAATATAAACGTTTTTATTACGTTACCGATTTTTTTAAAATTCAATCAAGATTGTAATTGTTAATTTTTAATTGAGAATTTAGCTCTTGACATTTTAACTCCTCGACATATTGAAATTTAAATTTATTTTGTCTATACAGTCTAGGGTATTATAATTTTGTATCAATACCAATAATTGCGTATTTACGTATTGTGAGAGTTTAAAAAAAATATTTATTTCTAAAGGTTAATATAGTTTTGTTTATATGTTCTCTATGGAAATTCAGTTATTGCAATTAATGCATTTTATCTAAATAAATGTGATTTAAATTAAAAGTAGTGAAAATTTTTGTTTGTATAGTTAGTTATGATTTAAATTTTTTTTTTGTAATTGAGTTGATTATTTTTTCGACAGATTGAAGATTAATGCATGAAAAACAACACAAAAAAATTGAACTTTATATTTCATTAAAAGTATATTTATTATATAGAATATAGAAAATGACGCGAAAAGTTTAAATTTTCAAACCGCAGGTCTGTATTTATCAACGTTCTCGAGATATGGCCTTTTAAAGTTTTAATTTTTTTTTTAATTTTGGAGAAAAATGGTCATAACTTTTGAACGTATGGTCGGATACAATTTTTGTTTACAAATTTGAAATCAGCATGTCAAATTCTATATAATGACATGTATAATACTTGAAAATTCGATAAAAAAAAATTTTGTCAAAAATCGACATTTTTTTGGAAAAATCTCGATTTTCAGTAAAAAAAATTTTTTATTTTAAAGTAGTATACACGTCATTATATAGATTTTAACACGATGATTCCAAATTTGTTAACAAAAATGAAATCCGACAACACATTCAAAAGTTACGGCCAAATTTTAATTTAATTAGCTTGTGAAACAATAATACAATAAAATCCACGAGTCCCTTACAATAACTTATCAGTAGTTATTATTAACACCAATCTTACGAGTAGGTGCTTATCTAAATCTATATACAACAAATAATAAATATTTTGAAACAACAAATAGCCTTCATAGTCTGATTTCCTACATTTCGTTATACAAATCAATTATAAACTGAAATTTTCATAAAATGATAAACTACACGAAAAGTTAACCAGAAAAACGTTAAGTACAACATCTACTACACTCATAAATCACTGTGACACATTGCATTCATACGTGTTGATTATATAAATACATAGGTTGACATAGTTTAGATAAAATATCAATTAAAACTAATTTTAAAAAGTTTGTAATTACTCTCAGATGTGTAGAAATTGTACGGTCCAGTGAATATTGTTGTCAAGTATAAAAAGATTTATAGCAGAAATTGACGTAGGTGAACTAAAAATCACCGCCCAAGATTATCTCCCGTGAGATACACATACATCCACTTAACATCAACTGCGTGTGCATGTAATTTATGGTACAGAAGCAAAAAACATCTAATCGTTTATTAAAAATAGATATCAAAAGAGCCGCCCGTATAAAACGTCGATAAAATAAACCGTGCGGGAAAATCGGTGATATTTTTTTACAAAAATACAAATCATTCTGATAATAATGTCAATTTTCACATTTTTGCCTCGGGTGTAAATATAGGCAGATGTTTTTTTAGTTTTATTTTATAGGTGTTTTCCTCTTTGGGAAAACATATACGCTTTAACGGTCGTTGTAATCAGAAAAAATAAAACACTAAAATCTCGTATTTTTTACCACTAGGTAGGTATGTAATTTTAGCTGTATTATTGGTATATTTTAAAACAGGGCTGGCCAACCTGAAATCCGTCGCTCTCTTATTTATTTATGTCACGGCTTCTAAGTGAGTACATTTTTTTACCCTATACTCCCATATGATTTTTCCCGCCGAAACGAATTAGACAAATTACTACCCATCATCTGTGTCAGGGGGTGAACTATTGAAGGTTCAAAATCATGTGAAAATTAACTTTAATTTTGTATGTAAATATATTTAAGGGTTGAAGGATGAAAGGTTAACCTCAGGCATCACAAAGCAAAATAATCCTCGATTAGTTAATCAGTTGTTTTCAAAACATTATTACGTCAATTCTAAAAAAACAATCACGGTTATGATACATATTATAAGATAAAATAATCTGCCGTGTGCCACAGGACTTTCTTATACGTAATAATGACAGTGAACAGTGTACGTGATTTTTATTTTAGTGAAGGATATTTCTAACAAACTAATAAAAGATAGAGTAAAATGAATGAGACATAAACTATAGAAATATTATTTTATACATTATGTATCGAACGAATTTTGTTTAACATAATTACTAACAATAAAATGGAAACGGATGGTTACTCTTGTAATTTTTTGAATTTTTTGAAATAAGACAAAAATGTTTTAGATAAAAAATGTCGAGTATGTTATTATCTATAATTTATTCCCCATACATTTTTTTCCAACACTTATGATTTAGCCAGAAATATTTTTTTTAAAATCATTATTTAGAATAATCTATACTGGTTGCTGGGTGCTTTGACCGTACGGATCACGACTAATACCGTCAAGTCGCACGACGACCACTGCAAACTAAATGAATTAGAGTATACAGTGTTTATTCTCAGTATTACGTATAAGAAAGGCCCATGGTACCTATGGCAAACACGTACAGTCTCTGTAATACGTATAAGAAAGTCCCATGACACTCATGGCAGATATTTCTTCTCTGTTATGAACCATTTGAAATGTACTTAAAATCGAATACTTAGTAAAAAAAAAAAAAATTAAATTTGTTTTTTTTCGAAAAAATGAATACAACATAAATTATAGATAATAATATTACCTACAATTTTCAACTTGGCCATTTTTCTCTAATTCGCACTGTTTCAGTGTAATTCGAAAAATTCAAAAATCGATGTAGGTAAACATCCGTTTCCGGTTGAATGATCGTTTTCAAAAATAGGAGGTTTTCTTCCCAGGCAAAAATCAATCTTAAGTATAAAATTCCACCTTTCTACGATTTGTCGTATTTGAGTTACAGCGTCTACAGACAGACAGACCGACAGACCGACAGACCGACAGACAGACCGACAGACACACAGACATCATGGCGAAAATAGTCAGAATGGATTCAGGGAAGGTCAAAATTGATAATTCCATCAAAATCCGGATTTCGAAAAAAATCGCGATTACAATACTTACTTATACTATATGTATATTTCATATACATTGGTATAAGAAAGTAAAAATGTCATATTTAGTGAATTGTTCATTTACAAATTGAGAATAAGTTTAGAATAAACATTAATTATGGATTGAAAACAAGCGATTAACTAATCGTTAATTATTTGTCTTTGTGCAACCCAAGGTAAAACTCTTATTATAAATCTATTGACGATTTTATAAGTATTGCTCTACCATTATTTGTTACTTTCTTATACCAATGTATATGAAATATACATATAGTATAAGTATAGTAAACGCGATTTTTTTCGAAATCCGGATTTTGATGGAATTATCAATTTTGACCTTCCCTGAATCCATTCTGACTATTTTCGCCATGATGTCTGTGTGTCTGTCGGTCTGTCGGTCTGTCGGTCTGTCTGTAGACGCTATAACTCAAATACGACAAATCGTAGAAAGGTGGAATTTTATACTTAAGATTGATTTTTGCCTGGGATGAAAACCTCCTATTTTTGAAAACGATCATTCAACCGGAAACGGATGTTTACCTACATCGATTTTTGAATTTTTCGAATTACACTGAAACAGTGCGAATTAGAGAAAAATAACAAAGTTGAAAATTGTAGGTAATATTATTATCTATAATTTATGTTCTATTCATTTTTTCGAAAAAAACAAATTTTTTTTTTTTTTTTTACTAAGTATTCGATTTTAAGTACATTTCAAATGGTTCATAACAGAGAAGAAATATCTGCCATGTGTGTCATGGGACTTTCTTATACGTATCACAGAGACTGTACGTGTTTGCTATAGGTACCATGGGTCTTTCTTATACATAATATTGAGAATAAACACTGTACACTCTATTTCATTTAGTTTGCAGTGGTCGCCGGGTGACATGACGGTATGAGTCGTGATCCATACGGTCAAATCACCCGACAACCAGTAAAATTATATGAGTAAACATCCGTTTCCATCTTATTGTTAGTAATTATGTTAAACAAAATTCGTTCGATACATAATTTATAAAATAATATTTCTATAGTTTATGTCTCATTCATTTTACTCTATCTTTTATTAGTTTGTCAGAAATATCCTTCACTAAAATAAAAATCACGTACACTGTTCACTGTCATTATTACGTATAAGAAAGTCCTGTGGCACACGGCAGATTATTTTTCTTTGCATTCGTGCTCAAGAGGCTAGAAATGCGCCAAAGATGATTTAGTTCTTATTCAAAAAAATGAAAGTTATTAGAAAAAAAAATCAATAAGTACGAAATTCATTGTAGTCAGATACCGAAATAGAATTATTTTTATTTATGTGCGGCCCTTGGAGCAATTTGAGTTGGCCAGGCCTTTTAAAAATAAGAATCATGTTATGAATTGTGATGCCAAAAATTTACATACATATTTATAATCTCTGAATTATCATCTTATTTACTTTTTGATAGCTATAATTTATGTTTTAGTATGCAATAAGAACTAGATTTTAACCCAATGATAAATATTCAAAATAAAAAGCAGTTGGTACAATAATAAAAAAAAGTATTCATTAAATTGTTATTTATCACTTAATCCTAAATATTATGATACCATTTAAATTATTCAACATAAATAAATTCACTAGTTATCATATAGTGGTTGATTATATTCTATTTTTAGTCCACAATAATCAACAGGTTAATTTCCATAACTGTAAACATGCAGGTCTGCAAATATTTACATAAATACCATTTATATTAAATATATAACTTTTAGAAAATCAGTTCGTATCCTCTTATAAATATTCAATCAAAAAATATCGCACGCATTCATCAGAGGTGGGCGAGGAATTTTATGGTTCTGGGATAATGTTTTTTGTAATAAAAACTAACTGCTTTTGGCCAACACATTATTAAAAAAACTTTTTAACACAGAAGATATCTATAAATATAATTCATTTATATGACATATCGTCGCTTATCTAACACCGCTCAAGTCGAAAATTAGCGGTTTTTACATTTTAATGTCATTGGATAGAGCTACTCATTGCGCGTCGATCTACCAATCACATTCTAGACGTTTCGGACAATAAGAGCCTAGAATTAAAAAAATAGTGACAGCGCGCAAGCCGGTAGCCTATATAAAACACACACGGTTTTTTCGCTCTCCTGTAAAGTTGTTCAAAATAACTTGAGCGGTGTTGTTAGATAAGCGACGATATAATATTTGTAAAAATAATGTCAATGATTAAGACACAACATTTTGTCACCCCCGTATGGTTACAATTAGATATAAAACAAACAAAAATTTTCCTATTTTTAAAGCACTCCTGAAAACAAATTTTTACATCTATAGTTAATAGGTACAGCATATACTTGGAAGGTCATTTTACATATTTAGTTAAAATTTCAAATTTTTAATGTAAATTAATTGGCATCATGTGTCTAAATATTGGTTTCAGTACAAATTAAAATTAAAAGCTAATTATTTTTTGTATAATTTTAAATTATAATTGGATCAATATACATATCATCGTGTAGCTCAGAGATTCCCAATTAAGTCTATGGAAGTTTAAAAAGGGTCTATAGTATTATTATTCCAGGGGTTTATTGGGGGTCGATGATAAAGTTTCCTTTTTTTGTTTTTCAACTATATTTTCCTATATATAAATATTGCAATGACTGTTTTTGCTTTCTATTTACACTTAGTATACAGTAGAAACCGGTTATAACGACATCGGTTAATACGAGGTATCGATTTTGACGAAACAAAATAAAAGTCCAACTGAATCCCATATAATTGCATTTTTACCGGTTATTACGACTATCCGCTTTTACGACATTATATGACCGGTTCCTTCAATGTCGTTAAAACTGGTTTCTACTGTATTTATATTTTCTATATAGAAAAACATTATTTTAAAAGGAGTTAATGCAGGGAAAAGTTTAAGAAGCCCTGGTGTAGCCAGTTTTTTCTTATATTTAAAAATATAACATACAGGGTGTCCCAGGACTGTGTCAAACCTCAATATTTAATTTATTATAAGAATTGGAAGAAAATTTTAAATGTAAAAGTTGTCAGGTTAGAGAAGCAGCATAGCTGGAAAATAGTTTATACAGGTTGGTTGGTCATAATTTCTAAACCGCTTTGTATAATCCCATAATTGCTATATATAATACTCAGAAAAATGAATGCTTTTAGATTATCAAATTAAAAAATATAGTTTGTATTTAAAAAAATATAACTGATTTTTAACGCAGTTATAGGACATCCTTTATAAATGTAACTATTTTCTAGCTATGCTGTTTCTCTAACCTGACAACTTTTGCATTTAAAGTTTTCTTCCAATTATTATAATAAATTAAATATTGAGCTTTGACACAGTCCTAGAACACCCTGTATATGTAGATATTTTTCTTGACTGACTTTTTAAATAATTTAGTTGACTTTGTTTACGAATGATATCAATTTTACATTATACATATTTTTACACTACCCATGCATTCTGTATAAAAAAAATTCAACAACCCACTCAGTATTATTATGAGTATGTCAAAACATAAAAAAATCAAGAAATAATATTTTTTATATTATCTAGCTATGATAGATTTGTTATTATTAAAGTTGTTGTTTTTTTCTGGAAAAACCCAAGGGACAAGTTCATTTAATGAAGAAGTAGATCCGCCTCTGGCATTAATATATTATACACTTCTTTTGGATTTGTCATCGGGATATATTTATGTATCCGAATTCATATTACTTTTTATCAAATAGGAAAATACTTATATGAATTATGTATATTGAATTTATATGCATTACAAAAAATATAAAATATTCATACATAGTTTATTTGATTGTAAAAAAAACGTTATGAATCTTTACTTCTATATCGATTTTATGCTCGCGGTTAAATTGGAATCGCTCACGGACATGCTTATTTTAATTTATTTTTTTATTTTCGCACATTTGCAAATATATACTCATAGCATGTTGTGCTTATATAAATCAGAAACAAATTGTTTCAATCATGCCAGAGGTTTCAACATATTTCATAATTTTTAATTAAAGTACGAATTTTGATATGATTATTTTATTTTGCCGTCATATATTAACACCAAAACGTAATATTTCAATGTCTAATGTGATTTAAAAATAGCATTTATTACATTTATAAATTATTTTTTACTCTTTGTATTATGAAATTTTTGTATATACGAATATATTATTCAATATTTTTTAATAAAATTTTAATTACTATAAGTTCTACTCAGTATTAATTTATGGCTCATTTGGGCCCTCAACAACAAGTGTTGAAGAGCCTATACTCTCTCTACTCCTAAAAAATTAGCAATACTTAATAATATTGATGTTAAAATAATATGTTTGGCAAGTCATGTCAATTTTTTTTAATATTTATGGGGACACCGAAAATTTTCTTTACTTTTAAAACTTCACTTTATAATTGCAAAATGTAATAATAAATAAAATAGATATTAGCCCATCCTAACGTTGTCTACACGGAGAAAATATTTTTTTTAAAATTAACAGAAAATGCTGTGAACCTGAGGACAGAATCAACTTCTGAAAAAAATTAACAGAAAAGTCGGTAGAATTTAAAATAAAGTAAATGAAAAATTACAATGACATACTGGTAAATTTTAACATAGTACCTACCTATTAAAATTTACGCTATTCTTTAATTTAATTTCTTGCATATGAAAATTTCACATACATTATCTATAATTTTACTATATTTCTATATTACTTTTCATATCTGGCCTATCGCCGTCATAGAAACTGCAATACAGTATATTGAATTGTAGTAGACGTTCTTTTAAATTTTACCATGTCGGGTGTTAAAAATTTCTAGGATCAATTTCGTCCTCCCGTTAACGTTTTACATGTTAAAAATTAACATAAAACTTTTTTAGTGTATGAGACAAATGAGTATTTTCTAATTAAACATTAATTACGTTATAATAAAGATTAAGAAAAAAATTGAGGGAGGACTTCTGGTAATCCGGCGCTAAATTTCTATCCCATATTTTTTTTTGGAATACAATTGTTTTTAAATAGAATGCAGTGGAAACTAAAAAAATATATGTAAAATAATAAATATTGTATATCTGTGTTAAAAAACAATAACATGTAAGTGATACTAATTTAATGCGGCAATTAAATAACAAATTTACACTCCATTACCTCTAATGATTACTAACGTGTCGCGGTTTAGACAAATAATAACAAAACACACTAACGCTTACGCATTCACACAGAGACTCACTCATACACTCACATGCAGCCTAATGAAGCAGTGAAAGTGACATGAGCGAATCAGACGCATTGTGCATTTATACTAAACCTGTTATCGATGCACTTTTATGTGAACAATATTGCATTACAGTTATATAATGTTGCGTTGGTCGTGTTTTCTCACGAAGTTGTACAAAAAATTTTGTGTTTATTTTATTTTTTTCAATGTATGCATAGTAAAGATGGAAAAGTGAGTATTTTTAGTAGTTAATCGTCTGATGAACCCTTGAGTAAAATTGTATCACTTAAAAATCACGGAGAGAGTATTCTTTTAAAAATTAATCTGAGGACAGAATAAACTTCTGAAAAAAATTAACAGAAAAGTCGGTAGAATTTAAAATAAAGTAAATGAAAAAATACAATAACTTATTGGCAAATTTTAACATAGTACCTATTAAAATTTATTTACTCTGAAAAAGTAATATTATACGCTATTCTTTAATTTAATTTCTTGCATATAAAATTTTTACGTACATTCTCTATAATTTTACTATGTTTTCATATCTGGCCTATCACCGTCATGGAAACTGCTATACAGTATATTGAATTGTAGTATAGACATTCTTTTAAATTTTACTATGTCGGGTGTTAAAAATTTCTAGGATCAATTTCGTCCTCCCGTTAACATGTTTTTTATGTTAAAAATCAACATTATTTTTTTTCAGTGCGTCTGAATCAGGGTTGGCTCCCCACTGGGTAACCCAAAAAAACCCACCCGGGTTTTTTTGGGCAACTTGACTTAAAAAAACCCACTGGGTTTTTTTAAATTTTATTATTTTAGGGTATATTTGAATGAAATATTTTATTTTGTAACGAAATAATTGTAATACAATCATTCTAGGCCTATATATTTTATTTATAATTAAAATAACAGTGGTAATAGTACTAATTGTACCTATACATACAGGCTCTATCTGTGATTTGAAAAGTTTAAAACAAATAACTTTTTGTCTAGACCTAAAAAGTTATCAAATATCACTCGTTTCGACAATATGAGAGAAGATCTAGAATGACGGCAACCTCATTTTTTTAATACTAACCCCCTTTACTACAATTAGAATTAATCCATTTTGGATTAATAAAAAAAGACTGTAATGATAAATGTTCAAAATGGTTTCTATTATTTCTCAAAAATAAACAGTGCCTGTTTTAAAACTGATGATAAATAAATATTTTAAATAATTTCTTTAGAAATAACCCACATTCTCGAATAAAGGATTTAAATATTTTTTCTCTGTAAGATGGTATTGTAATACCGTCAAAAAATTGTGTCCGAGATAAAAATCAGATTCTGATTGTACTATACATATAACTTCAATGTAAAATACTGATATTTTCCGTATGGCGGCTGTGCATGTGTCTGTCTGGGTGAAGAATTTTCACGATAAGTATATTGTAAAAATTTAAATTACTTTTGGGGAAAATGTTTGCCTTAGTAAGTACTTTAGACCTATTGATTTTGGGGATTATCGAATTAGGGGATTTGGAAATATTTGAAATTTTGTACCTAATATCATATAAAAAGGGAACTTTGCGAGGTGTATCTCGCCAATTTTGAACTGATGGTTCAATCGAACCTAAAGGACATTTATTTATTTATAGATCGAAAGCAGCTATTAAAAGGAAAGAAAAACATGCACAAAATTCAATTTTAAATAATAAAATATTACGTTTTCTAATTCACGTTTCCTAATGCAACTTAATTCAAATTTTCAGATTCTTATTCTACATTTTGTTTTATGTTATTGAGTATATTACAGAACTAGTATTTTTTTAAATATTTTAAATAGTATAAGAAAAATATTATGGAACATGAAAGTTATGTTTGGTTCTCTGTTAATTATTATTAACTTTTGTCTTCCAGACTCACTTTGAATATTAAATTAAAATTAAATTATTTAAATATTTTTACATATTTATTGTAATCTTTTTATTCAATAATACTGGGCATTACCAGATAAACATTTAATTATGTTTGTCGAGTTTCAAAATAGGTCTTGAAAAAATCGGAAACCATTTCGAACAGTTAATTAACATATTAAAAATAGTATTTTTTTTTTATTTTGTTACTAGGCCATTCAAAAAAGACATTATAGAAAACTATATTTGGAAATTCGATGGACCTTTTTATATAATGAAAACATTGAGGACAATACTCCTATTTTAGACGCAATTACATCAATCAACATCATTTGAATACATTTTTTCTGTGTAAAAAATATATATTTTATATGTCTTTTCTTAATTTAAAAAAAACCCAATAAAACCCAAAAAAACCCGGATTTAAAACCCAATAAAACCCGGTGGGCTGGGCTTTTTTAAAAAAACCCGGGTTTTTGCCAACCCTGGTCTGAATCCGTTAAAATTTTCCATCTAGGCACCTATATACTGCATACAGTCTAAACCGATTATAATAACATCGAGAGGACCAGTCATATTAGGTCGAAAAAGCTAATCGCCGTAAAAATCGGTAAAAGGCAATTATATGAAACTTAGTCGGACTTTAATTTTGAGTCATTAAAACCGATATATATTGTTATAATTGATGTCGTTATAACTGGTTTCCACTGTATTTTATAAATTATGTTGCATATCAATATAAACTCTATTTAACTGTGATCTTAGATATTACAACGCTATTCTAATGCGGTGTTTACACCGAAAAAACAAAACTTCGTATTTAAAAATGTATAGGGTTTATTGCTTTTTTGTCATAAAAACACCGTGTTTATGTTTTGATTTCTCGGTGTAAACACCGCATAACACAAATTAGTTCTTAGTATTCTAGTATTTTATATACTTGGTAGCTTGAGTTTCGTCTCTGGTCTATTACTACATATATGTTTTATTAAAATGCGACATTACAATAAACAGTTTTTAAATTCAAACTTATTTTCACCTACATATTTCTTACGAACTTTTTATTCGAATAAATGCAATCGTATAAAACCTATATCAGTATTATACTCGAACTCATACATTTACGTATTCAATTTTCTTACACGCTATTAACTTCAAAACAAATCCAGAACTCCATAATTAATTTCGATAGTAAACATTTCAAAGTATGCGTATAAACTGTACGATTAATCTTATTAATAATGCATTGCTTAATAATACGAATCCATAAACTTTTAAACTTCTCAAATACTATCAGGGGCGGATCGCGAATTTCTGGTGCCCTGGGCTAATACTACTAGGGGCCTACCTTATTTTTTTAACAATATCGTCTATTGTTCTCAATGAAGGCTGGGGGCCTTTTGTATCCACAGGGTCCTGGGCTGCAGCCCAAAAAGCCGCCCCTGAATACTATTTAAAAGTACCTTCTATTTTCTATGTACAGTAAGTAAAACAAAAAACTGTTTTACTTTTTCAGAAGTCAATACTAACAATAATTTTATAAACATATGTATTTTACATGTAATAACTAAGAGTAAAAATGTTTTATGTACTATATTTATTAAATGAAAAACTTTACAACTTAGTCTTATTGGCGACTGATTAACTCGTTTCAAATATAAAAATAGTTCATTGTAGAAACTTAAAAAAATATGAATGCGAAAGAAGTTGTTTAAAAGAAATTAAAGCGGTTTTTTATACGTATCTATCATATATCATAACAATACAAATATAATTAGAATAATTTAAGTGACAGACTTCACGTGGGCGATCCACATCATTCAACAGTTAATTTGTATGTGAGTTGTTTATGTAAATATGCCAAATTAGTTTTATATAAGAGGTCTTCGGTATTTTCGCAACAGCAGTAATAAATGATACTTTTATTTTAAATTACTTTTTTATGGTATGTGTGTACTAACAAACAAACTTTAAGATGTTTTTTATGTTTTTAGAGATTAAACGTATCGGTATATAAAGTTTTAACTTTCAAATAAAGTTCTGAAAAAAATAATGTTCGATAAAAAGTGATTTCTGTAATGCTTTGTAATTTTTATCAACGATCTTTTTTTAATTAATTAATATAAAAAAAATGTGATTCATTTATTATTTATTTTTGACGATTTTTGAATTTTGATACCACAGGCGTGGTCTTTGGTATGAAAGGAATAAAACTTAAATTAAAAATGAATTTTGTATATCAAATTTGACTATAAAGCTTCAATAATATAACCGATTTTATCGACTATTTTTTTAACGGATTAACTTATTTTTCTTTTACATAAATAGCTTACTATCTGACGTCAAACAAGTGATTATGTCAAAATCATGTACCGAACTAATATAGATTTCAATTAGCTAGTATTTCAAAAGTTAGCGACAACATTTATTTATCTTCAATATAGATAATTCGCTATAAACATATATTTTGAATTAATCGAATATTATTTTCTATGCTACTACATTAAATTATTAATAGTGTTACAAAAAACTTTAAAGATATACAATTAAAAAAATCTTCTAACATTAATGAGCAAATACTTATAATTGATAGCTCAGAGTTTTTTATTACAGAATAGATTATTGATAACTTATTAAAATTAATTAAAATCAATAATACTTTTTCACACTCAAAAAAACTCACAAAAATAAAAATATTCTAATTGGTAAAGTAATTATCACGTACGACATGAACAAAAGACAGTTATTATAACAAATTATTAAGTATTTTAATTCTCATGAGTGCAAAAAATACTCTGTCCATATTAGCATGATAAATACTTCCGCGTACTTACAGTAGCGCTTCCACTTTCATTCCATAACTGTGTCATTTCCATAATAAGAATAATTGTGACAACGACGACGTCAGGTGACTCCAGATACGATCAAGATATAGCATGATGTCGTTCTCGTTTAATCATGAGGAACGCGGTATTTAATATTATACTGGTTTTCGTTTTATTGTGACTGAAGTATGGGTATTATGATCATCTTATATGTTTTATACGTGCGAAGAATTGTGCAATACTGCAATCGTTGTAGAGAGTTTATTTCTTTTATTATTTTTTAAATGAAAATCTTCAATATAATACACGAATATATGAAAGTAGTAAGTAGGTACAATTTGTCGTGGTATTTTTATTTCATTTTGGAAATGTTTGATCTCATGTATAGTAAACAACATAGATAGAAAATAATTTAAATATACAGTGCCGTTCATGATGAAAGGAACAAATTCGTTTAAAATTCAGGTACTTATATTGTGAAATGCTCGGACCCGTCGATTAGTATTTTGGAATATTTATATATCTTTTACATGTTTTATTATTAAGTTTATTAATTTTTTATTTATTTATCACATTTCAAACGTCATTATTCCAAAAACTCTGATTTTAGAGCTATAGTATGTTTTACAAAAAGTGTTCAGTATTTACCTAACAATGCAAAAATGGCATAAAATACAGGCTCCATTTAAAAAAAATTTACAATGACTGCATATATTCATCTACTATTCCAAAAACCGCTGACTTTAGAGCAGAATTTATTTTGCAATTCAAAAATGACATAATATATGTATAGGGTGTTTCATTTAAAAAATTCAATGATATCTGCATATGTTCTTCTTGAGACACCCTGTATACAATTTTATTATGTCAAAAAATCTGCAACTAAAAATACTAATCGACAGGTCCGAGAGTTTTTCCACAAAATAATTACCTGAATTTTAAACGAATTTGTTCCTTACATCATGAACGCACGTATAATTAATAATTTGTAGGCAAATCGACTAGTATATTTATTAATCCTATCAATCCTATCAAAATATTACAAAATAGACAAAAGTTATCTTTCTTAATTTTGGTATTAAAAACTCATATACATAACTGCATACATACAAGATGTCCTAGTTTCGAAAGTCCAGACAATTTCTTCGAAAACAGCTTAAACAAAGACCATTTTTCATGGCTTATTGCCCTACTTTAGATGACGTTTACGAATATTTCGAGTGGCATTTAGCAGGGCCAGTAGCAGGATAATGACACTGCAAAATTGTTTGCTCATCGTTAAAAAAATAATTTTATGCTGAATATATACAACTGTTTTAAATGAAATTGTTCATTTTTTATTAATAATTAAACTTTAAAAAGGAGAGATATAGTCCAATCAAATTATCAAAAAAATGTAGTTCGTAAGACATTGTTCTACAGAGTCATTTTTTTTTTAATTCAAATTGTTAAGGGGTGTATTCTGAGTACTACATTAAGTTGGCGTGGTCTATGACCTTGAGCGTTGTCCGCCATAAGCACGAAAACTTTAAACGTAATTATCTCGTAAACCGCTCATTCTACGATAAAATTTGTCATAACCTTTCTTATTCACCAGGGTTGAATCTACAATTTTATTCACAGGCTCAATTCTCTATTGTCAGTTGGTGACGAGATATATTGTAAAAAAGTTGTTCTCTGAACAAAAAAAGTGTAGAATTTTGTGATCTTGACTTTTGTTATTACACATTTTGTAGGTTTTATTATAGTTTTTGAAATATAATGAAAAAATGTGTTTTTGCTATGCTTTGCGGGCAAATAACACGCAAACTATCGATTTTGCAAAATGGCATCTAATAACAAAAATATTGCAAATTGAGAGTTCTAAAAGATTGTAATTAAACTTTTTTCAATATAATCGCTTCTTTACGAAATAAATGCAAAAATTCATTTTTTGTGAACTTTTTTACAATATATCTCGTCACCAACTAACAATAGAGAATTGAGCCTGGGAATAAAATTGTAGATTCAACCCTAGTGAATAAGAAAGGTTATGACAAATTTTATCGTAGAATGAGCGGTTTACGTGATAATTACGTTTAAAGTTTTCGTGCTTATGGCGGACAACGCTCAAGGTCATAGACCACGCCAACTTAATGTAGTACTCAGAATACACCCCTTAACATTTTAAAACAAAAAAAATGACTCTGTAGAACAATGCAGACCAAAAATACAAATTGATTGGACTAATAAGACTCATAACACATTACCTAAAATCGTTGCGTTCCGAAATATCAATGGCGTGTCATTCAGGTCATAAAAATTGCTTCGAGTTATAAAATTGATTACTTAAACTAAACATTAATTACAATAAAACAATGATAATCAATATGCGTTTCGACTTCACACGAAGTCCTCATCAGGAGTCGAATATTATACTATTTCACTACAGTACTATCAAAATAACCATAGTTAATAAATAATAAAATATCTCTACCGGAGAACTCTTCTTAAGGTGACATTAACTTTATTATATCCGCAATATCTCGTTCATACATACATACGTATGTATATTTTTAAACAGCCATTAAAAGTGTGTATTGACTATATCAAAATTAATAGGCACAGATTACTATCAATGGACAAACATGAAGTATTTTATTTTGATTTATTTTTATCAATCCATTTCAAGAAATATAAATATCCTACATAATATACACAGTTGTAGGAAGAACTCAATTTATTCTTGACATTTTATGACATATGTCCATGTTAGTTTTATTCGGTTTGAATTTTGATATTTCAATATCAGCAGGTATCTGTGTCCCATTCTATCATTTTCATTCATAACATAGAATATATTCTTATACCCATTGGGCAAAGTGACATAAAGTATTGTATTTCTTTGCAAGAATGATTTATATTGTTATCACTCAATTCTTACAATTCAATAACCAATGTACAAATGATGTTAATTGGAAAGTAATGTCATTTGAATAATTAATTAATGTTTAAATTATTAAATGACCCGTTTAGTAGAAGTAAAAAAATAAAACAATTGTTGACTTTTCAATTGATTAGCAAATAAATTAAATATTCATTACTTGCTTTTAAAATTTACTTTATTAAACAAAAACTCTAAAAAGAGAGAGTTAATCGCTTTCACCTCTGAACACCTCATATATAAAACAACATTATAACATTAATAAAGAATTATACTCTGACAAAAAATCACCTATGGCTGTTTTTTTAATTAAGTTATTACTACATAATTAATGATCTACAAAAAAATAAATTACACATGCCTTTATAAGATCAATGTGTAGCTAGTTCTTTATCTCATATACCTACAGACTGTATTGATGCAGGAAATCTTTTTGTGGAACAATGAATTTTTATAATATCGTTGTAATTAAAATTGAACCTCGTTTTCCGGTCTATTTCACTGTTACTTAACAACTTCTTATTTGCGATATATATTAAATGCATTAATCATATATAAAGGGAACGCATTTTAAATGTTTTATGCAAATATGGTTATGTATATGTATTATCCATATATATTGATTAATAGTCGCCACTAAAAATTTTATTTAAAAATTGATTAAATTTTGCCAATGACAATCTTTGAATACTAATTTTAATCGAATTTCTATAGCAGAATATTTGCTCATAAGATAATAAACATTAGGTACTATACATTAAATTCCAATTTATATAATTCAAATAATGATTTTAACGAAATAGATACTTCGTAATTTATCTCGAATCTATAGAGGTAAAGGAATTTTTAATAAGATTCATAGACAAGTATATTACTATAGGCAGGCCCAGATAGAGGGGGGGCTAGGAGGGCCATATGGCCCGGGCCCCCTGCGTCTCAGGGGCCCCGGCGCCTTGAAAATTATTTGTATTTTACATATTTTTTGATACTTATACTATTTTTAACAGAGGTTATTTAAAAAACATAAATATACTGCAAAAAAGATACACCTTGTGGTAAAAGTTTAAGTAGAAAGCAAAATTTTCTTAAAAAACCCCTGATTTTTAATACTAAAATAATATCAGAAAATTATTAGAATTTTACCAGTACGAAATTTATTTGGAATGTCCTTATGCTCGGTGGGGGGGGGTATGGGCCCCCCAAAATGTGGGGTGGCCCGGGCCCCGTTGAAGCTCTCACAGGGCCTGACTATAGGTATTAAAATACACTATTTAAATTTAATCGTGTGTATATCTATGTATTTAAGTGTAGGTACATATTATTTTTTAACCCTTAAACTACGGGTATATTTCTAAAAACCTAGTCTGTGGAACGCAAAAAAATTGAACTCAATAATTTTTTTTTTTTATAAAATTTAATAAAAGTTAATTATACATGTACAATTATACAATTGTACATGTATTTTGCTTACTGTGGTTCTAAATGAAATCCCACGTTCATATCTTATAATAAGAAATAACATCGTCAATAGGTGGCACCCGTTCCAACTAATAGATCGTTATACTATTAGATCGCTTATTGACGATACCCGTACCTCACGAAAGTTTCGTTGCGTCGTCTATTAAAGTTAAAGGGTTAATAACAGTGATATTATGAGAAGTACATTTAGGTTTTTTTCATTCGCTACAAGGTTTATGTTTTAGATTTTTATAATGCATACTACATAGTATATTACGAGTTTGTTTATTGATTTACATCAATATTAGTAGGTACTTTATTCTAGATATTATTATTATGTATTATATTCGATTGAAAATCGCATTGTTCAATGTAATGAGTTGCCTGTAAATCAATGCATTTAATAAATTAATATCTTCAATTTACAAGCATCGTTTTCAACATACAAAAACAACTCTTTTAATACGACATGATTAAAATCTATGACAGACAATCGCATATCAAGAACGAAATCATTTATCATTAAAAAAAAGTAGCTTCGGCTAGGAATTTCTCTAATAGCCCGTTCCGCGTTAATTAAATCTATTGTCGTGATTTAATTTGTAATGCAATACATAATAGTTCTTGTCGCTGTACATGACAGAACTAATTTAAAATGTAATTTTCGATATTTATTCCACAACGAGAACACCTATTAAATTCTAGTGTTTTCCAAATTACTTTACGAAGAAATTTATGAACAAAACGTATTATATAACTTAAATAATTAAATGTTTTGTAAGAACTTTCCAAATTTTCGAAACTGATTTTTTATACAGGCTGGTTTCAAAAGAGATTTGCCGTGCTCTCTCGACGCAACGAAAACAATCGCCTCTATGAAGGAATTTTACAGTTCATGTAAAAAGAATATAGTTTTTCAATTTCTACAATATTTTAATAATGATCCATTACGTCAACAATTTTAGGGCAGATCTAATAATTATTACATTGTGGAATCTGCATATTTCTAATTGCATAAAACTGAACCCAAAAGTGTATAAAGATTAAGAATTAATAGGTATTTTAACTTTTTTTATTAAATAAATATTTTTGTACCTCTTTTCCCCGATCTACCTTATTTCATGAATTTTCATAAACAAATTATAATTGATAATTAATGTTATCCCTTTCTTATTTCATAACTTTGAAAGGATGTCAAAAGTTTTTTTATATATGTAAAATATATAAAAAATAGGTTTAGTATAATACGAAATACTAATCTTTATTAATACATCAGAAAATATTCGTAACTTGACACTTGGCTAAAGAAACTGTACAGAAATAAATTCGAATTTGAATTCATACTATAACGTCTGGATCTCTAAGTTATCAGGTAGACTTCATATTTCATGTAAATAGAGCTCCTAAATACATATATTTTAAATTGAGTTCTGCTACATTTGCCAGACAAATGTAAGGATTTGTACATTTATTGCAACTAGAATTTTATTATCTTCGCATTTTTCATTTGCTTAGTAATGCTCCTTTATTTTATTTTGTATTTTAAAAAAACTGTAACGTTTTTATTGATATTTTCAAATAAACCGTATTGTCTTAATTCAATAATCGAATATCAATCTATATTTGAGTGATATTTGTTTCGTTTGATGTATTTCCTTTTGCGTATTTATTGATTGTACACATTCAGCCATAATCACTTGAATCTTAAGATCTTCTTGTTGCATTATTAAAAGTTGTACATATATAGTTTATATATAGGTATAACGCAGACATGACGGTACGAGGGGAAGTTAACTGTGAGCCTACCAGGGTAGAAATAAAAGGGTTACGTCTCATGAGAGTAGGGTGTGACTCAATCGGAGTGGGTGTATTATTACCAAGCTTTTATTACGTTCTTTATTGATTGTTATATTTATAAATTAGAAAAAGTAAAGTTTGTCTATTCATTTTGCTCGTCATTCTATTTAATTATAATTAAAAACTTCATATTTGAATATTTTTTGTAATTATATATTCATGAATTTATAACTAAATTAAGATATGAAACACTCTATATTTGATTATTATGGTAATGATACTTTTACATTAATTTCTTATACCACTGAATACATAATTTCAATTTATAAAAAATGGAAAAATAAAAAAAAAGCAATTTTCTCGTTTTGAATAATTTTTGTGTAAGTAATTGATTGTACTATAATTTGAAGTAAATTTTCGATAATTTTCACTCAATAACAATTTACCGAGTAAAATGAAGATCGTTCGTCAGAAAATAAGTAAATTGAATCATTTTTCACTTTAACGAATACCAATTTAAGTGACATAATGTTTTATAAATTACCATTCAATTTCAAAGACTACTGCTATATTCATTGAAACATAAGACAAGCCATTACTTCCAATATAGCAGTTGACAGGAATTCAAATTATACGATGTTTCTATATACTTTATAAAATTGTTTTTGTCTTCAAAACGCGAAGAATTTGAAATTAAACGAGAGTACCAAAAAAAGTAATTGAATATTTCGGGATTTTTACATATTTGTATTTTTCAGTTTACATTGAACTAAAGTATATTTATAAAACACTTCCTTCACGTGGAATTAAGGCTAGCAATATAAAACAGATAGACAGTGCAGATTTATATATGATAGTCGATAAAACAGGTTTATAGTTTCGTATTTGCACAATAGATGTCACAAAACTAACCTAACCTATCGCGCATACAAATGTCATAACCTTTTTTTTATCTAATAATTTTTTCGAGCAACAAATAGCTTATGTCCTTCCTCAGAATGCAAGTTATCCTTTGCCAAATTTCACCAAGATCAATTCAGCTATTTTAACTGTGAAAAGTTAACGAACAGACAGAAAGACAAACACACTCACATTTATAATATTAGTATGGATTTTTTTCTTCTGAATTTTGTCATTTTCATTCGTAAAACAGAATTAGGGTCAGATATTATTTACATTTTCAAAAATATAGAAGATATGAAAACGGCTTTAAGTAAAGATCATCCGGTTGAATCACAGTTGTCAAAAACAAACCAGAATTTAAAGTTTAATAAAATGATATTTCCGATGAGAATGGTACATACAGGTATACACCAAGTACATCTTCTACATTATGCAAGATTTGTTTGAAACAACAATTCAGGAAATAACTTACAATACTGTCTAATACGATGTGCAGTACTTAAAACAAGAGAATGTATTGTGATTACACGGAGGTTGTTCACATCTTATCACGGCGAGTAAAATAACGGAATCCATCAGAGAGTGCACCAAGTTTATTAAACTAACACTGTTATCTGAACTTTGTGTTGCAGTGGGTGAAAATTTTGCATTAACGCAAAGTAAATCTGAGAAGCGAGACGGGGTTTAATTTCTTGGTTGAAGATATGTTGCAGAAACTCTCAGATATGGTGACTGAAAATAAACAAAATCAAGATTATATCATAGCTTTTTATATATTTCGTCTTTAATAAGAAGAATGCCGGTGGTATTTCTGTCGGCTAATAATATAAAGAGCTGCGAGAATGCTTTGGATTGCTAAATGTGGTACAGTTATGAATGTGTTAAAATGTCACAGCTTATATATGAAGTACGTACATACTAATTGCAAGTATTATTATGTTCGTAAAGAGATCATTTTTTATTACATGCATAACGTTTTCGCTTCGTGGCAGAAGTAGTAAAATGGGTCATTCAATTTAACAGTATACATTAGGCTGGGCCGAATTTTTTTTTTTTTTAATTTCAAGTTTGGGTAGTGGGGAAAAGTTGTCACATGTGAGCAGTGTATTCCTCAAAAAATATTTTTTTTTTTAAATATCTACCCGGGCCCATGGGGACCAAAAAATTTTTTTTTTATTTATTCTTTTAAATTTTTTTGAGGACAAAAAACAGTACTACTGTATCTATTACATATGTACAAAAATTATTACTGATATATTTCAACTTTTTATCGCGCACCTGATCACTTAAACATACTTTAGCAAGCAAAGAGCTGTACAATAACTACACATTGTAAATTATTATAGTAAAACAACATATTTTTTTATCTATTTGGGTGCTAAATGTTGAAATGTATTAACACATTTTTTTACATGTATATTAAACACAGTGGTAGTATTTTTTGCGACATCATATGAAAAAAAATTGCATTTTTTTAATTATTATTTGGACCCTAATGGGCCCGGCTTGATATTTTAAAAAAAAATCAATTTTTTTTTATAATACACTGTTTACATAAGACAACTTTTCCCCACTACCCCCATTTGAAATTCTAAAAAAAAATTTTTTTTGCCGTTTTCGGCCCACCCTAGCATACATTAAACAGTATATATTATTAGGTGAGTCTCTCCAACATACATTATTTTACTTACATAACATAATTATTAAAATATTTAAAATATATCTCAAAAGATACACGACCATACATACATATACACTCAACACATTAATTAAGGGGACACCTAAAAAATAGCCTGTTTTCAAATGCTTGTAACTTTGTAATTTTTAAGTTATGTTCTGTTTGGTATAGTTTTACTGTTTATTTACTTGACTTTTACACTCTGTTTAATGTTAGAATTTTTTATGAAATTAATCAAAAATCTTTCGTTACAATAGATAATCTGAAAGATGCTAAGTTAAGCTTCATTTTACTTTTTAGTTATTAACTATACCACCAAAATTACTCCGGTTATATTCATTTGAATTATTTTTTCCTGATTTTCACTAAAACTGCAATACCTTTGCGAATTTTTGTCACATTTTTTTTCGCACCAATATTAATTTGAAGGTATTAAAATTCTCTACAAAGAGGTTATTTTAAAATTTCATTTTCTACATAAATGCACGTCAAGTGTCAAAATATGCAGATTTTTCAAAATTTATATAATTACATAAAAAAGTTAAAAAATGAAAAGATGTTGAGGAACGAATTGGACCATCATAAAGTAGAGTAAATTTGCTCCATGGAAGAATAAAAAAGTTTTGAAAAAAAATTATTTTTGATCAAGTTACAAGTATTTGAAAACAGGCTATTTTTTAGGTATCCCCTTAATTAATGAGTTGAGTATATAATGCATTTACAAAGCGTAGCTTCATTTGAACAATATGTATACAGTATATAGAGATTATTCAAAAATAACAAAATCAATGTCGTTGTCGGTGACTCTAACTCAAAGGGAACATTATTATGTTTGATGCAAATAATTACAGACCGTTTTAATAGTGTACACAGAGATATCTCAAAAATGACAAAATAAACAATTGATAGCAACATAGAGTACTTCAAAGGAAACATTATATCTCATGCAAATAATTGCAATCTTTCATTTCAGTTGTTTACACACACAATTAAAAAACGTTAAAATAATACTGATGTGGCCATCACAAGAATTTTGGAACTTTATTATTTTTATTATAGAAATACGTTTCGTAGTTTAATTTTAAATAATAATAAGATAGTTCCAAAATTGATTTCTGGGTTTTTAAAAATAGTAGGTGCACATCTACACAAGAAAACAAGTTTAAAATTCAACTTTTTAGCGTTGGTAGAAAGACTAATGTGCGGTATCATAAAAGGGTTAGCAAATTTGCTAGCTTGCAAGCACTCTCAAATGAGGTATCAAACCTATATGACTGTTCTCTTGGAGTTTAATGAAGACTTTGACAAGTTTCACGCACGCGTTGTATGTATACACTATACACCAACAACGGTATTAAAACAGTGGTGATATTATGAAAATTATTTTGTACGGTCAGAATCGCCAACTGTGTTACAATCTTACAATAAGTTGAAGTATCACTACTCTAAATTCTATAACAAATCCAAAAATACTATTACAAAATTCTTCTTCTTGCGTTTCTTGGCTTCCTTTTCTTAGTAATTCAGCTACACTCACTTTTATATTAATTGCACTGTTTGCCCATTATTGCACTGATTTTTAGATGCTTTTATTTCACTTGTTGTATATATTTTATTTTATTTTATCTTTTTCTTTCTATTCTCTCTTATATCGTTTTTATATTTTTAGGTTTACTGTTTTTATAAATTTTATTATTATTTTATATGTTTTATCGTTATTTAAATTTAGGATGTTTTGTATAGAAGTGGGTAATGGGATTTTGAGGTTTTTTAGGTCTTCGTAAAGCGCTAGTTGTTGTCTTTTAAATCTTTTACATGCGAAGAAGATGTGATTTAAATCCCCGATTGAGGTGTTATCACAAGAGCATATATTTGTTTGTAACACCTTAATTTTGTGTAAATGTTCCGGGTAAGAAGCGTGTCCGAACTTAGTTCTCGTTATGCTCACTATTTCACATCGGCTATAGTTTTTACAAAATTAATACCTCATTTGTGAGTGGTTGCAAGCTAGCAAATATTGCTTGCCTCTTTATGATACCGGACATAACATAGACAGATTAAGACACACAAACATCTTTGAGGTAATGGCCGTACTTTTTTTCATGATTACCTTACACACAAAAAAAAACTGTATTGGACCAAGAAAATCTTGTTTTGTATATAACGAAAACAATATTTTCTTAATATAATCGTCCAAGAATACTATAGTTGGTTTAAGAATATATTTCTTATCTTAAGAAAATATTGTTTTCGTTATATACAAAACAAGGTTTACTTGGCTCAAGTAAAAGTTTACTTGGTATACATACACAATACATTTAATGTAAGTTGGTATAATATATAGTTCCATGTATAATGTATATCAACACAAATATTAGTATGCACAGTTTCATGTTAACAGTATACATAGATAAATTCAAATTTGACAGAAAGTCGCTGTCGATAGCAGCAATGTGGGCGCTTTCGTACAGTGACACTGTAATCACGGGCTAACTCCGGGCTACGTAGCGGCGCCCGCAAGTTTATTGACACCTTAATTAGTTTCGTTCGTGCAAACAATTCGCACACATCTAGTAGTCCGCGATAATTACCACCAACCTACCATTGATCTTGTCTAGGAGTTCTTAAGGTTAATGTTTAGACTAGCTACGTAAGCTTTCTGCTTTTTAGTAATCATGTTGGAAAGTCTATATTGTCTAGCTCACGTAAGGTATATTTAAAACGTTCAACTAAATGTTATTTCAATGTACACAAATTATAATGAAGCACGTATTAAGAAAATTTTGGAATTAATAAATATGTTCTCATAAAATTTACAAATGACATTCATCTGAGTACTTTAAAATTACTATACATTTTAAATCAGTGTAATGTTCATAATATGATGTGTATCTGTAAAATAAAAATAGGATATACTTATTTCTCGTATAAAATAACTTAAATATTATTGAAATGTTAATAACACTATTCAACAAAAAAATACTTTTGTAATATAACAAATATCTGAATAGAAAATTTAAGAGGCTTTTGGCATGCAGAAACCGAATTTGTTGCCCAATTGCTTTCATCACGGCAGGGTTTTGAGATATTCTAACCTAAAAGTCCCAAAAATGACTATATTGGCAATGTTAAAGAATTTATTATCAAGTAGGTAATTTTATTCTAAAGTTTTCGGTCGAGGTAACAAATAGTATTATCTTTCCTCTTTAAAATGAGTTTTAACTTTTTACTGTTCGATTTTTTAGCCGAGATGTACTAGTTTGAAGATATTATATTTTTGTTAATAGAGTGTAGTATAGTGTAGTAGACACAATGAACTTTACTACATACATATATCTTCAAAGTTTCGGTAAAGAAAAATTGCATAGTAAAATGTAAAAAATTATTTTAAAGAGAAAAGATAGTACTATTCGAAATCATGAAAGAAAACTTAAGAAAAAAATTACCTACTTAGTAATAAATTCCCCAACATTGCCAAAATCGTCATTTTTGGGACTTTTATGTTCGGATATCTAAAAAAACCTGACGTGATGGAATCGTTTGGGCAATGAATTCGGTTTCGGCATGACAATTACCTTCTAAAAATTTATGTGATTTTTTTTGTTACATGGTGTAATATTATTCAAAATGTTGTATCAAATATAATAAGAGTTGAATTACATACAAATTACATTTACAGTACTAACAGTTATTTAGTCTGTTATTTAAGTTTTATACAACATTCCTTCTTATTCATAATTCCTCAATTAGATTTTAACAAGACACATAAACTTTCACAAAGAGGTATTACATATTCTGTAATGTACTGTCTTCTAATCTTTATAGAGAAACTTGAGGCTTACCATAAGTTTTAATATGTATTTAAATGAAATGAAAATCGATAATAGAATTTACGTTTACTTAAGGAATTCATAAACCAAGCAGATGTGTCTTTTATAATCATAAATGTTCAGTAACTCAAGAAATAATTGCTTTTCTTAAATAACTGATGGGAATATCCTTCAAAAAAGATGAAAAGAGATTGATATAAAACTCAAAAGTTATTGACAGGCTTGATTGAAACGTAGACAATTCTCAAGATGTTGAAACGGAAAGTTATATGCTTTATTATTGATTTTAAAATATTATCTTTGGTATAAAACAAAACTTCTGTATTGTTTGTGTTTAAAAAAAAGACAAGTCAGTGAATAAGTTAGTTTTTTTCTTGCTTTCATTACTGATTATTAAAATTTAAATTAAAGAATTTGCAGTCAAGAAAATGTTTGTTAACTAATATCTCGAAAACAACAGCTTTAAATAAATTTTGATTTACAGAATTATTAAATCACCCTTTTTTCCGAATAAGTGAAATCATGTTCTGGAACAGCATCTATATTATATTTTTTTCGCAATAACTAAACGATACGTTTATTTAAAATATACATATATGTGTGTATGTATGTTGCTATTAGTCGATATTAGCACCGATTTTGATGTTTTTTTTTTAATGTTCGTTATATCATACTATTTGAAATCAGAAACAATCTATACAAAGTTTGGAAATTTGTATAATTTACCGATTTCATATACATATATTAAGTCCGATTTTCAACGAGAAAATTTTACATGGGGTTTTAGGGGTCGCTGATTAAGAATACGTTATCAAAATAAGTTTTATTACAGTTTTTTTGTAAATTTATTGAAATTTTTGTTAAAAATATGTATTCGAGGTGTTTTTCGAATAAATATCACAAAAAAAGTTAAGAAAAAAGTTATACAAAAACTTTCGGGAAATTTTCCAAAATTTTCACGAAAATTTTTAATTTGTGTGTAATAACTAGAGATTGGAAAAATAGTTTTTCAACTATTGCGAAAATTGTAGCTATTGTAATTTTTATTACATATCTCCATCGATTTCAGAAAACTGATTTGATTGAACCCAATTTGAAATCAACTATTTGCAACTATTTTACCTTTTCAACTATTTTTAAACTATTTGACTTTTTTTATCCAACGTTAAAAATTTTGTATTGAAAAAAAAATCATAGAGACAAACATTGAAATAATTCTAATTATTAATATTGATTTTTTGGTAACAATTTATAAGTATAAGTTATAGGCCGTTACAATTAATTTACAAGTATACTTTCACAAAATTTAATGTAAATTGAATTATTTTTACGTGAGAAAAAAAAAACAAAAAACCGAAATATCGATTTTCCGCCATTTTCTCGGAAAATTTGAGGTTATATTGTAAAATGTTTGTACGAAGTTTTAGATTTTTTTATTGTCTACAACTTTTGTGCTGTATATTTTTGGCTAGAAGATCACGTTTGGCCGAAAATCGCGAAAACTTACTTTCAACCCCTTAAATTTAACTAAATTTTCCGGCTGGTCCTTGCTTGTTATTAATTTTTTTTTCAAAAAAGAATAGAATGTTTTTTTTTATTATAGTAATACACTTGTTTGTAGTAATAGTAAATTTCAAAAATTACTATCGTAAAAAATTTTGTGACTATTTCGCTAACTATTTTGATTGAAATCAACTATTTACCAATTATTTTACGAAAAAAAATCAACTATATAGTAACTATTTCGTATAAAATAACAACTATTTTTCCAATCTCTAGTAATAACATTGTATTATTGAAAAAAATAACCTTGAGGGAGAAAACACAGCATATTTTTTTGTCAGAATTGAATAATTATTTGCAAAACGGCAAACGTTTATTTTTTATAAGCGCGCAATTGGATACGAAATTTCGGAGCTAAACGTGTAAAATCAAAATTAGTGCCCGTAATGTGATCCAAAATTTTGTAACCTTAAATAAGGGTATTTCGATCAATTTTGCAAAATTTCATCAATATTCAATAAAATCTAAATATGTACATAAATGTAGGTATATTAATTTCTGTTTTTTTTGCGTGAAAAAAAAATTTATTAAACAATATTAAAAAATATTATTCATTAAACTTAATTATGAAAACAATAATTTTTGATATAACGAACATTAAAAAAAAACATCAAAATCAGTGCTGTTTCCGAAGTAAAAATACTCATTGACACGACTTTATTAGAAAAAAAATATTTAAAAAAATTTAGTTAAAAATTCGTTTAGTGACAAATTGTTTTGGTTATTCTGTAATGTGTTCAAAAACACATAGATATCTAATTCAAAACTATTACCTAAAACAAGTATTACATTATTAATACAAACCAAAATAATCTTCGTTGATAAAACACTCAACAGTTTAGTAATTCTATACATTGAAAAGATAATCTTACAACATGTATACTGTATACGTGATCCTGTATGAAGGTTGCTGTTTGATTTTGACGGCGCTTCAAGTCTACCCCAATCTACTTCCAGTGTCGCTGTGTCGCTGACAATTAATCATACGAGAAGTTAGGTTAGGTTGGATTTGCAGTTTCTCGCCGGTTTGTATAAATGAACTTTGACAATAGAAATAAACTAGAGGGAAGCTTTATGTACGATGAGATATCTTGTACGGCAGCGAAAAGGAAACGTAAGCCGGATTATAAGTGCTTTAAATGCACATTTCATTAGATTCTAATACTTGTAGTTCATATTAATATACATGTATTTGAACATTGTATTTGTATATTCTGTTGGGAATGGTAATGAGTTTAAAAGACGTTGTTTATTGTCAGCAAATGATATTAACGTTTCCATATTGGCAAGAGATTAAAATCTAAAACGATATTTAACTTAACCCTTTGTAGCCTCATGTGACATTTCTGTAACAAACTTCAATAATCCCGCTAATATACGTACTAAATATATTTAGTTCATTCAAATTTTCAAATATGTGTAACACTACTGTAACATATCACTGAATAACTTAGTATCAAGTAAAATTCACAAATGGCATAACCTATTGACTTACGTATTATTACGTAACTATTGGCAGTAAAGCAGGACCAGATCGGCTACTGGCCGATTTGGGTAGAAAAAATTGTAAGTTTCCCCAGTGTATGACGTTTCAAAAACAATTTGCGAAAAATACGGTGTAGCATTATGCTACAACAAACAAAAATATTTTCAAATTCTGCCATACCACATAACTGTTTTTTAATGATTAACTCACAGTTATGTCACTCCCAAAAAAGTCAAATAAATAATTAATAATAAATATTTTTAAATTGCTGAAAAATACGTGTTTTTTATATACCTAAATTTAACTCATTATCAACATAATTTATTTTTTTAAGATCTTGAGCTACAAAGGGTTAATTAGTAAGAAGTCCACTGATGTCTTCAGTTGTTTCTTTTAATGGGTATAAATTTCTATACTTATAGTCTTATAGTATACTACCATTACATTAAGGATGTACTGGAGGTATCTCAAAATAATGAAAAATGCATGAAAATTGGTGGGAATGTTCTCAATAGCATTCTGATGCTATAAACGAAATATTAAATTGTTTGTCTACGCCGTTTAGGAAATATACTGATTTTAATTTAACATGTGTTCTTATGGAAAACTGATGTTTTTTGCCATTTTTTTGTTAAAACACATTGATAAAATAATGTCATTTTTTTAATTTTTAGGGAGCGTGTAGTACTTGATTAGTAGAACATTTATGCACAATATCATTAGTATTCACTAAACCATTTCTGAAAAAATAATTATAATACAACAAAATTTCAAATTTCGCTTTCTGCGAAAATTTTGCGTATTATATTTGGCAACGTGGCATATAACGTATTTTTTTGCATGGACATAGGAATATATACAATATGTATTCCTATGTATATGTAGTTCAATTCAATCTAAGAGAAACTTATTTCATAAACCTGCCGAAATAGCCACTGAAAGGGTGAAAACCATCCTGAAATTTTAAATTTTAATTACCAATAAATTCATGTTGCCATGAAAACAAAACGAAAAATTCGTTTTATCAAAATGAATTTGACGTATAGTAATGTTAAAAAGTTAAAAATAATAATTATAATTTTCATTATTTATCGAAATAAGCAACAGGTATTAAAAAAAACACATTTATGTTTATTAATTTAATATATATATATATGCATTTACTAACAATTTTTAGTTCTTATACTATGCCAAAGTATATATTCATCAGACTCGAATATGAGTTACTTTTCCTACTATTGTACCTCCAGTACATCCTTAACGTTTTTTTTATTCTTAAGAATACATATTTTTAGAAATTTTATAACTTTCCTTCATATTGCGTTTTTGCATTGATGAGTCATAAATAAAAATACAAAAAATCTACACAGCAGGGAAACACTCTTGAATATTTTAATAAACAAATAGATCTATACGTAGAAATATATTCAACAATAATTTAAAGAACTTTGACCGTCTACTTTGGGAAATAAGCATTATTATTAATTAAAAATTAGTCACAAAAATATATCTGTATGCATGTAATTGAAAAGAGGTAATTAGAGAAATTTATATTCTAGCTCTGTTGTCTAAATCAATTTTTTTTGTTCTGTAGATACCTTGTTTGTGACTTAATCGGTCTTTAAAAAAATAGTTTCATTTTATCTTAACTTTATTATACTCATGTATATGAAATATACATATACGTCATATAGTATAAGTAAGTACTGTAAAGCCGATTTTTTTATTAAAATAATTCAAATTAAATTGATATACTTTTTATTTGAATCAAAAATGATACAATTGAATAAAAAAGTTTAGATAAGTTTTAAAATAATGTTCTTATAAAAAGTAAGTGTCACCGCACAAATTATTCAACGGTAATATTTTTGTAGGATTTAAATGTAAAGTATCACATTATTTATTCTACCTGACTTCTTTTTCTGTAGTGCGCTATAAATACATTAAACTTATTATGAAGATTAATTGTGCAAGATATATTTTAGTAAGTATTTTTGTGTTTATCAAATTTGAACTTTAATTTTTCACTGTAGAAACGCCAGCTTTAATGTTTATATCAAGCACTTGATTTATTAATAATTTTATAAGATTTATCAAATTTATAAACACAACGTGCATTAATTTTTCATTGTCTAGATACGTTATGAAGAATGTTTTAACACAAATATTGTTATACTACATAGGTATATTTTTAACTTTTTACGCATATTTTATCATAGAATAAATAAAGGGAAAAATAACACCACTACTGTTAAAATTGGTTTGGAAGAAAGTATATTTATCTGTTAATAAAAATAAATATTAAATAAGTTTCTAAGAAGGTCTAAAAATTTTTAGTACTAAATTTGATGTTTTTATTTTATAATTTAGTCACTTTTTTTGACACTAGTCTCCCCTACATTTTATAATTGTAGTTTTATGTACATTTATGTTGAGAGTAGAAAGATGAAATACACAAAATTAACATTCTGAAAAAGATTTTTGTGTTATTGACATACATAAAACAAGATGTTTAATGGTCTCAAAACTTGAACAACTCAAAGACATTGTGAAATTTTGTCAGTTGGAAGTTAGAGCATGAAATAGCAAATAGAATTAATGGATCAAATTGGCATGTGAAACAACTGACATGTCGGGAATTATAAAAATAATAGATATGTTTGGATATGTGTTTATATGTATGTTTGTTTGCAGAGCTGAAAATGTTAACAGAATTATATAACCGAATAATTATATGTTTGATCAAAAAGGTTAATTTTTTAAAGGTTTAAAAGAGAGATTTTCATTAATTATAAAACAGTATTATAAAAACGAATAAAGCATAAATAAAACGGATTTTATATAATTTTTTTCCCTAAAAAATATACATGAAATGGGTCAGTCCACGGTGACGGGTGTAACATCTCATCTAGGATTGGAGTTCATAATTTTTAAATAATACTAGTTAATAACATGATTTTATCATTTTTTTATGTAGATCTTAATGTAATACATGTATATTGAAAGAATAAAAGGTCTACGGTTATTTTACAAAAAAATGTCAGCGTTCAAAGCCCTGTGACGGGTGTGACGCCAACTATTGCAAGTCTTGCAACCTCTATTCAAAATCTCAGTTACCTACTTTATAATAATCATACTTTAATATGTTACGAATGAATTATTTTTTAGTAACGCAACAGTATCAGGTAAATACGTAATCTATTTAACTGGTTATTACTCAACAAACATTGTGACGGATGTGACAGAAAATTGTGACGGGTGTGACACGTAGAAAAGGATACGATAAGAGTACTATTTGTGTGTTTAATTGCTTATTGATATTATGAACTAATACTTATAACATTTATTTATCAAATACATCAATGGACTCATTAAATTTATAATAAATGCGGTCACCCTTAGTCATTATTGTTGGTGAGGGTAATTTTTTTTTAATTTGGTCAAACGTCACGTTTGATTTGTAATTGTCAAAGACTTTTAATAGTTTGCCATGATCGTCACTTATTCTTAAGTAAGTTATTGCGATTTCACCTTATTTGTTGTCTTTTTGGAAATTTTTTGGAAATTTTTTGAAATATTTTGAAAATTAACAAACATTTTTCTAATTTTCTTTTGGTTTATGAAAATTGATGTTAAATAGCCTGTTAATTTTATATTTTAGTATTTATTTTCGTAATATATTTTTTTAACTATCTGGTATCGATTACCGCGGACTGACCCAAATGTAAGATAAATTTCTAAAATAGACGATATAACAATTAAAATATATTGGTCTTATTTTTTATGCAATTAATGCAATAAATTCATATATTTTGTTGGACATTTTTCGATTTTCAATATTGATTGGAAAAAAATTATAAAAGTTGAGAAACTATTATAAATGATAGGTAGTTGATATCTCCATAACATTTAAAAGATCGACAAAGAAAAATGATTTTTTTCTAAAAATAAAAAATCTTTTATAATTGTTTATTATGTTTACTAATGCAAAGTTTCTTAAAAGTTGATTTTAAAACCATACAAAATGCGGAAGTTTCTATCGGTATAAGAATAAATCCAGCACTTATCTCTTCTAAATAAAAATGTATAATTAATAACCATTATTTTTATTTATTTATTCAACGCATACAAATCAGTATTAGATATTAATAATAAAACAAATTTAAATATTTATATATAATGATGATGTTTTGATAGCGTGTAAGTTCTTTATCAAATCCTTATTTTTTATACAAGATTTCACAAACCTAATATATTTCGTTGTTTGAATAAATCAACATTTAAGATAAATTATTCATTCATCCTCAAATACCCCTTATCGCATTTTGATATACTTCTTCAGAATACAATAAAATATACACAGTTATAAAAAAGAATAATTGTAGCACTAGAAAATCAATATGATGACTGAGCATAATAAACAAAAGTCAATTTGATATATTAAATTCAATTATCTCGACTTAATCTTTAGTTTTTTCTTTTGGTTCTTTACAGTTCACTTGAAGTTCAAAGCCATCATCATTGCTTTTGACATAATGGTAATTAATTATATATCTGAAGAATTGTTCTCTATTGAATAAAAATTTTACAAATGCCTTCAACTGTACCATAATACAATGCTAAATTAGTTTTTAATGATCTTGATATTTTGAAGTTATTATAACTGTATTTTTTATTTTAAATAGTTTCATGATTACCTATTACTAATTTTACTAATTATTTTATTTTACGTTTTTAAAGGAAATAGATTTTTGTGAAAAACAAAAAGTAAAAATAGTTTTATATTTCATTAAAAACGCTAAAAATACATGTATTGTTTAAATGCCTTATTTAAATTATAAGTGCTTTTCCTTGTATTCGAATTCTTAAACAAAATGTTGACACAACACAAGAATGTACTAAAACATAAATATAGTTTATTATATTGCAACACTTGACATTTGGTTAATAAAAACTTATTATTTATGATACTTTTGTAAGTAGTTAAAAATTTGCAAATATTTTCTTAATTTTCCAAATATCTTAAACACGGACTTGAACCGGAATTTATTTATAGTTCGGGTTCGGTTCGGGTTCAATAATAATTTTCGGTTCGGGTTTAGGTAAAGGTTCAGTACGGTGCAAAGTTTTTGGGTTCAAAAACCGTTTTTCAGGTTCAGGTTCGGGTTCAAATTAAAAAATAAAAATAAATTACTATTTGAAAATAAAAAAGCTATCCTGTTGTGGGCTCACAAAACATTTATGCGGTATAAAATAAAAATCCACTAAAAACGATATATTTTCTTGAGATAAAAATTTTCGTCAATCATATTATAACAAATGTATATTGTTATATTTATAGTTTATAAATATAATAATATACATTTGACAAAACAATGATGATACGAAAAAAGTTAAGATTAAAATTTCTACTTTTCAGATTTTTGTAAATTGAAAAGAAATTCATTTTTACAAAGTTATAGAATTATAAAGAAAGCAAAAAAGTTCGGGTTCAGATCCCTGATCTTAAATAAATGGTGAATTTTAATATGAATAAATTTAAGGTAATCTTAATTTAACTAAAAGAGGCGGCGATATGAAATTAATAAAATATGAAATAAATGTAAACGTGCCCCAACCATGAATATTGTACTTATCTATGTGGTTTCATTAGCAAGCTAACTGGCATTTGTTGAAACCTCAAGGGGTGTAATTATCTCTCACAACTCGGAAACGCTGAAATGAAAGACAAGATGAATGCCTTTTTCTCCCCACCGTTTGGTAAATTACCTCAACTTTCATGTTGGCTCCCGCATTATGAAAATAAATTATACATATTTCACTGATTTATAAACATAACTGCGTGTACACACACTTAGAGGTATTTATCATTTGTGTGAAGGGTACGTGGACACGTGGAATATCAGATTAGAGCCATGTTAATTTATTTTGCTAAATTTATTTTGAAACGAGGATGACAAATATTATACTTTATGTAAAAAATGTAAGTATATTATATATTATTACCAGGTGCTAACGTTGAATTGTGGCAAGTTATTTCATTATATATGATATAGTAAGTTCATTTTTTATTCTTTTAAGAAATCATCGAACGAAAATAACAATTAAAAATCAATCAAGAAAAACGGTGTTGTTTCAAATAATTCTAGGCAAATTCTAGTTTAACTAATGAGCGCTCTAATTTTAACAGTGACATATACATTTATATTATTCTCTACAGGGCCGGATTTAAAGGTCTGGATGCCTCGGGGCAACAAAGGAGTGGAGGCCCCTTGGCCTCAAATTATTTTCCAAATAAAATGAACAATTGTTTTCAGTCGAGTTTTCCAATAAATAATTTATTGTGAAACCAAGTATAGATTCTTTTATTATTTAACGAACATATAAATATAATCGAATATAATAAAAAAATGAAAGGAAAAGTTGTTTACTAGTGTTTATTAGTCTGAATTTGAATTTTTTTTTTCTCTATTGTGGGGGCCCCTCTTTTGTGGAGGCCCCGGGGCTGTAGCCCCGGTTACCCTCCCCTAAATCCGGACCTGATTCTCTATACAATTTTTAAGTATTTTTATCACCATCGAAAAACAAAATATGAATCAAATACAATGTGAGTTTATTTTAAACCCCGAATTATTTGTAAAGTACATTCTTCATTTTTTCTAAATTCAATTATCAAATTTATTTTTAAGCACGAGCGAGAAAAATTAGTATTCAAAACATATTCAACGAGTTCATTCATCCTAAAATATCCCGGAAAAAAATATTTTTTATAATTCAACGACAAAAATAACAGAATGTGAAAATCAGCATTATGAAAGAGTTGGTAATGCGTTTTTTAAATGTTAATATTAAAACAAGCAGACAGATCCTCTTATTTGAGTGAAAAATATTTTTGTGTACATATAAAACGTACACAAAAACACTTATAGCAATCAGCGTACAACTTTAATGTTTGACGTCAAGTAAAGTGTTAGAACGAAACAAAATTTAATACCTCCTATCTCTTCTCAATTTACAAGAGCTTCAGACTTAATGGAAATACTCTTTATAAGAAGTTTACTACAAAAAAGGTAGAGGAAAAAATGTATGCAGTGCAGAGGTTATAAATCAATTATTTAACAAAGAATAGAGAACATTGTTTTGAAAGTTTCTTAATATGTTGTGCAGTTATGGAATATATGTATGTGTTTAAAAATGTATTTTCTGTATTTACTCAAAATTACACTTCGTAGTAATTTAGCAGGATAATGTGAAAGCTTTTTTTAATATATAGTTTTCTTGTCAACTGGACTTCATCCTTTTCTGACAAGTCCTTCGTGTAGTTATTGCTGTGTCACGGAAGCTAATACTTCTATATTAATTATATTTTTTGCCATTGTGATGCGATAAATAACTCTGGTCCAAAAAAAGTATTGTACTCTTATCCGTACTATGTCTAGTTGACGTATTTTTAGGAGCTTAAAATTAATTAAATAATAATAAAACTCATTTACTACAAAAATGTTATGCTGTCATCAAAAAACTTCCAAAAAATACATCAATTTTGAAAGCATCCGCAAGTTTCTCTTCCGTTTTCTTTTTTTGTATTGCTGTTCGATCATTTTTGAATTATCTAAAAACCTTTTTATAACCCAGTCAAAAATACGAGTAGTAATCGGGTTCAGAGAGTTTTTTTATTTTATTTCAGCGTCCAAAAATACATAAGTAAAACATAGTCCGGTAAAAAGTATAAGACCTTTATTGGTATGTAGTAGGTACCTTTTAAATTTATAAAGGTACATAAAAAATCTTTAGTTGCTATTTTCATGAAATATTTTAATACAATGAAAATTTGTTTTTCTGTCGTTTATATAAACCTATCAAGGATGACTAAATAACAAACTAATAGTATTAAAAAGTTTGTAATATATTAATCAACATAATATATACCTACTATATATACCTATTCGCCTGATAAAAAAGTGATTTATGAAGTTGTATTTCAATACAGTAAATAAAAAGTTTCCAAACAAAGTTTAATCATTACATTATAATACCTCTTCCCCTTCGTTTAAAACTTTTCTTCTTTGCGAAACTTAAATAAGAATTTCCGTTGTCCTATAAAGTAAGATGTTTAGTCAATGACCCGATTGTAACTAAAATTATTTTGCCAATAAAACTATTTATTATATTAATATGACAGAAGAATTATTGAATATCATTATTTATAAGTAATCGTTTGCAGTATACGTGTATATAATTTTTAGAAGAAATAAATCGTATATTACTATTCTGGTATATAGTACATACATCATTTTTGAATCAAGAAATTATCTATACATAAGGATAAGGGAACAAGATGGGAACTAGGAGTAAGACGGTACAACCTTATATTTTAAATATTTTGCCACCTTCTCCTCTACAAAGCAAACGAGAAAATATGAAAATATTCTTTGTATTTTATTTAACTTTCTTTTGAATTATTTATTGCATTTATTGAAATAAAATAAATCTAAAAAAAATTACTTGCAAAATTCTTTTTTTCTTGTCAACCGGTATAAATAATTTCCAACAATTCAGTAGTAAATGTTGTATATGTGTTGTGTTTACATACGCAGCCATACTGATGTGTGTGTACGTACTACTTAGGTAATACATGCTCTACGACTCTACGTACTGGGATGTCGCACAGGGACATAAGATGGATTATAAGTTTGCGGATAGGTCGACTTTTGTTTATGTACTACATATTTAATTTTAGTTTGTTTGCTTGCTTATATTTCAGCATTTGTTGACAAAGAGACGTCATTAAAATCTTTTTATTCACAATAATTTTAGAAAAAAACACATAAAATTCTTAATATTACATCAAACATGGAGAGCATGATTGCATGCTCACTTGATTTGTTATGTTAAGGACTAGGCCCCCTAATCCAGGGTTTAGGGGGCCTGATCTAACCAGTCAATAAGCTTTTTTTGGTCGTCATCAAAAATGTATTTTAGATTTCTTAACGGGAAGGACCTGCCGATAATTTTAACCTGACAATGAGGTCCGCAATAAGATGTAATAGCTATGTACAGTATAACAGGATAAAACAGTAAAGTGTTGAATATATATAGTATAAGAGTATAAGTAATTAAAACGAGTAAAAAAAAGTTAATCAACAGGGACCGCAAAGTAACCTTACTAAAGATATGAGCGAATCAGAGTTTTGAGAAGTTAAACAAGTTTATAAATTTCATAGAAGACTTACTAATGCAGTTATAAACAAATATGTATCTATACTAACTCGTTTGACTTAACGAAACATGGAATTGCTCATTTCTACTGAAGATTTTGATTACACTTTATTACACGCCTTTAAATTCATCAACACTATTTACACTTTTGCAAACAGGTTTAATCCATAAATACATATATAATATTACTAGAGTCTTAACTTAAATAGAAAAGCGCGGGTTGATAGTTATAAATTCTAGTGTGCTGCATTGCTCCTTCTATTCTCCAACCTAAAAATGTTTTATTTGTTTTCATGATTACCATCATATTGTCCGAATTTGTGTCTTACTACAGAGAGTTATGAACCATCAGTTTATGCCGTCTGTAAATCAGAGCTCACTAGACAAAGAGGTTGTGGTACCGTGCCCTTGCTATCTCACGGGACAGGCTTTTAACATTTAGTTACCACTCTAGTAATTTATGTCTCTATGGTTTAATAACCTACTTTGCATAGCATTATCTTATTACGTATATACTATATAACTAAATTTAACTATTTATAATTATTTTACGCTTTACTCGGGTACTACCTAAATAAATTATTAGTTTGAGTAGATATTACTATTACAATTATTAATAAATTTAGATTATTAAACTATAAGTATTTAAAGCAATCTCATGTTTGTTACAGATGTTCCCGAGACTTGGGCTGATCTCACCACTACTGCTACAGATCGGGGATGTTACCCCACACGCCGTTGCTTCTGGCACTCTTGTATTCACTACTAGTTCAATATGTCGCGGCTGATGTTTTCACCGTTGGTTATCTGACAGGAGCGCAACGACGACCCGGAACTTTAAACTATGACAAACCGGGTATAGCTATTTCTGGTGCTATGACACTTGCTGCTAAAGAGGTAAGAACTATTATAAATATCATTATTAATACATCTTAAGCTTGCAATATTTTACTCACTTACGTTAGTAGTGTAAAAATTTATTCATTCTTAATTACTCGCGTGAAATACCGTAACACAGTTACTCGCGCGGTGTATTTTATACACCACATAAAAAAAACTAGTTTTTGGGAATTTTGAAGGTATTATATTAATTTTTTTGCCCAATTCATATTATGTACTATTTATTTTTGAGGAACTAAGAAAAATTTTCTTAAAATTAACCCAACTAAAAATTAAGGATTAGAAAGAAAAACTAACAAAAATAAATCAAAAAAGTACACAAAACTGTTCAATATTCATCTTGCAATAAATCGGACAACAAAAATTTGATTTTTGTTGATAATTTTTTTAATTTTGCTCTTTTGACAAAATGTCTTCCATCAGCAGCATCACTAATGTCTTCAAAAACACGGTTCTTTGCTTAGGATGCTGATATTTGTGCGTTAATACCACCTACATTTAGTAAGTAAAAAATTAATAAAAACTGCTATAATCCTCAAATTTTGACTGCCGGATTCCTATCACCCTCTAGATTACTCTTGAATGACTAAACAAAGGTTAGATGGGGGTGTACAGTCCTACAAAAATGTATGCATTTAGTAATCGCAGAAAATGCATTACTGGTGTATAAAATACACCAGCGCGAGTAATTAAGGGTTAAGAGCAAAATAAAGTATGAATTTATTAAATTCATTAGTTAACAATGTAAATTATAAATTTTAATATCAATTCATTAATCAATATTGTTGGATGGAGTTGTTGATATCGAATGTAACTGATCAGAAAAATGCTAAAATAAATTGAAATAGCTATTGTGGTGTAATGTAGTTTTTGGAGGATAAAATATATACAAAAAAGTTATTTGGAACTGGATTCAATGATACTACATAGTTCTCTGAAATCAATGGAAAAATACAATAATAACAGTTTTCACAATAATTGAAAAACTATTTTTCCAAACTTTAATAATCACATAACTTCCCCAAAACTAAACATATCTATTTTTTTCTTTTTTAAGGTAAATGAATACCCTAATGGAACGTTAGCCTCACGCGGGCACCGACTTAACTTCATTGTCGCTGAGACTTACGGTGAAGAGAAAACCAGCATCCTAGAGACAGCTCAGCTATGGAAACGTAACGTGACGGCGTTCATAGGGCCGCAAGAGACTTGCTTCCATGAAGCGCGAATGGCAACAGCTTTCAACTTACCTATGATTTCCTATGTGAGTATTCATACTTTTTATATGTTTTTTTTTCGTCGAATTGTCAGTATTTTGATCAATATTAAAAAAATGGTGTTGTGCATTTTTCAAGATAATTCTGGCATTATAAATTATAAAAATAAATATACCGGGTGTTAAAAAAAGAGTGTAAAATATTTAAAGAGGTAATAGTGTGGACCAAAATAAGCAAAAAACTTCAAATAAACATGTGTCCGGAAATTTTTCCTGAGGGAACTACAGCCCTCCAAAGATTTAGCTCAAAATGAGTTTTTATTTAATATCTAGAGAACCCTTTCTGATAAAATTATGAAATTTGGTATTCGGTTTAGTAATAATAAGTGTTATCAATTTCTCGTGTTAACCAATTATAATTTAGACCAGGGATGTAAGGGGTCAGTGGGCCCATCGATTTTTATCTAGTATTTATTTATTCTTTAATTTTTTCTTGAATAAGGGACTTATATAAGATTTCATGACAAAATATACACAAAAATATATTTTGCTTATTTGTCATAGGATTACCCGTTTTCGAGAAATATCGATGGTAAAGAAAGCATGCAGAATTTAACTTAATACGGATGCTTCAAATTACAAATAATAAATATATATTCTTGTTCTATGATAAATATTAAGACAAAAACTTAACATGAGTATACCACAAAAATGCATCCTTATCAACAAATAACCATTTTTAATTTCGTTTTTTAGTCAACCCGGGAAAAAATGATAAGATATTAGCATATATTACAAGATCCAATTGGTCAGATATGATAAGATATGCTTGGATCCTGATTTTGGCACGATCCAAGAACGCATTATAATATATTGTAATATATTGCAAGATATAGTTATATATTATAATATATACTAATGCCTTCTTGGATCGTGCCAAATTCAGGCTCCAAGCATATCTTGACATATATTACAACATATTAGCATACATTAGTATATATGTTAATATACAAGTATATCTCGACATATATAACAATATATTAGCATATCTGTTAATATATTTGTATATCTTGGCATATCTAAAAATATATTATAATATCTTATAATATATGCATAGAGGGGGGGGTATCCATCTATTATCTATCCCAATACTACAGAATCGTCCAACCAGGGAAAACTCGTACTGAATCTATAAGCAAATGTCACATATATTATATAATTAAATAAACATATAGCAGCTTCATTTACTTACGTCCGTATTAACTTACTTGAATGCACCTATGTAAACATTAGAGTTCGTTGGTTGCTTATATACTGATTCAAAGTAAAATCACACTGCTAGTGAGAGGCAAGTTACACCAACTTTTACGAACATAGTATGTATAGCTATTACATATATACAACATACTCGAATATTATTTAATCAATTAAAAAAAATAATCCATATGCGTATTAAGTAATATTTGAGGCCCGTATTAATAAAATAAAAAAATATATACAAAAACTGTATAGAAATATTGTGACTATTAAAGAAATCCGAAATATATGTATGTATAGTAAATAAATGAAGAAAACCATGTGACATTTGCTTATTAAATATTCTTTTAAAGTAATTTTCAGTTCTTCAACAGACGGATCTATTATAGATTTAGGAATTTTATTGAAAATTTTAATTGTATTGTTAACTACATTTCTATTGACAATTTGTTTACGTGTTTGAATAGATTTCATATTGTGTTTGTTTCTATGTTGTAATTATGGTCATTTATATTACATAAATCAGTTTTTTTTTTGTGAATAACTCATTTTCTAATAAATTAATACCTATCGATTATATTTAAAAATTTGTATTATATAAGCAGTGGACGGCAGTGTTCCCTGGGTCATATCTGGCCATAATACGAAGCAATTTATTTTGTATTTTGAGTATGTTATAGGTATGAGAAGAGAAGCACAAAAAAATTCCATATCTAATAATTAAATGTATATAAGCTAATACACATGTAACAAAACATTTTGCACAACCTTGTTGCTTAACACTCTAAGTGCGTGCACGAATTTTGAGATTTTGGCTGTAACGGAGTTTATATTTCTCTTACAAGTTAAATTTCGGTCTATTAATATCACTAAAAATTGTATTTTTTGAGAAATTATCACACCTGACTGGTGTGATCATAGAATTCAGTGATTATAATTTCAAAAATGTATTCATCAATGTTTGTATAAAAATTGTCAACACAAGTTGTAGAATTTTTAGATAAATGCGTGGGAACATCATTTTAAAAAAAAAGTTTCACCAAAAATATCCACTACCTATTTTAAAATATGATGAATGTACTTTTTTGAAAACAAAATATCTCAAAAACTATTAAAAATAGAGTAAAACTAAAAGATATTAATTTTGTAGAGAAATGCATAAAATTTATTTTAAAAAATATTTCACTGTCCAAAATTTTGTTTAAATATTTTTGTTCTTAATTTATAAAATTATATTGAAAATTTGGGTGATATGTCAACTGTGAATTTTTAAAACAAAAATATATGTTACTTATAACTTTATCATTCCTGATTATATGGGCAATTCTAAATAAAATTTACTTATTTCGTGAAATCAGAATATATATACAAAACTACATATACAAATAACGCGAGTGCAATATTAAATTCAAGTCAAGTGAACATTAGAAAAAAGAATGGTTGATATTTGAATTTTTTATATTTATTATTATTAATTTAATATTATTAAAATTCGTTGCTTATTTTGTTAATGTATAATAGCAATGCCAACATCAGGGAGGGAGACTGGGCTACCGCCCGGGATGCCAGTTCAGAAGGAGCAATGGACAGTTACATGGAGAAAAATTTGGCTTATATTCTAGTCAAAATTTTTTCTCTTTAATCTGATTTTATCGTTTCAGGGTATTTAAAAAAATTTTATTCCATTTCTTCAGAATTCATTGCGATATAAATATAAAATTTGATAATCGTTTTAGTATAAATACGTGCTATCGATTTACAGTATCAAGTAATGATTATTTAGACTAAAGAAGTGTAGGGCCAGCGGCCTTTTGATTTTTATTCAGTATTTATTTGTTCTTAACCCTTAATTACTCGTGTGAAATACCGTAACACAGTTACTCACGTGGTGTATTTTATACACCACAAAAAGCTAGTTTTTGGGAATTTTGATGATTTTATATTAATTTTTTTGCCCAATTCATATTATGTAGGTAGGTATTATTTTTGAGAAACTAAGATTTTTTTTAAATAATCCAACTAAAAATTAAGAAATAAATTAGAAAGAAAAACTAACTAAAATAAATCTAAAAAAGTGCAAAAAAAAATTTTTGCTATCCGATTTATTGCAAGATGAATATGAACATTTTATTTTTATTGGTAATTTTTTTAATTTTGCTCTTTTGACAAGATGTCTTCCATCAGTAGCATCACTAATGTTCTCAAAAACACGCGGTTCTTCGCTTAGGATACTGTTGTTTGTGCGTCAATACCATCTACATTTAATAAGTAAAAAATTAATACAAACTGCTACAATCCTCAAATTTTTACTGCCGGATTCCTATCACCATTGATATTGGTCAAATGTAATATTTTGTTATAACAAATGTTAATCATTTAATAAATTTATTAATTTAAAAAAGTAACAGCCACTTTATTTACAAATACTTTACCACCGGGCGTTTACCTAATACATAAAAAAAATTTTTTTTTAAGATATGATAATATATTAGCAGATATAACAATATATAAATATATATAACAATATATTTTCGCATATGAGGGCTGATATATATTAAGATATGATTATATATTATCAGATATGTCCATATATTAATATATATTACAATATATTCTTGGCTATGATAACTCAAAAAATAAAATTTATTAAGATATAATAATACATTAGCAGATATATCTATATATAATAATATATTACAATATATTCTAAGCTAAGTGAACTCTTTTCAAAATAATATTTTTAAGATATCATAATATATTAGCAGATATATAAATATATAAATATATATAACAATATATTCTCGGATCTGAGGGCTAATACATATAAAGATGTTACTATATATCAAAATATATAACAATATATTTTCGGATCTTAGGGCCAATATATATTAAGATATTACTATATATTATCAGATATATCTATATAAATTAATATATTTTAGGCTCAAAAATTAAGATATTACCATATATAACGAGATGCGAACATATCTTATAATATCTTGTTATATCTTATCATTTTTTCCCGGGAAGTTAGTAAAGTACGTGTAACAGTAATAGAACTGGCTATAGATCTAAGAGGATTCATATTAGGATGTTTCTTTATATGAACTTTTTTTCTTACCTTTAATCATAGAACAAGAATATAAATTTATTATTTGTAATTTGAAGCATCCGTATTAAGTTAAATTCTGCATTATTTCTTTATCATAGATATTTCTCGAAAACGGTTAATCCTATGACAAATAAACAAAATATTTTTTTGTGTATATTGTGTCATGAAATATTATATAAGTCCCTTATTCAAGAAAAAACTAAAGAATACAAAAATACTAGATAAAAATCGATGGGCCCACTGACCCCATACATCCCTGGTCTAAATTATAATTGGTTAATACGAGAAATCGATAACACTTATTATTACTAAACCGAATACCAAATTTCATAATTTTATCAGAAAGGGTTCTCTAGATATTAAATAAAAACTCATTTTGAGCTAAATCTTTGGAGGGCTGTAGTTCCCTCAGGAAAAATTTCCGGACACATGTTTATCAGAAGTTTTTTGCTTGTTTTGGTCCACACTATTACCTCTTTAAATATTTTACACTCTTTTTTTAACACCCGGTATACCGGGTGTCCCAGATAACTTTTCCAGCATGGGGATCTCAGTATCTATAAGAGATATAGGTTTGGTTAAATGAGATGAATTATATGAATGAAAGGGGTGAGTATTATTACACCAAAAAATATTCATAATTCTATGTGGCTTAGGCGGTATACCCAAAAAACTGAAAATTCGGAATTTCTTTAAATGGCTATAACTTTTTTGTTAAAGTAGATAGGTACTTTTTGTTTGCGGTTTCTTAAAGCACTTTTTTGTGTAGAATTTATTGGTGTATTTAGATTTTTTATATCACTTTTAGTTTCCGAGATACAAGCCCTAACTTCAGTTTTTCTTATGGGCCGCTAAGTTGGCTATGGCATATTTGAACGTGTTTTTTACTCTACTTTACAACGATGTGTCACTTGCCATATTTATTATCGAAAAAAAAACTATAATATATTTTTTCAAATAGTTCATTGTTTCAAATATTCATTTGTTATTTTGATTGTTGTTATTGTGATTTTTGTTTACAATTTTTGTTTTTCATGGCTCACTTAAAAGTTAGTAATAAAATACTTAATAAATATCACTGATATTTAGTATTTCGACTTTTTTTCGATAATAAATATGGCAAGTGACATATCGTTGTAAAGTAGAGTAAAAAACACGTTCAAATATGATATATTCAACTAAGTGGCCCATAAGAAAAACAAAAGTTAGAGCTTGTATCTCGGAAACTAAAAGTGATATAAAAATTCTAAATACACCAATCAATTCTCCACAAAAAAGTGCTTTAAGAAACCGCAAACAAAAGGTACCTATCTACTTTAACAAAAAAGTTATAGCCATTTAAAGAAATTTCGAATTTTCAGTTTTTTGGGTATACCGTCTAAACCACATATAATTATGAATATTTTTTTGTGTAATAATACTCACCCCTTTCATACAAATAATTCATCTCATTTAACCAAACCTGTATCTCTTATAGATACTGAGATCCCCATGCTGGAAAAGTTATCTGGGACACCCGGTATAGTAACAATGCATTGTCGATGCTATAGAAAAAAATACGATAGCTTATGAAAGTGTTTTTTTTTTTTTCGAAAAAAGTATATTATCGTTTCCATCAAATACCCGGTGATAATCGAAAGGTAGGATTCTGCAGAGGAAATGATGTTATATCAAGAAATTTTACTGTATCCATATCTATTGAGGAAACTGTATTATAAATAATTAATTATAATAAACTCATAATTCAAGAACATAAATATCCTTCAAATAAGATTGATACCATAGTTAATATTTATAAAAAATAAGTCAATAATGTACATAGCACTTGATGTAGTAAAATACATCAAATTTAAAATATTGAGTTTTATTTAAATCGAACTTGCAATATTTTTTGCAACGTTACCATTTTTTAAATGATAAAATATAAATCAAAGTAGTATTTCATTATATCTATTTTTTAACTTATTTCAAGTAAAGATGACAAATATGCGTTGTTTTTTTTCAATTCCGTAAATAATCCCAGTTCTGTCGATTGTAAAATATGGAGCAACATATCTTAACAGAAGCCGTTTTTCAATGCACACACTTGAAAAATATATTGTTTATACACTCAGCTATCTATTGTAATATAGTTCATAAACTACAGCAAGCTATGGAAACTGGCAAATTGGGAATTTTCTACAACACCGCGTCTTCAATATATACAACATGTTGTATATTAGCCAAACTGTACCTATGTAATATATTTTCATTGTTGTAACACACATGGTACACAGTTTTACAGATTTTTGTTTTATTTGTAGCGTTGTATTTTAGTGACGATATAGGTTGCTGCAGTTTATTTTATGTGACATTGTTTTAAAATAAGAAAAATATATATTGTAGTTCATATTATTATTAAAAATAAAAATGTTGATTCTATATTTTATATATTACTTTTATATAAGAACGAAGACATTCTTGAGTTCCAAACAAATGACGAATGACGCCCATTTTGTGAAACGTTGTTACTTACATTAATGTGAGAAGCCATACGATAAATTTTCATCGTAGGGGAGGAGCTTCAAAATTCAAATACCATTTTTTCGTATTTTTAATTATTAAATGAAAAATGCACTGTTTTTCTGTTTACTAAAAAGGAATTACTTCATGTGTCTCCCCATTTTTACCACCACTAACGTTGTAGAATATATAATTAACATTCAATTATTTTGACTAAAAAAGTTCAGTCCTGCTTCATATTTATTCCAATTGAAGATGAATTAAATTATGTATACCTATATTATATTATTGTTTGATAATAAAATGTTAAGCTAAAAATCTGGAATAACTGCTATTAATAGTATTAATACTCTATAAGTTTTGACGTATTTGATGATATTTTTCTCACAACTATGAAAAATGACAGGAAGAGTCATATTTTCAACGTATTCACATATGATGCAAGTAATAAAGAAATATACGTAATATGTTTACCATCTGATAATTTATCACAGATCATTATCGGTGTTTAATTAAAATCTACACAAATATTAACTGTGTAGAACGATGATTATGTAGGAAGTTGGAGCAGAGCCAAATGTTTATTTGCCCGTAGAGACTACTGCTCAGCCTTCACTAGATTTCGCCGTTAGAATCATTCTAAATAGCCTCCCCACATATAAAAAAATAATATCCAAAATATCGAATTTTCATCATTTACTTTTTGATATTTTTGATATATTTAGATTACAAATCTTTGCTGAATTGTCATGTAAAAATTAAAGTCTATAAAATACTACGTAATCAATATACTGAAAATAAGCAGCATTTATTAACGAAACAAAAAATAAACAGTTAATTAATTTAAGAAAAAAATGCGTTTATCAAAAGCTATAAGACTATGAAAATTTTATTAAAAATTCTTCAATTAGCATGCAAACAAAATTTTAACTTACATTAATGAATTTTTTATTAAATTTTTTATTTTTATGAAAAATATGTAATATAAGAACCGTCTTAAAATTAACAAAAATAATTGCCCAATTCGATAGATAAGAAATAATAATTTATACATTTATTATGCAACAAAAAAAAAGACAGAAATTTGAATAAGTGATTTAGAAGGTATTTGTCATGCCGAAACCAAATTCGTTGCTCAAATGATTCCATCACGTCAGGTTTTTTAGATATCCGAACCTAAAAGTCCCAAAAATGACTAATTTGTGCAATGTTTATTACTAAGTAGGTAATTTTTCCTGAAGTTTTCTTTCATGATTTCGAACAGTACTAACAAAAATATCATATTTTCAAACTAGTACATCTCGGCTAAAAAAATCGTACTGTAAAAAGTCAAAACTCATTTCAAAGAGGAAATATAATACTATTTTTACCGTTACTTGATAATAAGTTCTTTAAAATTGCCAATATAGTCATTTTTGGGACTTTTAGGTTAGAATATCTCAAAATCCTGATGTGATGAAACGAATTTGGTAACAAATCCGGTTTTGGTATGCCAAAAGCCTCATACATTTTTTATTCAGATCTCTGTTATATTACAAAAGTATTTTTTTGTTGAGTAGTGAATTATTAGTGAATATCAACCCAAACCTGCTTATAGAAAATAGACAAAAAAATTTAATATTAGTCTGGATCAACCTTTAGATAAAACAATACATTTGATGCTTTTACCTACAAGTTAGGTAACTAATTTTCATTATTTGTTCTATTATTCACAAGTAATAAGATTAATTCTGCGTGGGGGTACCGAGTATATAGACCTTTACGTGGGACTATCCTCCATGCGTTGGGTGACGGACCTACACAAATCACGCTAACAAATTGTAGTAAAAACGTGCAATCGCGCACAAATTTACTAATAGTCCTGTAGATAAATTCATTTTACACTATATTTACTGTTATAAATAATATCACGGAATAGACGACAGTTCTTTGCCGCACCGTATTTTTCAAAAGATGATCGTTAATAATAAATTTTGCGTATCTGTGTAGCAAATACGTGAATTTTATATGTTCAGAAATGTAGTGTCAAAATGAATATATTGTGGTACTTATATTTTACGTTTTTTGATATATTTTATAAAAAATGTATGTTACAAAAAGACAGTCAAAATAAAAAGAAAATGGATTTACAAATATCTTTCTTATACGAAAGAAAAAAACAGCCTAAGTGATTGCACAGTGTATGAAAAAATTTTACTACAGAAATTATAATTACCTTTTTTTATAGAAAGCTCAAATAAGTGTCTTTACAATTTTCATGTAACATGGGTCGTTCTTAATATTTTAAAGACGAAAATAAGTCACCCTCTCATTCCACCCGATTTTAATGATTTTTATATAGAGCCTAACTAAAAATCAATTTATTGGTTCATTTATTACTTTAAGAGAATTTTATATATGTATTGGATACTACCTATATATTCAAATAAAAAATATGAATTCTATTGAAATTCGCATGACTGCATAAAATTTTATGATAGAATACCTATATTTCGGTAAGCATTTTTTCTTAAAGTATATGAATTTATAAAACGTGTCAATCAATGAGTAATTTTAAAAGTTTTTATGAGAAATTCCCTTACAGCATTTTCACTCACGAAAATTGCGTAACATTTTATTTTTTTCCGGTATGTTAAGTTGCCGCGGTAAATGATCTGAATCACTGGTTCCTTATAAAAGATCAAAAAGGTACAATTTAAACTTTACAAGTTTATCTTTTCATTACATTTTTTACGCCCGCATAGAAGTACTTTAGTAGAACCGTTCAAAATTAATATATAAAATATATGAATAGAAAAAAAGTTTCCATTTCAACAATTTTTGGTAGTTTTTTTATTCCTTGAAACTTGTAGTAAGAATCAATGTTATTTATTATGTATTTACAATACTTACAATAATAAGTAGTAAATTTCTTTATCAGTAAAGCACTTTACTTTTTTGTGTATAGTGACATATGCATAAAGACTATTTGAAAAACTGTTACAATTAACCAAATGCGGCGCCCAGAAAAATAGTGGTGATTTTTCTTGGCTTAAAACAAAAAATACATTGTAAATAAATATTTGTACGTTTTATAATTTTATGAAATCGATCAAGTTTAAGAATTTTGAAATTAAAAAAAAATCATATAATTTTTATAAGAGCTAACTTCTCGGGATGTTGTCCACGTTGTCGTATTATTTTTCTTGACGCTTCATGTCGGAGTCTTCTTCAGAAGTGTTTCTGAATCTGATAATTTTTGGTTCCGTTTGCCCATCCATTCTTCGTGCTTATACTTTATTTTTTCAAAATTTAATTTATAAAATAAAAAAATAAAAAAACAAGTCACCCGTAGAACAGTAAATAAAATAAAGTAAAATGAAACATCTTACCATTCTTTACCTTTTATGAAATTGAATTTAGAAATCCGTGCGATAAAATATTTGACAAAAGTAAATTACAGTTGAGAAAAAAATAAAGCCATGATGTACAAATAAGATATATGATACAAAAGACTTCGGCAAAAGGCAGTTAGTATTGAAAAGCAAGACTGTTAAAGGAAACTTTCGGTTATTTCAGTAAAGAAACTATTGTATAACGATTTCGTTGACAAAGATTTTGCAAAGTTTATTAAAGATTATACTAACAATTATGTTAATCGTTTTAATTGCTTTCGGTCTTTCATTACATTAAAATTTATTTATTTATGAAATGCGTTATTTCTTTAAGAAGCCATATAAAAATTAATTAAATTTTTGCATATATACAGCATCATCTGTATTATATGTAAAATTTAGATGATAAAAATGGTATTAATTAATTCTGCCTAGATATCAAGGTATAGGGGGATGCCAAACAAGGTAGAAAGGAGCTTGAAGGTTTCAGAAATTGCAAATTCACCAGGAGGCGCAAAAGTTCGTTTTTGGAACAACCAAATTAAAATGACAACGAAAAAAGGTCATCCTAGAAACTTTTGTGAAAGGGAGGTGAATAACTATTATTCAGGGTTGCCAACTTAGGGGTTTTCCCCCAAATTTAGGGGGTATATAAGTGTTTTTTTATTGATAAAAATAAAGATGTAAAAGATAGACCCTTGGGACAATCCAAACTAGCCAATCATATTTATTTGTTGACCTAGCGACTTAGCGACATCTAGTGCAAATATATTACAACTACTCTGTGGTGACTGTGTTTATTGTGCCTATGCTTACTAGAAATACATATGTACGTTGATGTATTAAATAATTTATGAATAAGGAGTATTACAAAATATCACAGCATATTATTTAATAATTATTATTTATTACTTTTACAGAATATTATTTCCTTTAGGGCGATTTTAGGGGTTTTTGACTTTAGCTTTAGCGATAAATATTTTTGAGAGTTGGTAACACTGCTATTATTCTGTCCCGGGTACCAACCTTCTATAACCCCCGCTGTGTACCTACTTACACCTCTGGCTTATATGTTAAATCGAACACAATAATTGTTATAATGTAACATTAGTTCTTGTTTATCACAGGTCTAATTTGGATCAAATTTTATCAATGTCCATTCCAATTAATAAATGAGCAATTCAATTTTAATACTATAATTTATATAAAAACTAGTTGAGCCCGCGCGGCTTCGCTCGCATGGACTACGGAATTATTGTTATGGATTTAAAAAATATATAGTTGAATTAAGTATAAACACGATTAGTTATTTTTCTAATAAAAACCAAACAACACTTAAATTACCTACCTAAGAAAATCGAATCAGATCAAAAAGTAAAAATAATTTTAATTCTATTTAAATTTAAAAGTTAATTATTGAAAACAAATTAAACAATTGACAATCAAAAGAATACCGGCCTATTCCCTCTGCCCAGCGCGGCGTCTATGTAGTCGTAGTTCGCGCGATAAGTTATTATATATAGGTACTTATTTCACGTTATTTCCTAAACCAAAAGACCAAATTGGATTCTGTAAAAGGCAAATTATATCTACATTAAGTACTTATGTCGATGAAATCATTTATTTCGATAATAATTAAAGTTTTGCTGGTGATAAGTCCATGTAAACAGAACCCAAATATTTTATGTTTTCTTTGAAACATAAAAGATGTCATTGTGGCTTAGATATAAAAGTTAAAAATATGGTGTCGCGGACTTTATTGTAGGACTTTTGATTCTACACAATTCTTTAACACATTATTCTGTTCTATATTCAACGGTTTAGGCAGCGTATTGCAAAATAGCGCACCGACGGCAAAATTTTTTCCGACTTAATTTACTATTATCGTCACTGCTTAGTTGTTATGTAACCTAACGTCACAAAATATAGCCTATAACCTGGCCAGAGAATGTACCTATGAATTAAAAAAGAAACCACGTAAATCGGATAAGTGGTTTTTGAGTGATAATCGCACTAACGGACAGACAGACAGACAGACGTTGAACTTTATATATATTAAGGATTATACTGAAATATAGATTAACGCTTTACACGTGTGTCTTTCACAAAATATATAAACTCTAGTTATTACGTAAAATATGTATTAGTAAAAATAAAAATACTGTTGATTATTAAAACTCGTAAAAGTCACAAGTTATGATAAACTTTATGTAAAATTACTGGCAACACGATATAATTTAATCAGCAAAAATATTATTCAAACTATATTAGCGATGTACAAAGATACGCTGTTGAAATCTGCGTTATTTATCATCTGTAAATTGAAATTAAATTTAAAGTAAATTTCATTTCCAACAAGTAACATTTGCGTTTGAATATATACGACGCAGTAGTGATTATGAAACATAAAAGAGGACATAAATAATTCAATAATATTTTTTTATAGAAATCAGATTTTGAGATTCCGCAATCCAAACATTTCTCGTTGTACTTTCTATTCAAGCAAAAAGGGAAGAAAAAAGTAATAAGAAAATATAACCTATATAAAAATCTATTACCCAACGAAATGCAGAAACCTATCACGGAACGAATAGCCCGGCTCGAGCTGTCTTATGCTTTCTTCGACCCTCAATTTTATGCTTATAAATATTTCTATAGTATTTATCAGTAGAAGCTTTGTATTCAATATTGAAATACACAACGATCTGAAGAACAAGAATCAAATATTTAAACTTATTCAAACATTGAATAAATGATTTTTAAAGAATTTTATTTGTATAAATATTTATTACATTCAAATATTGATATGATACATCTTCTGTGTTTCTTTGCATGCTTGTATTTAACATATGTATTTCTACTATCGAATAGCAATTATCGTTGACACGCACTTTATATTGTATTTTTTGAACTTTTAAGGTTGTTGTTCACTGAAAGTCGTGGCAACTAGCGGAATTAAGCATAAACTACAGGCAACAATTTACAATATTAGACAAGATAAGAAGATTTATTTTTAACAATAAACTATTGTCAGCAATAGTAATAATTATAATAACAATAGTAACTATTATTATTATAAATAAAAACATTAAATGTTAGTCAATAATAAATTGCTATTTACAACGCGCGCCAGTTATCAATACCACGTTTTTATATTTCGAAGAGCGCGCCGAATATATATCGTATATTTACGTCATGTGTTCGGGAATTTATTAAAGTTAAAAATTAATAATTATTTAAGGAGATGGTCAATCATTCTAGAATTTTATATATGCATTCTTTAATTACTAATCTATAACATATCCGTTTTTGGTTAAAATCTGACGTTTAGTTTTAATACACGAATTAAACGAATATCGAATTCCAAGTGGATCCCTATGCTTGCAAAGTATAAGAGGCCAACTTTGCACGTCTATAATTAATAAACGAAATGGTAAACTGATCTGAAATTTTTTTTACAAATGCGAACTAGCTTACTTAACACAATATTAAAATTTTAACAAATTCTGTAGTGATCGATTTTAGTGAACAACAATCTTAAAGAAAAGAGAACAGTGAATTTTCTGAAATCTATTGTCTCAAAAAACCCATAATCGAATTTAACCCATTTCTAGTCAGTGTAACAAATAGATGTCAATTAAAACAAAAAATACCTCCTGACATTTTTCCCACAAAAATAATGTTGTTTTTACGCAAACTGGCCAGATACAATAAATATAATTATTTACTATTTATATTGGATCTTAACTTCTGGGTGTAAGTCACGTAAAATTGGTTGTTAAATTGACGCAGCTTGAAATCCCAAAAGTGATAGAGGATTTTAATAATCACATATGCTATTAATAGTACTTTGACTTTATATATGACAAATATCATAAATAAGAGAAAAAAGTTGTTGAATTTAATAACGTCTACTTACGCTCGATATCCCAAAGAAAACAACCGTGGATTAGAGTAGCAACGAGCATCTCCAGCATCCCAACAAAAAGCTATACACTATTGTTCAGAAATCGATGAGTGCCGAACATTTCAAGCACAGAAGGAATGAAAACTGTGTAAAAGGAATATCGTGTTTCGTCATGTTGGTCGTGCACGTATAACGTACTTTAAGTAATATTGAAAGAAAAAACTGTGGACATATTTTATAAAATATGTGGTTTTATTTGTATGTACTTTATTTTTTATATTGATATACAATATACACACATATGCATGTTTTATATCCGGTTATACCGTCAGTGTATATTTTATTAAATATGAATTTTTTATATTCATACATAAAATATATGTAAGTAAATACCATATTCTCGGTTTTTGGGTATTTACGAAGGTTTCTTACTAATATTTAATTAACATTTAACTATTTACTTATGTCTTATGTCATAGCCGGATTGTAAATTTAACCGCTTTATAAAGCGTCTAGCCGTTTTGTAGAATAGTTTAGTTTAAAAGCAGGGATTCAATCTCCGCCTTGGTTAGGTTAATCTATTGAGGCGAAAGGGGATTAATATAGTATAAAACGAGGATTCATTATCCGCTGCAACGAACTGTAGGAATTTTAATGTATTTTTTATTTAAGAGAATTATTAAAAAACAGTTCATTGCAGCTGGAATTGAATCCCCGTTTTTAAACTATATTAATCCCCTTTCGCCACACTAGATTATCCTAACCAAGGCAGAGATTGAATTTCCGTTTTTAACCTAACTGAGATACTAACCTGCTTATTTCACCCCAAAAGATTGCCCTGACCAAAGACAGTTAACGTGTATATTATTAGAACATAAATTTTCTACAAAACGGCTAAATTTACAATTCGGCTGCGACATATACGTTGTTTTACAGGATTATCAATTTTAATAGTTTTTAGGATTTTGTTCTATTTATTAGGGAATACCTTGAAACTATTCGACCTATTTTTGAGGGCTTTCAATGTTAAAAAACCTAATTTCTGGAATTCTACTCTATTCTTAAATAGTTATCGATAAGTAAAAATAATGTTTATTAAGATATAAAGTTATAATGCATTAGTATCGTAATAATGAATATAGTTAAAACAAACTTATAAAAAGTCAATATTATCTAACTTCACTATAAATTAATCATCTATGTATACAGCCTAACAAAATGACACATTTTAATAACTGTCAACACGTATGTTAACTCATTTCAAAAACCATTCATCATCTGGCGGACACCAACTTGGCTGACACGCGCAGTGTGACTGTCAGTTATGTAATATGCACACTACTGGGGAACGAAGCAGTGGTTGGGCGAGAAGAACGGGGGCGATGTCATATAATGGTGTACTTCCTTGTCCAAAGGATTGCTCGCAATCACGCAAACCATGTATGAATCTCTCAACCTGACCCTATGACCCTATCTCCCTCTGTTACTGCTTTCATAGATTGAATTCCTAATGTATGCAACTGTTATTTCATCCATTGTATTTTATGCAATATATTTTCATAAGTTTTTATCGAGTGTTCTTTTATTTTTCCGTTGTAATCGTTGCAATTCATGAATAAAAAATGTTTGTTTATTTCATGTTGATAAAATGTAAATGTTATTTGAAATTCATGGAAGCGATTCTAAAAATGCAATAATTATGTTGATATTTTTTATAAATTTATGCAGTATACCTATAAATGTATACATTAACTATATATTTTTATTTACCATTTAATGTATAATAATAGATTTTATTAATAATAGAAGAGTTATTTATAAAATAATATACCAGGTGTTTTTTAAAGACTTTCCAGCGGATTATTTCCCAAATAACAAATTTTCAGAGAAAATTTTTCAGACAAAAGTTTCATCGCTTTGAGGGGGTTAAATACTGACATTAAAGGTTTACCTTGAAAAGGTCGCCATGATAGGTTTTCAGGTTCAACTTTTCTTTTTAAAATGTAAACCCATATTTTTTGTTGCAAATTCGTAATTAACTAGGAAAAATAAGTAACTTCTGTCTGAAACATTTTTTCTGAAAATGTTAATTTTTTATGATATGGACAATTAATAGTTATTTCTGGATTTTAAATAATTTTTTGCTCGAAAACTACCAATTTATAAGAAAAATTACAAGAGAAAAAAAGTATTTAGATTCAGGCAAGGATTTTCAGAGATTTTTAAAAAAAAGTAATTATTAATTTAAAAAAAAACGATAAAAATTCTCCGATAATTCTTGTTAAAATCTAAACACTTTTTGCTTCTTGCAATTACTTAAAAAAATAATAGTTTTCGAGTAAAAAATTATTTAAAATCCAGAAATTACTGTTTGTTTTGCTCCATATCATAAAAAATTGACATTTTCAGAAAAAATGTTTCAGACGAAAGTTACTTACTTTCCCTAGTTAATTACGAATCTGCAACAAAAAATATGGGTTTATGTTTGAAAAAGAAAAGTTGAACCTGAAAACCTATCATGGCGACCTTTTCAAGGTAAACCCTTAATGTCAGTATTTAAACTTTTGTCTGAAAAATTTTCTCTGAAAATTCGTTATTTGGGAAATAATCCGCTGGAAAGTCTTTAAAAAAATACCCGGTATAATACAATAATAATTATATAAATAACTTATTTAATAATTTCGTCGGTTGGTTAAAATAATAGCACGCTCTAAACTAAAGGACTGTTAAGACCGTAGTTTACTTGAAAACATCATCTTATAAATGACTTTTATGTAGCCATTAAAATAAGGGGGATTAAATAAATTACACAGTTAAGTATTATTTACAGCCTCGGCCAAATCCAATTACAAAACTAAATCCAAACAAAACAATTGTATCAAACCACAGCCACCTTATCGGCATACTTCTAGAGCTGTACTTGACGTTGTGTTAATACAACCCCAAACCTATCAGCGGTACCCCAAATGTAATCCACCGATATTGTTACTAATTATAACCTTCAACAGCTTAGAATAGATAATTGCGGAATGGTTTTGTTTCTCTTCGCGTGATATCAATTGAAAATGACGTATTATATAATTCAAGAGTCAATTTTTTCACAGTTAGTACCAACATAATCTATTTTTAAAGAATTTTTTCTGTCATTCAAAAAATAATCATTAGAAATATAAGTACACTTAGAAAACGTATCAGAAATATTAAAACTCTATTGTCCAGTATTAACAACCAATTTAAAGCTCATTTAGCGCTAAAAGCTCCTTTAAAGTTTTGGTGTATTACAAATGTGATTTCAATCAATATTTGGGCTCTTAATGAAAAATGTTCGTTTTATGCGTTGTTAAAACATAGTACAGAAAATTAAAAATCCCTTGATAATACCGGGTATAGGTATATCTTAAAGTTTAAATGTCTACTAATAGTACCTACAGTAAAAAAAAAGTTTTGATCACCAAAATTCATTCATCAACGAAATTTGGTACATACGTAGTTTTATACATAAACTTTAAGAAACCGTTGAGCGTAGTCGACTAAGGGGTGCAGTGGTAGTTTGGTAAGGGGTGAAAGGGGTGAAAATGTGTTTTTTCATAAATAAATCAAGATGGCTTATTTTATTGAGAAATATTTCAGATGTTTTTTGTAGCTCTGCGTTGGAACTTTAATTTCTTTTTTATTTTATTCCAATACAATAAAAATTGATCGAGATACGGCCGTTACAATCTGACCAGTTTGTGTGCAAAGCGTGATAATTCAATTTTTGACTCGTTCCTGTTTATAATTCGCGCTTCTATTGCACTGATCCATAAATTTTAAAGGATATTTATATTTTTTGTATCTAAATTAAATTTTCTTTACGTTGGTATCAGTAAAATTACAAAAACTTGAAAATTAAGAAAGATATAACGGTTTAAAGGTAAACAAAAAACACAATAATTATGAAAAACTCACATCATTTTTGACAACCTTCAAGTTGAGATAAAACCAAATTCTATTGATGAATCCATAAGATATGGTATATAATATGACAATGGATATAAAGTGTGGTAAGAACCATTTTCAATTGAGTTAGTCAATACAAATCATGCAAAAAGCTATTCCATTATAGTGGGAGATATTGGCACTGTTAGAAATGACATATCATTTCATACATCACTTGCTACCCAACTTTATTGAGTGCTTGTTACAAAATCTTGTTACCTTTATTATTATTTTTTAAGAAAACTATAAATAACTATATAAACCATAGTAAAAACCAAAATTTTGATAAATAATTTTTTACTAATATTCATTGCGATTTATTATAGTACAACTGATGAAATTTTAACCAAAAATAGAATAAAAACGAAAGTGTTCAAATCTACTATCTTTAAATTTCAAAAAATAAGAAAAGTGCGTACCTAGATATTTTTATTTCTGATACCGACGATAATTTATTTAAAAGTATGTATGAGTATTAACTATCTGAAATCTTACAAGTTATATGGTTTCATTTTCTGAAAACAAATATTTCATTTAACCGCAAAAAACTCAATAATTTGAAAGTATTGAGTTTGTATTCAAACATCCGATCCAGTTTTGTTTTACTTTACTTCAGTCCAAAACAGTTCCACTAGTTTGGTATACTCTGTACACAAACTGTACTCGACGTCCTGCTAATACAAATCCAAGCTAAGGAGGGGTTCCTGACCAGTCTGCCAATGACGCCATATCACGAAACCCAGGGGCGTAGACAAATGTTTACCGAGGGCTATTTAATGCATTCTCTAAGTGCAAGGGAATGTACGGATTTCAGTAAATTGACACAGAAAATAATACAGCAAATATAAACATTGCGTGTTTGAGATATTGAACTCAGATTCTGATAAGCTTTTACTGCTTTTGTAATCAATTTTATCCACCGGAATAATTTTTCATGCAGGTGTTTGTTTATTGCATTGCAAAATATACTTATCTTATATTTCAATAATGAACATATGAAAAACTAGCGGAATCCCGCGGTTTCGCTCGCGTAACTTCGAAACTAATTAGAACGTCAATACGTGATAGGGGATGACATAAAATTTTTTTTATTCATTATCTATAAAAAAAACGTAAATATCACGGATCTTAGTTAAAAATTGTAAAAACTAACCCCCTATCTACCCTCGCCATTAGGGGTTGAATATCGAATTTTTTATTGCAGATTATTTTACCCGACTCCACTATTATAACATAAGCAGCTATGCAGATAAACATATCAAAAACACAACCTACTAGTGCCATGTTTCATTCGGTGAATACAAAGAAACACACAATTTTTTCCACCCCCCTAACACCTTAGGGGTTAAATTTTGGGAAATGTTGAAATACATGTTATCATTTATATTGTACAGTATGTTCGATAAGTTTCAAGTACCTAAATGCCAACAAAAAAAAATATTTTCTTATATAAACTTTGACACCCTGTATTAACCCCGTAGGGGTTGAATTTCGAAAAATCCTTTCTTGTTGGGTGCTTACATCATAAAAGGAAGGCACCTGCGAAATTTCACGTTTCTAGGTCTAGGGGTTTGGGCTGTACGTTGATATATGAGTAATTGAGTGAGTGAGTAGTTAAGGACAAACTCTTTTATAGATATAGATATATAGGCCAAAAGTTTTTTTTACATTGAAATTATAAAAAGCAAATAAATGTATAAGAAATTAAAGCTGCACACAATGATGAGATTTTTTCTTGGTCAAATGTACGAAATGAGATCGATAAGATACGAGACTTACCTGATTATAGTCTCGACTTAGAAATTATAAATCATCTCAATCATCAGAATATTTTACGACTGAATCGATTCGTCAAGTTAATTAAATGTTTATCGTAAAATATTTTATTTTTGGTAATAAGTAAACTTATGTTAGAATGTTATACGTCAGTTTTCTTTAATAAAATATCCTTTATTATCAATTAATGTTTTTTTTTCTGTAATAAATATATTTTTTTTTCAATAGTGTCTAAATAAAAATGTTATGTGTGGACTCCTTAACCCATTACTTCTCGACTTTTTATTTCTTCAAATTTTTTGATGAAGTTCTCAATGTCATATTTATAGGACAGCAGATTTCTCAACGACGATAGTCTGTAGGTACCTGAATTAATTTCTGAACTTATTGATATTAATAAGCTTTATTTACACTCTCATAAGTAATTTTATATGTATATAGTTTCGTCAAATTAAAAACGTTTTACTAAGTGAAAAAAATGTAGCTATAAATGTCAGCTAGCTGGAATAATAACACGGTTACTTTAAAAGTGTTATAATTTGTCATTCAATGAACTCTAGAGTTCATTTTAAAAATTATTGTAAGTAGAGAGACTTAAAAACATAAGTAATGTAAATCAAATTAACAACGCTATTATGTCAGAGAAAAATATTAAAAAATATAATGTCCTATAAATAGGATACCGGGAAGTATTGGGTTAATAAACCCGATGATAATAAAATCGAAATTTAATATTATCCAGAAATATTTAACATTTTATAGATTTAATAAAAAAACTAATATCTCATGCACGACATGTAAAATCCCAAAACTTTAGATTAGTGTTTCTCGACCCAATTTGTGATATGGGTGGGTAAAATATCTATATTTACTACCGGGGGCCCGTAAATTTACATAAAATAATATTTGCTTTAGAAGACATTTTAATTAATAATAAATACGATGAATGAGCAGTGAACAGAATCTTGAGGTTTACTATTATGAAACTTCTACATAATATGTAAAATATTTGTCTTTTTAATAACTGTTGCATGTATGGCATATATAACATACAAAATATATATTTCTCTTGATTTACAACGAGTAAGTCATTCGTACTTGTTTTACTAACAAATAAATAATTTAATCTTCATGTAAACGAGTTGTAAATCTCAAAATGTCAGATAAACTAACATGTTAATTAACATATTTATGTATATATTATACTTGCACCTATGTATATTTATGAATTCGTTTAATAACAGTATTTTCACGTTTATAAATTTCCACGACTTCTGCACGGTAGTGAGTACAAAAAATTGATAACGTCATTTATGTAAACTACATACACTGTGCATTTTTTTTTTTTGCAAAAACGAGATACCAGATACAATTTAACCGCAAGTTTATTTTTTCAATTACAATAAACGTTGATAAGCTTTTTAAATTTGTTTTACACGTATTTACGTTATGTATATTTTGATTAACAAAAATTTAAATCAGTTTGTATAGAGTACAAATTCAATTTAAAATCAGGAGACAATATACAAATACATGCTCATGTGATATTTATCCATTAATAGGTATACAGTATACATACCACTTGTTTTTCACTTGCTCGTATTACAAAAAATAGTCAGTTATTCTACAGCTTACCTTTATTTTTTTAAATATTTCCTTCATTAAGGGGGAAGGCCACTGTGACGGGTCAAAAAACTGTCAATGTTTAGGAATTTTTTTCACAGATATAACTAATTATTTTTGAATCAGGTAAAGGACGTTTTATTAAGTATATATATTCAACTTATTTAATATCAATTTTTATTGAAAAATATTAAATATTTACAAAGTTATGATCCTCGATGTGATGACCAAAAAAAAAAATATTTTTCTCTATGGCCGACTCAAAATTTCGAGAAGGGTTATATGAAAAAAATAAATAAAAATTTTATCAATATCAATATGAAAGTAGCTATCGTTGCACGTAGCCGTTTTTATTTTATTTTATTTTTTCACAAAATGGTGATTGTTTGAAATTTTTTTTCATTTTTAAGACCTATTTTTTTATTAGAGCGGTTTTAAAAATAGTAATTATCAAAGTTTCAAAAATCGGCTACTTGCAACGATTTACAGTTACGAAAATTATTAAAAAAATAATTGAAATCGGTTCATTAGTCTTTGAGGAATCGTGTCGACCAGGTAGAAAAATGTCATTCCGAGATAAACGTGTTTAATGTTTTTGTTATGTCATAACTGGCCATGCTACATCGTCTCACTAAATTGACTGAAACTCCGTCAATTTTCAAAATTTAAACTCAATTTTTTGAATACATATTTATGAATATGTACACTTTGAAAAAATCTAAAAAAAAAGAAATTTATATTTTTTTTTCCGTCACAGTGGTCTTCCCCCTTAAATATGTATAATTTAATATCTATCGTGGATATTTAGAGTATTAAGACAATACTCTTTACTCACCATATAAATTTATAAAATATAAGATTGCAACAATAATTTGTAACAGCCAGGGTAATACATACGTTCTATCTGTTCACGAAAGTACCTATATGCGTAATGTTTTAATCGTCACATATGCAGACGTCAGACGTTTAACTTGTCGCCATCCAGGCCAAATCGCTGTGCGTTCAAGTTATCCATATGATTTTATTTGTTCCTACTTTTTACAAACAATGACGTTCAAATACTCGCTGATAGTAATCAAATTAAAGTCAAATATATTACAAATAAAAAATAATAATACTTTTATCAAAATATGTATATTTTATTTTATTTTTAAATCTTAACCCAATGACTTCTGGATGTTACCCATGTATTTTCGTTTGTGTATATAACAAAATCTTAGATATAGTGGCCATGGAGTCGTATTATATTCTTTACTCACATACTCAGATTTTGTATGTTTGCACATTTATTATTGTTTATTTTTGTGTTTCGCCGAAATATGCCAAGCGGAAAGGGGTTACCATTTCATTCCGATAATAACAGTATAAACGGACCGCTGAAAGTATTATTATTCAGCAACATAATCTACTCGTATTCTTCTACAGATGAAATCAGCAAGTCTTTATGGATTACACTTCGTTTATTCACAATAGGACTACCATAAATCAGTTAAAGTAAACCAGAGTGAGAATCGAAAGATGAAGAAAATAAAGATGGAATGAGGATGTCACAAATCTTTCTCTACTTTCCGCTTGAATTTTCTTTTGTCCTCTATATATTTTAAAACTTCTAGGATTATCCTTCAAAAACATACTTTATTACTATTCATATATACGTATATGTATACGGAAGTTACTGTCTTGCCGGATATGTGCTTTGTAAAGCGTATCCTTTGTATGGAAAAAAATTGAGTGAGCGTAAAAACTGTCGCCGTAGTGAAAATGCTAAATAGTGAATTGAAAATGAAATTCGTGTGTTATATGCTAACGAATTTAAAATATTGGAGCTATGTGTATGTTTATGTTTGTCCATTATACACATCTACATATACAGGGTGAGGCACTAACTATTACCACCTTAAATATCTTCGAATCTATAAGGCCCAGAGAAAAATTAGTGTAACCAAAATTGTACGGTACGAAGGGGGCTATCATATAGCGATAACAATTTTTGTCCAGGGGGAGGTGCTTCGAAGATATCAAGGTCAACATCATTTTTTTAAATTGATTCAGTACATTTTTTTTCCAAAATATGTTAGAGGAACTAAAAACAAGTTCAGAACTCATTACACAAGATCATTGAACAAGATTTAAAATTAAGAAAAAACGATTAAAAAATACATTTTTTTATTAAATGATATTTACATTTAAAGAAGATGTTCGAAGTGTTAATAACATATGATAGAGGAGCTGAAAACACGTTCAGAACTCATCACACAACATAATTGAACAATATTTAAAGTGAAGAAAAAACGATTAAAAAATATTTTTTTTATTAAATGAATGTTACATCGATATTGATGGCCATCACTTCGAACATCTTCAAATGTAAATATCATTTAATAAAAAAAATGTATTTTTTAATCGTTTTTTCTTAATTTTAAATCTTGTTCAATGATCTTGTGTGATGAGTCCTGAACTTGTTTTCAGCTCCTCTATCATATTATGGAAAACAAATGTACCGAATCAATTTAAAAAAATGATGTTGACCTTGATATCTCCGAAGCGCCTCCCCCTGGACAAAAGTTATTATCGCTATATAGTTCCCTTCGTACCGTACAATTTTGGTTCCACTAATTTTTCTCTGGGCCTTATAGATTCGAAGATATTTAAGATGGTAATAGTTACTGCCTCACCCTGTATAAGAGGCTTACAACTTATCGGTCATTTCATTGCCAACTATTTCAGCACCGAAAGATAAAATTTCACATCCTTGTTTTCTGTTAAATAACTATATTACATATCGTCGCTAATCTTACAACGCCGCTCAAGTCATTTTACAGGAGACCGAAAAACCATGTATTTTTTATATAGGCTACCGGCTTGCGCACTGCCACTATTTTTTGAATTCTGGTCTCTTATTGGTCGAAACGTCTAGAATGTGATTGGTAGATCGACGCGCAATGAGTAGCTCTATCCAATGACATTCAAATGTAAAAACCGCTAATTTTCGACTTGAGCGGTGTTGTTAAATAAGCGACGATATGTTTTATTATAAGTTTTTAATTACATGTACAAAATTATAAAATAAATTAATTAAATCAAATATATTAGAGAGAAAGAATTATTTTGTCTGCCTTTCATTCAGAAGTCAGAAATCATCTCTATCTCTTAGTTACTAATATGACTTGAAAATCAATAGATTCTATTAACTTTATATAGAATTTACTTTTCATGTTATGAGAGGAAAGTATCGCATAACTCGCTAAAAAGAAAAACTTTCATAAATTGATCTTCAGTAAGGCGCCGTGTAGTCATAAAGTTAAAGATATCAAATGTTGATTGTTGATATTTTATTACCGTTTCCACAACTCTTTCAGATGTGTTCAGAGAAAATATTTATTTTTAATTCATTCATTGTATTTTTGGATAACGTACTTTCAACGTAGAAATCGTTTTTAATTTATAAATAACATTCTCTGTGTTCATATACTACAGGTCACGGCAATATTTTCAACGAAATATAGTAAACTTTGACACTTATTTAGTACAAAAATAAGTATGTTGGGGTGAACAATAATTAATTTTTAATGCAATACTTGCTGTATTCTTAATAGGTTTAAGAACCACTAATTTAATAGTTAAATTAGTGAACAAATAAACAAAAAATATTAAATATAGTGACTATTATTAACAATCAATTCAAAACCAGCGGCTCGTAAATTTATTCATTACAAGAATTTCATATTATCTATAATAATCAATCGAAATTGTTACATTTTATTTTATTACAGTCCATGCCAGGTTACAATCCAATTATTATTAACTTTATATAATTAATATGCTCTTTAAATGTGTAAATTTCAAACCCAATAATTCAAATGTTTTAAAATATGTAAATATGTTCATTTATATACGAATTTATACGGGCCATTTGTGACAATTTAACTGTTCTGTTTTTAGTTTGTGTTGTTATTATTATTTGGTATTACCACAACGAGCCAAACATATCTATTTTAATCGAAAATAGTACTACAAAACTTCTACATGAGTTTCGCGAAAACATGTCAGTATTTCTTTAAATAACATCCCTGTTTATTTGTGTACATGCAAGCTGCATTAAGGTTGATCAAAATATTATTAATAATATAGGTAAATAAATACCTGTATATATGCAATTTATTTATTTTATTAATAGATACATTTACCTATATGTTCTGTTTTAATAATCCTATTCATGTTTTATCAAAGAGACAGAAAAAAAAATTATAGAAACAAAATTATATTTAATATATTATGTCCGATATTGATATTACCTCAAACTAGCTAGCAAAATTTACTAACTTGCAAGCATTTTCAATAGATGAACACATGCATGGTAAGTAGAGTAATGTGGTATATATGAAACAGCGGGTAATGTGGACACCTCCTTTTGTTGCTCTACTTAAAATTTTAGAAACACAAAATTAATATGTATCTAAGCTTCCACCTCTAACTAACTGCAGTTAGTCAAAAACTCCATGGGAACTGTCATTTACTACATAAGTTTGATACCCCATTTGAAAGTGTTTGTAAGTTAGTTAATTTTGCTAGCTAATCTGTAGTATGGGACATTAATGTTATATGAGATAGGGATTTTTCTATACCTATATATTATACACCAATACCTCGCTTTGCGTCGTTTCGTTTTGCGTTTTTTCGAAGTTGCGTCGCTGCTGAATTAGTACTAATTTTCACTGTGCGTCGTTAGATTTTCGAAGTTACGTTGTTTTGGGTTCGAGTCTTTAATTTTTTTTTAATTAAAACGAGAGTAACTATAAAATGTTTATTATATTATTATATTTAGTAATTTATTTTACGTTGAAAAAAAAGTTGTTCAGCAAACATTGGACCAATTTTTTGTGAAAGAAAGCCGACTTACGACAACAGTCACTATGGACTCATCAGACAGTGATTAATTTTTATTTTGTTTTTATAAATTAATTGAATATTTTATTTTGTTTTAATTGAATTTGTTTTTTTTTTTGTATGTATGTAATAAAATTTTATATTACTTTTTGTTTTTTAAATGTTTACTTTGTTCAATTTTCTTTTTAAAAAGTAGTATTTTTGTAACCTTGGAACCTATCTTCGATCTTTACATGGTTTGCTATAGAAAATCATAATTCACTTTGCGTCGTTTCAATTTGCGTCGTGTTTTTTGGAACGTAACCACGTCACAAAGTGAGGTATTGGTGTATACTATTTACTCAAAACTGAACTGCCCCTATGTACATAATATGTATATTTATATTAAGTTTGTATTGAATATACAAAGCGTATAATGTTATACGAGTATGTGTTTGTATTTACATTCGGTCCGTTTACTCTTGTTGCAGTTTTGTACAGACCAGGCGACATCGGACAAACATCTGTTTCCAACTTTTGCCAGAACTCGCCCTCCAGAAACACAAATCTCTAAATCTGTTGCGTCCGTTCTGCTCCACTTTGATTGGACTCACGTAAGTTTTGTTTATGTCCTTTGTAAATTTATTGTCTAAATAAGGAAGTTAAACATACATCAATGCCGAATTGAGAGTAATTCATATTACAATAAGATAATCGATTGGCATTGATATTAATTGGTACAAAAATTGTTTCAATTCATATTCAAAATAGTATAAATAGTTTCTTAAAATAACTTTTAAGTTCTAACAAAAATTAAAATGGCGTTTATCTCAAACGGCTCATTTGTTTTCAATAGATATACATACATAATACGAGTACATATAATAAATAAATTTACTTCAAACTTTATTTAACCCTTTAACTACGGTTATATTTCTTAAAAGCTAGTCTGTGGAACGCAAAAAAAATTAAACTCAATAATTTTTTTTTTATAAAATTTAATAAAAATAGTTTAATTGTACATGTATTTTGCTTACTGCGGTCCTAAATGACATCCCACGTTCATATCTTATAATAACAAATAACATCGTCAATAGACGACGCCCGTTCCCATTTTAAACTATTAAATCGCTTATTGACGATACCCGTACCTCACGAAAGTTTCGTTGCTTCGTCTATTGATGACACTCGTAGTTAAAGGGTTAATTAAAAATTATTTACAAATTTAGCAATTTTTTCTTGTCAATTTAATTTTTATTTACTCAAATATGCTTACTTTATAAATTTTTAATTAAAATTGACATTCCTTTGCCTAGGTAGTATTTCTCTACTTGAACGCTTCCGAAGAAGTTTATGGAAAAATTGCACAAACAATTCTGGAAACGTTCGAACTTGCCAATATCCACGTAGAGGCAATCCGAACGTGGGAGAGTGTTTATGTCTACGGGCATGGATACGAATATGAAGTCTTCAATCCTTTCCCAGAAATTGTGGAAGATACTTTTAAAGATACTCGAAGTAAGTTTTTTTAATTATGACTTTAAACTTAAATTATTCAGGGTGTCCAAGATAAGCGTGCAATGCATGGGGATATCCTAAACGGTAAGAGATACATATGTGGTTAAATGAGATGAATTATTTGTAAGAAAGGGGTGAGTATTACAACATCAAAAAATATTAATAATTTTATGTGGTTCAGGCGATATACCCAAAAAACTGAAAATTCAGAATTTCTTTAAATGACTATAACTTTTTTGGCAAAGTAGATAGGTACTTTTTGTTTATGGTTTCTTAAAGCACTTTTTTGAGTAAAATTGTTTGGTGTATTTAGAATTTTTATATCACTTTTAGTTTCCGAGTTACAAGCCCTAACTTTAGTTTTTCTTATGAGCCGCCAAGTTGGCTATATCATATTTGAACGTGTTTTTTACTCTACTTTACAACGATATATCACATGACATACTTATTATAGAAAATAAGTCAAGTACTAAATATTGGTAATATTTATAAAGTATTTTATTACAAACATTTAAGTAAGCCATGAAAAACAATAATTGTTAAACAAAAATCGCAATCACAACAATGAAAATAACAAATGCATATTTAAAAACAATAAACTATTACAAAAAAAAAGGTTTTTACTTTTTTTTAATAATAAGTATGACATGTGACATATATCATTGTAAAGTAGAGTAAAAAACACGTTCGAATATGATATAGCCAACTTGGCGGCCCATAAGAAAAACTAAAGTTAGGGTTTGTAACTCGGAAACTAAAAGTGATATAAAAATTCTAAATACACCAAACAATTCTACTCAAAAAAGTGCTTTAAGAAACCGCAAACAAAAAGTACCTATCTACTTTGCCAAAAAAGTTATAGTCATTTAAAGAAATTCCGAATTTTCAGTTTTTTGAGTATACTGCCTGAATCACATAAAATTATTAATATTTTTTGATGTTGTAATACTCACCCCTTTCTTACAAATAATTCATCTCATTTAACCACACCTGTATCTCTTACCGTTTAGGATATCCCCATGCATTGCACGCTTATCTTGGACACCCTGTATACCTATAAAATATTGCTTATGTTATCATTCATGGGGTTCTCATGATTCTCGAATCTAGGAGACTAGATTTAAAAAAACGGCTATATTTCACTTAATGGTGCGAACATATATTAGAGTGGAACGAAAATCCTTTTTTTAACATTTACATTAAATTTCGTTGTCTTTAAAGAGAAAATGGAGTTGTTATAATTTCAAATGTATTTTAAGTTTTAAAATTTTAATACAGTGAATGTTAGATTCGCATAATAAAAACACATAAAAGTGGCTAAAACTCGGAAACGGCTCATATATTTATATTTATATGAACTTTTTTGCTTGTTTTTGGGTCCCAAATTACCTCCCGAAGTGGATAAGGCGAATTTTCGGACACTCTGTATAATACAAATATGTTGTTACACCTTAAACTGGCTTAAAATAATGTAGGTATCATTTTTTTAAATATCGTACATCCTTCTTATCTAAAATTGTAATACCTAAATTGAAACTGACAATGAGATAAAGTTTCTTCAATTCTAGTATTTTGATCGAACATTGATTGATATATGGTTAAATAAAAGTATCTACTTATAAGAAACAGTAAACCATCAATATGAAGTTAACGTTTTTTTTATAAATTCAGAATAACATCTTCGACGTTTTAAGTAGACATAAACCGAATTTAGTTTTTATTTTTGTTCCTTTTACCGCAATCAATTTATCATGAGACTTATCCTCAAATCCTTGGCTTAACGAGAATATAAGATAATCTTATCAATATTAGTCGTATTTTCTTGTATCGATGGAAAAAAGTTTTATTTTTTATATTTTTATTTTGAACACATATTACAAAATGTTGTTTTAATCATTTATGAAAAATATTCAATTTTTATACTTCGTTGTAACTTTTTATTTATCATACATTCCAAAAATGTATTAACAGAATTACAGTAAAATCTCATTATTGTCCGCAACGTTAAACTGTTCGTTCATCATTATTGTCCTCACTTGAAATTATTTTTGTAAAATTTTTTACCACCTTCTCCTAATTTTTATTGACCAATAATTGTAATGTTTGCCGTGCCCTCGCATGTGGGTTCTACTCTTCATAAAAAACTGTAATCTGCGTTATAATAACAAAATAATAAAAACTACAGTCAAAGCTCATGTAAACGCGCATATTTATTTGTATGCACTCTATGCGCGTGCGAGGGAAAAACTCGGAGTGGAGAAAAAATACAGAATTGAGACTTGCGGACAATAATGCAGTTCGACTGTATACAGTTTTAAGTTACAAAATATAATGTTTGTAGGCCTCTTGTTTTATACATAAAATTCTTCTCTAAAATGTAATCAAATTATACATGTGCATTACTTTTATACACCCCATAAAAATCCCGATTCTTTGAGATTAATTCACTGTAAAAAATGTACCCATAATTATGAATAATAACGAAACGCATTACTTTAGTTTAACAATGTAATGCAATGTGAGAAGAAGAACGAAACGGCATTTTATTGTAGGGTGATATATGAAAAACATTTACATTTTACTTAAAGTGTGCGTCTCTGTATGTGAGGCAGTAAAATCCAACATCCCATGATAACCAGTGTTGCATGAAAACACACGAAACTCGACCACTAGATAATGGCGACATGTCATATAAAACTGGAGCGTCACTTCATATTCTTGTATAGAGGGGAAATATTGAAATAAAAATGTATTTATTATACAAAATGAGCATTTAAATTGAGACAAGCAAATGACTCTAAAACAAGGGACACTGTATAGAAAAATATAGTTTAGTTTCATGACTTAAATCAAATGGTGATATTTTTTATTGTTTTAGTCTTAGAGCATATACTACTAGAGCCAGCCTTGCCGCTCGGCCGTGCGAACAAGCGCGCGAGAGAGAAAGCGTAAGAGTGCTACATCCTTTCTCTCTCGCTCTGTGTGCTTATTGGTCGGCAGAGAGGGGCAAGTGCTTCCCACTATTACCGGTACAAATCAGCACGCGGAGCGAGAGAGAAAGGATGTAGCACTCTTTACGCTTTCTCTTTCGCACGCTTGTTCGCACGGCCGAGCGGCAAGGCTGGCTCTAGTAGTATATGCTCTAAGGTTTTAGTAGATCCTATCAAGATTATTTAAAGGCCAACTTTTATAATAATATAAAAACAGATTAATTATTTCATTATCCAGGATATCACAATATTACTCTACATTATATTGTTGGTAACATTTTTTACTGTTTATTTATAATGTTTTGCGACCTATTTATAGCATATAACAGAAACTTAAAACCAACCAATGGTAATTTAAAAAAATCATTCTATTAACGTAAACATGAAAAAAATAGATCGAGAGTAGAATACACTACTAATAGATGGGGAGGCAACAACCAAATGTGGTCATCATAGCAGCCCGCACAAATTTGTTATGAAATTTGTTAACTGGGATATAGCGAACTCAGCTAGATAGGTCCTAAGATCAAAGGACGCTGTCTTTAGATAGGGCTGCCCGTCAGATATGTAAAAAAAATAGGCGAAAAATTCATAGCAACCCGTCAGATATTTATAAAATTTGTTAATTTTGATTTTTTATGAACTGCCATATAAACATCTGACGCCTAAATTGTTGCTTTATTTTCTTATAATAATTTAAACATGTAAAAAAATAATGACCGACATATTTATAGCCGCCCGTTCAAAATCTTTTTTATTCAATAGATTTAAGTTTCCTGAACAAGAAAATAATTATATCTGACGCCTCAGTAGTTGCTTTGTTTTTTAATAACAATTTAAACATGTAAAAAAATAACCAATTAATGAGTGTATTTATTTTTATTATTATTATTATTATGTATTTCCAAAAAAAAGGTCAAAGAAATCAAGCCTAACCACTAAAAAAAATGTTTTTACAACTGTAAAAAAAAAATTTATGTTGCCTGAGCTACGAAATTGTCTAACGGGCTCTCCAAATCAAATGCAGCACTTTACGCGTCAGATATATATATTTTTTGCATAAGGGGACATTATTCTACAAGATGGTATGAAAATCTGACAGGCTGCTAAAAATAAGTTGCCTCATTTTTTTAACATTTTTGTCCCGCTATAAATTAAAAACTCAGCGGTGAACACGTCAGATATACATATTCTGTTCTTGTTATAATCAAATCAACTGCATCTGACGGGCTGCTAAAAAAAATTTGTTTTGGGTAATTTTTTTTTCTTTAATTCACTCTAATATATTTAAACAGTGGCTTAGGCGTCAGAAAACTATATATTCTTGATCTAGAAAACATGTACCTACCAAAATGCATTTATCTGCCAGATTGCTATATGTCACCCTAGGTCAAAAACTTGACAACTTTTACAGCCTATCAGGGGTAAAAGCAACGTATTTTATGACTGACAATTTACTTTTAATGTACAGCTATACTGAATTAACAAATATCCTAACAAATTTTGCGGGCTGCTATGATGACCAAATTTTGGTTGCTGCCTCCCGGTCTATAATAGCTGGAAGCCAATTTGCTTTAGCACTCAAGCAAATATTTTATAATTCCGGGCATAAGTGTAAGTAAAACCTGCTTGGGATATCCAATATATTTATAATAATGAAAGAAAAACTTAAAAGCCAATTAAAAGGTAGATTTAAGCCCGAAACAAAGACAATTATTTTTAAATAATGTCTCACATAGTCTTGACTTTACATATTTTAAAACTAATGAACCTTAATCCGAAAATAATTAGGAAAGTATATACTCTCTTATAGTTAAAATACAGATACAACGTTTGAACTTTCGTGTATACATTATACATGTAACCTTATATATTTAAAAAATAAATTACAGCACTAAACAAAGTTAAGATAAAAAATAAAACACAATTTTATAGATTTTCTAAACAACATTGTAACAACAAACTTACATAATACTAACATTTTTTTCTACGACGCAATTTCAACAAATTATTTTTATTGGATATTACTACTATATAGTATCTTTCCTGTTGTATTTCTAAGCAACAATCCTGCTGTTCTGTAGTTGTATTTTAATTGATTTATAGTTCATACTCGGGTCTGGAATGATCGCACATAGTCATTACGTTGAAAATCTTATCAAACACCATTATATAAATGCAGCAATATTCATATCCTCGAACAAAGTCATTTAAAGCATATACCAGGCACATTAAACTGAAGATAAAATTTCGTACGACGCTACTGGTTTTAATATCATTTAGGGTCTTATTCTTTATAAATTTTTATTTTTTTCAAACTGTCGTAAATTTTTTATACTGTATTAAACGTGTGTGTCATTCTATTTTTTGTAGTTAAAAAAATATTTTTCTTGTCTTGACTCGTTTGAAGCTTTCGGTTTTTATGTTAAATATTTGTTCTATCAAAAGCTTTTGAAAATTTGTGTGTATATTTTCACTTCTACCTACCGCATTCTTATTATTTTAACTTGTCTTTAATCTTTTGAATATGTAATCAAATTGTTCACTTCATTTAAAGAAATATTTTGACATATTCTATAAAAATATTAATGTTTTATTTTTTATTATTTAATAATAACGTTTGAAACGAAACATATTTTAATTTTCTAAGAAAAGATTATAAATAAATTAACATTTATTTCTAACGTTTTTGAGTCAATGAGAATTCTAATAGTGTATAGTAACTGACAATGAAGAAATATGTTGGTTTAAGATTTCCCTTAGGAACGATGCGTCTTTATATACCTGTGGTATTAATATTAATGAATGTCGTATTTAAAAATGATTAGAAATAGAAAGAATACTTCACATCTTTATTTAAATGTAATGCGCCAAACAAATAATATAATTGAAAATAGTTATTGAAACTGTAGAATATTTCAAACACAATGTTTTCAATTTTTAGACTGAATTTCAGAGGTTTCTTTAATATAAAAAAATCGATAAACATTGTGACGATATGTGCGATGTTTATATAGGAGTTTATGTGTAGCCACAGCTGTCTGAGATCTGTTAAGATCAATTTACAATTTGGAGAGCATTCAAACGTGCCGGCAATAAAAGAGTGCTATAATGTTCTGTACGAGAATTATGCCATAGGGAATATATCAGTGCTTAAGAAAAATGTTTGTAAATAATTTAAATTTAGTATATTACGGATTTTTCGAAATTTGCAGGTAAATATAATAAAGAATCAATGACTTAACATTTCTAAAACAAAATAAATTTTGTAAACTTTGTAATAATTTTTAGTAACCTGACCAATTCACTAATTGTAAGTAAAATTTATCTGTATCTGATTTATATGGGCGAAAAATATTTAAAATATACATATGTCCGCCTGCATAAAAAAATGATATACATATATTGAAAACCTAGCGAGCGATTTTTTTTAATGTCTTTCTTATAGGTACCAAAAAATTAAAAACATATAAATTGTATTATATACATACAATTTCGGTGATTCTGATTTCTCGGCTTCATCCGGAAACTGCACTTTGGATTAGGAAATTATAAGCAAAATGGGAAGAAGACCGTTTAACGTTTTAACACTACACATAAAAATAAATAAGATATAAATAACTTAAATGACACTCACAATAATATAACTATAATATAATATACCACAGCGGTGTGGTGTATACCATATAAATAAAAATTATATTTGTCTATTTATGCGAATCTATTGCATAACTAGGAGGCTAGTTATTACATACACACGTAACTAAACACTACACAAACTGTACTAAATTAATATCAAACTATTATACAAAAACCAACCAGTTTTATTCCTTGCAAGTTATAACAAGAAATAAATAAAATTAATACTTTATTAATCTATATCTATAAAAGAGTTTGTCCTTAACCACTCACTCACTCACTCATATATCAACGTACAGTCCAAACCCCTAGACCTAGAAACGTGAAATTTCGTAGGTGTCTTCCTTTTATTATGTAAGCACCCACTAAGAAAGGATTTTTCGAAATTCAACCCCTACGGGGTTAAAACAGGGTGTCAAAGTTTATATAAAAAAATATTTTTTCTGTTCGCATTTAATTGAAACATATCGAACATACTCTACAATATAAATAATGAAACAATAATTTCAGCATTTCCCAAAATTCAACCCCTAAGGTGTTAGGGAGGGGGGGAATTTTGTAAAATATATTTTTTTTGTATTCACCGAATGAAACATGATATGTTTATCTGTATAGCTGCTTACGTTATAGTGGTGGATTCAGGCAAAATAATATGCAATAAAAAAATTCGATAACTCCTAATGGCGGGGGTTAGTTTTTACAATTTTTAACTAAAATCCGAGATATTTACGTTTTTTATAGGTAATGGATAAAAATCAATATAAAAAATATGTCATCCCCTATCACGTATGGAGGGTTCTAATTAGTTTCGAAGTTTACGCGAGCGAAGCCGCGGGATCCCGCTAGTCTAATATACAGAGTGTTTCAGACCACCCGTCCACTATGTTTTACGCCCAAACTATTGAAGATAGAGTTTTAGGATAAAAAATTCATTATATATATATATATCGACCCTAAAGAATTGCAGGAAAATATTTCCAACCCCCTAAAACCACCCCTTGGGGGGTAGTTTGAGGGGTACATGCCCGTTTCTCAGCAAAATCAAATGGAATGGTATATCAAAAATTACATATTTGTAAAGATCATAAAAAATAAGAAACTTTTGTTAAACAAAAATTTTCTTACTTTCAATTGTTTAAAAAATATGGCGACTTGTTTTACTATTGAATTTTTAATATTTTTATAACCCCATATTCTCTTCCCAATGTTAGTGTTCTTATGTAAAAATGTATATAAGTAAAATAGTTTTATAGATCAGACACTTGCAGTTCGGTTGAATGCGCGAAATAAATTTTCAACTAAAATTCTCAGGTCAGGAACCTTGCGGAAGGTTATGATTTCGTGCTGATGGTATCTGGAAATGTCACGCAAACCGTAAAGCTGAGTTACGTCGCACATATATTTTACAAATGTACATAATTCCAGTGGCGGCTGCGCCATAAACTGCAATGAGGAAGTCAAGTAGTTTTTATACCTTTAAACCAATTCTAAGTGATTGAGGACACACCACTTTTTTATTTTATTTATTATATTATACTTGCTTATCATATAAAAAAAAACACACAATAACATTTTGTGGAAAAATATAGGTTTGAATTTTTGTAGAAATGAGAAAAAAATATAAAGGTACACATACTTACAAACGTATATTTTACATGTAATACTACTATACATATAAGCAAAGAAGTGTGATGAATGCTAAATACTATATTAATACAGAAAAAAATGCTCATTTTTAAAACAACAATAGTTGTTTTAATATCATTTCAGCCTTCATGTTTTTATTTTGCATTGTATGGTTAACAAATATATAAATTAAATAAAAATTAAACAAAACTGTGCCCATATTTCATTCAATTGTTGAAAAGAAGAGAGGTGGCGCTGGTTTCATAACAATACCTAGCAACACAAACACCGTATCACCGATTTTACAGAAACCTGCATACATGTAAATTTTTGTGCGTATAAAATTAGTACGTTCACGCATTTACACCCACATATACATACACTTTTTTTTATTATTCAGTGGCGCCAATTCACCCATTTCAATAAAATATATGTTATGTGATATTGTAATACATTAACAGAATCAACATTTTTTCGTTTTATTAAGTTTTCGATTTTTGAAAATTTTAGAGAAAAATGGCCGTAACTTTTGAATGTGGTATCGGATTTGATTTTTTTCGGCGGATTTAAAATCAGCGTAATCTATAGAATATCCTGTATAACACTTCAAAATTCGACAAAAAAAATTTACGAAAAAATGTCGATTTTGCCCAAAAATTATTTTTCGAGTTTTTAAGTACTAGACATGTCAACATATAGATTTTGATACGCTGATTTCAAATCCGTCGACAAAAATCAAATCCGACCACATGTTCAAAAGATACGGCTATTTTTCTCCAAAAACATTTTTTCGTTTTCTTGTAGTCCTGTATTATATATACAGTAGAAACCGGTTATTAAGACATCGATTAATACCACATATCGATTTTAACGACTCAAAATAAAAGTTTAACTGAATCCCATATAATTGCATTTTTACCGGTTATTACAGATATCCGCTTTTTACGATCAATATGACCGATCCCTTCGATGTCGTTATAACCGGTTTCTACTGTATACTAAAAAATTAATCTCAATCAAATACACTGAAAAAATTTTATGTTAATTTTTAACATGAAAAACATGTTAACGGGAGAACGAAATTGTTCCTAGAAATTTTTAACACCCGACATAGTAAAATTTAAACGACTACTATAATTCAATATACTGTATAGCAGTTTCTATGACAGCGATAGACCAGATATGAAAAGTAATATAGAAATATAGTAAAATTATAGAGAATGTACGTGAAATTTTCATATGCAAGAAACTATAAAAGAATAGCGTAGGTATATTACTTTTTCAGAGTAAATAAATTTTAATAGGTACTATGTTAAAATTTACCAGTATGTCATTGTAATTTTTCATTTACTTTATTTTAAATTCTACTGATTTTTCTGTTAATTTTTTTCAGAAGTTGATTATGTCCTCAGGTTCATAGCATTTTCTGTTAATTTTTAAAAGAAAATTCTCTCCGTGTACAAATCACAATTTTTTTATAGGGTGTCGTTTTTATGTTGTCTACACTGCCTTTTCTAAAATCTAACGTAGGTAATCTTGTAGAAAAATGATATACTTTTTTTTCTCTATTGTTGTTCAGTAAAAACAAAATTTAAAGAATACATTTATAACTCGTGGATATAAATGATACCATACTTTCATTGAAAATTCTTATCGTTCAATATTCTCTATAGAGTATCCAGGGAATTTCCGTTGAAAATTTTAGAGAGGGGTGATTTTAGATAAAAAATGGTCTCTGGGAGAGGTTATATCTGAAACATTTCTATCGCCTAAAGATTCACGCCTTATAGTACCTGCTAATTTAAGCAAAAAAAATGTCTTACAAAAGATTTTTTATTTATTTAAATAAATAATATTGTTTATAATAACATCCGCAGAAATAAATCTAAATTATTATATCGATCATAGTGTAAGGCGGAGGTTGAAAAAGGTGTGGAGAATTACCCCATATATCCCCTGGATTCATTATATACATTTATCATACATACAGGCGAATAAAAGGATATTGATATTCCTAAAATAATTCAATTATAAAATTTTCACAATTAGTAGGTGAATTAGATTTAAGAATTTTTAACTGTTTCTAATTTTTTAGAAACTAGTCCATATACTTTTATTAAATATATATTTGTATTAAACTATTAAGTAATATACAACTACATCTTCTTAAAATAATTTCGATGTTAAAATATCTCATATTAACTGGTTAATTTATTTTGTTGCACCACTGCACATAAAATGTTTATGCGCGTATCAGTGTGACATACTGGATGTTACGGTTTCGCCCAGTTATTTGTATTGCAGCTAAAATTGAGTGATTTATTATATGCTACTTGTAATTATTACCGTATAAATTAAATGTGTGAATCATGTTTTACTAAAACTGCGTTGATAAACATTCATTAGCCTCAAAATAGAATATCAAATTGAAATGTGCCACGGTATACATAACAGTAACGAGGCAAGTTGTTTTGTGTAATAAAAGTACATTTAATTTATGCACGATTATTTTAACTAGGTTTATTTTACTTGGCTACTTTAAAATATACTGCTCCAAGAATAATATTTTTACTAATGATGTGCATATTGATTATTTTAAATAGATGATTTAGAAGTCTCTAAAGCCTAGTATACACTAGTAGACATGTTGCGCGATTTGTCTATAGACCGTCTAGAGACACGGTCTATACACTGTCTAGATACACCATTCTTTGTCTCGTCTAGCGTCCACACTACGATGTGAATTTCTCAGTCTCATCTTCGTTGTCCACCATGGAGGACTACTACTATCTACCACTCGATAGCTGTAGATAGACTGGGCCGTGTCTCGTCTATAGACAGCGAGTGACGTCCACACTGCCAAAATGTTGCGCAACATATCTAACGTTGCATGTGGTCTCCCATTCCGATCGGGAGACCTTAGACATGCGATTTTTGGTCTCGCAACAGGCCCGTAGACGGGGATTGGTCTATAGACATGTCTACGAGACAACCTTAGACACGTCTCAGAGACCAGAAGCGCGCAACATGTCTACTAGTGTGTACTAGCTTTAACTTGAGTAGAATCAAAACCAACATAGTTTTTATTTCTGTCTGGGGACATTCAAGAATTACGTTCGCACATTTTTGTTGATTTTAAACACCTCCTCTTAAGGGGTGTCCTAACAAGAGCGGAAAATTTAAATTCTTGATCTGCCCCATCTAGTATGTTCGGTATAAAAAAGTATAGTAAGTACAAAATTTTTATTAACCAAGATTTCTTGATTGTTTTTAACACAATCAATATTGACAGTTTTGTAAAGAATATATGTATATTATAATGTATATTTCTACTTATGGGCGTAAGCCATGTTCTTTTGGTAATCTTTCTGAAACACTTTACACTGAGCTTTACACAAGAATGCCTTAAAGCTTGCATATTTTTCAATTTACATATCACAAGGTAGATACGCCGTGAATCACAAATAACAAATAAAAAGTACATATTATTCCTTTCATGTCTTCTCCAAAATGAAAATGGGCAATGAAATATACATACAACGTTTTGTTACAGTTTCAATTTAAATTTATTTATTTATAAGTTCATTTATAGCAAAGAAGCACGAAGGACCATATATTTTTCTTTGAGCCCCTAAAGTCGTAAAAAATTAACATTTAATCCACTTCCTCAACATGTTTCAGACACAAACACACTTCTTCCCAATACCTTGTAGACATAAATAATTAAATTCACACTTTCGCCACACAGAACAAGGGTAACATCTGCGAACTGACCAGAAAATCTATATATAAACGTTTCACGCCCTCTCGTTTAGTTGATTTGACACGAAAGCCAAGGCAGACGTGATCAGAACTCCGAATCGTACGCGTCAACAATTCTATAGTCCATTTGCTGGAAAGATTTCCCTTCGCCATCATTTAAAGAACTTGTTTCGTCCAAATACACGTGCAGTATATATTTTACCCTTTACTGGACAATAGCTTCATTTGAAACATATACGAGATGAATTTGAATCATGGATTCATAAATATTCAATGTTTTTTTTGCTTGAGGTGATTTTTTTTTTAATTTTGGTACCAATTCTTATTTCAGTAATTCGTTTAATTTTTAAATAAATAAAAATATTTAGATATTATGTTATTACGCAGGTTTTACACTAAGCTAATACAATTATAATATATATCAGTGGTTTCTAACTTTTTTCCTAGATAAACCCCTTTTAAAAGAATGGTTTTTCTTATAGACTCTCTTTCATTTTTACATTCTATAAAACAGAAATATAAGAAGGTCTATATAAAGAAACCTTTCGTTTAAAAGGGGTTTCTGTAGAAAAAAGGCTGGAAACCTCTGATTTATATAGTAATTTATGATTTTTCTTTTTATTTTATTTTCTTAAAGTCGATATTTCTATATCAAATTGAAATTTGGTGCATGAACATTACTATAAAATTTTTAATTTTAGGTTTCGTTTAAGTTATGTTTATTTTATAGAAAATGGCGCGAAAAGTTTAAATTTTCAAACCGCATTTCTGTATCTCAAAATGTTCTCGAGATATGGCCTTTCAAAGTTTTCGATTTGTGAAAATTTTAGAGAAAAATTTCCGTAACTTTAGAATATGTGATCGGATTTGATTTTTGTCGACGGATTTGAAATCAGCGTATCAAAATCTATAGAATATCATGTATAATACTTCAAAATTAGACACACAAAAATTCGTGAAAAATAAAAAAAAATTGCAAAGGGTACACCTTAAAAAAATGTCGATTTTTGCCCAAAAATGATTTTTCGAATTTTTAAGTATACTAGACATGTCAACAAATAGATTTTGGTACGCTGATTTCAAATCCGTCGACAAAAATTAAATCCGACCACACGTTCAAAAGACACGGCCATTTTTCTCCAAAAATTTTTTAAGCTTCCATAGACCCCAGAGGGTCTACCTGGACCCCATTGGGAATCTCTGGTAAATAAAGTAAATTTATTTGCAGCAAAAAAATTTACAAAAAGTAGTTCATTATTTATCTCCTTAATATATTATTAAAAATGTGGTATTCTAGTGCAAAAATATTTAAAAAGCGTTCAAAGATAGGTATTTATTATTCGAAGTGAACAGGGTTAAAGGACAACTACCAACTGGGCAAGCGGTATACGTTTAAATGAAGGTACCTTATACAAAAGAAAATCCCAGCTGACAACATTCATTGACGAGGGGTTATATGTAGTCCATTTATTTATACTAAATACACTACTGGAAAAAATTAAAGGAACACAAAAATTTCCTAAATTTTTTAGTAATTTTTGAAAGGTTGTAACTCAGTCAAAAATAATCGTATGAAGATTTAAAAAAGATGATTTTGAAGCTTTAAGTTTCTAGTTTTGAAATCTATTGGCAAATTTTTTTTGTGGGTTACGGTTAATACGCAATCATAAGAAATAACGTGAGACAAAAATTTAAAAAAAAAAAATTATTTTTGTTTGGGTTCATTTTTTGGGAAAATTTTTTCTCGGTTAAACCAATGCATTGATCAGTTAGCTAGTTTATTTAGCTTTAATTTGATTTTTTAAAATTTACTCTACATCGATTTATCGCTAAGATATCCGACTTTAAATGAAAAAGGATTCTTTTGTCTTTAATCATCGATATTTCAGCAAATAATGATCGCACAGTAAATCTAAGGACGGTTTTGAAAACATGATTAAATTCTCTACAAGGACATACCATGATTTTTAAAGAAAATTTTTTTTTGTATACTCCACATTAATTTTAAAAACACTAAAAAAAAACTGTAATCATTATCAAAATGAAATGAAGATTTTTTTGTTAAAATGTTGAACAATTTTTTTTTAAGTTGCTGGACATTTAAAGATATAATATTTAGTCGTTTCTGAAACGATTTGGCCGTTGTTTTCCATAATTATACTAATCTGCATTTATTGTATTAAATGCAAAGTTGATACACCGAACTGAATTACGGCCACGATTTACACACATTCATAAGATTGATTTATCGATATTTTCTGCGATGTTTACTTACGTTGTAGAAAACATTTTTTTCAAAATTAATTTTTTTCTTATAATTTTTTTTTATCAAAAAGTTATTGGTACCGCGCATAAGCGCGAAATAACACCCACCCTATATCCGACATTGCAATAGGTGCAACCCTCTTCAATTTTTTGTAAAAAAAAATTTTTTTTTCAAAACTTCAATTTTTTTTCATAGTCAGGTGGCATTTATCTGAGCCGGAAGTTGCTCTTGTTGAAGAGAATTACACCTATTCAGTTCGGGGTATCAAATATGTGCAATTAGTACAGATTATCATAATTATGGAATGCAAAGGTTTAATCGTTTCAGAAACGACTAGATATTGTTTCTTTAAATGTCCAGCAACTTAAAAAAAAATGTTTAAATTTTTTTTCTTGTTTTATTTTCCTAAAAAAAAAAAAAAAAACAATATGTAGTGTAAAATTGTGGGAACAATCGAAAAAAAATCTTCATTTCATTTTGATAATGATTACAGAATTTTTAGGAGCAATAAACGTGTTCCTTTAATTCTTTTCAAAACTTTGATCATTTGGAACATAAAAACGGTTCGATGGATCAACTTGTAAATTTAAAGGGTTATTGTGGATATATTCAGCTGTAAAAATTACGCTCAACATTAGTCGTTTCATCAAAATTAGTAAATACGCCGTAGATTTTCTAAAAAACCGTAAAAAGTCGTTTTTTTAGTGTTTTTAAAATTAATGTGGAGTATACAAAAAAAAATTTTCTTTAAAAATCATGGTATGTCCTTGTAGAGAATTTAATCATGTTTTCAAAACCGTCCTTAGATTTACTGTGCGATCATTATTTGCTGAAATATCGATGATTAAAGACAAAAGAATCCTTTTTCATTTAAAGTCGGATATCTTAGCGATAAATCGATGTAGAGTAAATTTTAAAAAATCAAATTAAAGCTAAATAAACTAGCTAACTGATCAATGCATTGGTTTAACCGAGAAAAAATTTTCCCAAAAAATGAACCCAAACAAAAATAATTTTTTTTTTTTAAATTTTTGTCTCACGTTATTTCTTATGATTGCGTATTAACCGTAACTCACAAAAAAAAATTTGCCAAAAGATTTCAAAACTAGAAACTTAAAGCTTCAAAATCATCTTTTTTAAATCTTCATACGATTATTTTTGACTGAGTTACAACCTTTCAAAAATCACTAAAAAATTTAGGAAATTTTTGTGTTCCTTTAATTTTTTCCAGTAGTGTATATTCTGTACGGAAATTTTATTAGGGTAAATGGTTGATATGATACGTATAGACTTTGTACATATGTATATGTTTGTATGTATGCAACATTATCAGCAACTTTATTAGTTTTATTGTCGCATTACCGAACATGGTCTTACAGATTGTACCAATTCTCAATAATTAGGGACGAATGTTTGTAAGACTTAACCTATATTAATGTAGCATATACATATGTTAGCACGACGTTATACTTATATTTTATGTGTTTAAGATGAAAATGCGTTTTATTACAAATATTAATACTAACTTAACAAAAAATGTTGTCTGTTAAAATATATTAGGATGCTAAAATAATTAATATTCTGAAATATAATTCACAATTTTTTTAAGTAGTTAGTTTTCCGACAAAAAATGATTTCGTCATTTTTCTTATTCAAAGCCGTGTATTTAATAAATTAATATTAACGTTTAACATCATATATATTTTATTTCTAAATATCTTTTAGTCTGTACAGTATAATTTAATCATGTTTCGTGATCTAAAAGAATACGAATATAAGTTTCTAGTTAATTTTTCTGTAAATACAACGTATATATGGTTAGTTAGAAACTGGCACAATTTGTGAATGCATAGTCATATTCGTTCTCAAGATAAAATCATTGATTTTATCGCATATTCTTAACAACAGTCTCCTCTAGCAATCTAGGTATTAATCTCTATAATAACTAATGAAAAATTATATAATGTATAACCGCTACATATATTGGGTTTATTATTTACTAGATTTCCTCCTATAGCCACGGCTTTGAATGTTCGCGCAACCGACTGTTCTTTTAAAAATGTTTGGACCATGTCACCATGATGACACATCTCTCTTTACTTCGCTATATTTGAAATATATGAAAATCTCGTTAAAATCGGTTCTATATTTTAAGACAAATGTCATAACTAACAATATAGAATTCCTGTAAAACGACGAATATACTTAAATTAAAAAAAATATATTAAACAAACCGAGCTTATACATATACAAATACATACATACATATATGTATTTGTACAGAGACCTACTTATACGTAAAAATTAAATATAACATTAAAAAATTTTAGTATGATAATATTACCTATGCAAGATCTAAAATATTAAACACACAAATACAATCATATGATTAGATCTGTATTAGATATAAGTTATTATTATACCCAGAAACCAAATTTCATATGTTTACCACGGAAACTTTAAAACTTGAAACAAAAAAGGTTTATATTTGTGGAAAATAAATAGCATTTTTTTTGTGAAACATACATTTAGTAAACCGAAGAATTAAGTTGAACTTAAGTTCCACTTTTTATTTGTGTCTAGAACGAAAACCAAGAACTGTCAGTCTGTTTTTTGTGTGTTAAAAACAGTAATTTAATTTATATTCTATTTCAGTTTTTCTTGAATTTGAACTCTAAAATAATTAATAAAATCGAACGTTAACGTGGAGTACAAATGGGAAAACCTGGAATTGTCAATTCGGATTTTAATTGCATTTTTAAATGGATAATGTTAGTGTCAAAAAAAGTTTTATAACAGCTTTAATTTAATATTTTCAGCCTTTTCTATTTTTACTCTTTAAATTCAATGAATTTTAATTTAAATAATACTATTGATCGTTATATGTTAGTATGCAATATGAAAAATGTAACTATTGTAATTTTTATTACATATCTCCATCGATTTCAGATAACTGATTTGATTGAACCCAATTTGAAATCAACTATTTGCAACTATTTTACCTTTTCAACTATTTTTAAACTATTTGACTTTTTTATCCAACGTTAAAAATTTTGTATTGAAAAAAATCATAGAGACGACCTTTGAAATAATTCTAATTATTAATATTGATTTTTTGGTAACAATTTATAAGTATAAGTTATAGGCCGTTACAATTTACAAGTATACTTTCACAAAATTTAATGTTAATTGTATTATTTTTACGTCAGAAAAAAATAAAAAAGTGAAATATCGATTTTCCGCCATTTTCTCGGAAAATTTGAGGTTATATTGTAAAATGCTTTGTACGAAGTTTTAGATTTTTTTATTGTCTACAACTTTTGTGTTGTATATTTTTGGCTAGAAGATCACGTTTCGCCGAAAACCGCGAAAACTTACTTTCAACCCCTAAAAATTACCCCCATTTCACAATTTTACTTTATTTCGAGTATAATTTTTTTTTTCTTAATTATTACCTTTACTAAATTTTCCAGTTGGTCCTTGATTGTTATCAATTTTTTTTCAAAAAGGTAGAATGTTTTTTTTTTATTTTTAGTAATAGTAATACACTTCTTTGTAGTAATAATAAATTTCAAAAATTACTATCGTAAAAAAATTATTCTATTATACTATTTCGCTAACTATTTTGATTGAAATCAACTATTTACCAACTATTTTACGAAAAAAAAAATCAACTATATAGTAACTATTTCGTATAAAATAACAACTATTTTTCCAATCTCTAATCATATTATACAACACTATAGTGCAATAATATGTAATAATACAAAAACAATCACATCCAGCAATCTCTTCCTAAACATATTGTATTTACATTTCCCTTCAATACATCCAGAGCGCTGTTCCCGACCGCTGTAAGTGACAGCCATAAAGATCAGGAGAAAAAATAGAGGCCAAGTTTCATTGGCATTGTTGGACGCTGTATTTTACACACGTTCGTGCGGCCTAAACGACATCTATTCCGAATATAACTGTGGTAGTTTTATATTTATATTTTGAAATATATGATTCTCTAAAAGAGTCCTGCTGCTTTGTCTTTGGAGATCACGAATTGCTTATTTGATAGTTGTGGGGTTAAAGGATGTAATATTTTATACTTTTGTTTATCTTATGGTTGGGGTTTTTGTATGACTATTTTTTTATGTTTAAAATATACATTTGGCTATTTTTGTATAGAGATTTCTTATCCACTGTACTATTTTTATACTTTTTTCTACTAATACTGATAAAAGTAATAGGTTATAAAACGAATCCGTTGGAAATGTGTAAAAATAGACATATAAATCGTTCAGAAGCCGTTTTCTCACTTTGGTAATATAAAAGATAACAAACATTTGTATTATGGTTGTTAAAGATATATTATAATACGACATATTTTCGGATTCAGGTACAGATATTTTTTTTCGATTTCAGTTTCGAATTCAGATAGGAAAATAAAATTATTTCGAGTACGGTTTAGGATGCGAATTCGGTTACGGATTTGTATTACCTATATCCGTTATTATAAAGAATCTTACTAAATTTGTTATGTGACATTAATATAATAATCTGTATTAATTCTGTGATATTATATTTGGATTAATTTTGGAATTAAGATTAGTGATATACAGATTTCAACTTATTATAGCATAGTATAAGATAATTTTCATAATGTTACCACTGTTTTAATACCAATAGTGTTTATTTACTGCGCGTGTGAGAAATTTATATCAAACACTAATGATGATACTTAAAGGTAACTTTCATGTCGTGTTTAGACCAGAGAGATAAAACAAAAGCATTTTTAAATACGAAGTGCTTTAAAAACACCGTATTGCTGTTTTGTCATTTTGGTCTAAACACGGCATTATATAAGTTTGATAACCCATTTAAAAATTCTTGGGAAGGAATTTATCCGAAATAATATTTCAGATATAGAACTTGGTATCGTTCTTAATATGTATGACGTATTCAATATATTATTAGATTTTCTATAAAAGAATCCCTATACATTTTTCTGTAGATTTATTCGTTTTTATTTTAATTTTAAAATCATTTGTATGAAATAATATACAATTATATCAATTATATACAGAATGTCCCATTTTAATCTATCACCCCCCTAATTTTTTTTATCTATCAATTAAATCAAAAAATGCTTCAAATAAAAGTTGTTTGGTTTTGAGGGGGACTCAAAATGGCGTTATTATTTTTGTATTTTTTGGACGTCTTCATGGTCAAATAGTCCCAACTTTTTTTTTCAAATAGAAACCTATATTTTTTATTACAATATCTTATTGTTTGGAAAAAAACAAGTAGCTTTTGTTTCAAAAATTTTTTTGTATGACTTCATTTTTTTTTAATATTAAACAAAAATTTTTTAGATTTTAGAATTTTACTAATTTTTTACTCGAAACTCATTAACTTTAGAGGAAAAATGTAAAAAACAAAAAATGTTTATTTTAATCTGATATAACTAGGAAAATTATTTCAGATTTTTTATTTTATTTTTTATTTGCTTTAATATTTTAAAGAGCAAAAGTTAACAAAAAATCCTGATATAATTTTCCTAGTTATATCAGATTAAAATAAACATTTTTTGTTTTTTACATTTTTCCTCTAAAGTTAATGGGTTTCGAGTAAAAAATTAGTAAAATTCTAAAATCTAAAAAAATTTTGTTTAATATTAAAAAAATTTGAAGTTATACAAAAAATTTTTTGAAACAAAAGCTACTTGTTTTTTCCAAACAATAAGATATTGTAATAAAAAATATAGGTTTCCATTTGAAAAAAAAGTTGGGCCTATTTGACCATGAAGACGTCCAAAAAATAAAAAATTAATAACGCCATTTTGGGTCCCCCTCAAAATCAAACAACTTTTATTTAAAGCATTTTTTGATTTAATTGTTAGATAAAAAAAATTAGGGGGGTGATAGATTAAAATGGGACACCCTGTATATACAAATATATAAATTACAAGATAGATATGTTAAAATAATTTTATTTAAAGAAAATTGTCGAGAAATGTATGTTACATTTTTATTCATCTTTCAGAGGTTGAAAGGTTATACATAAAAAATAAATATACGATGGACACATCGGTAGTTATTTCACTCATTTTGACCAAGCTCATAAAAAACATCATCGATATATATCTTGTGTACTTCATTAAATAAATCACACAATATGCTGAATGTGACCATATAATATTATTTACTACACGAAACTTACAAATTTAGAAACATCGTTCATAGGAAATTGTATAATTTTATAACAAAACAAAATTCATAAACAGAAATGTTGCCAAAGAGAGTTCCAAAGTAGAGCACTATTGAATATAAAATGTATTTATATAATTCATGTACACGTATTTCATTTTCTAAGTACTTTTCAAATGATATTTATGTTTATTTACACAATAATATATTTCAACTATTATTATCTATACTACGGTGGAAAGAATATATTTTTACATGTACTTCATAGAAATGTAAGACAACCGATATCCTGTGGCAAAGCTGGGGTTTAGAATAGTGAATATTGAAATATTTAGATAAAAATGGAAATTCAATCTCCGCTAGGACTTCACGTCGAGAATAGATTGTTCTTGTATCATTTATGCAACAAAAATAAGAGCACTTCAATTTTTACAATCTCAGTTTTAAGTGATTGTCAATAATTAACATTTTCAAATGATTCTAGAATTATTGATAAAATATTAACAATATTTTTCATCTGTTTAAATTTCTTTCTCTCTCTCTCTCTCTCTCAGACACGTATACGAGACAAGACGAGCTGAAACTTTTACGAGACTAAGATGAAACTTTCGGTTGTAAAACCAAAATTATATATCACCTCGTTTCATATAAAACAATTATGGCAATGTTAAAGTTAGGGTTTATTGTAGATAAATCATAGGGCTGAATTTTTTAATATAGATAAATAATTTTCATTCAAAATTAAACATGAGATCAGTAGATTAGATATACTTACTTAATATTTACTGTAGTAAATTGTTTCTCTGTAAAATATGAGATAAATAATCTTGATAATTCAATCTAGAATATTTGGTGGCATATGCCACATGTGTACAATAACATTTATATATGTGCTTTGTTTGCAGAAGTCCCAACATCCGAAATTTTGCTGACTTGTAAAATAATATAGTAACAGCTGTAGCGTATTCGCATAAACGTTAAACGTGAAATTTATGTTCGGTTTATCTAAATAGCATGTATATTCAGGACCGGATTAACCATAAGGCTAAATATAATAGCTTCAGGTCAAAATTTAGGTATCTTACATATCATCATTGTCATACTGATATAAATAGCTATTTATTTAGAATATTTAAAAAAATAATTTAACCCTTTTGTTTCCAATAAATAATATGACATTTGACCGAGAAAGTATTTATATGTAATAAACACAGAAACTGTGAAATACCGAATCTTATATATGTTACTGTAAAAGTCTGAACTGAGGTAAATCCTAGAATTTACCGGTAAAACCTAGGTTTTACCAACTGTTAATGGTAAAAGTCCGAACTGGTCTGTGATTATCGTTTATTTCGGACTTTTACCATCATACACTCGGTGAAACCTAGGTTTTACCAAGAGACACGGTAAATGTTGAAAAATAGAGTAGGTATCAAAAATATGTTAAAAAAATATATAGAAAATCATAAATATTAAATTTTGCTAACAAAATATTGGGGCGAATGGGGATTAATCTAGTATAAAATACGGGGATTCAATCTCCGCCTTGGTTAGGGCAATCTATTGGGGCGAAAGGGGATTAATCTAGTATAAAATACGAAAATTCAATCTCCGTCCTTGTTAGGTTATAACCAAACCGGAGATTGAATCCCCGTTTTTATACTAGATTAATCTCCTTTCGCCCCAATAGATTGCCCTAACTAAGGCGGAAATTGAATCCCCGTTTCTTATACTAGATTAATCCCCTTTCGCCCCAATAGATTGCCCTAACCAAGGCGGAGATTGAATCCCCGTATTTTATACTAGATTAATCCCCATTCGCCCCAATATTTTGTTAGCAAAATTTAAGATACCTACTCTATTTTTTAACATTTACCGTGTCTCTTGGTAAAACTTAGGTTTTACCGAGTGTATGATGGTAAAAGTTCGAAATTCGGACTTTTACCATTAACAGTTGGTAAAACCTAGGTTTTATCGGTAAAACCTAGGTTTTACCTCAGTTCGGGCTTTTACAGTAACATATACATATCTTATATTTTTTACGATGCAAAATTTTTCAATGTGATAAAAAAAATATTTCAGCAAAATTATCGTTTATAATAATTTAGTGGTTAGGGCTTGATAATTTAAATTACTTTGTGTAACGAATGCAATATATTTTTTTTGAAACTTGCACTTACCTTCCTAAATTAAGAAAATAAATAAATAAAACGTATAAATATCGTAACCACTGACCCTGTCTATCTACAATATTTTACTAGCTTTCAAATGTGGATTATCTAAAAGAACTGATACTATAAACTAGAACAAATTCTTTGAAGTTCTATTAAAATTTTGATTTATTCTTAAAATAAATCTTACATCTATATTTCAAGTAAACAATCGCAATCTATCTTTATCTTACATATCGTACTTAAAAATTTCAAACACTCGAATAAATCATGTATATATACATAGAACATACCTATACTTTAAAGTGTACATAGCTGATAAATGGGTAGAAGTAAAAATTATTCCAATGTTTAATATTAGTGTTATTTATGTTTCTTGTATGCGATAAATTTTATACGTTATACAAAGTACCTACATGACTATTTAAAATTGTAATAATGTCATTTAGCTGTTTTAATTTTATGAATCGGATGTTGAAATATATTATAGTAGAAAACAAAAGACTAATATTAGCTTTATTTTTATTTATATTTATTTTATTTTTATTTTTTAGATATTTTCCTGAAATATACCGATTTATTTAAATATCCACGAATGTAAATAAGTAAAACAAATTTTATATTACATTTATTTTTGTAATTAACATTTACTGTTTCGTATTTTCAAGTAATAATAATATAAGATTATATAATACGAATTATCCTTCCACCAGCATGTTAATTACTTATATTGTATTATTAAATTTTTTAACATAATTTTCTTTGCATTGATACTTATCATTGATTTTGAGCTAATGATTTTTAAATTATGTACATACATTTTCATTTAGGCTCAACTCACAATCAGCCGAGCCACTGTACAACCAATACCAACCACTTCTAACTATTGCCAGCTACTTCGAGCCTCTTTTCAGTGACTCATATGAGTAGTGCTTTCATTTACGAAAACTTTGTGTTCAAATATGATAAATATTATTATCAAAACCGAATTACCCTGAACCCTAACATAAACCAAAACGCGATCCAACTATATTATACATTCGTTCATACATATATATGCAACAAGTCGGGACTTGTTGCATATAGCAAAATTTTTAATTATCGGAAATCTGTTTTAAAATACGAGCACTCATAAATAATAGCCATGTTATACAACGCGTGGCGTTTATTTAGCGTCATGTAGAACCTCTTGAAACAACGAGGACGTCGCTGTGTAGAGATTTACAACTGTGTTAACGTTCGTTTTGTTTCCAGTATACGTCATACTCGCCCACCAATACGAGCACTTGGCGCTGCTTGTCGAAATGGAAGACAGGAAATTGTTCGATAGAGGTAAAATGATTGTCTTCAAATTACTTTATACAGTATTGTGCAAAAGAAACAAATAATACGCTATATTTTCTTTCAATAATTTTTCCAGTACAAATGTTATTTATTTACCTTTAATATGCCAATGTAACTAACTCTACTATCAAATATATCGTACAATATCAATATGAAATCACAATAATTGTCAATCTCCTTCTAAAGTTTATTTTGTATTTGGTATACAAACAAGTAGTTAATACAAGGTATCATTCGTTACTACTTGAAATGAAATTGTATTTCTTTTGCACAGTATTATATATTTTATTTTTATCCTACTCGGTCAGGATTAACGAAATGTTATATAAGATTTGAACAGTTTAGGATTTATATAGATATAACTATTGGAAAATGGGTTTTATATAACTATATGTGAAACATAATTGAATCTTGTTTGGTTTGTTACATTGATAAAAGGATAAGTAATGTTATTTAAGCTGTAATGTAACATAAATTCATCCGTATTTTGTTTAATTCATTGTTACTAATTTTATATAAATAATAACAAGATTAACCTTTGTTTAATAAGGTAATGAGCCTTCACAAATGCATTTATTTACAGGTGAATATTTCGTAGTCGGCGTAGATATTGAACAGTACAATTTACAAAACCCGACCAATTATTTACGAAGTCTTCTGAGTAATCAACGTGATTACTATCTCGAGAAAGCATCTCGTAGTTACATGGCGATCTTCCCGACACCACCAAGAGAATTCGATAGATTCGCAGAACTGGTTAATAATTACTTGGAACTGGAACCTTTCTCCTATCCAAATCCGTTAAAATTTATGGGGGGCAAGAAAGAGGTATGATTTTATTTACCTTTATTATAGTATATTTACCTATAATTAAATTAATTTTCATCCTATAATAACAACAATGGTGGATTATTGCATAAGCGTAGTAAGCATTTGCCCCAGGCCCAAAATGTTCAAGTGCTGCCAAACTTTTTTGTTATTATTTCATTTTAAAGCGGTACCACACAAGTTATCATTTTACAAAAAAAATATTAATTTGAAAAACAGCATTTTCCCGAATTTGGTGGGTGCACCAAATTCACCACTGAAAAAAGTCTTCAAAATATCTCAAGTAAGATTAAATTAATTTAACGTGCTTTTTTAGTTGATTCCATTTTAAATAAATATCAATGAATTGATCTTTTTTAACTATCATTAAGATAGTTTCACTGTTGATCTTCTATTACAGATAAGAATAGAAGCTGCATATCTATACGATGCAGTCCATCTTTACTCCAAAGCCGTGGTTGACATTCTAGATCAAGGAGGCGACCCTTACAATGGAACAGCTGTGGTTAATGCTATTAAAGGGAGTCGATACAGAAGTGCTATGGGGTAAATATTTATATAAATATTATTTTATACTATTTAAAAAAACGTTTAATCAATTAATACTTAATTAGTATATAGCGTAAACATTTGGAACATAAATTAAAAAGTATACCAACTATTTGTATTTTCGTGACGTATTTTATTTTTATGTTGACAAAGAGTATTTTAGTGAAATTTAATAAACTGAGTAATGATTTATACGATGTTTATATAAGAAGACAAAAAGAACGAAATCATATTCAAGAACTTGTGTAGAGAAACAACCAAAAAGCGATATATCCTAATAATGGAAATACAGATAGTGAAATGTCAAAAAATGTATTTATGCGTATCCAGTATATTAAACACATTCTTTCAAAAAGTATAAAACAGCGTTTCTCAACCACCAGATTAATAAATAATTTATTTTATTTCTCTAATGACTTATACTGCGATGGTATGAAAATAAATAAAATGAAGTTTCTAATAAAAATATTATATTAATAAATGTGAACATAGCAGTCCACCGCGCATTCGAAAATACTTGTATTTTAACAGTTTAGGATTGAGAAACACTGATCTACAAAGTAATATTGTATATGTCTGAATATTTTCAACGAAACAGACTTATGAATTTTTCAGTATAACGTCATACGTAATAACAACCATATTTTTCAAAGCAGATTTGTAGAATTCATGAAATGTTTTATTTCTTTTTTGTTACTAAATCTTAAATCATGAAATAAAATCATGGTGGTATCAATCAAATAGCAAAGAAAACGTTCGATGGTTCTGATTTTATGGTTGACAGGAATATAAAACAAAATAAAATAATTTTTCTCTGTTCATTTAAGTCTACGAGTATAAATAAATATTTTTCTAGCTCCGAAAATAATTCACTTAAAACAAGTATTTATTGCAAATACAGTTTAAATTAACTTTACTATAAGTGTATTTTTAAATGTTGTAAAAACTCGAACGCTGATATCTTGAATAAATTCAATCCTTTTAAACATGTTTTTATCACAATAAATCTTTTATTATGATATTAGTTGAAAAAACAACAGCTCTTCTTTAATTTAATAAAGTTCCAGTTAATGTGATATGATGTACAATACTTTTATAAATAAATAGCTAAGCCATTTTTAACGAGATTTTTCGGGCAATTTTTTAAAGTGTAACATGCATTTGTTAGAATTTTTCAATTTTCTTTGTCATACAATTCGTGTACGTTAATAGTAGAGCAATTATCCAAGCATCGTTAAAACGACCAATCCAGGTTCTTTTTTATTACCATTGTGTATACTAAATGTTATAATTCAAATTTTTTACTCGCTGTGAAAATTTTTCACTATGTAACTTATAACTCGCGATCCAGAAATCTCCCATCGAAGAAATTTTTGTCACATGTTATTAGAAGTGTTTAAACAAACAAAATCTTCACCTAAATGTAACAATTATTCGAAAACTTTCAAAGAATATTTGTGTATACATAATACATAATATCATGCCGGAGTTAATTAAGAAGGCATGACGTCACAGCTGCCCAAACACATCCGTAATATATCATGTTCGGAGTGTGTCAGACGGCAATACGAGAAACACTCAATTCATCTTCCTTCGGGTCGCCCGCACACTGTTGCTGATTATTTGAAACATTTGCATGTTATTGCGATCACAGGAGACTGCGATACTGACACGGAAGTAATGTATGTGCATTCTGATGTGTATGTGTGTGAGAGAGAGTTTGTATTTGTATACTTGACACTGATTACGGAATTAATCCTCGTAAATTCAAGGAATATGTAGGTAGTTTATGAATGTGACATTATGATAACCTTTTATTTTTTTAGGGTTCCGTACCTCAAAATAAAAAATAAAACGAAACCTTTAAAGGATAACTTTATTATCTATCTATCTGTCCGTTAAGATTCCTTTTCCCAGGAACACACACAGGCAGAAAGACACGAAAACCTGGCGACAACCCATTACTTACACATATGCATTTTGTATATTAATGTATGTTAAAATTACAGCAATTATAAGTAACTAGCGGGATCCCGCGGCTTCGCTCGCGTAAACTTCGAAACTAATTAGAACCCTCCATACGTGATAGGGGATGACATAATACATTTAGATTTTATATTGATTTTTATTAATTACCTATAAAAAACGTAAATATTAATAGATTACTATTTTGCCCGAATTTACCTTTATAAGTAAAGGAAGTATGCAGATAAACATATCTACCTAAATGGTCTAAAACTCTAAATCCATCCTCGTCCCCGTCCTAGAATATCGAACTTTCATTTTTAATTGAATATTAATTTGTCCGAATTTACTTTAATATCATGAACAATTATGAAGATAAATATATAAAAATTTTACCCCCGCCCCCATTCCTGATATTTGTCTTGTACACATATTGTAGTGTACCTACTTGTGCCATGTTTCATTCGGTGAATAAAAAAAAATATTTTACAAATTTTTCCACCCCCTAACATTTTAGGGGTTAAATTTTGGGAAATGCTGAAATAATTGTTTTATTATTTATATTGTAGAGCACCTAAAAAAAAAATTATATAAACTTTGACACCCTGTTTTAACCCCGTAAGGGTTGAATTTCGAGAAATCCTTTCTTAGTGGGTGCTTACATCATAAAAGGAAGACACCTACGAAATTTCACGTTTCTAGGTCCAGGAGTTTGGGCTGTACGTTGATATATGAGTGAGTGAGTGAGTGAGTGAATGGTTAAGGACAAACTCTTTTATAGATATAGATTGAAACTTATCAAATCTGCTAACCTACACTTCTATCTTCTTAAAAATGTACGTATTCTAGCTTGATTCCATTGAATCAGATTAACATAGAGGTATCAAGTTAAAATTAATATTAAATACTAAAGTTTACAGTTTTATAATTATATAATAAATCCATGTTTCTAACTCAATCCAATGAAAATACACGGCTTTTCAAAGCGTATTTTGTTACAAACTGACAGCCTGATTCACTGACTGATTATCAAAACCTATAGGACACTTTCCGTTAAAAAATTTCTTAAAACAAAAACTAAAAATAACTCTAAAAACCTTAAGATAACAACATGCAACACCATGCATTAGGAACATACTCAAAAGAGTAACACCTATACCCGCGTCGGTCTTACAGACCAATTGATGTCGTGTACTGGTACATGTCCTTTTCGCACGAATGCTTGCACTGCACTAAATTGAAGATCGCGACAAATCATGAAGCTACCAGTAAACTCATTGTCTTAGCATTCTCCGTTATTGAAAAAAATTAAAAATCGTAATCTGTCGGTCTGACAAAGTGAACTTTAAACGAATTAATAAATAAAGCTGGAAGTATTAAATGACAGAATATAATTGAAAAGCAAACAATAAGCGGTAATACTTATAAAATGAGATTTACGGATTGCATCCGTTAGATAAAAGGAAAATAATCTTTTAATTGATGTTTGTTACTGTAAAACAAAATCTCGTTATTCTAACAAGCATTCCAGTAGCGTCGACCTAATTTAGATTTACACATTTTAGTAAGTAGCTTGAGTACGGCAAAATTAATTTATGAGTATTCACGTTTAAACTTACTTAATATGGAGTTGATTTTAAAATGAGAAACAATAAATATTGTTTTGAGATTCCGAATATACAAATTCATTGTTAGTCAAAAGTTTGAATTGGTGATTTATTATTAATTATATAAAAAAATGAATGTGTAAAAAAAGTTCAATAAGAAATTCAAACGAACTTTTACAACTGCCTTTTGTTTTTCATGACGACTTGAAACTTTTTAAAAAATAAGTTATATGTATTTTATATTATTGAGTAAACATTTTTTATTTGCTGTTTATTTGAAAAAAAATTAACAAATAAAAAGTATATTAATTTTTCAGACCTATGTATAAATATTGCTATAAAGGAAAATGTTTCTAGACAATATTTTGCATTGATGTTATGAAAAAAAGACAACTTAAAAAGCATACTTGAATTTCTCTTTGAAATATTACCTTTTTTAAATGCATGAACATATTATTAGACCAATTTATTACAAAACAATATTATTCGATGAAAATATATCAAACAAAAATTTCAGAATTGTTGACTGACATTGCGTAATTACTTATTTAATTAAATATGAATTGAATTTATCAAAAAGTTATTAACTTTATTTAATAAAATTAATTTAACAATATTATTTTAATTACTTCGACCCCTTGAAGCATTGGATAAAAGAAAATTTTAAATATATTTGTATATTATTTTGTAATAATTAAAATTCCAAAACGCTCTTCACGTTTTCTCATTGTCTCTTGTTAAGCAGTTTAATTAAGAACTTGCAAATTTTCATTAAACTCTTTATACGTCGATTAATTTGGTTTAATTAATATTAATTAGGTGATTTTCCGAAACGATAAGTTAATTGCCTCTTCTTCTTTATAATGAAATTTTATTAACTTACCAATTTTATTTTGTTATCTTCGTTATTTACACTTACCGCTTCAATAAACATTAATTACTGGCCTCACAAAAGATCTATACAATAATTGATATGAATCTATTTTCTATAAGATAAAAAATACTTTTGAAAGAAGTCGTTTAATCACAGATACCAAAAAAATTAAATACATTTTTTTCTATTACTATATAATTTTGATATTTGTATCTATCATAAATATAACGTAACTACCATTTGGAATTACGAAGTAACCAGAATCGATGTCTTAAAAAAAACTGCACATTGAGCATTTCACCGGACTAAAAAATATCAAAAATTCGACGTAATGAATTTTGTTTATTCAATTTTAATAGCAGAAAAATAAAACCAATTGATGTTTTATATATTTTGTTCATGACAGTTGATCTGGTTTTAAAATAAGATTGAGGCTATTTGCACATGCAGTATGTGCAAGAAATTGGCTATTTGCACATACTATATATACACTTAATTGGCTATTTGCTATTTGCACATACCGTTTGTGCATGCAATTGGCTATTTAGACTTACTACTAACCTAACGTAACGTACACTAACCTACCCTAACTTAACCTAACTTAATTTGGTACATATACAGTATGTGCAAATAGCCACTTTCTTTAAATACATATAATTTTGTATACAGTAGCACCTCGCAATAACGGTGTGGTTGGGACCAGACTCTCGTCGTTAAGTGAAAAACGCCGGTAAGTGCTATAAGGCTTCTTTGTGCCTCGTAAGCGCTTGCGAACAAAACTACGTGCTTAATACTTATATATGATAGAAAGGGAAAATAACACAATATTTACCTTTAACTATATTAAGTATGTAAAGTATGTACATGATTATAACTAAAAAAAAGATGGAGGCTTAAGAGCGTCGTTATTGCGAAATACTGTTAAGCGAGTAGCAATTATTGCGAGGTGTATTCAATTGTAATAATTGTTTAGTATAGTAATTCTTATTTGGACTTCGTTTAAGGTTTAAGAACAACTTATAAATGATAATTAACTTCAGATAAATAATCTAATTTTATCGACATCCGATCTTCTAAGAAAAATATTAAGTAATGACAATTCAATAAGTTTATATCATTTCCTTGCAGATACATGGTATACATGGACAACAATGGCGACGCCGAGGGTAATTACACCCTACTGGCACGGCAAGCGGTGAACGAGTCCGCGGGAAACCTGTACGGTCTATATCCGGTCGGAGTGTTCTCGCTCAAGTCCAACGATACCAAACTTCCGGTAAGAGTTCACTGTACTATGACCTTCGAATCTATTTCATTATGTTTGTGATTTATTTTTAATTAAATTTCATGTTCGCAATGTGGAATGTGTTTTAAATGTAATTCCGTGTATTGTGGTGGTATTAAATTAAATGTGAAATTAATTGTAAAAATTGTATCTTTTGAATGTATTTATAATTATTTGCCATTCTTAATATACTCACCATTTTGATTAAACTATATATATGCACATTCCAATTTTTATTTGAACAATACAAGTAGAAATGACGACTCGATGAAAAATATTGTATATATTCGATTATATACATTCATATATGATACCTAATAAATAAAATAAACCTTAGTTGAAAATGCATAATTATACAAAATGTATCCCTAATATATTTTTATTTTAGTTTATATGTTAAAATTAAGGTCAGAAACATTTCTAAAGAAGAAGAATCTTCAGAAGTGTTTCTAAAACATTTCTGAAAAAGACTACAACATAAAAATCGAAACGTAAAAGGACGTACGACAACATAGAAATCAACCCGGAAACTTAGTTCATATAAACTGTCGCATGATGGTCCAGGCGCAGATCTAGATTTACAACCGTGGTCTGTGAATAAAAATAGTTCCTTTAAAATATGTATTTCTCACACGCGAAAGTCTTAACTAATAATAAGTCTTTACTAATATTCTAATTAAAATTTTAATGAACATTGCAATTTTTACCATAATACTGCATAATAACATTGCAATTTTTACCATAATACTGAACCGTCCTTCCAGTACCATAAAGCATAGTAATTTTTATTACAATATTTTTTCCGTGTACAAATTGCAAATAACATGGACGTTATATAAAAACATAGGTGGGCACAGTTAATCGAAAAATTAACTTCGTTAATCGTTAATCCGTTAATAAAAAAGTTAACTTCGTTAACCGTTAAAATTCCGAAAATGTAACGGAAGTTAAAGAACCAAAAATTTGAAAATTTAACGAAAGTCAATCGTTAAAAAGTTAACCATCCAAAATGTTTGAAGACCTTTTTTTGCTACTTCGACAACTTTCTTATGTAGTTTTCATCAAACAACCAATGTAACGGACTAAAGTTAACGGAAGTTAACAAAAGCGTTAAAATTTTTTGAGTTAACTTAAAAGTTAATCCGTTAACCATTTTGTTAACTTCGTTAATTAACGATTAACGGATTAACGAGTTAATGCCCACCTATGTATAAAAAATAGTATATTTAATAAGCAACATTTTTCGATTTACCTTGCTTTGTTTACTTTATCTTTCAACGGACCTGTCTTAAATCATTTATTAAATAACCTTAACTAATTTTAGGGTAATGCGCTTTATTACAATGAAAGTCGCACCAAAATCGGTTCAGAAGTTTTATTGTCAAGTCGAAACAAACAGACAAACAAATTTTTATTTTTATTTTATTCCCGTTAAAACGTCGTCGTAAAGATACAAAAATAAATATTGTACAGTCGGAGCCTATAGATTTATATATTTATTATTAGTATTGATATTCAGGTTAATTAAAATTCCAAAATTAAATCTATAATTTAATTTGTACACCGCATTTCATTGACAACTAAATTCCTATGAAATCCCGAATGCATCAATATCTGGTATAGTTCATTAATATATTGATGACTAAACAATATTCTGACAAAGCATACCTGAACACCACTTACCTTTGTCATTTCAACAGTATGATTATTACTAGTTTACATTGTACAGTGCCCTTTTAATTTATTATTATTCCAGCATTGTATAGGTAATAATAAATGGTTGGAATGCATATCTCATAAATTCAACATGTATTGGATGAAAATTTTCCATATTTCATAAACATTTCATTCCAGATTATAGTTAGTTTGTGAAAGAATGTCATTTACATTTTAGTGCTTTAGAGACTACTTCATTATAACCCGTCCGGGAACAAATTAAATTGGACGTTGTTTTAATAATTTAAAAGCGCAGCATTCTTCTTTCTAGTGTATCTCTTTTTAGAAGATTTATATACTTTACATTGTTATACTAAAAATTTCGATAGAAAAATGTAAATCGGTAGGTACTTACTTTACAATGGCTTTTGTCTTTTATAATTGATACTCTTGTTACTTGATAAAATAGAAAAATACTGTTTGTATTTGATTTACCATTTTTTGTAGAATAAACAAATGTATATTTACATATAGGTAAGATGCTTATGTTTTCAATTTTAAGCTGAGTTGAAATAAATCCTTGAATATATCATTTTTAAATTCTTTTATAACGAACTAAAAAGATTATTTTAAAAGAGGGTATTATAAAAAAACAAATCGACTCATGTACAGGCAAATATTTGAATATTTCTTTTATTTACCCAATATATTCTTTCTCTTAACTTTACATTTACTATGTACACATACATATTTATAGAATTAAATATTTATTTATTTAAATTTACATGAGACGAGATTGGATTAAATTCGGACAGTATTAATTTTTTTCATATTCATATCTCGTTTTAAAAGATTATTTAAAAAAAATTACGAGACGAGATCGTGTTGAAATTGTCACTTGTTAATTAACTCTCGTCTCGTATGCAGATTTTGTTTATTATACAGCTATAAATTAATTCATTATGTCCTTCTTTGTATATTAAGTTTGCAATCATCTATTAATTAATTAGTATTTTCCATGCAGTATTTTGTGATCTTAAAAACAAATAAAACATTAACCCTTTCTAAATGTTACCTTTAAAGGATTAAGCACATTTTATCGGCAACCCAAGCTATTAAAACTGTAAATTAAAAGGTTTTAGTCAACAAAATAAACGCGAGCAGATGTCGTATACGCAGTTTGGCATAATCTAATCTTCGCACAACTTTTTCTACTGCATTAAACTGCAGCGGGTTTTAAAATGACGCATCCCGTATTTAGAGCACGTCCCCATGAAATTAGAATTCAACCACGAATCTTGCCAAATGTTTAGCCACAACTTCGAATGCGACTTTTATGACAATAAAAAAATCACGAGAAAATATTTTTAGAATTCAGTCAGATTCAAAATTATGTATTATATTTGGAATGTCTACAAAACATTTATTAATATAGAAAATCAGATCTCATGAAAGAACAGAAAAAAACTGTAAACGGAAGAAGAAATAAATCTGCTTTTCACTTATTTTAGTAAGTGTAAGTAGTACTATATTTCTTCATTATCTCTTCGTTTCCATGTTTCATAATTAGATTAAGCGCTTTATTCTTAAAAGAGCGATTTTATATGTATTTACGAAACTAGTATATGTATAAGAAAAATATATGTATGCATATAATTTATGGGCCCCAGTGGCCTAAGTGCCGGAGCTTTTATAAAGCTCCACCCCACAATGCAAATACAATGCATATAATGGGTGTTTTTTAAAGACTTTCCAGCGGATTATTTCCAAAATAACGAATTTTCAGATAAAAATTTTCAAACGAAAGTTTCATGGCTTTTAGGGGGCTAAATATTGACATTAAGGGTTTACCTTGAAAAGGTCGCCATCATAGGTTTTCTGGTTCAACTTTTCTTTTTCAAATCTAAAGCTATATTTTTTGTTGCAGATTCGTAATTAACTAAGGAATTAAATAATCGCAAGAAGCAAAAAGTGCTTAGATTTTAACAATAATTATCGGAGAATTTTATTTATTTTTAATTGGTTTTTTCTATTTAATTTCGAAAAATTTCTTTAAGAACAATTTTTTTTTAATTATAATAATAATAATAACTAAATATAATTTAATAATAATAAATCTCTGAAAATCCTTGCCTAGATCTAAACACTTCTTTTCTCTTGTAATTTTTCTTATAAATTGGTAGTTTTCAAGTAAAAAATTATTTATTTATCCAGAAATCATTATTTGTTTTGCTCCATATCATAAATAATTGACATTTTCAGAAAAAAATGTTTCTAACAAAAGTTACTTTTTTCCCCTAGTTAATTACGAATTTGTAACAAAAAATATGGGTTTACATTTGAAAAAGAAGAGTTGAACCTAAAAAACCCATAATGGTGACCTTTTCAAGTTCAACCCATGTTGTCAATATCTAGCCCTTTCAAAACCATGAAACTTTTATCTGAAATTTTTTTTCTGAAAATTCGTTATTTTGGAAATAATCCGCTGGAAAGTCTTTAAAAAAACATCCGGTATATATGTCAATGCAAAAGTAATATATTTAAAAGAAAATAATATTTTCATACTATCGGCTGTTTAAAGATATAATAATTTTCCGTTAAATATGTACCCTAAATATCTCATAGCAAATTATTCATTGAATTTAAGATGTGACATATCATTTTCGTTGACGTCATTTCTGTTGAAAATTGATAATATTCTATCGAGTAACTTTTTCATTACAGGTTCTGGAAATCACCCATCAAATAGAATGGGTGAGGGGAAGACCACCCGTCGCAGTTCTCCGTTGTGGTTTTCACGGGGAAAAATGTAAAAGTAAGAAAATATGTTTTTGTTCTTTTTCCATCATCCGCTTAGACGACTGTCTCTCAAAAACTTTGAATATGTAAACACGTTTGTTGTAGATTTCAATTATTTCTGAGTGATGGTACTTTCTCTTGGAAAATCCGGTTTCCCATTACGGCACATTTACTTATGTCTGATTTTTTTGTGCTATACAAAAGTATTTTTGTGAAAATAGCGTAAATTGTGTTGTATGTTATTTGATATTTGAATAAGTTTATTTTATTTACTTATCATTTTCACTTTGTTACTTATATGTATATTTGAAAACTTTTTACTTTCAAGTTTAGGGTTGAAAAATTAAGTTTCTGTATTTGGAGATAACATCATAAAATGCTTTGATTTGATTTTTTTGCTAAATTTTAAGTATCGTTCGTACAAATAAGAGTTTATTGGCAAATTCCATAGAAATTTTTCATATTAAAATTTATTTAATAAAATGATTATGGAATATAATTCTCCATACGATATTTTATATTATGTTTTCATTTTCTGCATAGTAAAAATAACTTTAATACTAAAAATTCAAAATAAAAAATTAAATTATGTATATAATTTCGCTTTTATTCGCTGGGTGCAAAGTAGATAGTGGGGGAAACGAAATCGATCACAGCGCACAACGTGGTAAAAAATAACACTTTGGGTGGACTAACTGTCATTTTTAATAGACTCGTTTTTAACTGAAAATAGAAAGGTCAACATGGTTAATCCCACTATAGACTATATGCAAGGGGGTGGAGTTAGAAATAATGTCGATGCGAGTGTTCGTGGTGAGCAATATTGTAAAATTATCGGCGCCAAAATTTGAGGTTATGCTGTCAATGTAAACGAATTAATTATTTCTCTATTATACGTCATAATTAAAGAGAAAAAGATACCCAAAATAAATAATTTTCACGTACCTTTTATGCTATTACTATTTTTATTATATGCAAACAGCTAAATTAAATGATATTTGTTTAATAAAAAATTTCACGGTATTAAACATATTAAACAATGATAAAAATAGAGTTAAATCCATTCAATCCTTCTCTATTACCCGCTAGCGGCGCTAATAGACTTCGTGCACATAGCTAATAGTCATAAATAATCGTCTAAAATGTATATATTTCGATATTTTATTGAAATTATTTGTTTGTTAGTACGTCAAAGTCCACCCAAGTTGCTACTAAAGTCCACCCGTTAGTTGGCGCTGTCATCGCGCACGCTGCGAATACTATTTTTTATATGCTATGAAGATTTAATAAAATATAAACAAATGAATAAAACATTTAAAACAATAGTTTCACGTTGTTATGTAATTTGTTTGTAATTTTTTAATGTTTTTGAATTAAATAGATAACGAAAAAAAATATTTATTATAATTAATTATATTTTTTTATGATTAATACTCAAAAACGTTAAAAATCTGCGAAATAAGGCACAAATACTTGAAATTATTGTTTTAATTTTTTTATCATTTGTTTGTAATTTATTAAATCTTCATAGCACACTATTTTTCAACATTTTCTATTAAATTTATACTTGTTATAACTTGTTTTCTATCAATTTTACCATCATACATGTATTGCACTTTTATAAAGAAAACATTCTCAGCTATAAAATTCAGTAATAATATATAGAGTATTCCATTTAAAAAAAAAGTTGTATTTCAATATATCTCTGTTTGACATTCAATTGTTTTTTTGACACCGCTATTATTCATGCCGGAAAAAACACTGATACTTTGTCTATTTAACCGATCTTCTAGCTCAAATAATAACAAAGTTAACAATGATCACTCGGTTCCCGCGAACACCCTGTAGATTTACATATTTATGTACAAATATAGATTTAATTTTAATGATGTTAAAGTAGAAATAAAATATAATGGCTAATATGAATCTGTGATATCTGTAGTTATATTATTATGTATTTTATTTACGAACATTCAGTCTGAAATGTTTTTGTTTTAAATTACCCAAAAGCGATTTATTCAATGAACAAAAACAAAACTAAAAAACTTTTCGTAATCAACTCCACCCCTGCAATAATCATCCCCATGCGGATTGTTAAAACGAGAGTGAATTGCAGTTAAACAACCGAAGTGGTGAAAATTGCAAGTAAAATAGGCAATAAAACTCGCGGTTGATTTCTCAGCGTTTCTTGATAAGAAAACTTCCATTCTATGTCTGTTTTATTGTCATTTCATTGAGTTTTTGTACGAAAATCTATATTTTATTGTCTTAATACCATCAATATATTATACAAAATGCTAATGTAAGACAAAATGATGCTGTTTTAGTGCTTTCTTTTATATATTTATTATACACTATATCATGAATCATTTAAGTATACTTAGATATAATAAAGTTTCATTTATTTATTAAGTCACTTCGTATTTATCTATGAGTACCTATATTAAAATAATTATAATATCGATCGTTAAAATAAACATTTTGGAATACAAGTATATATGGATTTATAGAGTAAATAGTTTAAATTTATCATTGAGAAAGGAACAAAATATTTAATTATTTAAATCCATCACAAACGATAAACTGACAACAAATAAAACAGCTCTTCAATGTTCCAGACAATTTGTCTTAGCATTCCAGTTAATTGTTTGAATTTTACTCGACAATAAAACATGTCTTCAGCGAGAAACATCTGGCTCGTTTACTTCTCCAGATTTAGCGTTCTTGAAAACCATCAATTTAAACAGCACCTAATTCAAATAATTGATTGTACTTTACGCTAGCGGATAATACTTTAATACTCTTTCTTTTATTCACCGTGATAAATAAACTTAATTTCACTCGGTTAAATCAATTTAATTTTAGGCTTTTGTGGTATTTTAGGATTTAAAAATTTAAATACCTATATATTGATTATAATTGTATTATCTATGTATGTGTTAATGTTACTGTCCAATTTTTTTATCAAAAATATTTAGTTCTTTTATTCACCAAATAATCAATTGGTTTTAGGCCAAACGGGCAAATACCTGGTAGGACGAAAAAAAAAATTAAATACATTACAAACATTTCAAATTATAGCCTATTATATTAAACTTTTAAAAAAATTGCCAAAAATTGGACTATAGAGATTTTTTTATGTTAGGTATGAGATTTGCATCAACAGTTTTGACTTCATGGTAAAACTGGGTGTGAGCCATTAAATTTGCAAACTATGAATTGTAATGTAAACAAACATCACTAAAATATCGGAAAAGGAGAAACCCTGCTTATAAAATTTAATTACTTAAATGAAAATTTATAATATTTGTAATTGATTCCAAGTTTATATGAGTTTTCTTTTGGAAATACGAGTATTTATAATTATTCTTGGAAAATATTTATTTATTTCAATTTCGAAAAAACCAAATTGTTTATTCTACACACTTAAATCTCTAAACGACGACCATCCTACTAACGTACGCTCCGAGAAACGATTGGCCAATCGCTCCATGTAACGATCTTCCCCTATCCCTACCACAATACTACCGTGACTGTTATATTTCTGCGCGAAATTTAAATTCACCAACTAACGTTAAAGTCGGCACACGGTGGTGGGTGCCCCTCTAGCTGTTGTTGTTAGGAGATTTTGAATTACCGATACCGTCGCTATTCGGAGGGACGAGTGTATATACTTTTATACCCCAAGATACTTTATTTTCTTCCTTTTCATATCCATCTTAGGTTTATATAAAATATCATATGTTTATACAAATTCAACTGAATTTTTTGACAAGAATCAATTTAAGATTCTGTGATATAAAATAATTTTTATTAAATATAACGAATGTTAATCATTACTTATTTATAACTTTAACTTGACATAAGTAGAAAAGATAAAAATGTAAAAAGTTTTAGTAAATTTCCTTTTTCCCGATTTAGTGGTGTTCTTGAAAAATACGAGGTTTTTCTTAGTATAGCGCATATAGATCAGAAAAAATTTCACCATTCTATATTTTGTTATCTTTGAATACAATGTCTTTAGATAGACAGACAAAATGAATTAAGGGAAAGTAAACGAGGTTATTCACATCAAATAAAAAAGACGGGCAGTAACTATATTATTTAAGATCTGCTATATTCGGTCCAGTCACACATTTCTTTGTTATTTTGTGTTTTGATGCCCCCTTACAGAAACATACACTTACATACACAAAATAAATATATGAAGGATCTGTTAGAAAAATTATCTAGAACACTAGAAGTTGCATTGTTTAAAATAGCTGAAAAATTTTCATTATGAAAACAAAAAAGACTATTAATTCTTCTTCATCTTTTAATTTAAATCAAATTCTACAAAGCACCGTCCTACATAATACAATTATTTACATAGTCTAATGAATTTCCAAAAGTGCTGAATACAAAACAGCATCTACATAATAGAATTATTTTAAATACGGTAAACAGAGTAATAGATTTACAGTGCTTAAAACATACACGTAGTATACGTGTTTCCAATCCTGTTGTGCGGGCAAGATAACAACAAATATATAGGAAACGCGCGTGGCGTACTCAAAACTATATATGTACAAATAAATACTATACAATTATTCAATTCCGCCTGCATAAGTTATATTTGCTAATAACAGTGTCTGTTTGTACGATCAGGGTAATTAAAATAGTTTAATGAGCGAATCATTTGTCAAGTGTAATGACAGCAGTCGTTCAAGTTGCTGTTAATGCATAATGTGTTGCAATCTGAATATGATAGCTCAGTTGCCATTGTGACTTTGATAACTTTTAGTTGATTAACTATTTTTTTGATTAGTGAAATATTTAATAATCTATTATTTTATTATTTACTACTTGCAAAGTTGCGCCTGTGGGTTTCAAAATGTCTGCTTATATAATATATTATAGACATGTAAATACATTGTAATTATTTGTAAGTGTAAGAGTGTCCAGTAATCGCATTTTCTCCAGCTTGCGATGTATTTTTCTATACAGCCCGTGTAGATATCGTTTATTTTACTTATAACAATAAAATAATTTAGTAAATAAAGATACATATAAATAAATAGTAAAAATATATCTCCCGAGATATTAGTTTTATAAAGAACCAATTAAATCCTTCGTATAATTAATCAATACATGATATTGGATATATCTCTTGTAAATAAGCCAGACGTACGACTTTAATAAAATAAGATAAACAATCATATTATAGATTAGAGATACTCCAGTATTAGTTATGGTACACTGGTAGAAAGGATTTCTCAAACCAAGTGAACCTTGTTTTGTATATACAGAAAACAATAAAACTATAGCAGTGGCGTCACTAGGGGGGTGCGGGGGGTGCGGACCGCACCGGGTGACACCATCACAAGGGGTGACACCCAAATGCAAAACATCACTTTAGTAGTAGTAATGTATAAAAAAAAAGGTAATCAAAATTGAACTGCTCAGGGGGTGACACCATGATTTACCGCACTGGGTGACACCAACCCTAGTGACGCCACTGAACTATAGTATTCTTGAACGAAGGAATAACGTAGTTGGATTAACAGTACCTATGTTTCTTATATTAAGAAAATATTGTTTTCGTTATATGTACATACACGGAAAAAAATATTGTAATAATAGTATATTATACCACGAGTCAATAATGATAGCTATTATTACCGAGGAATAATTTTCGAACCGAGCCGCGTAGCGGCGAGGGAGAAAAAAAATTCCGAGGTTATAATAGCCATAATGGCGAGTAGTATACTGTACTTTATCTACGACTATTTTATTTACTTTCATAAACACAACTGAATACAAGGAATGCAAGCTTCAATACAAAAATTTTTGTTCTAATCTCAAATTAATAAAAATTAAATAATACCATGGAAACAAAATACAAACTCTGTTATTATAAATTATGCATTTTGATTTTTCCAGTAGCTGCAGCTTGTAGTACAATTTCGGGAGGTGTACAAGTAATAGACTCTTCATTTTTATCCATCTCAATACAAATACACAAACACTAGGTGTTTTATTTGAGAGTCGCAAATAAATTTTTTAGACTTTAGAATTTGTGTATTTTGTTTCCATGGTATTATTTAATTTGAGAAATTTTGTGATTGGTGCATTTAGAGGGAATAATGACCATTGTTCCCTTTGATGCACCAATCAGAAAAGTTCTTTTTTCATTATTCCCTCTGAGAGATATAAGTCGTGGATAAAAATTATTATGTTATTATGGTACTGGACGGACGGTTCTGTATTATGTTAAAAATTGCAATGTTCATTAAAATTTTTATTAGTATATTTAATGATATTGAAATAATGATAAAAATCAGAATATACGGGTGTGTGTAGGACTTGGCTGCTACATATATTGATTTGGACTGTCAGAACTTTTACAATGAGTATATGTATATAATAAAGATTTAACTACATACAATAATGTATTTTTTACAAAACACCGACTTTATCGAATGTTTATTTAGTCTTTTTGGCTTCGATTTTTTGTTTCAAAACTATTTATAGCAAACGAAGGCGCAGTAGTTTAAAAGATAAGAACGTTAAATAAACATTCTTGACATCTTTTACCTTTCATTTATAGAACCTCTGATCTTACATGTTTCAAATAAATAAGATCTTAAAGCTCTTCACTAGCAATTAGGGAAAGCATCAACTGGAAATCTATAAATATATTTCACATAAAAATAAAGAAAAAATGCTTACGTTTGCACGAAAATTATAAACTTAAAAATAATACCACGTCCTTTTATTTTTAAGAAAAAAGTAGGTAACAATCAATAACATATTATCAAACAAAATATGGAATGGCGGGGTTCACAATTGCCTTCCTTCGTGAAGCCAGTAGACTGGCAAATCTTGAAAACTGTACTTTTAAAAACTATCGTTGCTGAAGTTTTTCCTGAAGTTGCATGCCACATTAATTCAAAAGAAATCATATAAGTATTCGCCATATGAACTATAATATTCATATTTTTACTTGAATTCACACATACATGGTAGGTAAAGTAAAGTACCTATACCTAATCGAGAAAAAATTATAACTCGAGATTTAACGAATGTTTGAATTGATCACGACCATAATCTTAATGACGTAATATATATGTCAATCTGTGAATGCTCTGCAGCTAAAACAATAAACCTTACAAACACAAAATTGAAACTGAATGTTCATATATACAATAAATAATAAATTATTATAATAATAATTCTAAATAAATTTTGAATAGTTCAAAATTTAAAATTATAATTTTCAATTTTAAAATTATAATTTTATAATATACTCTGTTCATTTTTCATATTTGGTGAACATAGGTACCTACAGATATATGAAATCAATATTTTATATTATTTTCTAATTAAGAGACAAACATGTTTTGAATAAAATTTATAGGTTTATTACTATTTAAAATTTATCTTCAACCAACAACCCGTTTTCAAAATATTCGTTTCTCTATGTAATATACAGGGTGATTCAGCACTGTCGTGCCAAACTTGAACAGTACATTGAGAAAAATATTTTAAGCAAAAAACTTCCAATAAACATGTGTCCGGAAATTTATCCTTAGGGAACTACAGGCTTCCAAAGATTTTACTAAAAATTAGTTTTAATTTAATATCTAGAGAACCCTTTGTGATAGAATTATGAAATTTAGTATTTGGTTTAGTAATAATATGTGTTATCGATTTCTAATATTAACCAATTATATTTTAGGCCAGGGCTGTACGGGGCCAGTGGGCCCATCGTTTTTGATCTTGTAATTTTTGTTCCTAAATTTTTTTCCTAAGTTGATACTTTTATAAGATTATATGACACAAAATACACAAAAACATATTTTGCTTGTTTATCATAGAATAAAACGTTTTCGAGTAATATCGATGGAAATGAAAACATGCAGAATTTAACAAAATACGGATGTTTGAAATTACAAAAAATAAATTTATATTCTTATTCTATGATTAAAGGTAAGAATAAAGTTCATTTAAATAAACCCCCTAATATGAATCCTGTAAGATCTATAGCCAGTTCTTTTACTGTTACATGAACTTTATTAACATGACTAAAAAAACAAACTTAAAATGGCTATTTGTTGATATGGATGCATTTTCGGAGGTTTATTTAAATGAACTTTATTCTTACCTTTAATCATTGAAAAAGAATATAAATTTATTTTTTGTAATTTCAAGCATCCGTATTAAGTAAAATTCTGCATGCTTTCTTTTCCATCGATATTACTCGAAAACGGTTTATCCTATGATAAACAAGCAAAGCATGTTTTTGTGTATTTTGTGTCATATAATCTTATAAAAGTATCAACTCAGGAAAAAAATTAAGGAACAAACAATTACAAGATCAAAATCGATGGGCCCACTGGCCCCATACATCCCTAGTCTAAATTATAACTAGTTAATATGAGAAATCGATAACACTTATTATTACTAAACCAAATTCCAAATTTCATAATTTTATCACAAAGGGTTCTCTAGATATTAAATTAAAACTGATTTTTAGTAAAATCTTTGGAGGCCTGTAGTTCCCTAAGGACAAATTTCCGGACACATGTTTATTAAAGTTTTTTGTTTAAAATATTTTTCTCAATCTACTGTTCAAGTTTGGCACGACAGTGCTGAATCACCCTGTATACAAACATAGTTATAAAGTAAGTACCTAAATATAAAAAAGGATTGTAGAGACCACATATGTTTATTTAATTAATTTAAAAAATTAAACTTTGCTGATATTTATTTATTAATTTATTAAAGCACACACTGGCCAAATCATAGCAGGGGTGATTGGTGGAGGCTGCTTCGTCCTGATTATCGTGTTTTTGGTTTTGTACCGTAATTGGCGGTACGAACAAGAACTCGATAGTTTGTTATGGAAGATAGATTACCGTGAAATTGAAATACATGAGGATAACAACGCAAACATCGCAGCTGTTGCCGTCATGGACCCCAGCGGCCAGACAGAAAACATAGGAAATAATTATACAAATAGTAAACCAATGACAAGAGTAAGTATTTTAATAATTTAAATAATTGCTCTAAGTATTAAAAGAAACTGATTTGATAACATACTCAATATTTATTAGTTGATGCACAGCAAAATATATTTATAAAAAGCGATTTTTATAATCTTATGCGGTGTTTACACCTAAAAAACAAAACACAATAAAGCAATAAACCCTATACATTTTTAAATACGAAGTATTTTAAAGTTTAAAGACACAATGTTTCTGTTTTGTTATTTCGGTGTAAACACCGCATTAGACATAAGGGAGCGTTCAAGTATTACGTAACGAAGTTGGGGGGGGGGGTCTTGTAAAATGTTACGATGCGTTACAGGGTCGGGAGGGGGGGGGGGTGAACTACGCGTTACGTAACAGTTTTTAGGTAAAAATGGTCACTTGGTGGTTACGTAACTAGGAGGCGGGGGTACAGAAAAACGTTACGTCGCGTTACATATGGTGAGGGGGGGGAGGGGCAAAAATCTCCAAAAATTGCGTTACGTAATACTTGAACGCTCCCTAATTGTTTTGAGGTATCATAAACAAAACAGCCGTTTATTTATAATTATTTGTAAGAATTTATCAAATTGTATGTAAACTATGTACATATTATAGCTTACATGTTCTCATATTATCAACGACTCTTATGTTTTAGACATACATACCTATGTATGTACAAACATTAACATTACCTACGTGCTACTTTTGTTAAATTTTATCTACAGTACATTTAGATATATTAACTTTAATATGAGTTTATTTTAATTATAATGTAAGTAAAATTTTAATATCTAACAATAAATTTAAATTTGTTTTATTTAAATGAGCAAATGTCTAACTTATATTATAACATATGTACATACATATATAAACTTTAATTTTTTACAGTTTCTACATGTTCTAAATAAATGTTCATTGTTCATAAAAAGAAAATGTTTAAAACAAATTATACCAAATTTATATTTGGAGCTATTGTACTTGGCATACGAAGTGAGTACTTTTATTGTTATTATTAACAATTATTACGTGACGACTACATTCAGCATTCCATCATAACTTTACAACGGCGTTAGTTATACTGTTTCATACAATTTAATTCTGTGTAGTATTAATTAACATCAGAATGTCAATTTTGTGTCTAGACAATGATATTGTTATAACTACATGCAACTAGACATACAGTCTAATATTTTATTCATTTATTAGACAATATTTGGAACATGTATGTATCAATGACAATTTTATAATGAACAATTGTCAGAATATTACTATCATTTACAATTTTTACTATAAATATTAAGGTAGTTGGTCCGTAAACATTGTTTACGTCAGATTTTGTTTAAATTTCACAAGAATATTCCCTAGATTAATATCTGAAAAATAGCCCATTTTTATTAAAATTGACCATCTCAAAGTCATGAAAAACGATCTTAAAGTTTATCTTTTTAACACAGGTTATATGGACTAATCGTACGTTAACGTTTAATTAGTTAAAATCTAAACGAAACGTCAATTTTCCATAAAAAACTGACATGTTGAATATTTATATGAAAGAAAACAGTAGGTATATAAAAAATTAGAATTATTGACCATCCTGTTATTAAGATTTAACCAGATTTAACTACCAAACCATTACATAAATTACAGTATTGTTGACAATGTGGCAACAGTGCATGCATTTGGTTATAGTAAAAAATACGCGAAATAATCAAATATTTTTTTACAAAATATAATAAGTGGATAGAAGGAAATTCAAATTAATTTCATTATTTATTAATATATTCTGTGGTAGTTTAGATGATAAAATATAATCATCTGACAAGTAATTAATAGTAGATAATATGCAACGTTGCCATGATCATTTCTCTGAATTATAAAAATGTACTCATGGCCTAATGTGATCACATTATGATAGACCAACTACAAGTCAATAAAAATAACCGACTGAAAAATAATAATATATTACTTATACTTTCCCTATTTTTTAAATTATGTACTTGTATAGAACAACATAACACTTAAAAGAAAATTATAAAAACCATATAAATCAAAATTATTCCATTTTATTTTCGATTCAGTATAACATCGTAATATAGAAAATATATTCAAAAAATAAGTGAATTTATATTTTATATGTGGTTCAATAGACGAATCATCCCCTTATTCGAACCAGCCAAGTGTCACTGAGTTCAAACCCCGATGCGGATTTCCGGTATTCATCGATATTTACAAAGATTGGAATATATAAGAGCAGGATTTACGCTATCAAGACTGTCCACAAAAAATCTATCGACATCACTAGAGAAATGAAAAAGGAATTAAAAATGGTAAAACAATTCTTTAAATGTTTTCTATTATATTAGATCAAACAAACTATTCATAACACCTGAATTAAAATTACTTGTAATTTACATACGTAATATTTTCCTAGATGCGAGATCTTCGCCACAATAATTTAAACGCTTTCGTCGGCGCTTGCACAGATCCACCTAACATCTGTATTATAACAGAATACTGCTCGAGAGGAAGCTTAAAGGTGTGTATTTAATCCCCCATGGCCCATTTTATTATGATTAATATGTTCATTTATAATTTATGAAGAATTATTTTCCCATAGAGAAAATGTGTGGAGAAGATTTATACAAAATGTTTTCATTTTCAGGATATTCTAGAAAATGATGAAGTCAAATTAGACAATATGTTTGTTGCATCTATAGTGGGCGACATTTTGAGGGTAAGTTGTTATTTATTTAATTTTTATTTATACTAAATAAACTCTTAAAAACTGTCCATTAACTTTAACAAATGTCGACGTGGCAGGGGAAATGGTGTGATATTGTAACAAAATTGTTCGGAGGTGGTTTTATAAGATTGTGCCAACAAGAAGGGCATTGGTCAAAAATAAGTAACATAAAGCGACACGCCATCTGAGCAACAATTCTCTTGATCCTTGATTCATATAGTGCTACAATTTTACATTTTTTAACAAATTTATAGTCTTTTTTCCAACACTTAAGATTTTGCCAGAAAGAATTTTTTAAAATACTTATTTAGAAAAATCTACACTGTTTATTCTCACAATCAGTATTACGTATAAGAAAGACCTATGTTACATATGGCAAACACGTACACTGTTCAGTCTCTGTAATACGTATAAGAAAGTCCCATGACACTCATGGCAGATATTTCTTCTCTGTTATGAATCATTTGAAATGTACTTAAAAACGAATACCTACTTGGTTAAAAAATTTAATTTGTTTTTTCGAAAAAATGAATATAACATAAATTATAGACAATAATATTACCTACAGTTTTTAACTTGACCATTTTTCTCTAATTCGCACTGTTTCAATGTAATTCGAAAAATTATAAAAGCGATGTAGGTAAACATCCGTTTCCGGTTGAAAGATCGTTTTCAAAAGTAGGAGGTTTTTATCCCAGGAAAAAATTAATCTTATGTATAAAATTTCACCCTTCTACGATTTGTCGTATTTGAGTTACAGCGTCCACAGACAGACAGACAGACACACAGACATAATGGCGAAAATAGTCAAAATGGATTCAGGGAAGGTCAAAATGGATAATTCCATCAAAATCCGGATTTCGAAAAAAATTGGCTTTACAAAACTTACTTATACTATATGTATATTTCATATACATTGGTATAAGAAAGTAATATATGTACTATATGAATATTTCATATACATTGGTATAAGAAAATAAAACTAACAACATGAATAGAAACTGTGAATAAATTATTAATTAAAATTGAAAAAAAAACATTAAAATCTTCAAATTTTGAGAACACCCAAAAAATTAAATTTCGAAACAGGTATTATGCACTAGTAGGATGTTCAGTTATGTGGTGGCAAAAGGAGCCCGACTTGGTCCGCTTTCTATAAGTAACAATAATTCAGAAAATACAGTAAAACAATTGATTCACCTACTATTGCAAAATTCACGCGAAAACCCACAAGTATAAACTAATACAGATATAGTATCGCAGTAGGTCATGTACATACATAACCTATAGCACATGCACAGCCCACTATCTGATGAAACAATGAGATCACTGTGGTTGATTCATTAGGTCTTGTTTTGTTTCACGTAATTCAGGGCATGATCTACCTGCACGAGTCAGCGGTGCGGTACCACGGTGCTCTCTGTCCGGCCAATTGTTTGGTCGACTCCCGGTGGGTTGTCAAGGTCGCTGATTTCGGTCTGCGCGAATTCAAACGCGGTTCCGACGAGTCGGAAAAGTACTCTGGGCAAGATTCAGCTGCTATTTTGTCTAAATGTGAAGGTAAGTCGAAATTTTTGTTTGCTCTCGTTACGAAATACGTTAGTTTTTGACTCAAAATAAATCCCTCCACAAGGCTAACCCTGTAGTTCAATTTTAAGAGGTGCCGCAAAGAGGGGTCCCGTTCCCCATTTAAATAACATGGGAAAATGAATCTTTAGTACAAAAGTTGGTATTACAGATTCATGATAACTGATGTAAAATTTTTAAGAACATCATTTTGTAGACGATAAAATTATTTACAAAAGTGTCTACAAAGTTGTGTCTCTCAATTTAACGTATAAAAAAGTGCAGGCATTCAAAGTGATTATTTGTTAAATTGTACGTATAAAAGGCTTTCACGGCGAAACTATTATTTCTATAAAAATAAGTTAATGGTAATTTTATAGGAAATTAAATTCTCTATAAAAATAGTTCAGAGCTATAGGTGTAAATGCAACGAGTTAAAACTTATAATCGTATTTAAATATTAATTTTTTACAAAAATCAATATTTTAACGTCAATTCGCTGTAAATATCAAATAAATAGCAGTATAACACCCTACTACTGAACTATCGGAAAATGAATGACCAAGCCGATAAATAGCATCATTAGTATATAATTTTATTCTCTAGAAAATGGCGTCCTTAAAAAAAAATAATCTGTTATCATGAATCAGTAATACCAACTTTAGTACTAAAGAATGTTTCCCATGTTATTTAAATGGGAAACGAGACCCACCTTTGCGGCACAATTGAATTACAGGGTTATCCTTGTGGGGATATTTATTTTGAGTCAAAAACTAACGCATTTCGTAACGAGAGCAAGGAAAAACCATTTTTTGACACACCCTATTGTACATACAAGAAATTAAAGGTATACCTATAACAAAACACATACATACCTACACATACACACATAGACGTCTAATTACTTCAAAAATTAATATTACATCTTACATCTATATTTGTAAATATAAACAGAAATATTTATGAAGTTCCAATTTATATTGAATATTTTATTTATATTCTTTAAAAGTTTCATACAGACGCCTTTTCAAAGAAACTTTTATTTTATCGGTGTAAAAGTTTTATAAAGTTTAGTTTTTATTTGTATATCTTAAGACAGACTCTTCTTTATACAGATAGATATAAGTATAAGTATGTTTCTTATGTAAACAGTATTGAATGAAGTAAAAGTAACTCAAACATTGTCAAAGTACAAAAACAATAAGAACAGTGATTGAATTGTTCAGAACGAAATTGATCTTTTCACTTTTTAATACTTTAAGTTGTACTATTGTTCGGAACTTTTTAACGGTTTAAGATTTTAACGAGTCAAACAAAACATAAATCAACGTCAATTGGACAGACGTCAAAACATCCGCAATATAAGTCTTTGTGTATTTATTTTTATGTTCATTTTAATTTGTAAAGAAATTATTTGTACAGTACTTTACTTTGAAAAATCAAAAATAATTATTGCTTAACAAATGAGTAGTTATTTTTAAAATTAGTAAAATTATACTTACATTTTTAATTACAACACTGGCGTTATTAAAATATAAAAATTGTTCATCTGTAAAATATTTTATTTGTATGTTTATTTTTCAAAATGTACAATTTAATATTTTTATGATTTTTTTAATTTTGTTGATAAACAATGCAAACTGGGATTGTAAATAAGTTTTTTATACGAGTACGGAACTCTCGAGTACGAGTTTTTCTTCTTTTTATATGATACGTTTTTTATTCAGAAAGAAAATACTGACGCGACGCGGACGTTAATTTTCAACGAAGTCTTCACGTTTCATGTCACAAATATAAAACACTAAACTATTTATTATAAATCCAGCTTTACTGTACCGTGCACCGGAGCTTGTACGCGCCAAGCCGGTGACGTCGTGTCCTAACAGCGGTCATCAGGAATGCGGCGGCGACGGCAGTGACATTCCCACAGGCACGCAAAGGGGCGATGTGTACTCTTTCTCGGTAATCCTGTACGAGCTGCACAGTCGGCATGGCCCGTTCGGCGAGACCGGCCTGTCCGCCCCGGAGATCCTGCAGAGAGTCATTAATCACAAACCTCCGGCCGAGCCTTTCAGGTACAAACATACATACTTACACGTATGGGTATATAGGTATAGTTTATTTGTGCGAGCTTTTAAAGAGGATTGTTTTGTGCAAAATTTCCTCATGTCTATTTTATCTGGAAAGGAAGTATGCGTTGACAGTTTGTTGATATTGATTAATGTTTGAGTACAAAGGATTTAATTTGTCATATTAAAAATGAAATAGTTATTTATTATACATTATTTCAGATAATTAACCGAATGTAACATTTTTCTTAAAAAATTAAGTACCAAAAAATTGTATTATTTATATTAATATAGATATGTCGCAGCGGCTAGCCGTTTTGTAAAATGTTGATACTCTAATAATATATGTGTACTGCCTTTGGTGAGGGCACTCTTTTGGGTTGAAATATGTGTAAGCAGGTTAGTTTCTCTGTTAGGTTAAAAACGGGAATTCAATCTCCGTCTTGGATAGGACAATCTATTGGGGCGAAAGGGGATTAAAAGTATAAAAACGGGGATTCAATCCTCGCTGCAATGAACTATTTTTTAATAATTCTGTCAAATAAAATAAACGTTAAAATTCATACAGTTCATTGCAGCGGAGATTGAATCCCCGTTTTCATACTATCGTAATACCATTTCGCCCTAACCAAGGCGGAGATTGAATCCCCGCTTTTAATCTAAACAATTTTACAAAACGCTTAGCCGCTTTTTAAAACGGTTTAATTTACAATCCGGTTGTGATCGATACATAATATTTTGAATTTAAGCAATTAAACTTTTGCAATAATTAAACTTTAAAAATCTTGTACTTAATTTCTATCAAAATTTTATGGAAGTTATAATTATTAAAATGCAACTGTTATTATTTCCGTCTTATTTGTTCATATAATATATTAATTTTTATCTGAATACATAAATAAATTGTCATAAAAAATAAACAAAAATGTAATTCGTATTAAAATTCGTTTCACGTTGAAACATGAGTATGGACTCGACAATTGTTTAAGTTTTTACAACACTTCTGAATTTTGTTTGTCTTAGCATTCATTGTATGAGGCAAACATTTATTTTCTTGCAGAAACAGTAACCTTTTTCATTTTTGTTTTTGGAAAGTTCTTATAAGGTGCATACAAATAAAAAGAATATTGTTTCAACTTCACCTTTGAAAATAGAGTATAAGTTTTCTTACAGATATCTCTCGAAGGAAAAAGAAAAATAAAGTTTATGAGAAATATAAAAATAGATCAATAACAATGAGTCGAGAAAACTGAACTTAAAAATATGATTTTAAGTTAACACAAAAGCTGAGAATCACTTACCAAAATTTTTTTGATTAATTACTTGTAAATTTTTATAAATATTATTCTAACTTTAAAAATGAATATTTGAATATGCTTTTGAATTAAAAAAATAAAACAAAAATTATCTACTGACAATATTGAAAATTCAATGTTACAATTTTAATTACATACTAGTTTAGACTTTTTTAAAAACTTAAGAAAATATAACGCAAGATAATATTTAACCGTAATAAATTAATAATATATTTTACCAATTTATATTCTCACATAAGTGTTTTTTTTCCAATACCTAAGAAATATCTATTTTCCAACACACATTATTAAAAATAAATAACTTCCGATATATCTATATATACATACAAATACGTTTCAGACCGAACTTGGAATCCTTGGAGAACAGTTTCGATTTCGTACGCGACTGTCTGAAAGAATGTTGGGCAGAAAACCCGGAAGAGAGGCCGGACTTCAAAACAATCCGCACGAAGCTCAGACCATTGCGGAAGGGCATGTAAGTTTAACTTTCAGATCCACCCGTCTACCCGTTTCACGTACACATTAATTACACAAACTCATCCTATCGGAATGTGGAACTTATACTCGTATAATCCAATACAATGTTTAATGTGTTGTGAAGGACTTAAGTGAACGCAGTTTCTTAAAAGCGTGTTACTTGAATATCAAATTAACAAAGTTCGTTCCACTTGTAATTATATAATATAGTGAAACGTGATAAGCTTATATTATGTACTAGCGTATTTGACCCGGTGTTACCCGATATAATATCCACAAAACTATTATTAAATTAATTAATATAATATTCAAACAGTTACTAAAGAATTATTTATTCAATCGAATATTACATGATGCATAAAATATGACTAAAAAATTTTGTTTTCGATTTCGTTAAAAGTATGTTAATTATATAGAAAATGACATGAAAAATTTAAACTTTTTAACCACAGATCTGTATCTTATAACGTTCTCGAGATATATGACCAGTATTATCAACCAATTTAAAGCTCCTTTAGTGCTAAATGTTCCTTTAAAGTTTGGTGTATTACAAACGTGATTTAAATCAATATTAAGGCTCTCAATGAAAAATTTACATAATATACGTTGTAAAGAAATACTGCAGAAAATTTAAAATCTATGGAATTAAATGTATTATACTTGAATCTACTGATAATACGACAGTTAGTTAATGGAGCATTTAGTTAAACTTGATAATACACTCACCGCTTGATTAACCGACGTAGTTGGTAATTGAACCGCTTGAATTGCCAACGTCGAGAGGGGCCTCCACCACCGTGCCAACCTTAACGTTGATTGGTGAATTTAAATTACGCGCAGAGATAGCAATCACGGTAGTATTATGGAGGGGATTGGAGAAGGTCGGCAAATCGCGCGTTTGGCCCGTCGGTCATTCAAGCTGCCGGTAAATCAAAGGTCGGTTAATCAAGCGATGAGTGTACTGGGCGATAGCCTCTCAAAGTTTGTTTTTTCAAAATTTTGGGGAAAAATGGCTGTAACTTTTGAACGTGTAATTGGATTTAATTTTTGTTGGTGGATTTGGAATCAGCGTGTAAAAATCTATATATTGGTGTGTATAATATTTTAAAATTAGAAAAAATAACATGCAAATTTCCGATTTTTCCGGTGGATGTTTCAAAAATTATCTTTTCATCAATATTACAACTACGAATTTTCTTGTTATTTTTATTTCCTTAATACGCGCCTGTCTTTATTTATACAGCTACCCTAAATTATTTATAAATAAGTATTGATAAAATCAAATAGTGAAGATGCTATACATAATAAATGCCAATACTGAAGGAGTAATTCATACTTGATTATAATTATATATGTTGTATGTTTCAAAGTTACTAGGTACTCCTAACTTTCCAATAACCGTGAAATATTAATAACTGTCCTTTCTAATATCAAACTTATAATTAGTTCTTGGAATGTTTATAATGAAATTTAGTTTAGCGTCGATGAAAGTACTTCTACTTTATTAATGCAGTTTAAACTTATACTGTAATGAAAATTAATATAGTTAATGCCATATTTTATTGATCTTTATGATTTTATGTTTCCATTACTGTATTTAAGGTGCGTTATTTCTTCTTTGAATTTTTAATAAGGACATTATATTAAGATTATTTTACAGGAAGCCAAACATTTTCGATAATATGATGGCAATGATGGAGAAGTATGCGAATAATTTAGAAGTTCTCGTTGATGAAAGAACTGATTTGTTGCAAGAAGAAAAAAAGAAAACGGGTAAGAATTTTATTAAGATTTTTTTATTTTTCATAATTAAATGTTTTATAAAATATTGAATGGTAAGAATCTTTCAAAAGTTTAAATACTCAACAGATTTTTTTTTTTAATCAATATGTGCCTTATATTCTACAGTTTGTGAACTACAAACCAAATTACCTCGCACACTGTAAAAAATAAATAAAATTTCACTACAAAGCTATAAAATTTATACTTTATGCTATATGATTCCATGTATAAAAATATTTTTCGGTCGGATTATGTCCGTTTTATTGAATATAAACATATGTATTTATTTATAATCAATACTTTTTTACAACTTTGTAAAAAAGCACGATCACCATGTATCTATCTAGTATATCTATAAAAAGAGAATTTCTGAGTGACTGATTCATCAATGCTCAACCCGTTGTTCTAAAACAAATAAAACCCCAGTAAGAAATGATATCCAGAATTCAATCCCTAAAGGGAAACTTTTTTTATCAGTTAAGTTGCATATCTGCTTACGATGGTGATTGCAGACAAAACGTTCAATTAAAATAACAATACACGTGTTTCACAATTTTTCAAAGTAAAGCCATAATGGGGGTATAAAATTGGTCCAGACTATGAGCAAACATTGTATTATAAATTATATAAATGTTCATAAAATCGATATAAGGCCAACAAAATCACGAACGAGCTGCAGTTGCAGTTTTACCAAAAAGCTGAACATATATAATTTCAGCCAACATCTTTCGCCATTGAAGAGGATTTGCATAACATTGATTTATAAATCATATATCTATAATAAAGGAACACTATTTAACATTTTATAACTATTCAAACCAATACTTCTACACCATCCTACTATTATTGGTAATATATGCATTTGGAAATAAAAATAATAAACTTATTAGAGATTCATTTTAAAATCAAGAAAATATAAGTCAATATCACCATAGCCTACTTAAACCCAACTTTAAATTAAAAATAATAGCATCATAAAATAGCGTCTATATTATATTCAACAAATATCACAACATAAAGTTTAATTGCATTTATATACACTGACTTTTAAACTTTAACTATTAATACTTCATTAAATAAAATATAGTTTTGCAAAAGTTGCTAGTATTGAGATATCAGCTGTTTTTAATTACATACGCATTAACAAAATTTATACTGTAGCTGCATCTCTAGTTGTATTATAACAGTGTCACAGCTATTTACTTTCTGCATGCATATAATAATTATAATGGTAATTAGACACATAGGTACATAGCTGTATTCAGGAATTTTATGTTGATATTTTGATAATATAATTTATTAATTTTATGTAGACTGTAAATTAAAAGAGATTGGCAGATCTTTATTGTGACTTTCACCCAGAAAATGTACAGATATTAAAAATATGAATATTTTGGAACTAATAAAGATGAGACTGCGCAAATCATAAAGATAATATAATACACTCGTCAACTTAATTAAAGGATCAATAAAAAAGTGTCGAAATTTAGGTGATTTTCAAACCACTGTATTTTTGCGAAAAATGATCGGATTTTGAAAAACCTAAGATTTTTTTAAAGCTTGTACTTTCTAGTTTTTGAATCAAAAACTCAAAATTTTTTATCATCCCTTAGCGAGCCGTGGGAATTAAAAAAATAAAAGTAAAAATGACCCTTTAATTTTTTCTAAAATTGCACCATGTCTACGGGCTCCAAAAAAAATGTCAGATTAATTTCGAGTAAAGCATTTTAAAGCTGGTAGTTTCCGCTTCAAAACGCATTTTTTTTTAATTTTTTGCGATTTTTTTTAATCGAGTTATCAGCTGTCAAAGCAATAATGACACATTTGACTTTAAATGCTCATAACTCATGAAAAAATGATTCTATAATAATTTTCCAAAATGCATTAGAAAGCTGAGAATATTCTCTTTAAAATACTTACATTCAATTTTTTTCTGTGATTTTTTTTTGTTTCCAATAATCGTTTTAAAATACCATTGAAAAACGACTATTTATCATTTTTTTGTTTTCTAACCACCATTTTGTTTAAAATGGCGGAATTATTAATGTTTGTACGTTTTTTTTCTCATAAGAGTATCAGTAAGAACTTTGCCAAATTGCAAATTGCTGCAATTATTTTTTCTTCGTTTCCTCGACTGTTGAAAATTTTATAAAATAAAAAATTTTTTTTTATTCATTACCATACAAGTTACAATGTTTTTTTTTTTATTTAAAATTTCCGTATTTTCTCGAGAAATCATGAGATTTTAAAGAAATTTGGCTCATTTTAAAGCTTGTTTTATGTAGTATTTATTTAAATATAAAATTCAAAATTTGTCACTTTTAAAAAATTAGAGAAATAGGAAAACTAATTTTTGTACCGCCAGCAAAACGTGTTTCTGCCAAGAAAGCGCAGAAACCATCTGATTTTCGTTAGCAAGTTAACTCGGTTGTCTCGGTCAAAGGACTTTTTTCAACAAACGCTTATTTTAAAATATAAAAATTGGTAACAAACAGATTTAAAATACAACAATCATCTTTTAAAAGTTCGTTTGAATTCGTATGTCGAAATGAATAAATGAGTTAAAGTTTGTTTTTAAACCTTTTACATGAATGTACACAGTACACAGTATTAGAAAGTATTGACAAATTTTGAATTTTTTATTTAAATTTCTCGAGAAAATACGGAAATTTTAAATAAAAAAAAAAAAAAAACATTGTTAACTTGTATGGTAATAAAATAAAATAAAATAAAAAATCGATTTTTTATTTTATAAAATTTTCAACAGTCGAGGAAACGAAGAAAAAATAATTGCAGCAATTTGCAATTTGGCAAAGTTCTTACTGATACTCTTATGAGAAAAAAAACGTACAAACATTAATAATTCCGCCATTTTAAACAAAATGGTGGTTAGAAAACAAAAAAATGATAAATAGTCGTTTTTCAATGGTATTTTAAAACGATTATTGGAAACAAAAAAAAAATCACAGAAAAAAATTGAATGTAAATATTTTAAAGAGAATATTCTCAGCTTTCTAATGCATTTTGGAAAATTATTATAGGATCATTTTTTCATGAGTTATGAGCATTTAAAGTCAAATGTGTCATTATTGCTTTGACAGCTAATAACTCGATTAAAAAAAATCGCAAAAAATTAAAAAAAAAATGCGTTTTGAAGCGGAAACTACCAGCTTTAAAATGCTTTACTCGAAATTAATCTGACATTTTTTTTGGAGCCCGTAGACATGGTGCAATTTTAGAAAAAATTAAAGGGTCATTTTTACTTTTATTTTTTCAATTCCCACGGCTCGCTAAGGGATGATAAAAAAATTTGAATTTTTGATTCAAAAACTAGAAAGTACAAGCTTTAAAAAAATCTTTGGTTTTTCAAAATCCGATCATTTTTCGCAAAAATACAGTGGTTTGAAAATCACCTAAATTTCAACACTTTTTTATTGATCCTTTAATTAAGTTGACGAGTGTATAACATAGACACCCAAAAAAGAAATTAGTAAGTATTACAGTGCGGCATATTGCAAAATCGCTTCGAACCGTCAAATTGTAAAATTTACAAATTTAAAATTAAACTATTGAAAAATTTCGTTTCCGTTCCTGTATTACGTTGAATTCTGCTATGTTGCAAATGATGCAATTCATAGTTCATAGATGGCAGTAGTGAGCATCTACGATGTCAAGTAATAGCTTTGTTCCATTTATGAAATGGTGTTCTCATCGTTTCAATAATACAGTTTTACCCCGCATCAAATAGCTGTATCTGCATTTAAACATGAACCTTTACTATGTGGAATGTCCATGACTAAAGCTCTATCATATTTTTTTTGTTTTTGTTATTAACATTTTTAAATTACGTAAATGAGGGTAGACTTTTTGTATATTTGTAATACATTCATATATATTGTAATGTGGAAGCATGGACACAATAGATTAACTTTAAAAATATGCAGTTATTCAATTAATAATAAATGTACAAATGAAAATAAAACAAATCAATGGGGAATTATAATTTATACCTATTTAAATACGAATATCTTAGAAAACAATTCGAATAATTATTTTGAAATAGGTTTATTAAACGTTATTAAAACCAGTATCGTCTGTTGGCATTAGTTTTTCATATACATATTAAATCATTTTAAAATACTTTAGTCGCGCAGATGTCCGTATAATTTTCTAATTTGCTAATCTAATGCGGTGTTAACACCGAGAAAACAAAACAGAAACACGGTGTTTTCATAACAAAAAAGCAATTTTTAAAGACACAATGTTTCTGTTTTGTTTTTTTTCGGTGTAAACACCGCATAATACTTACGAAACCTTGCAAGGGAAAGGAAAGGGTTGATCATTTCGATAATTATACTTATGTTATTAAAATATACTCCCTAACTTAAAAACAGTGTGCTTTATTAAGGGGGATGGCCACTGTGACGGAAAAAAAAATACAATTTTTTTTTCTTAGATTTTTTAAAGTTTACATAGGTACTCATAAATATATATACAAAAAATTGAGTTTAAATTTTGAAAATTGACGGAGTTACAGTCAATTTAGTGAGACGATGTAGCACGGCCGGTTATGACAACAAAAACATTAATCACGTTTATCTCGGAATGACATTTTTCGACCTGGTCGACACGATTCCTCAGACTAATGAACCGATTTCAATTTTTTTTTTATATAAATTTTGTAATTGTAGTAGCTATCGTTGCACGTAGCCGATTTTTTAAATTTTGATAATTACTATTTTTAAAACCTATCTAATTAAAAAAATAGGTCTTAAAAATTAAAAAAAAAATTCAAATGATCGCCATCTTGTGAAAAAATAAAATAAAAAAAAAACGGCTACGTGCAACGATAGCTACATTCATATAGATATTGATAAAAATTTTATTTATTTTTTTCATATAACCTTTCTCGAAATTTCGAGTCGACCATAGAGAAAAATTTTTTTTTTGGTTTTTACATCGAGGCTCATAACTTTGTAAATATTTAATATTTTTCAATAAAAATTGATATTAAATAAGATGAATATATACTTAATAAAATGTCCTTTACCTGATTCAAAAATAATTAGTAATATCTGTGAAAAAAAATCCCAAACATTGACAATTTTTTGACCCGTCACAGTGGCCATCCCCCTTAAGGTAAAAACTTTGATATGTATATAAAAATACACAAACAGAAATATATAAGCATTAAAAAAAAACAATTCAGTAGTTTTAATCCAAAAACACGCGTTTGTTTTTATTATAACAAACACAATAAAAATACGATATAAAAAGTACATTTCGTAAAAAATAATTTTAATGTCCTTCATCTACCAGCACAGTTTTCTTTAAGTCGTGTAACAGCTGTTTATTATTGGTTCACAGAGGCGCTTTTGCTGGAAATGCTGCCGAAACCTGTTGTAGAACAACTGAAACGCGGGCAGAAAGTCGAAGCGGAGAGCTTTGATTGCGTGACTATTTATTTTAGTGACATCGTGGGCTTCACGTCAATGTCAGCGGAAAGTACACCGCTACAGGTAAAAAGTGATTCTGTAACACAGGATGTTGTTTTCATGTTAATTTAGACTAGATGTTTCCTGATTTTTTACATTTGTCGTTACATTTAAAAATTTGTTTTTATTTATAATTTTCAAGTCATAATTATTTTAAATGTTTATAAATAAAATCAACAAACAGAATAGCAAATGTCTATTATTATCAATGAAAAATAATGTTTTTTTTATGATATTAGAAACTAATGCTTAACAAAATTATATTTCTTTCAGGTTGTGGACTTTCTTAATGATTTGTATACATGTTTTGATTCAATAATTGAAAATTATGATGTGTACAAAGTAGAAACTATTGGAGATGCCTATATGGTGGTAAGTAATTTTTTTTACCTATTAGTTAAACATGTATCAAAATCAAATATCAATTGTTTTATTTTCTTGTAAATTATTTTTTTATATGAAATGAATAAAAGTAAAAGTAAATTATATAACAATACAAAAAATCCCTGCAACCATGAGGTAAATTTTTATCGAAGTTATATATTTGAATAAGTACTTCATATAAATAAACTATGCATACATATTCCCATTTCCACAAAAAATAGTTCTTTACAGTAGGTATACCTCTAATTGATTAATAGCCAATAGAGTATTTGAGAGTATTAAAAATAAATTCTAAAATGTAAAAAGTATAGGTAGTATATTTTGCTATAATATACAAACAAGTGTTTTTTTACGTGATATAATAATAAACCCAATCAATTATTGAAAATTTTAACCAGTTTTTCACGTGGTAACAAACAAGACTGGCATTATATCAGTGGTATAACGCCAGAAAAACATATAACACGTCAAAATACTCATCGCTATTGATTCGTTTCAGTTTGTTTACTTATTTCTGATGTCACGTGACTATAAATACGCAGTGTGGTTTAAAATCCAATTTCAAATACCCTATTACAACCTTTAATGACAATTCATGAATTTTAATTTGTCAACTCAACAGTTTCAAATGAACTGTAGATAAACAATTCCTTATAAAATTGGGGTAAAAGCACCAAATGTATTAATTATTAGGTAAGTGGCCTACCAATCAGAAACGGAGACCAACACGCCGGAGAGGTGGCCACAATGTCCCTACACCTCCTTTCTGCAGTTAGACAGTTCACCATCCGCCACAGACCGAACAACAAACTGATGCTTCGAATTGGAATCCATTCTGGTAAATTAATTCATAAATCGAGCGTATTTCACATAATGACTGTATTTACTGTTTGTACCAACAGGCCCCGTTGTCGCTGGTGTTGTCGGCCTCAAGATGCCGAGGTACTGCTTGTTTGGAGATACAGTCAATACGTCTAGTCGGATGGAATCAACTGGTCAACGTGAGTACCTACAATTTGTTAGGGTCTTATTAGTTTTGTGCGACCTACACGAGACTAGTATTCCAAGGTACGATATCAAGCTAGCATCTTGAGCCAGGATAGTTTAGTAGAACCCTAACCTATCCTGGCTTGTTATACTAGCTTTAAAACGAAGCTAGTTTAGTTTACACAAGGCTAGATTTACTAGCTTGCTATCCTAGCTTTGAAAAACTAACCTCGTGTAGGCCGGGCATTTTATAGATTATAGATGATATTGAATCTTTAACCTCCAGTTTTATCAAATTCTATCATTGGTATCAGTCATGTTAATCTCCATACACCTATAGTTTGTCAACATTTTCACTAGATTAGCTACATTAAAAGTATACTTTCAATTATAAAATTGTAGCATACATTTTTATATATCTTCATATACCCCCCCCCCCCCCACCCGCTTCACCATCAAGCCTAGTAGTGTATCATATATCTAACTCGAAAATAAAAGTGACTTAGTTAAAATGGCTTCTGAAAAAATATATGCATTATTTAACTCTCGCTAGTAAAACGTAGTTATGATGCGTATTGAGTGAAATATTCACAATTGCATTCAATATGTACCGATTTAATTTCTTGCTATTTTAATAGTTAAAAATTTTGTAAAAGGTTTTTATTGAACTCTACTTATGAATTGAAACATATTTTGTAAAAAAAAATCACAAAACAAAGGTACACTTTCAATTGTATTGCATTTAATGTACCTACTTATCCAATTTCTTGCTATTTTAATAGCTAACAATTTTGTAAATGGTTTTTATTGAACCCTGCTTATGAAATAAAACATATTTTGTAAAAAAATCACAGAACAAAGGTACATTTTCAATTGTATTCGTTATATTTTAGCAATAATTTATCGTATGACATTATAAGTTATAATAAAAACACGTAGGTACCTATTACATTCTAAACAAAATTTATCATTATCACACTATAATATAAACGTGTATGTTTATATATATATACTAGGGGCTGTGCCCCTGGGCGCTTCGCGCCCCAACCCCCTTTCACGCCATATATTTTACACAAACTTACTCGGGTCTGCGACCCTCGAATGTGTATATATCATACTCGCTCCACTATTTTTTTATAGTCAATTTTTTAATTTGGCGGAGATAATCAATATTAAAATTTTCAGTAATTTTACATGTACAAATTACCTAATCACAAATTTACTCGGGTCTGCGACCCTCGTATGTGTATAATATAATAATTTTCCAATCTTTTTGCTGATACTCATTTTATTTCTTAAATTGGCGGTGATAATCACATATCAATATTACAATTGTCAATAATATTACATGTATAAATTACCCAACCTAAAATGTACTGTTATTTATTAAATGGTTAACTTTTTATTTTTATATATTCCTGAAGTTTTTAATTTTTGTTCAATTTTAATCAAAATTAATTTGTCTACATCACTTTAAAAAATTGCAATTTTAATTATTTTCATGCGCGCCCCTGACTTAATTATAATTAACTAAAAAAAGATTAATATATCAATCTCAACTTTCAAAAAAATAATAATTCATAAATAATTTTTTTGGGGCGCTACTGATCTATATTATAATTTTCATATTTTTTTGAAATTTCTAATTTTTGAACAATTAAAAAAAAATTTTGAGACGCTACTGACTTATTTATTTTTAAATGTGAACTTTTGGATAAATTGCATCAATCACCTACAACAAAACTATTTAAAATTATATTTATATACAATTTCATTAAAAAACACACAAATTTAAAATTATTTGAAACGCCGTCCCTGATTTAAATGAAACATGTATAAATTACACAACCTAAAATGTACTGTTATTTATTAAATAATTTTAAAAACATTGCACTTTTAAAAAATAACAAATTGAACTATTTTCATGCAACGCCCCTGACTAAATAATAATTAAAAAAATAATATATCAATCTCAAAACTTTCAAAAAAATAATAATTCATAAACAATTTTTTATAGGCGCTACTGATCTATATTATAATTTTCATATTTTTATGAAATTTATATTTTTGAACTATAAAAAATGTTTTTTTAAGTTTTTACAAACGTTACGAAATGTGACAGTTCCCAAAAATTTCATATATTTAAAACGACACCAGCCCCTGACTTAATTATTATTTTTAAATGTGAAATTTTGAATAAATTACATCAACAAAACTATTAAAAATTATATTTTTATACAATTTCATTAAAAAAACACAAATTTAAAAATATTTTAAACACCGTCCCTGATTTAAATGAATAATTTCAACAATTAAAAAAAATTCAACAATTTCACTCAAAATAATTTTCTTACAAACATAAAAAATATGTCACATGTAAAAAACCACGTAATTTTGGAACTATCAAATTTAACGTCATCAAAAATTTTCTCACTCCTAATAGAAAACGATAGAAAACCTTCTAGAACATTCCCTGTCATCTGTTATCTGTCAAATTTAAACTAATTAGAAAAAAAGATTTTAAATATTTTTTAATTCGCCGCTCCTGACATTATACTTTTTAATATTATCTATAGATAATTATACTAATTACATCAAATTACCAATCTATTTTGTTTAAAATTTAATTTATAAGCAATTTAATCAAAATGTACAAAATAACATTTCTTTCCACGCTCCTGACGTATATAAGATAAAAAACAGCTGTTTATAATTTCTTCGTTTAACAATTTCAATCAAAATCTATTTTACGTAGAAATTATAATTGATTCACAAATCTAACATTTTAAAATTAATCAAGTAATTTATCAGTGTGTTTTTTATTCAAATGTCAATAAAAATCCATGTGTTTTCTTCTTTATAAATGTCATATTTTGACAGATATAAACAAAATACAACAGTGATATCTTGTAATTTAGCAAATTATCGTAAAAATAGTATTTTTCAAACGACAATCACACTGTCTGAAAAACAAAAGCCGACACTCGAACCAGCTAATTCAACGTTTTTTCAGTAAAATTTCGATGTACTTTTTCGGAAAAAAATCACAGCTCAGAGACCTTTCATAGCTAAGAAATGAAATCTAGCCTATTGACTGGAAAAAGAGTCAAGCTACATGACGAAAAAAAAATTATTAAAATCGGCCGGGTAATTCCAGAGTCTATAAAGCTATAGTTTCGTGCGGATATATAAATAAATAAATAAATAAATAAATATATATATATATTCATACACGTTTATATTATAGTGTGATATTTGTATGTCTCCTCGAAACTATAGCTTTATAGACTCTGGATTCACCAGGCCGATTTTGATAATTTTTGTTTTGTCATGTAGCTTGACTCTTTTTCCAGTCAATAGGCTAGATTTCATTTCTTAGCTATGAAAGGTCTCTGAGTTGTGATTTTTTTCCGAAAAAGTACATCGAAATTTTACTGAAAAAACGATGAATTAGCTGGTTCGAGTGTCGGCTTTTGTTTTTCAGACAGTGTGATGGTCGTTTGAAAAATGCTATTTTTACGATAATTTACTAAATTACAAGATATTACTGTTGTATTTTGTTTATATCTGTCAAAATATGACATTTATAAAGAAGAAAACACATGGATTTTTATTGACATTTGAATAAAAAACACACTGATAAATTACTTGATTAATTTTAAAATGTTGGATTTGTGAATCAATTAAAATTTCTACGTAAAATAGATTTTGATTGCAATTGTTAAATGAACAAATTATAAACAGGTGTTTTTTATCTTATATACGCCAGGAGCGTGTAAAGAAATGTTATTTTGTACATTTTGATTAAATTGCTTATAAATTAAATTTTAACCAAAATTGATTGGTAATTTGATGTAATTAGTATAATTATCTATAGATAATAATAAAAAGTTTTTGTTAACTATAAGGTCAGGAGCGGCGAATTAAAAAATATTTAAAATCTTTTTTTCTAATTAGTTTAAATTTGACAGATGACAGGGAATGTTCTAGAAAGGTTTTCTATCCTTTTCTATTAGGAGTAAGAAAATTTTTGATGACGTTAGATTTGATAGTTCCAAAATTTTTACATGTGACATATTTTTTATGTTTGTAAAAAAATTATTTTCAGTGAAATTGTTGAATTGTTTTTAATTGTTGAAATTATTCATTTAAATCAGGGACGGTGTTTCAAATATTTTTAAATTTGTAATTTTTTAATGAAATTGTATAAAAATATAATTTTTAATAGTTTTGTTGATGCAATTTATTCAAAACTTCACATTTAAAAATAATAATTAAGTCAGGGGCTGGTTTCGTTTTAAATATATGAAATTTTTTGGGAATTGTCACATTTCGTAACGTTTGTAAAAAGTTAAAAAAACATTTTGTATTGTTCAAAAATAGAAATTTCAGAAAAATATGAAAATTATAATATAGATCAGTAGCGCCTCAAAAAAAATTGTTTATGAATTATTATTTTTTTGAATATTTTGATATTGATGTATTAATAAATTTTTTAAAATTATAATTTAGTCAGGGGCGTCGCATGAAAATAGTTAAATTTGCTATTTTTTAAAAGTGCAATTTTTTTAAAGTTATTTAATAAATAACAGTACATTTTAGGTTGGGTAATTTATACATGTTTCATTTAAATCAGGGACGGCGTTTCAAATATTTTTAAATTTGTGCTTTTTTTAATGAAATTGTATAAATATATAATTTTTAATAGTTTTGTTGTTGGTGATTGATGCAATTTATCCAAAAGTTCACATTTAAAAATAAATAAGTCAGTAGCGTCTCAAAATCTTTTTTTAATTGTTCAAAAATTAGAAATTTCAAAAAAAATATGAAAATTATAATATAGATCAGTAGCGCCTCAAAAAAAATTATTTATGAATTATTATTTTTTTGAAAGTTCAGATTGATATATTAATATTTTTTTTTTAAATTATAATTAAGTCAGGGGCGTCGCATGAAAATAATTAAAATTGCTATTTTTTAAAAGTGACGTACACAAATTAACAAAATTGAACAAAAATTAAAAACTTCAGGAATATATAAAAATAAAAAATTCAAAAGTTAACCATTTAATAAATAACAATACATTTTAGGTTGGGTGTAAAAAAATGTTATTTTGTACATTTTGATTAAATTGCTTATAAATTAAATTTTAACCAAAATTTATTGGTAATTTGATGTTATTAATATAATTATCTATAGATAATATTTAAAAGTTTTTGTTAACTATTATGTCAGGAGCGGCGAATTAAATAATATTTAAAATCTTTTTTTCTAATTAGTTTAAATAGAAATTTCGTAACGTTTGTAAAAACTTTAGATTTTTTTTAATTATTCAAAAATTATAAATTTCAGAAAAATATGAAAATTATAATATAGATCAGTAGCGTCCATAAAAAATTATTTAATGAATTTTGTTTTTTTTAAGTTTTGAGATTGATATATTAATAATTTTTTTTAATAATAATTAAGTCAGGGGCGTCACATAAAAATAATTAAAATTGCTATTTTTTAAAAGTGACGTAGACAAATTCATTTTGATTGAAACTGAACAAAAATAAAAAGTCAAAAAGCTTATATTAACCATTTTTTGATACAATTTTATAAATAATAGCTAATTGAATATGAAAAACATGTGTAAATTTTAATAATAATAAATGTTTTCAATGATCATTTTTAGGTTTATAATAAAATATACTCGTGCGTACGAGGGTCGCAGCCGAAGGCTGAGACCCGAGGACATTTGAGGTTGGGTAGTTTGTACATGTAATATTACTGAAAATTGTAATAATGATAAGTGATTATCACCGCCAGTTTAAGAAAAAAATTAGTATCAGCAAAAAGAATGGAAAATTATTATAATATACACATACGAGGGTCGCAGACCCGAGTAAATTTGTGATTAGGTAATTTGTACATGTAAGATTACTGAAAATTTTAATATTGATTATTTCCGCCAATTTTCAAAATTAACTATCAAAAATTAGTGGTAAGAGTATGATATATACACATACGAGGGTCGCAGACCCGAGTAAATTTGTGAAAAAAATATGGCGTGAAAGGGGGTTGGGGCGCGAAGCGCCCAGGGGCACAGCCCCTAGTCACACTATAATATAAACGTGCAATATATATATATGTATATATGTATGTCCGGACGAAACTATAGCTTTATAGACTCTGGAATTACCCGGCCGATTTTGATAATTTTTTTTTCGTCATGTAGCTTGACTCTTTTTCCAGTCAATAGGCTAGATTTCATTTCTTAGCTATGAAAGGTCTCTGAGTTGTGATTTTTTTCCGAAAAAGTACATCGAAATTTTACTGAAAAAACGATGAATTAGCTGGTTCGAGTGTCGGCTTTTGTTTTTCAGACAGTGTGATTGTCGTTTGAAAAATACTATTTTTACGATAATTTGCTAAATTACAAGATATCACTGTTGTATTTTGTTTATATCTGTCAAAATATGACATTTATAAAGAAGAAAACACATGGATTTTTATTGACATTTTCATAAAAAACACACTGATAAATTACTTGATTAATTTTAAAATGTTAGATTTGTGAATCAATTATAATTTCTACGTAAAATAGATTTTGATTGAAATTGTTAAACGATGAAATTATAAACGGCTGTTTTTTATCTTATATACGTCAGGAGCGTGTAAAGAAATGTTATTTTGTAGATTTTGATTAAATTGTTATAAAATTAAATTTTAACCAAAATTGATTGGTAATTTGATGCAATTATTATAATAATCTATAGATAATATTAAAAAGTATAATGTCAGGAGCGGCGAATTAAAAAATATTTAAATTTTTTTTTCTAATTAGTTTAAATTTGACAGATGACAAATAACAGGGAATGTTCTAGAAGGTTTTCTATCCTTTTCTATTAGGAGTGAGAAAATTTTTGATGACGTTAAATTTGATAGTTCCAAAATTACGTGGTTTTTTACATGTGACATATTTTTTATGTTTGTAAAAAAATTATTTTGAGTGAAATTGTTGAATTTTTTTTAATTGTTGAAATTATTCATTTAAATCAGGGACGGTGTTTCAAATATTTTTAAATTTGTGTTTTTTTAATGAAATTGTATAAAAATATAATTTTTAATAGTTTTGTTGATGTAATTTATTCAAAATTTCACATTTAAAAATAATAATTAAGTCAGGGGCTGGTGTCGTTTTAAATATATGAAATTTTTGGGAACTGTCACATTTCGTAACGTTTGTAAAAACTTAAAAAAACATTTTTTATAGTTCAAAAATATAAATTTAATAAAAATATGAAAATTATAATATAGATCAGTAGCGCCTACAAAAAATTGTTTATGAATTATTATTTTTTTGAAAGTTTTGAGATTGATATATTAATTTTTTTTTTAATTATAATTTAGTCAGGGGCGTTGCATGAAAATAGTTCAATTTGTTATTTTTTAAAAGTGCAATGTTTTTAAAATTATTTAATAAATAACAGTACATTTTAGGTTGTGTAATTTATACATGTTTCATTTAAATCAGGGACGGCGTTTCAAATAATTTTAAATTTGTGTTTTTTTAATGAAATTGTATATAAATATAATTTTAAATAGTTTTGTTGTAGGTGATTGATGCAATTTATCCAAAAGTTCACATTTAAAAATAAATAAGTCAGTAGCGTCTCAAATTTTTTTTTTAATTGTTCAAAAATTAGAAATTTCAAAAAAATATGAAAATTATAATATAGATCAGTAGCGCCTCGAAAAAAATTATTTATGAATTATTATTTTTTTGAAAGTTGAGATTGATATATTAATCTTTTTTTTTAATTATAATTAAGTCAGGGGCGCGCATGAAAATAATTAAAATTGCTATTTTTTAAAAGTGACATAGACAAATTAATTTTGATTAAAATTGAACAAAAATTAAAAACTTCAGGAATATATAAAAATAAAAAGTTAACCATTTAATAAATAACAGTACATTTTAGGTTGGGTAATTTAAATGACGTATGTTCTGTCAGATTCGACATACACGTGCTTCTTGACAGATGACAGCTGACAGGGAATGTTCTAGAAGGTTTTGTATCCTTTTCTATTAGGAGTGAGAAATTTTTTGATGACGTTAGATTTGATAGTTATTGAAATTACGTGGTTTTTTACATGTGACATATTTTTTATGTTTGTAAAAAAATTATTTTGAGTGAAATTGTTGAATTTTTTTTAATTGTTGAAATTATTCATTTAAATCAGGGACGGCGTTTCAAATATTTTTAAATTTGTGTTTTTTTATTGTAATTTTATTAAAATATAATTTTTAATAGTTTTGTTGATGCAATTTTAGTCAAAATTTCACATTTAAAAATAATAATTAGGTCAGGGGCTGGTGTCTTTTTAAATATATGAAATTTTTGTTACATTTCGTAACGTTTGTAAAAACTTAAAAAAAATTTTAATTGTTCAAAAATTAGAAATTTCAGAAAAATATGAAAATTATAATATAGATCAGTAGCGCCTCGAAAAAAATTATTTATGAATTTTTATTTTTTTGAAAGTTCAGATTGATATATCAATATTTTTTTTAAATTATAATTAAGTCAGGGGAGTCGCATGAAAATAATTAAAATTGATATTTTTTTAAGTGACGTAGACAAATTAATTTTGATTAAAATTGAACAAAAAGTAAAAACTTCAGGAATATATAAAAATTAAAAAGTTAACCATTTAATAAATAACAGTAGGTACATTTTCGGTTGGGTAATTTATACATGTAATATTATAAATAAAATTATTTATTATATTACAAAAAAAAAAATATTTTGAGTGAAATTGTTGAATTTTTTTTAATTGTTGAAATTATTCATTTAAATCAGGGACGGCGTTTCAAATATTTTTTAATTTGTGTTTTTTTTAATGAAATTGTATAAAAATGTAATTTTTAAGAGTTTTGTTGATGCAGTTTACAAAATTTCACATTTAAAAATAATAATTAAGTCAGGGGCTGGTGTCGTTTTAAATATATGAAAGTGGGAAATGTCACATTTCGTAACGTTTGTAAAAACTTTGAAAAAAAAATTTTAATTGTTCAAAAATTAGAAATTTCAAAAAAATATGAAAATTTTAATATAGATCAGTAGCGCCTTAAAAAAATTATTTATGAATTATTATTTTTTTGAAAGTTTTGAGATTGATATATTAATAAAAAAAATTTAAATAATAATTAAGTCAGGGGTGTCGCATAAAAATAATTAAAATTTCTATTTTTTAAAAGTGACGTAGACAAATTCATTTTGATTAAAAATTAAATATTAATAATAATAAATGTTTTCAATGATCATTTTTAGGGTTATAATATAATATACTAATGCATACGAGGGTCACAGCCGAAGGCTGAGACCCGAATACATTTGAGGTTGGGTAATTTGTACATGTAATATTACTGAAAATTGTAATAATGTGATTATCACCGCCGATTTAAGAAAAAAATGAGTATCAGCAAAAAGAATGGAAAATAATTACAATATACACATGCGAGGGTCGCAGACCCGAGTAAATTTGTAATTAGGTAATTTATTCATGTAAGATTACTGAAAATTTTAATATTGATTATCTCCGCCAAATTCAAAAATTAACTATCAAAAAATAGTGGTAGGAGGATGATATATGCACATACGAGGGTCGCAGACCCGAGTAAATTTGTGTAAAAAATATGGTGTGAAAGGGGGTTGGGGCGCGAAGCGCCCAGGGGCACAGCCCCTAGTCAATTTTAATAACAATTCAATTTTATTTTAATTGTATTTGTTTTATTTTGTAAATAACTAATCGCTGACAAAACTAGATGTTATTAAAAACAAACATGCTTATTACATTTAAAACAAAAGTTGTCACTATCAAATTTTAATAAAAATTCAATTGTTAATGATATAGATTAAAATAATAATCTCTATTAATTAAATATAATAATTACTGTTAATTAATATTTTATGTCATACTTTATTTGTTTCAATATTACTTGTAATATTTATTTATTACTAATTTTATAACTTAAAATATCCATATTCTAGGAATAAAGATTTGTCATTGGTATACATAAAACGGTTGCTTTAATTGCAGCTTCGTGTACATTAAACTTTTTTGGTAAGGGGAACTTTAACTATCAGAATAAAAATGGCGTCATCAAAATCACATTTATATCCACTATCCTTAATTACATTGTGTAATTCGGAAGTGCGTAGAAAAAATGTTTTTTATGTATGTTGAAGAAATTGACAAATGTTTTGTGTTGTATTATTTTATTTATAGAATTAATATTTTGCTTCGATTAAAAAGAGTTGTTCAGAAGTCCAAACGACTAACCGCACTATTAGTATTCTTATAATTTTGGTACGTATGTACGTTATGATAATTTTCGAAAAGAAATTTTTCGGGTATTGAAACTATTCTTATTAAAATTATTTTTGTAACAACAGTAAAGTACTAATAAGTCAATAACTGCTTTAGAGGGGACGTGTGGTTAACGGAACAGACAATCTGTGACATGCGGGTTATAATGGAAAAGTTGTAAAATGTAAAATTGTCGCACAATTTTCAGATTATAAAATATATGAGTAAACATATTTTTTTTTTATTTACAGCCCTGAAAATCCACTGCAGTAAGAAATGCAAAGACTTACTCGACAAACTCGGTGGTTACACACTACTCGAACGAGGCCTAGTCGAGATGAAAGGTAAAGGAGAACAAATGACATATTGGCTGATCGGTGAGGATGACGACAAACGGAAAATACGTACAGACGAACGTAATTTACGTCGTGCGCACGCAAGCGGTAAACATTCCCGAACACCAGAAACAAATGGCCAACCAGGAGTACCTCGCAGTTCCCTCAAAAGCAAAAGCATGCTACCAAAAAGTCCCCTTCCACGATGTTCAAGTTTGGAATCCCCGAAACGGCTCAGATTCGCTAGCGCCGAACATCTTGAGAATATTCCAAAGAAGAAGAAAGATTTCTTAGAAGTAATCACTGATAACAGTCCCGTAAGAAAATCTTCAGGTTCTTTGATTGAAGTCTCCATAGATCCTGCAAGTGATCCATTAAAAACATCATCTTCGTCTTGCCCTTGCATTGAGAATATTACTAATTCCACTGCAACTTTGGCACAGTCGCAATTATCGATGTTTTCGAAAGAATGTGATAAACACAATAGAGTATTACGGAGTATTCCAACATTAACATTGACTCCAAGTGGGTTTGGTTTTAATATACCGAAAATATGTTCGGCTCCAACTAGTCCTAAGAAAAATAACATTACAATTGATATGAGTGCCAGTTCTATTACTTTGACTATTAATGAAGCTGCTGTACCTCTGTTAAGTTCGTCAGCTAATGAACTGTACATGGACAGAGATACCGCAATGTAAATGTTTTTTTGTGTTATTTATACGTATATAAGTATTCAGTGTCATTGGTGTCAATGTACTCAAAGGGTTTTATTCTTTGGTGAATCTCAGAAAAGGGAACAAAATCTTGTCCCCTATAGTTGACGCCTATGTTCGATGTTTAATATGGTTTTGGTTTAGTACATTACATTCTGGATTATTGTATCTTTTATTATAATCTTAGAGCATATACTACTAGAGCCAGCCTTGCCGTTCGGCCGTGTGAACAAGCATGCGAGAGAGAAAGCGTAAGAGTGCTACATATTTTCTCTCTCGCTCCGTGTGTTGATTTGTACCGGAAATAGCGGTAAGCACTTGCCAATCCCTGCCGACCAATCAGCACGCGGAGCGAGAGAGAAAGGATGTAGCACTCTTACGCTTTCTCTCTTGCACGCTTGTTCGCACGGCCGAGCGGCAAGGGTGGCTCTAATAGTATATGCTCTAAGATTATAATCAATAATACAAAATCAATTTATAAAAATTTAAATTTTAATGTGGAGGCCAATCACAGTTATGAACATAGATTATGGAGTTTATGTACACATTCTTTCTATATATATTCTATGTGTGGATATTAGGATATTTCCATAATTTTATTTTAATTAAAATATTTAAAAAATACTTTTAATATTTTAATATTAAAGGTAACGTCAACTTTGCCACTAGAAATTTGTGGCATCAGAGATTGCCTTAATCAAAACTAATTTACGTTTTTATACACACTTATATAGTCTATATGTTAATAACGAGTTCATATTTATATGACTGGCCATCAAGTATAATTTTTTTTAATTATTCTTGAATCTGAATCTATGTATATTAATTTATAATGCTAAATTTACATTTTTTAATGAGAAATCCAGAACATATTGGGTGTACGTTTAATGTATTTATGTCTAAAACTAAAAACTGAGTGATGCATGAACTCAATAGCAAGAAATAATAGTTCAGGCCTAATTCATATACTGCCTCTAATAGTATTACTGAAGAGATGTTTCAGAATAACATCATTTTTTAATTTTTTACCAAATTAATTTTAAAAATAACACTATAACCTCAAATTAACAATAGAAGAGGGATACAAACAAGTACTTAATTCTAATATATTATAAATAATATATTTGTGGTTAATTAGACAAGAATATCTCCTGTAGGACGTATATTAAAAAAATCATTTTCAGTTTCATAATCGAATATCTTCATATTTCAATTATTTAATACATCACTGCCTATACATTTTTCATATTCTTTAAATTTATTTTAATTAGCATAAATATATTTTTATAACCTCAAAATAACAATTTTTTTAGTTTAAAGATAATACATTTTAATTATTAATATATTTTTTACATATTATAATAAATAGTATTTATTGTAAACTAGTTTATAATTTAGAAAAGTATATACAATAACACAGTTATAAATACTGTGTATTTTAATTTTAAAACTAATAGTTGTTCACAACTATACTAGTCTATATGATCTCTAAAAAATAGCATTACTGTAAACGGTTGCTTAGATTATTATTGATCGTAACTTGATTGATATATCATTAGTATTACTGGCTTAATATCAATTTGTAAGTAATTTAAATCAAAATACAATCAGTATGAGGAGAAAGGCTCGTGTTAAGGTATTGAAAATAGGAACATTTATAAGAAAAACAGTCTATATGTGTACATTTTAACAAATATAATAAAATGTAAAATTTCACAATTTGTTTCATTGTTGAAAAGTTTTGAATGTGTATATTGATTCAACGCAACGCCATCTACTAGTGATTCGCTCACACAAAGATATTTTTTTAAATATAGAACTCTATAATATTATCAATGATATGAACCAATGTTAGTTCGTCTTTATAATACTAGATGTCAGAGAAATTACATTTGAAATTAGGAAACTTTTGTAGCAGGGGTGGTTTTGAAATTTTGTATTTTATTTATGTAAATTTAAATAAAATATTTAATTTATACATACACTACTTAGTTACTTTTCATAAACTATCAATTTGTACAAAATAGACATCTCAGTAATTTGTAAACATAAAAAATACTAATGTTTTTATAATTTTATTAATGTTATGTATGAAATAATATATGATTAAAAATTCATCGTTTTGAATTTTGAACATTTTGTTATTATTTTTAACATAAGCTTTCAACGAATTTAAAAATTGAATGGCATTATTATATTTTTCAAAAAAGATCATAATTAATTATATAGCCAGTATTTTATGCTGTTATGTTTATGAATGTTTAAGAATTCCTTCCAAATAAATATCATCGTTTAAAAATTAAAATTAAAATGCAAAAAGAGGGGTGGGGGCTTCGTGTAAAATTATAATGTATACCACCTGTAGCCCGAGAAATTTTAACACAAATAACTTAATCCCATCCTGGCTCGCATAGAATCTTCTCTATACGAGATCAGACGACAACTTCCGACTATTTCACATTTGAATAAAAAGATCACACACGCTCGCACAGACGAACCACTTGGAAAGTTAGTCCGTCAACATTGGCTCTTGCATCAACAAGTTGTTAAAGCGGCGGCCATTCTCTGCCAGAACTCGTAAAAGTGAACACAACACACCGTGTGCTGCTGTAAACTTTGTGACCATTGTATGCAGAATACGCACGCACTTTGTTGTAATAATTGTTTGTGCAGTTATTTCTTTGTTACAAATTGCGACTGACCATATCTAAGTGAAGTGAAGTTTTTTGAAAGTGAAATTATCACACAAACGCGATTATGTGATTCTAACTAAACACAGAAATATTTACTAGAAAGTGATAATGCCTGTGAGTGTTTTATTATAATAGTTGCGCATAACAACGATTTCTTGTAAGTTTAGACATAATAATCTGTTAGTAGAAGTTTTAAAATTAGCACTGTGACCTTTTGTTGTTTTTCGTATTTGCTCTGTGCTCTCGTATGTATGTAAAGTCGCTCACGTGATATTTGTGTAGTTTTGTTACTCGGAATATTGATAACTTTTTAGTGCTTTACAGTGAACTAATATTGTACATATTACGTTTGACAATTTAAATATCACACATTCATGGTAAGTAAATTTAAATTTAAACGACCTATATCATCGGGGAAACGTATATATTATGATTTGTACCTATTTCTTTAGAATAATTTTAACTTTTAAATAAGTTAACAAATATGTATGATATTTTTTTCTATTGAAGTATGTTTTATGCATGATGAAAATATTTTAATTGTATTTAAAACAGATAGTTAATACAAGCATATTATATTACAAAATAATAAAACATTTGACCTGAAAAAATTCATTATGTTATCAGTATTTATAATTAATTTTTATGTACGATGAACTGATTGTTTATTTAATATTTTAATCAAATACGAATGTCTAATTATTATTTTGTATTATTAATACGATCGAAGCAATTGATTTTAATTATTTAATAAATAGAGCATAACGAAAAAATTCACTGTTCTTTTATATTGAAATAAATAAATGATATCTTGTAATTTTTAATATTTATATATTCGTAAAGTCCGGTATCAAAAGAAGTTAGCAAATTTGCTAACTAGCAAACACTCTCAAATGAGGTATCAAACTTTTTACTTGAGTTTTTAACAGATATTTGCATGCGCAGTAAGTTGATTTTTACCGTTTTTTACTCAAGGTTAGTAAATACACTTTAGTAAATTTACTGTACCTACCTTTTTTTGCTTCCTATGTATCAAACTATCTGTCAAAAACTCCAAAAAAACTGTCATACAACTTTGATACCCCATTTGAGAGTGCTTGATAGCTAGCAAATTTTTCTAGCTCGTTCATGATACCGGACATTAAACTTTTATTTATTATAAAGAAAATAAATTACTTACATTAAATACCAATATTTTATTATTTTTTAAATACTATATAAATATTTTATTGTTATTTATTGTGTTGCTATCAGATATTTTAGCAAGGTCATTTTTTAGATATTAAAATACACATAAAACAAATAAATGGTATTTTTTATAAATATTATAAGTAATGTAATTTTTATAGAAATTAATAACATATTCTGAGCCAAAAAATAATTAAAAATCACATTCACAGAGACGAATTTACATATTTTGTTTTAAGGGATTAGCACCCACATTAAGGACTTTTATTAATACATATTTTTAAAAAAAATCATATTCTTATATAATTTAATTTTCGGAGTAAGTAATTAATGTTCAAAGAACCTAGATTAAATATTTTTTTATTTTCACCTAGATCCAATACCATATATTTAGATGTTACCTTATGATGGCTTCTAAATGAAATCGAAACATGTGAATTTTTTCATTAGTATTTTAATTGTTTCACTTTTTATGAATGATTAGTAAATTCCATAAACAGTTTTATGTTTGTAAACATTTAAATTCTGATGTATTTATCATGAATATAGTATTTCGGAATGTAGGTACAATATTTGGTTGTTATATTTAATATGCAATTGAATAGCCATTGTTTTAATGCATGTGTGTAAAATGTAGTTTGTTATATTGTTCCTATACGCATGTATAAAATGTATATATTATCTATACCAGTGGTCGCCAAACCGTCAATTTTTATGCTTGTGCCAATGTACGTAATTGATGATATATAATATACATATATTCTTATTTGTTGTAATTTAAAATTGACAAATAGGAATTGCTAACCACAAAGAAGCGTCACCTTAGCGAATAAAAATTGCCTAATTATGGTAATAAATTATTTGTTCGTTTAATATAATTATTTCATTTTCGTTCTCGGAACATGAACTTAAAGATGGGTAAAGCTACACCCCTCTTCGATCTAAAGAAAAAAAATTACACGTGATTTTTATGTGCTAATTGCATACGCTAATTACATAAATTTTTGTGCTCCTTAAGTGTTTCTCTCTCTCTTCGTTATATTTATGTTATTTATTTAGTTCTGTATCGGATATATAAACTTTATGGAACTTTAATATTGCGGTAAACATCCATAAAGTTTATATATCCGATACATAACTAAATAAATAATATACATAAAACGAAGAAAGAGAGAAACACTTAAAGAGCACAAAATTTTTTAATAGAATACATAATTAGCACATAAAAAGCACTTAAATCACGTGTAATTTTTTTTCGATTTAGATCGAAGGGGGTGTAGATTTACCCACCTTGAACTTAATGCAATTGTTTTGCATTCAATATTTTAAGTTCAGTAATTGAATCGACTTATTTTTAGATTTCTTTATCGGCTATAATATAAATTGACGAATATTTGCATTCATTATATCTTACAAATATATATAATATAAAGAAAACACAGAAAAGTAATGACGCTGTAGAACATTCATATATATTTACATAATCTTAATATTTATTTAACACTTTCTTCTATCTATGTATCCCAAAATGAAAAATATTTTTTATTTGTCTAAATTTTCGTGAAATAAGAACAAAAGTTTTTAAAATAAGAACTGTCTTGCTGAAAATAGAGCGATCGGCAATCATATTGGAAAATGTCCATGAAGCTATTTTAGAGTTCCGTAGGTCTAAATCAGAACTCAGAACTTTATTAATCTCACTTTGTCGTCCTCCAATATTTGTCATTCCGTCATAGCAAAATATCTCATAAACATATAAGCTAAAAACGTTTAATTTTAATTTAACTAAACATGCCTTATAAACTTCAGAACGTCATAGACCTAAAGTTTAGTCATTTTTTTTTGATACAGGCATTTTTTCTAGCTGAAAAATAGCACCTGCAAGAAACTCGAAACAGTCTTTTCATCGCTCCACCCCCCTCCCACCCCATCAGGTAACTTATGTTAATTTGCTACGAGGTTAAGTGCTAAGGTTTCATTATTTCATACAATATGTTCAGTTAATAAATAAAAATGTATTTTACCCAATCCTTAAATAATTAATTTTACCTATGAAAAAAATTCCCAAATATTGACAATTTTTTGACCTGTCATAGTGGCTTTCCTCATAACTATATTATTTATATGTATGTATTTTTTACATCATCACTTTCAATTGTACCCAAAAAGCCACATGTGGATAAAAATATAGTTTTATGTTTTATGATTAGTAATATTTTCCATCTCAATTGTGTGTTGAAATAAGTTAAACACTTTCCGTTATTAATATTGGTGTTAATGACCCAACTGGAACCAATAAAATTATTTTCAATGATGATTTTTGTGACGCAACTAAAAATAGTATTCCCGGAAATTTTCATGCTCACATTTTGGCACGTACACAAACAACGAAATTTACTTGCTTACATAAACTCTTTTCACATATATTTAATATATTTTGAAAATAGTACACGTTTTACAATTGTTCCATTTTTTCAATTGACAAATGGAAAGAGTACTTATACACATCGTAAGTAATTCTTCAGTTTACGCGGTTAATGTGTTCTCTTTGAAATGAGCGCGTAAAGGGACCATTAGAAATGTGTTGTTTTTTTAATTCCACCATTTTTTCCAAACTTTTACAACCGCGTAAATAGAGGAATAACTGTACACGCGATGCTATTATTACCCTATTTGAAAAAAATCACGTACAACTGTTAAGCTAACAACATAATATAGCGTTCCATTTTATGTTACTGTAAAGTAAACTGAACTTTTACATCGTTATAAGTAATATGTAGATTTGGCAGGCAAATATATATTATTAATACATGTAAATATTATATACTTTTATAACATACTATTATAGCAAACGGTACTCGGTGTTACTCGGGAATATAAAAATATAACATGGTAGTAAATTTCTATTTTAAGTTAAATAATTTCTATATTTCAAAAATTTTATTTATAAATAAGAATGATAGATGTTGTATTTCGTTTTGATCATTTTAAGGGATCATTTCAGTGGGACGGGCATGAAAATGGCTGATTTCAAGATTTAAAAAAATTAAAATTCAATAATAATTATTATTTTATCTAATTTATTTAATTTTTGTGGCCACTGCAGGATAATAAATACTACCCCAAAAAATGAAAAAAAAAATTATTAGTCAGTATGAAAATCTGTAGAGGGTTTTTTCATCGATGAAAATTAACAAAATGGTGACCGTTTCAAACTGGGTCTTTTTTCGATAGTTTTCGTTCAAAAAATGTGAAAAAAATAATCCAAAGAATGGCGTGAAGAATGATGTGGCAAAATGTTAGACAAATAGTTTGAAAACTTTTTGTTTAGAATATTCCACCGTTTTGCAAAACGACGTTTCAACAAAACGCATTCAAAATTTCAAGTACACTGGTAGAAAGGATTTCTCAAACCAAGTAAACCTTGTTTTGTATATAACGAAAACAATATTTTCTTAAGATAAGCAATAATCTCTTAAACCAACTATAGTATTCTTGAACGAAGAAATAACGTAGTTGGATTAAGAATTAAGAGTATGTTTCTTATATTAAGAAAATATTGTTTTCGTTATATACAAAACAAGGTTTTCTTGGTCCAATACAGTTTTTTTTTCTGTGTAGGTACGAGAACGCAGCTGGTTGATCCCTTTTTCTAAGAAAGGTTATAGTGATCGGAATAATTCGATTGTCGTAATCAAAATTTAACATGTTAATGAAAGTCCATATTTTTTGATAAAGCAATAATGAATTTATAAATTATTTATAAAATTTCAATATTTAACTTTGTTAATATAATAACATCCCATATAAATATTTATAAGGCGGAAAAATCATAAACCTACCACCAACTATTTATATTAATTGTTATTATTAAGTGGATGTAATCATGTAATGTCTTCAAAACATTTTTACAATGGATTTAAAACCCCAAACAACGCAACCATGTGGTGATATAGAACAAAATATGTCATTGATCGATACCTATCGTTCCTTGACATTTAATTGAATGATTATATTTCAGTTGTAATAGATCTAGTAGCACTTAGTGCCAATGGCCGTGTTTCTAAATATATATAATGTATAATTTATGTAATGTCAAGTACTATATAAACATTCTTAAAATATTGAGTACCCACTTGATCGATTTGTTATCTCTGTGTAGTGTGTAATACAAGAAGGAAGTAGGTAGGTAGATATTTTTTACTTATATTTTTGTATTTATATAATTTTATGTAATTATAAACATGTAATGGTTATGGTAGATTTATTTTTGATCTGCAGAAATGATAATCTATATAAATTCTTGTATTTCCGTGTTATCTCTTGATTTGATGTATGTGTGTTAATAAATCATATTATAAAAATACAAATATTAATTTATTAATAAGGACGTTGACACCATCGAAAAATAACAAAGAAATTTCGGTGAAACTTAGAAAATAACAAAACATTTATATTTAAAAATTACTTGCAAGTAATTAGAAAAATAGTTTGAGATATTAAATAAACTAATTAACATGAATTCTTATGAGAACTGCAATAATTTCGAGATATGACAGAGAAAATTTAATGAAAATTTAAGCATGCATTCTTTATTAATTTTTTCTTTTTTATATTAATTTACAGATAATATCAATAATATCTGTAAATTTTCAGAATGATTAGGAATCGCGTTTTTAAATTAAAAAATGATTTATGTGAAAAAAGATAGAGAGGCATCTATGTGATTTCGTCTGCTCCAGGGAGAGACACCTTGCTTTCATTCTATGTTTTTCCACAGGCGCTAACCCGCACTATTCTCCGCAAAGCCAGTCCCGCACCCTTTAATGTCAACATTCTTAATATCAATTATCGATTATCGCCATTCGAAAGAGCATAAAAATCATGAAAATGTTGCATTATAGATTTTTAAAAATCTTTTATAGTTTTCGAATTATTTGAAATATATGATTATTTTGCACATTTTTATAGGGGTGTTTCACCCCCTTTTAACCGTTTTACCGCAGCTAAAATAATTTTTTTCTTACTTACTCTGACCTCCTCTAACTATATACAAAATTTAAACTCGATCAGAGTTTTTTTAGTTTGATTCTGAGTTTCTTAATTAATAATTTCACTCTCACAATATGATATAAAATTACTTTAAAAAATCTTTTTTTTATCTACATTCTATTGCTATCTCAGGTCATAATACGCCTTCAAAATACACGACATTTTTATCGCATTTATTTTTGAAATTGGAAATCTAAAGCAATATTCTCATTCAACAGAAATCAAATTTCAAGAAAGAAGAAAAAAAATTCAGCGGAAATAAAAATAAACTTTTTGTGATACTATTCTTCGTAAAATACTTTTTTCAAATTCTGAACTTAATACCGACTTTTGCATTTTTGTGTACACTTATACCATTTTATCTAAAAATTATTTATTTATGAATTATAAAGTTTACTTTGTATAAAAAAAAAACATAAAAAAAAGATGAATATTTTTTCGTAGATAGCGATATTGCAGCTTAATTCATGATGTTATTATGTCAACGATGCAAAACTTTTTTTACAAGTTGGGTGTTAAATTATTTGTTAATATTTAATATTGAATTTCAAACTTTCATCAAAAACTTACCGAAACAAAAGTAAGTTTGCATGGGAGTACTCATCTTCAAAATTCATCTTGCCCTCTTAATAATAAAGTTTTTTTAGTCAATTATTCCCCCATTGTATTTTTAATGTGAAAAGTTTTTTTTTTATCAATACGTAATTGAATTACTAATTTTGAGGAATTTTATGTTTTTGTTATTTTAAATCAGTTCTGCAATATGTTATTTTCAATTTTATGATAATTCTTATCAATTAATAATATTGATCGACATCGAACGATATGTGCAATGTAATACGGTATAATTATATTTGTATTGGATAACAATAGTTCAATTTTTAATTTTTAATATAAATCTTTCGTTGTAGACATATCTTTGTAAATGAGTAATAATTATTTGTATATAGTTAGTAAACATCCTAATCTACACAGTTACACCCAGATAACCTCAAACAACAGAGAAGTGTTGAATACTTAGTAACTTAGTGTATCAAGACATGAGAAATTATTATGTTAATTTTTCATTTTTAATATTATTATAATTACCTACCAAAACAATAATTATGGCTATTATTTTATTTGTGCGCCGATATACAGACAAAAATTCTTCTAAAAAACAAGCAATTGTTATTATTATTTAAAATAGAACTATTGAAAATTTTCCATTTTCTAGCAGTTCAAATAAATTTTTCTTCATATTGGAATAATATTTTATATTCAATTGCAATAAATTTTCATTTTGTCTTTTTAATTGAAATACCAAAAATATTGATAATGGCTTAATTGAAAAAAATCAATTATACTTTTTACAAATAATAAATTTATGAATCAAACGAAATTATATTATATACAACTCATTTTGATATTTGTCTTATTTATATAAGAAATATATAAATATAAATATTCCCAAGTAAAAAATATAACTTCTCAACTGTTTTTTATATGAAAAAGGCATCTTATTTATTCTTAAATTAACTTGACATAAAGCACATATTATATTGTACATAAATTTTTGACATTTCACTTTGAAGAATAAAGAACATGAGATGACGATCAAAACGTCAACTCCTGTTAAACTTCAACACAGGATAAAATCCCAGGATACCAAGCTTACTCATCCAACTTTATGAATATTGTATATAAATAACGTTAATTTATAAACTTACACTGTATATATATAAATAAATAAATACATAGTATGTTGCAGTTAGAAATAAGAAAACAATTTAATGAAATTCAAAAGTTGAATTGAAAATATAATATGCCATACGCTAAAACTGTTTTAGGAAAATATAAATTATTTTATTTTATAAAAGTAAAAACATAGCATCATTAAATAAGGTTTCGACTTGATTTGACAGAAATTTTAGAAAAAAAAATTAATAATTTTAAAAGTAATGGCTGTTTGTGTTGATCCAGTTCCAACCGAAGCTCCTTGCGGTGACCATCATTTATCCTTCGAAATTCATCCAAATTCAATCGGACAAAAAAATAGTTTTATTAATAGAAATCTAGTGCCTGATCGAAGCTTTTTTTTTCTTTCTTAAATTAACAAAATGGCAGCCTCAGGAAATTTTTTTCCAGATTTTCGGAAAAAATCAACAGTTAATTGTTTATAACAAATCGAAATTAAAAAAAAAATCCTTAGATCAGGCACTAGTTTTTCATGTTTTCAAAAAGCTGTATAAATTTCATTAAAATCTACCGAGCGGTTTTCGAGCTACAGTGGTCACCAGTTCAAAAAACATAGTTTTGAGAAAAACACATTTAAAGTTTTACACTCAATTTACGTAAAGTAATACGTATTATTTAATTACTTACACCGAGTCATCTATTAATGGGCCATATAATAGTTCTTCAGCCGTTGTAGCAGCAAAAAAAATGCAAAAAAAAGAAAATCGATTTCTTGAAAATTCTGACTACACCTAACCCCTTAAGTCAATTTAATATAAAAATTCATTTTTTGTAATTATTGTTCAATTCGAACCATCATACCCTAGTCTGATGTTAAATGGGAAAATTTTTGGGGGAAAGATACACGTGTAATTAATCAGTATTAGTTAATAAAAAAAAATACAGAAATGTGCGCTTTAGAATCTCTATTATTTAGAATCACTATTGTTATTTTCACTGGAAACGAGTATGACAACTGACCACATCTGATACCTACATGCCTACATGGCATATCACTTTAATCCATCAAGTTTATGTTCTATCTTGCTTCATCCGTCTTGTCTTTAACCGCACATTTAGTGTATATCAAATATAAATAAAATATTCCTCACGTACTCAAAGAAAATAATATTTGATTGAAATCCTTATTTTTAAGAAATACAAAAAAACTGTAAAATAAAATCATCAATTCAAAATACAAGTATTTTTCTGGCAAATACTTTTGTATCTCTTAGTGGGCTCTCACACCGGAGATATATAGCAATATAACAACTAGCAACTTATAACTAGCGATATTATTGCTATTATCTGTCAATATACATTGAATCGGACATATTGTCTCACACCAAAGCAATATAATATCGCTATATTGCTAGCTGCTAATTGGTAGTTACTTTATTGCTGTGTTGCTATATTGCTCCGGTGTGAGAGCCCACTTAAGTTTACTTTAACGACTCAAATTTTTTCTTGACTATATAACGAACAAAATAAACCCAAATTGAACCATCTACCACTAATAGAATTGGAGACATGTCTTGAAATTGGATCTCCACGCATCATAAATTGTATATATATAGGTAGGTATGTGAGCATTTCACAGAGATCAAAAGAAAAATGTTGTTGACCATTTCTTCGAAACAAATTAGCGTAGAGAGTTCATTTTTTAATGTTTTTTGTATTTTCGTAGAGAACAAAAAATAGGCTCACATAGACGCATGCGAATGTACCCATTTATCTAATAATTTGCGTGTATCTCAGCTATCTAACTGATTCTATTTACAAGTTACGTGAAGCATACATATATGTCACGTTCTTGTTTGTTTTTCAATTTGCACCTAATTTTGTTAAATTTTCTCGAATAAAAGCACTCTTATAATTGACGATAATTTATAAAATACACTTTGCACAGAAAAAAAATCTAATTATATCTTTAAAAATTCTTTTTTTGTGTTATGTTTAAAAATTAAAATTTCGAAATACGTTCCGTTAAACAAATAAACAAGGTTCATATATTATTTGTTTTGAACTTTTAATTAGATATTGGAGAGTTATTTTTACATGAAAACGGATTGCTTACAGCATAGGTGTCCAACCTTTTGACCTTCGTGGGCCGCAGAGTGCAAAAAAATAGCGCAAAAATTTTTAAAGGGCCGCACAAAAAAAAAATACCTTTTTTTTCGTTGTTAACTTCAAAATGTAATAATTGATCTATTTATCTCTGTATTTACTATTTATACTTAATATAACAAACAAGTTAAGACCTTTTTTTAACCTTTTTTCATAATTAAAAATTATTTTTATTATTCTCATATTATTTTTCTTAATCTGATGCGGGCCGCACGAAGAGTGCTCGGGGGCCGCATGCGGCCCGCGGGCCGCGGGTTGGACAAGCCTGGCTTACAGTATATAAAAGAATAATTACGTTTATTATTTTTTGCTTTGTTGAAAGAATATTAGGTATTATGTAAATGTATTATTTATTTTATAAGTGTAGTTAATATATTATACGGAAAGTAATGTATTTGGAAACTTATTTATATATGTATGATTGTGACTTTCATATAAATACATATGCATATGTATATACATATAACATGTACTAACATATGAATAATTATTTAATCCAGTAATTCACGAATGATTCTTCTATTTACTGCATATAATAATCAGGGTTGCGTCGATTTAAATCAATTTTAACCCTTAGCTGCCACTGTGGGGTACCAGGCCCCCCACATTTTTTCAACTTCATTATAAGCTGTTTAAATTTTACAAGGTGCTCAATTTTTTAAACATATTAAATATCAGGTACATATTCTTTTAAATAACCGGAGTGCATTCCGTATCGTTCGAAGATCATAGAGGAATTTTATTGAATTGAAATACTCAATAGTTTACAAGTAGTTAACATTTTAGTATTTGGGGTACAAGGCGACCCCAGTGTGGCAGGTATGTTATTCTGGAGAAGTGGAGCAGCTAAGGGTTAAAAATTTATTTTGAAAATAAATTATTACAATGAAAATATGTAAAAATGTCCTTTAAACTATAATAATTTAAACAATGTCTTCATTTGTACTTTATAACAATTTAATAATTTACCAAAAAAAACATGTTTAATCTAAAATATTTGTTATGGATTGTCATTTACATTTAATACCCTGCAGATAATGTTAGCTTAGCTCTTGCCCCATCAGAGCATTTTTTTTTATAATATTAAGCATTAGAGTTTTTTTTTTTAAGAAAATCGCAAAATTGTTGCAGTGATATTCTATATCTGTAAAGTATTAATGTTAGGTATTATTATTTTTTTTTGTACGGTCATATTTGTATTTATAGGAAATACCTATATATAGGTAGTATAAAAAGTACCTATAAGTAAAGCGATTTTTTCTAATTCAAGATATTGATGGCAATATCTTTGATGTTTGTGTGTATAACTAATTGTAAAAAATTATATAGCACAGAAGGGTGAAATTTCATATTTATGATCAATTTTAAAATAATTAAAATACATATTGCGACTTATGTACATATATTAAAAAAACAACTCTATGCAAGCATATATTATGCAATATGAACGTATTTACTCTATGTTTATTTAATTAAATATAATTGCATTAATATTCAATAATTTTAATTACCATTTCTAATTATAAAATAATCAAGTCTGTTTATTAATATTCCGAATATAAATAGAACTGCAATACAAAGAGATATGAATTATTGATCAAGGTGAACAAAAATGTTTGATGCACTTGATTCATTTTTCATGCAATCTTTAATTATTATATACCCAAGGTAGTCTAGGTAGGGTTTCATAAAAATTTAATTTACTTCAAAAAATATCAAAATTTTTATTGTAGTAGAATATGTGCTAAATTATTCAAATTATGTCCAATAATATAAAAATAAGCATTTAAAAAATGAAAATGGCAGTAACACAATAATAATAAGAAATTTTATATTTTGGATTAATTTTTATCTTGGAAAAAAATTAGGAAAGAATATTTTATCTTGTCAATATAAAAATTGACAAAATTAAATATCCTTTTAATCTTGCCAATTTTTCATTTTCAGTATTACATATAAGAAAGTCCCGCGGCACCCAATGGAAGCTTTGTTTATTATAATTTTACATAATTTTATGAACAGACAATTATCTAGTAAGTAATTTAAATTTTTAATGAGTTGCTTGGATATTGTATTTGCAATATAACTACATTACAAAATAAAAATTAATTTCTTATAATTAGTTAATAAAAATTTCAGGGTTGCATTAATTTAAATAATAAGTACCAAACGGTACATATTTATTAAATATAAAGAAAAAAATATTAAAAATATAAAATAATTTTAATTTTTAGATACCCGGGAAAAAATTGTAGATCTGCAGATATCTCAACAGATCTCCGTTTTGACACATCATATTTTTCACTGATTTTTGATCTGTAGACTTGCAAAGATCTACAGTAACCTACAAAGATCTCTAAAGATCGTTGTAGATCGTGATAGAGATTAAAACGTTAAAAATTCATGAATTTTCAACGTTGAAAAATCATTAATTATCAACGTTACAATGATCTTCAGTGCTCTTTGTAGATCGTTTTAGATCTTTGCAAGTCTTCACAGATCAAAAACCAGTGAAAAATATGATGTTGTCTCAAAATGGAAATCTATCGAGATCAGAGTAGATTTACCGAATAGGTACCTATTTTTATGTGTTTTGTACAGCCCTCGAAAATTAAACGTTTATTTTAAAAAATATTGGGATCCGTCAAATGAACGTACACCACCTGGTGGCAAAACTTGTAACTAGACTGGGGGTACAGTTTCTATGGTAATAAAAATTAATAATGAAAAAATAAATAATCTCAAGCATTTTAACTGACAGATGAACCTACGGTTTATAGTAAAACTTACGATTAAATCACAATATTATGTTTTAAATGATCCAAAAATAAAATGAATGAAAGGACAGTAAGTACCAAGAAAGAATTTTACAATTTTTCCTATATATAATTGATTTATTATAATATAAATATGTATTTAAAAGATTTGTTTGTTGAAAAATTGTAAACAATCAAAAATAAATAACGTATGTGTATTGTATTTGATGTTATTGCTCTATATTATCTGTAATTATGAGTGAATTTAAAATATGTGTACATTATAATACTTATATTTTAACTATTGACGCTGTCTTGTAATTTTTTTTAAATTAAACCCTTAGCTGCGCCATGTTTTTTTAGGCTCCTCCCATCTGACGGATCCCAATACAAATCAGTGATTTAAATCACTTTAATTGCAATTAATTTATATCAGTGCAACCCTGGATACAGATGTAAAATACTGCATCATATAAACATATGCATATTTGAGTTAAATGCGGTCGCTCCTATTTGTTTTGTTTAAAAATAAACTTCTTGCTGCTTTGATTATAAATTTCATAGTCGATCATGTTTATGTAAATTTTGTTATATTTATTTTTGTACAGTTTTATGGGGTAATTTTTATCAAATGTTTTGAATAGTAAACGATGTTGTACAGTTTATACATATATGCGCAGTTTTGATTATAATAATTACAATATTTTTCCTGCTTGTTATTTGATTGGGGAAAATAATAACACAAAATACTTAATAATGTGCTACACCAATTATATAACAAAATAAGACAAAAATATCGGTATGGAAAATTAACCATACATCCAAGTAATCTAGTAAGATTTGCTATAAATTTTACGTCTATAGTCTATTTCATTTAAGTTTGCAGTGGTGGGCGGGGATTAGACGGTACGATTCACACAGGAACTATTTTATAGCTAATGGAAGAGTTTTTTCACTAGAAATTTATTAAATATTAAACCTTTCAGTGGATTTTTTTCAAACTTTCACTGTATTTAGATTCATCCTTTATACAAAATATAGGCTAAATTTTATTTTCAACACATTTATAGTTTTTATGCTGTGATTTTTTTGTTTGGCAAAACGGGAAATAACTCACATTTTAATTTATTACTGATTGTTGCAAATACTCAATAGTGTTTTTTTTCTTGACGTCCGACGTGTAATTTTTTTAAAACCACGTGATTTTTGGCATATCTGAACTGTCATATAACTTTTAATGGAATTTACAAGAAATAAAATTCACCTTTGTGTCATTAACATTAGTTTTCTTATACCCTAATGTCAACTGTATAAATACATACATTTGTAGAATAACTAATCTGACAATTTGAATTTAATTGCAATTATTTCCAAGGCAACATGATGTACTGCGTTAGTGAAAATTGTGTTATTGTGAATCTCTCTGGCGTTTTGACCAATCAGAGGCGCGTATTATACTTCCTATGCTAGCTACCGCTGCAATCTTAAATGAAATAGACTATAGGTATTTATTAAAACAATTTTATAATTTCGTGTTCAAAACAAAATATGTAAACTTGAAAATTGCAGTTAAATTTTTCTTTTATAGTCATGAAAAACACGTTATAATTAAAACATTCATCACAATAAAATGTTATCTATTGTTTAAAAAATGCCATATATGCATATAATATAAATTTTATTGTTATAAATATAATATTATATGTCATATAAATACACTTAATTTATAAATTCTAAACAATAATACAACGTCTGCTGAAGAGACAAATGAAATTTATAGCAGCTGTATGTTTATAAATTCACCAATGCTCTTTTGTACGAAGAATAAATACATCTAATGGTAATTATAAACTTTCGTGTCACGTATTATTTATGTACAATATTTCCTTGTCTTTCATTATTTGCATAAACCGTACGATGTGAGTAAAGCGACGGCTTCAGTTAGTTTGTTGTGTGTCTATTCATACGGACACAATGCTTTAACAGAAACTTTGAGGTTGATTCTTAAATTTTAATTATTTAATTTATGTAGGTATAAAGTTAAGGCTGTACGCTGAGATAAAATTTCTCAGTCTCGGTTTTGTAACGAGATCAAGACTCAAGATCATGAACCATACATACATAGACTTATAAATATAGAGTATACACATATCCCCCATTTACACGGTAGATACGTTCTGCACAAAACCGTGTAAACTGAAATCTTGGATTTTGCTAAGTAAAATCGTGTAAAACGAAAAAAAAATGTGCATGATTTAGTAATTTATTTAAGTAAAACAAAAGTCAGACATCTTGGAAAACTCACAATTGTTCTTAGTTCATAAAACAACAAACATATGAAAGTAATATAAGTATTAGGGTGTGCCAAAAAAGGCGATATTTTTTTTTTTTAGCTCTCAGCCCAAAATATCTCAGGAAATGCCCAAACAAAGGTCCTGTTAAAAGCGGAGCTCAAAATTCCAATTTTAAGAGGTCCTCCACGGAAGTTGAAGTTTTCCCATCTAAATAACATGGGAAACCAATAATTTATATAACTTTGTTGTTATTCATAATACAAAAAAGTCGATGGAGACTTTTTTATAGAATGTCAACCGTACTACAATTTTGCTAATTAACAGCTAACAGATAGTTTAGCTGAAAAATGCAAAAAACGCGAAAAAATGCGAAAATTTGAACTTCAAAGCTCTGTCAAAAATCAAATATTGAATATAGAAATTTGACTCAACGGGACTTTTTGTACTAAATTTAATACTCAAAAAGATCCATTCATTCATTTTTTTCAAAAATAATTTTTTCTCAGTTTGCAGGACAAAAAACTGTTAAAAAATCCCGTTTCCCATGTTATTTAGATGGGAAAACTTCAACTTCCGTGGAGGACCTCTTAAAATTGGAATTTTGAGCTCCGCTTTTAACAGGACCTTTGTTTGGGCATTTCCTGAGATATTTTGGGCTGAGAGCTAAAAAAAAAATATCGCCTTTTTTTGGCACACCCTAATAAGTATATAGGAACAAAAAATTAAAAAAATACCTAAAAATTTATTATATGTAAGTTTAATCACTATCACTTTCTTGAACTATTAGTCGTTTCTTTCTGATAGGTATGATGTCACTCTCATCACTTGGGCTTTCTTGGTGCAATTCTGGCTTAATGGTTGACGAATTATGGAAGATCTCGGGTTGACAAGACTTTGTCATGAAATCCGTAATTAACAATTGCGTATAAATGTATATAAATTCAAAAATGGCATCAAATCTTTGTATAGGTGTATATGGAGCGGAATAAACATTTTTACTAGTTTTTTGAAAATTATCTATTTATAAATCGTGTAAAACAGCTGCCGTGTAAATCGGGGGATAGTTGTACTTTTATGAAAAATGTGTCGCAAAATAGTAAAAAAGTATTTATAATTATGCGATCCACTGACAGAAGTACCAGAAATATATTATCACAACTATTTATATAGAAAAATTGATAACACATGTAGGTGGTACTAATTTATTTGGTAGTGTCCTTCCACGTAACCTTAATAGTACTTAAACCTATTTGATGATATTTAAACAACTAGTCAGGCAGAGCTCTCGCTGGGTGTAACAGCTCTATAGTTAAATATAAATTGATTTAGAAAATGTATTACGTTTAAATTGTAATTTAATTAACTGAATTTATATCGATCTTAGAAATAGTGATTCAAGCATTTTTGTAAACATTTATGTTATCTTTTTATGTTTATATTGAAATGTACAACATATTTAAAAGTTATAATATAACATATTCTATAAATATGTAACTACACAGAAAAAAACTGTATTGGACCAAGAACACCTTGTTTTGTATATAACGAAAACAATATTTTCTTAATATAAGAAACATACTCTTAATCCAACTACGTTATTCCTTCGTTCAAGAATACTATAGTTGGTTATTGCTTATCTTAAGAAAATATTATTTTCGTTATATACAAAACAAGGTTTATATAGTTTGAGAAATCCTTTCTATCAGTGTACTTGTAAATTTTGTTCAAAATTTGCTAAAACAATTACTTAAAAGAAGAGTACCTATTTAATGAATATCAGTCGTAAGTGAGGTACTCAATTATAAATAAGTACTCATATTTTAATTGATTAAATAATTAAAGTTATCTCTAAATGTACTTATCCTTTTCTTGCGTTTAAAGTTTTAAAGAAACTTATATTTATTTCATCACTTATTGTATAATATAATATTTTAATTATCCTTTCACGTGTAAATATAATCGGTATTTTATTTTATTGATATACTAACGTTTATTTAGGTTAATTTGTATTTCAGATTAGTTTAGATATTTACTATAACACAGTGTATTCTATAGAACAAAAGCTAATCCAACGCTATCTATGTCAAATCAATATTAATTTGCTCGGAATTTTAGAGCAATGGCATAGGTGTATACTAATATAAACGTTATCATTTCATGAGGTATAATTGTTACTACTGCTTGTAGGTTGCTGATTTCTACTTAACGTGCATGCATCAATGTCTTTCATTTATAATATATTAATAATCATTCATTAGAACCATTAAAACTGACAGTAGACTGCCAATTATATTTAATTCCAGCAGATAGCGTTAGCTGAGCTTTTTCTCGAGAGCAAATTCTTTATAATACCGGAAATTAAAAATAATATGAAAATCATACGACGATTATTTTTACAAAGAAAACTGGTTATGGTCAAAATATAATCGCTAATTGGAATAAAAGAACATTTGAAAATTCGTAAATATTGTTCTTTTTGGTTGCAAGATAACACAAAATATTTTCAAGTGGAATTTTATGTATATTACTAGCGGAATCCCGCGGCTTCACTCGCGTAAACTTTGAAACTAATTAGAACCCTCCATACGTGATAGGGGATGACATATTACATTTGTTTATATTAATTTTTATTCTTTACGTATAAAAAACAATATCTCGGATCTTAGTTAAAAATTGTAAAAAAACTAACCCCCTCACCATTAGGGGTTGAATATCGAATTTTTTTGCAGATTATTTTGCCCGACTCCACCATTATAACTTAACGTAAGCAGCTATACAGATAAACATATCAAAAACACAGACCCTGTCTGTCCCCGCTATTAAGGGGCTGAATGTCGAAATTTTTATTTTAATAGATGACTATTTTGCCCGAATTTACCTTTATAAGTAAAGCAGGTATGCAGATAAACATATCTAAATCCATCCTCGTCCCCGTCTCATGCTATTAGGGTTTGAATATCGAAATTATTATTCATTTTTAATTTAATATTAATTTTTCCGAATTTACTTTTATATCACGAACAATTTTGAAGATAAATATATCCAAATTGCCCCCCCCCCCCCCCCCCATTTCCATAGCGGTTGAATTTTCGTAACTGATATTTGTCTTGTAGAATACTACTTGTGCCATGTTTCATTCAGTGAATACAAAAAAAAATATTTTACAAATTTTTCCACCCCCTTAACACCTTAGGGCGGCTTAGGGGTTAAATTTTGTGAAATGCTGAAATAATTGTTTTTTTGTTTCTATTGTAGAGTATGTTCGATAAGTTTCAATTAAATGCGAACAAAAAAAATATTTTTTTATATAAACTTTGACACCGTGTTTCAACCTCATAGGGGTTGAATTTCGAAAAATCCTTTCTTAGTGGGTGCTTACATCATAAAAGGAAGACACCTACGAAATTTCACGTTTCTAGGTCCAGGGGTTTGGGCTGTACGTTGATATATGAGTGAGTGAGTGAGTGAGTGGTTAAGGACAAACTCTTTTATAGATATAGAATTTAATTTAGTTATAAAAACAGAACGATAAGGTGCTTCTTAGGAGTATTAATTAGCAATACGTCTTATACATTTTTATGAATACCAAATGTATTTTAGGTCGAATAAAAAAGTACCTATACAGCAAATTATTAGTTTTTAAAACATACGATTGAATTGAAATTCCGTAGACAGCATAGCACACACAACTGTCATCACAAAAATATCCCGTAAAGTGATTTTCGTTTTGCTTTGTTGTATATAGATCAAATCTTTTATAATACGGGATAAAAGGGCAACAAAAAAAAGCAAGAAAAATGTTCTACTTAAATTATGTATGATGTATGAAAAAAGTTTACAGTTTATTGCTAATTAAATGAAATATTAAGTAACTTGAACGGTTTTACACTGAAATTACACCAGTATTCAAATAAAAAAATAAGTTAAAAATTAACGGAGTTAATATTTTTGGTAATGTAATATTAAACATTATTTTTTATCAGGCAATTATATAAGAACAGTTTTACATCCTATCTACTCTCATGTATCTAAGTTTATTTCATCATTACATAAATATTACCGAGCCACCTTCTCTGATAAGAAAACGTACTAGTTATTTCTAATACAACTAAAACATTCGACTAATATTTACCGATGAAAATAAATACAGACTACCATTTGGCGCCACAACTACGTTAAAAATAGTGTTATAAAATATTTCAAAAGACTTCTAATGTATTCAATAATAACAATAAATTGACGCACATTGTATAGAGGTGGTCATTAAGTATTTGTGTGTGTACATATGTCCTCGAATTATTATTTTCTTCCTGTATCTATTTTTGTTATCATGTTTATAAATGATTTATATTAAGAGTTTTGGTGTGGTAGAATCGTGAAAATTGAAAGACAAAAAGCAAAACAAATTCATTCAAATATCAATAAAAATAAACAAACAAAAAGTGTATGTTTTCTGAAAAAAACTTATGAATCAACCATACAAAAAATCAGTTAGTCGTCCGAAGTACAAGTAACACTTTAAATATATGTTTTAAAAAATAAAAATCGAGTCAACATTATTTAACAATGTATTAAGCCCGCCAAGCACGACGCTATTTTGCCTGCTGGATTGTCAGCTGGGACTTCTGCTGGCAGCTGTGTTACGTGCATACATGCTGGATTCAACTGATAGAATACGTGCTACTTTTCGTGCTGGATTCCTTGCTTGTTTGAGTGAGGACCAATCGGAAAGCAGTATTTTATCACGTGGGTGACATGCGCATAAACTGACAGATGGTATCATATGTATATTTTAATGCTAGTATTTTTGAATGTGAAGTGTTTGCTACGATGAGTAAAGAAAATACTTACATTTTTGTTACATATTTTTGTTGATATCTTAGCTGTCACTGTGCACGCAACAAACCCAGCTTCGAAATCCAGCTTTGAAACTAGCATCGTGTGAAGCCAACCGTAAAAGAAAACCAGCATGGCATCTAGCACCACAGCACGCTTGAAACCTAGCAGCTAAATCAAGCAGACAATCCAGCAAGCAAAATAGCGTCGTGTGCGGTGGGCTTAAGTTAGAAAAAATTAATTGGTTGATTACTCTATAACTGAAAAACACTAAACCTGATTAAATCAGATTGTATACAACTAAAAAGCATTACAGCTCCGCACTATAGAGATAATAGAAACTTCAAACAGACTTTTGTACAATCTCCAATGATCCAAGATACAACATTGTCCCCTACACTTATTTTTCAAAGGGCTCTATTTAATCAACCTTCTCAGAAACCATCTTTATATTCTATTTGGTTCCAACTGGTTTTCTTTTAAGAAGAAGAAAAATCTATTCTTAGCCATACGTTTGTTTGGACGTATTTCAAAAATATTTACACTGCAATTTTTTATATTTATTTTAATCATAAAACCGTAATCATATATATATTACACACACATTGAACATGCATATGTATAGTGTACATATACGTATTATTTCAATGAAATGTAGTTATGTTCAACAGAACCGCAATTACAATATTTACAATTAATATTGTAATTGCGGTGATGATGAAAATATTGATCTAGTATAGAGTTATGTATAAATAAATATTAAGCAAATCATATTTATGCATTACCTTGTTTGATTTTCATTTATTGCAATGGCATTTTATATAGCTAAATTAAAAAATACCAATAGCAAAGTTATTTTTCGAAAATTTCAATTTAATTCTTTAATCACATATCACTATACAGACAGAGTCAATTTAAATGCTCATACACACACAAAATTGGACCAAGAAAATCTTGTTTTGTATATAACGATAACAATATTTTCTTAATATAAGAAAAGTATTCTTAATCCAAATACATTATTTCTTCGTCCAAGAATACTATAGTTGGTTTAAGAATATATTTCTTATCTTAAGAAAATATTGTTTTTGTTATATACAAAACAAGGTTTACTTGGCTCCAGTAAACCTTTCTATCTGTGTGCCAATACTTTTTACTTATTGTTAGTTAAACAGCATTTTACACACGTTGAAGAAAATGCTGATTTCACCTTCAGGAATTTACGTATTACTAAACTACTAAAGTGAGTTTATTATAAGTCATATTGATAAGTATACTTAGCTTCGTCATATATTATAACGTATTCTTGTACTTGTTGCATATTTGTAAAAGTATTGTACTATGGTGTATGCAGTAAGAATGAGGAGCCTAAACGTCGCTATACAATAAACATTTAAAGCAAGAAACTAATTTTCTTCGCACTTATTGTATGCAAAAAACCTTTCTGTAGGTACTAGTGTTATACTAGGTATATTAATAATATCTATCACGATATTTTATTTTACTTACATATATTCTGATGAAAAAGATATATTTAAAAGTTTATAGCATTATTCTTTGTATATACGAGTATTATGAAAATGTGTCGCTTTTCTTTTATACATCACTATAAATAATTTTATGATGGATATCGTAAAATTGTATAATAGTATGATGTAAAGAGTTGTTACTTGTTTCATATGTTAATAGTTGTTTTTGATGTAAGATTGTACCTGTTACTTGACTTCTGAGCACAAAGTGTGAAAATAAACAAATGAATATACTTACTTCAAATAAAATAATAACTGTACTGTAAAGTATACAAAATACGAAGTGTTGTTGATATACATACACAAAGTTACTGTCGATGTATCATTTGTTTATTTATAAAATGAAATTTATTGGCAGGAAGGATGCTTTATCTGGAAATTTATATCCGTGAAGAGTGTTATTAAAACTTGTTACGATGAAGAAACACATAAACGTTTACAATAAAAAGTCACTTAAATTTCCTGGTCATAAAATACCTAGAGCCGTCCGTGTTACACCTTACAAATTACATTTTTTATGATTTATGCGTATAAAAGCGTTAGTGTCGATCGGTGAGAAAGCTAGAATTACGTACATATACCCGGTATTATAAAGAAATTGAATAAAATTTTTTAAGCTTGCAGACACTTTGAATGTGGTATTAATTCTGCATGATGAATAAAACAGTGATACTTCAATTCGTTATTTTGTACTTACTATATGTAAATACGCTAAATATTTATAAATGTCACAGAACTGTCATTATATATTTGGTACTCCGTTCAAAGTGTTTGCTAGCTAACAAATTATATTCCATTTCTTTATAAGTAATACCTCTGTAAAAATGAAATAATAATATTAATAATTCAAGTTTCATTTAAAAAAATTAATTTCTACAACGCAGATACAGTAAAAACCGGTTATAACGACATCGGTTAATACGACGTATCGGTTTTAACGACTCAAAATAAAAGTCCAACGGAATCTTATATAATTGCATTTTTACCGGTTATTACGACTATCCGCTTTTTACGACCAATATGACCGGTCCCTTCGATTTCGTTATATTATAACTGGTTTCTACTGTAGTTACAAAACAAATACATGTATAGTATCTTGTGACAAATGTGCACTAACTGCAGAGGAAGCCTGGATTAAATACACCTAGATCGCACGTTAATCTTATGTAGCTTATATTTCATAACATGATTGATTTGTATTTGAATATCTCTGTTATTTGATTATATATTTATTTCTACATAAATATCAAATCATTATTATTATTAGATAGTACTGTTTTATTAATAATCAATAATATTTAATCATCCAGTAGTCAGAATCAATATAGTATACATACATTTATATACGGTGAAAACGTATGTTTGTATGTACCTATGTGTGTTTTTAATACAACTTATTGTTGGGGAGATATTTTATTGTGTACACAGTACACATATTGCTTACTTTATTTGATAAAATGATGTATAAGTCATTCTTTAGTATACATTATAAAATAAATATGCCCAAGGACGAATACTTAGTCCATATCAGAATAATTTTAAACATTCAAACTCATAACGTGGGGCGTATAAACATTTCAATATTCGAAACGAATAAACAATTAAGTACATTAAAATTAAGTGTATAAAAATGTCCCAAAACACTGATAAAATTCAAGAGAATATATGCAGCCAGTATGCATACCTCGTGAAAAATACCACTAATGAAATACATACGCTCACTCAAACACATGCATACATACATTCATATGACAGATAGAACCACAATATCAAGTGCCCATTCCGTGGGTTAAACTGGCTGTTCTATAAATAGATTGAGGCGCCCCTCCTCCCACCGCCCGCCAATGATCAGTGAAGTGGCCGTCGTCGTTGGTCCCCCGAGAAGAAACAACTACTAATCGCTCACTGCAGAAGAAATAAAACGACAGACGGCATCTAAATACACACACACATATACTCGTGTGTGTATGTATGTATGTGTTCACGCGGATCAAGGTTGCAGTTTGTTGTCGACGTTGTTTTGTTTTGATGTGTTTTCGTTTGCTTGCTTGTTTGTTGTTTGGAAGATATCGTAATCAAGGTACAATATGTATTATTTGGTATCATCTGCAATAAAGGAAGTTGATTTTAAAATCCGATTACCTGTTATTGAATTCTTTCTATTGTAAACTGTATAGATACATAAAATACAATGTTTGCTTTCAAAGTGATAAATAATAGGAATGTATTCGCATTTGCTATTTAAACTTATTATAAGATTTTTAATACGAAGCTAATGTATTCATATGGCAATATAAAAGAGCCACATGTCTAAAAAGATTTCAGTATATCAAGGAAATGGACCCGATCTAGCTTTTCTGCCGCTCCGGGCAAAAATGATTTTTGCCGCCCATTATACACTCATTTAAGTATTTTCAATTTATCAATTATTAATATTTTTTCACTCACAGGGGGTAAAATAAAAGAAAATTTTATCTTCTTTTCGAATTCAGGGGTGTTTTTGAGTTATTAAACGTTTGTTTGTATACCGCAGTTGAATAAAAAATAAAATAATTTTTATTTTTTTATTTTTAAAGTTGCCCACAGGGATGTCTAATTTTTTGTACAAATTTGTAGATGGTCACTTATAAGGAAATTGTCGCAGCTATAAAATGCTTTCTCAAATTATTTTTTTTAAACAATGAACTTATGAGAAAAATTACAAGAAGAAAAAAGTTTATGTTTTTTGTAAAAGAATATTCATATTTATTCAGATGGTTTGTATCTATCAATATTTTGGGTTCAAGTTAATTTTTGCTAGTGTACGTTTCTCATTCAACCTTAAATATCTCAGCACTAAAAAATGCTACAACCATTTTTTTAAATGATAAAATTACAATATGAATATTTCAAACGAGGGAAAATCCTTTAAAAAAATGTTTCGATTTATTTTTTTGCACTTATAAACAATACCTAACAATGGCATTAGTTAACACAAACCACTTTAATTCAACATTACAATATTTGTCATTTAGAACTAGTTTTATTTTTAGAGCCAATATAAAAGTTACAGTTTAAATACTATCGAAAAGATGGCATTGTTGGTTTTAATTGATTTTAATTTTGTTTTTCTACCAATTTTGCCGCCCCTCAAATTTGCTGCGGTTGCGCCTCCCTAAATCGGGCCCTGAATCAAGCAAGATGATTTTAATACAAATTTTTCAAATCACATCCTGAAATCTAATCTCAAAAGTTCGAAAAGAGTTTCGGTTTCAGCGATTTTTTTTTTTTTTAATTTAGATGTCAGACTATCGACAAGTCTCGTCTCGGTCTTATTTGATAAGGAAACCCTATAAATCCAGATGTTTCTGAACATAGAAAGAACTCAATATCAAAATGAAATATTATTACTTTATTCCCCCTCCTCTCTATTATCACAACCAGCGAATTAAATTTACATTACGTCTTTTTATTCACATTTATTTTTTCTTCTCCTTTCTTCCAGGTTTTAAGCATTATCATAATGCAGTTAATTCCCATTTTAAAGATTAAGAATTCTTCACATCTAAATGTAAAATTTAGCATATTGATTAATCTTTTATTTATTTTCTCGATTCTAACAATGTTTTATTTCATTATTCATATGAAATATGTATATGAATCATGGATATTTCCATATTATTTTATAAAATTCAATTATTGCATATTATTAATAAAAATGTTAATTTTTAATTCATTAATATACATATAGCTTATTCATTTTACCAACGGAAATAACATAAAAATGAATAATAATACAAAGTAATTTATTTCCTTAAAACCAGTAATACAAGCTGTGGATTATGTCGTAAAGAAAATAAACATAGTACAACAAAAGTTAGAACAAAAAAAAGCAATAAAGTACAAACCCATTCTAATATTAATTTTTCACGGTTTTATACTATTATGTACAATAATTTAAGCTGCAACAAATATTAAAAATACATAAGAACAGTGAAAAAATTCTTCTGTAGGCTTTCGTGGCCGTTGTCCATAAGAGCTAACTTTTCGGGTTGTTGTCCACGTTGTCGTATTATTTTACTTGTCGTTTCGACTCTCAAGTCGGAGTCTTCTTTAAAAGTGATTCTGAAACAGTTTCAGAATCACTTCTGAAGAAGACTCCGACATGAGAGAATCACTTTTGAAGAAGACTCCGACATGAGAGTCGAAACGTCAAGTAAAATAATACGACAACGTGGACAACAGCCCGAAAAGTTAGCTCCTATAGTTAAAAAATCATTTAAAAAAATGTACTTCAAAAACGAAAAAGAAAAACAATCTTAACAGACAGAAAGTATCCTCATCTCCGATTAACTCATGCACATAATCGACTACTTAAAACGTGTTAAGAGTATATACGAATGTACCGCGCAATTGTTCTAATTTGATTAGTGTGCCGTAATGGAAAAAAAGGAAACTGAGGTAGAATACGTCTAAATTCGATACATCAGAAGCAGTGTGCCCCTAGCATTTTAATTAATATGATTTTCAATTTCAACATTTAAAACTTTTTTTATCTAAGTGGGCTCTCACACCGGAGCAATATAACAATATAGCAATATAACAACTAGCAACTTATAACTAGCGATATTATTGCTATCTGTCAATATATACATTGAATCAGACATATTGTCTCACACCAAAGCAATATGTTATCGCTATATTGCTAGCTGCTAATTGGTAGTTACTTTATTGCTGTGTTGCTATATTGCTATATTGCTCCGGTGTGAGAGCCCACTAAGAAATACCTACGCAACTAGTCGAATATTAAAATATATTTCGCTTCTCAATGCTTTAAAATCGATAACAGCAATAATTTTATGTAATTTGAAAAGTTCTATCACGCGCATACAAACGCATAGATATGTATTATTAGAAGTCGCATGGACATCAAAGTACATACAGGTCGGAGCCATGTGTAATGAGGTTTCTGAAGTTTCCACGACCTGCGGTCAATCCCACGAATGGTTGCTGTCTTCTGGTCTAGTCAAGCGATAACTTACCTAACCGTGTATTGTACTGCGGTGTGATCCTCTATGTATTTACAAGCTGATCAAACGATTGTTACAAGAATAGAATTACTCAATGTAATGACATACATGTATAATTGAATTATGTTAGGGGTTTAGGAGCATATTGTTGAAGATCCAATGTTGATAATAGCAAAGATGTATAACAACTATGTTAATATTGTCTTTGAGGTATTTTGTGTAGAATAATAGTTCTGAATGGAAATAAACGAAATAAAATATGAAGTAGAATATAGTTGATGCAATTTAAATTTTGGTGATCGCAAAAACCGCTGGAACAATTTTAACGCAACTTTCATTAGAGCAAAGGTTCTTTAACTAGGGTCCCCGGACCCCTGGGGGTCCGTGAAACAAGTATGGCATAAATTAAAGACAGAATCTTAACTCGTAGTAATTACTTGTGATGATTTATAAAATCATTTTAATAGATTTTTTTAAAGCGATCTACTATACAGTAGAAATATATATTATTTTGGTGGGTTAGTTTTGGTTCTCCTTTTGTTTTTTCTTGTATTTGAGTTAAATTTCTATGAAAAGTTGAAATTTTAACCATGAAATTTGACTGAAAAATTGTGTTTTCAATTTGGTTAAAAGTATGTTTATTGTATAGAAAATTATACGAAAAGTTCTCGAGTTATAGCCTCTCAAAGTTTTATTTTTTCAAAATTTTGGAGAAAAATGGCTGTAACTTTTGAACGTGAGGTCGGAATTGATTTTCGTTAACAGAATTTGAATTAGCTTGTTAAAATCTATATTATTTCATGTATAATACTTAAAAATTCGAAAAAAAAAAATTTGACCAAAAATCTAAATTTTTCCAAATTATACCTTAAAAAAAATATCGATTTTTCACAAAAATTGTTTTGTCGAATTTCAATGTATTATACATGTCATTATATAGATTTTAACATGCTGATTTCAAATCCGTCGACAAAAATCAATTCCGACCACACGTTCAAAAGTTACGGCCAATTTTCTCAAAAATTTTGAAAAAAACTAAAACTTTGAGAGGCCGTATCTCGAGAACGGTTAAAGATGCAGACCTCCGGTTTGAAAATTTCGACTTGTCATAACATTTTTTATGTAATAAACGTGCTTTTATCTAAATCCAAATCACAAAATTTTTGAGTAATATTTAACGCATCAAACTTCTATTTGTCATAAAAATAACAACTTAATTTTTTTTAAATCGAATTAGACTCTTAACTAACTATATTAAGTCTGAACATGCTATTTGAATTGCCATAAGAATTATTATATTCAGCTCTGACCAGTATTAATAAATCATTTAGGAAAAAATACAGTGATAAACTTGATTAATTTTTCTATGTCATGACATAGGTACATAATTTTTCAATTTAATTTTTTTATATATTAATAAAAAAAATCTGAAAATTTTGTGTATATTTCTTGATATGATAAAACTCAATATATAACAAAAATTCTTGAAAAATACAGAAAATAAATATACCACGACATAGGTATTTGTTTAAGCTTTCTAATTTTATAATAATTTTGCAATTTTCATTTGAAAATATTGAATCTAAGCCTTTTAAACATAAGAACTATTTCTTTACTTTGTAGCTTCATCTCTGTTTAATTTCGAGAATATCCCATTCCTTATATCTGACAGTTTGAATTTGTATTTTTTTCTATGGTAATATTTTCCCCTCAGGGCTAGACTTGTGCAAATAATTTTTGTTTTCTACGGTGGCGACATCTCGTAGAATTTAGTTTCGGAAAAATCGGCACTTTTATTTTTTCATTTTTTATATTTCACAAATAATTTTTCATTCAAATCACATTTATTTAGATAAAATGCAATAATATGCTCGAATTACCATAGAGAACATAGAAACAAAACAATATATTAAACCCCCACAGTACGTAAAAAAGCCATTTAAGGACTTTGGTACAAAATTAAAATAACCTAGACGAGGAGGTCCATGAAACAAGCCAAAATTAACTTTTAAAAAGTACTTTTACATTTCGATTTACCAGTGATTAATTACTACCGATCTTTTTTGTTTTTCTGTCAGAGGGGGAGGGAGGTCCCTGAAAAATAATTGTTCGAAAGGGGGTCCCTAGATAACATAAGTTTAAGAACTGCTGTATTAGAGTATTCCTTGTAATCTTGGAAGTTGAATAGGCTATGTGTATATTGTATATGTATAAATGAGCAAAGCAGTGAATATATATGTTACACAAGTCGAAAAAGAGGGATACCACAAATTAATTAAATTCAATTTACCTTACCTTAAAATCCGCTAGAGCGTGTATCTAGATGTATAAGAGAACTTGTATGTATAACGTCGCATTTACCTAATTCGACTTAAATCATCATCTTCTTTTGTTCTTTGGCTTTCTTGTTTTAATCAAACCAGCAAAATTGCCATTTTGAAATGTTTGAAATATTTTGTATGCTTATTTTCATTAAAATGTCTATATTTAAACAAAATTAACAAAATTTCGCATTTAATAAATATTTTTCTAAGAATTCTTAAAGGTTATTTGCCGCAGAAACCTTAAAAATCTTTAAAAGAAAACTTTGTTTTGTTTTTAATAAAAAGGATATCTCGTCGCATCGTTGAGAAATAAATGAGATACCATCGATGTTCTCATTTATTGGTGTCTATATTGAAATTGTTCAATATACGAATACCCTGAATTGTTCTAACAAGATCATGATCGAAAATTTCTATTTACTTTTAATGAAATTTGTTTACATGATTGCAAATTCCAAGACAATATCTGAATTTAAGCTCAGATAAAAATAAGATTTTAAATTGAAAAAGAAGTAATCTTGTAGAATTCATATATCGTATGCATATACGCTACACAATACTATATAAATGATAATAATAAAATGTGACAATTCTCTTGCAAATAGTATAACCTAGCGTTTCCCTAACTGTTTCAAAATTTGAAAAAACAGATGTGTTTTCAATTACTTTTTAAAAATATTGCGAACCAGGATTTTTGACTGACCTGTATATAATATGACACACCATTTTAAAGATTAATGTATACAAAAATGAATACTTTTATACTTTGTAGATTGCATTCTGAAATCGAATATTTTAAAGAATTTGCTTTGTTGTATTTTATGATGTTCACTTGTCACCATTGCTTTTAACCCGCGGATTTCTACTTAACGCGCATGCATTAAAATCATTCATATAAATCATTCAATTGATTACTTAATACCCCCAAACAGCGCTAGCTTATTTTTTGCTCTAATATAGTCTAGACCAGTGGTTCCCAAAGTGGTCCCTACGAACCCCAAGGGATCCCTGGCTTCGTTCAGGGGGTCCGTAGAAAATTAAAATCGATTTGGGGGTCCCTGAACAACGTCAGGGGGTCCACGCACATTTTTATTAATATGGAAGTTAAAATAAATAACAATGAATAAATTATACTGGTCGACAGCCATTTTGCTGCAGGGCATACAACAACTTTTTAAGGGTAATTTGGACACGCTGAATCCAAAAATGACCACCATTTTGCTCAATCAGCTCTTGTTTTTGCAATATTGCAAAAAAAAATCGATATGCAAACATTCAAATTCGTATATATATTTTTTGAATCAATAACTTCAACCAAAAATCATTCATAATTAAGCTATGGGTCCTAATTGAATTAGAAAGCCTTAAATTATATACATTCATAAAGTTATTCCCTTCGAAAATCATTTTTTAAACGAAAAAAAATCTATTTTTTAGCAAAAATTCGGCAATTTTCAAAATTCAAAGCGCATTAACACAAACAATTTTTGTCCAATTTTAATGTTATTCACTAAATTAGTAGCTTTCTCTATCTTCTTTATTGTGTTAAAATTTCAACGTAATCGAATAAAAATTGGCGAAGTGGTACTAAAATCAACTGCGCGTGTCAAAATTTAGTATTTTTTCACCCAGGGTCCGTGGGAAAGTTTTGACTATGAAAGGGGGTCCGTGGGCAAGTTTGACTATGAAAAGGGGTCCGTGGGCCAAAAGAGTTTGGGAACCACTGGTCTAGACTAAAATTATATAGTAACTTTATAAATATTTAATTTATTAATTGTAATCGTCACAGTTTAAGTTTTAAAAAATTCAAATACTTTGAAGATAATAAGTCACAACTTACAGTTGTATCGATCCTGCTTTTCTAACTATTTACATATTATATTATTTAAAATTTTACTAAAATATTAAATACTTCATTGAACATTAATTTAATAAAAATCTTACATGAAGGATATTAAAAATAAATAAAATAAGATTTAAAGAAAATAGAAGAAAAAAAACTAACTTTATCTATTTCGCAGTGTACACACACACAAGATACTACATCTTAAAAAGATGATATGTTGTATTGTCTTTGATAAGAAGGTTGAAAATCGTATAAAAACCCTGGAGCTAACGTCACATTGTTGTGAAGTTGTGTAGAGAAGGAAAATAAGAAAACACAAATAACAGTGAAGAGAGTATGTATGTGTGTATAAATATATATTTACTCGTAAAGAAAAACGTGACAACCTTTGATGTTTCATTTAAATTGTATTCCATAACGACTCGGGATAATTTGCTTTGAAATGTTATTTTAATAAAGGATATTTTTTGAGTTTATATTAAGTACCTAACCAAGCTTTATGTGCATACAATTATGTAAAGTGAAATCTATAATGCGTGTTTATTTTATTATACAGTCGCTATGTAATTTTATGACGATTTAATGAGTATTCATTCATTTTGTAAACATAACATCAACGATTCTCTGGTAATTAAAACATTCGGATGTTTAATATCGTTAGGAATATTTTACTCGTTAAAGGTTTTATTCATAACATTTTAATTATCAATTTGTATATAAAAAGGCATTTTTAATTATTTTTATACTTTTATAAATTCATTACTGCTTTGAATTTGAATTTCTTTTAATGCAAAAAAGTGATATTTTAAAAATTCAATTCATACTTATTTTTTAATTATAAATTTTACAAAATCACATTTAATATATCATTCTTAAATATGTCTTCAAAATAAAAGAGGACAAGAAATACAGTTTCTAATTAAAAAAATGTCTGAATATGTTATTTATTATTTTTAATATCGATTATTAGATTATTTATTTTTCTTTAAGATTTAACTGCTTGCAAATTTTTGAAAATTTTACAAAATCACATTTAATATCTCATTCTTAAATATATCTTCAAAATAATAGAGGAGAGTTTCTAATTTAAAAAATATTAAAAGAATAAATTCTGAATATTGTAATTTATTATTTTTAATATCGATTATTAGATTATTTATTTTTCTTTAAGATATAACTGCTTGCAAAACAATGTATTTTTATTTTTTGAATGTGGGTTCTGTTCGTTTATTAAAATATAAAAAATGAAAAGTCGTTGTAAGAAAATACGTTAGATGTTAAATTTAAGTTTTTTTATCTGCATTTTCGTACAACTTTTTCTATTTAAAAATTATAAAAACTTTCCTTAAACTTTTTCATATCTTTCTATATAGGGATAAAATATATATTTTCTTTGAGTGTGTTTTTTTTATAAAACTTGCATAATACAGAATTTATTAGATGTTTAGATGTTTTACTCTTTATAAAATTATTCGATACTTTTTTATAACTTATATTGCCAAACAAAATATCAACAGAAGGCCGAATGAGGTACAGTTTTGATATATGTTGTAAACTATATAAAAGAATTAATCAACTAATAGAGAAAGAGCAGATTCGATACAAGTAGAGACCAAATTGCTTTTTTATGAATAAAAATATATTCCAGTTTAACTTCCATTTTATATCATAACATTACAGAAAAATACTTTATTCGGTTTGTTATGTTGGTACGTATGTTTCCAATTTCCAAAATTACAGGGTAAATTTATGATCAAAAGAATGATCCATAAGTCAAAGGTTATGTGACATTAACATTTTGTACCATCGTTCAACAAATGTGAACAAAATCCAATATATTATTTAGAGTACTTTGAAGTCTGAGTTCATTGTATCACTGAAATTAAATGAAGTTTGGGTTCTGTGTAAACCAACTAAAGGGTCACTTAATAGTTTTAAACTCATTATTAGGATGGGCGATACGTCAAAAAGGATTGTTCAAAAACAGTTTTACAGAACTTTAGTATTTATTTTATAAAGAAAGTTTAATTGAAAAACTCTTCTTGTGATTTAAATAAAATGCTTTAAACTTTCTTTTACAATACGTCTACGAGTATATGTCGATTTTAATAATTTAAATCTTATCAGTCATAAATAAGTTGTTCAGAAACCAAAACTTGTAAGTCCAAATGTTGTACTCAGTCGTTATTAATTTCATGGTTTAATAAAAATGTTATATTAGCATATAAATATTAATTTATTACAGGGTGGCCAGTTTCTGGAAAACCGGGAAAAGTCAGGGAATTTTGCTATACAGGGAAAATTCAGGGAATTTGGTTGGAAGTCGGAAAAATGCAAAAACCACACAAAGTCTTGCAAATATTTAAATAGTTTTCTATTAAAATCGAAAAGAAAACATGTGACCTTTTTTAGGTTTTTTATCTTAATTTTAAATAAAAAACGAAAAATTCTCCTGGGAAACCGGGAAAAGTCAGGAAAATTTGTTCCAGAGAAATACTAACCACCCTGTTATAAAATATATATTTCAAACAAATCTACTGTACATATATAGTTATCACAACAAACATATGCGTATGTATGTATAACTTGAAACCGGTCAAAAATAGCATGATTACGTCATACGCGGGTCAACGGGTCAATCCACACACACACACACCATGTGTACACTCCCGCCATACACATTCACATAGTTAAACATATTTATATATATTGGGTGTTTCAACTCTGTATTGTTTTGTTGACTTTTTTAAATACGTATTTTAATTCGTTCATTTTTATAAGCCACTATAACCATTTTAATAATAAAATTTTTTTATCTGTTCCGATTTGACAGAAAAACTGGACTAATTTTAATTTATTTTAGACTAGTATAATGCTTAAGAACCTAAAATTGTTTTTACATCTTTATAATTAACTTCGCTTACTTTTGCATCAAAATTTCAACTAGTTTTAATAAAGCTAGAGCTTTGAAATTTTGTACATATGTATAAATCCGGTGACAATGCAAAATTATATATCTAATATTCTTCTAAATCTAACATGGCGGATGTCCCAAGATGGCGAATTACATTTTTCTTCCAAACCCCCTTGATATGAGTATCAAATGAAAGTGTTTGACGAGTAGAATACGATGAGCTATTTGTGATGTCATTCTAAACCCAATATGGCAAATCTAAATAAAAAAAATATTTTTTACGTGTATTTTATAGACCTTAAACTTCATAGTTGAATTAGAGTAAAGCTGGATACAAAAAATCGATAGTTAATATATGACAAAAAAGATCAAAGGTTCTGATGTTGATGTAGTTATTTAAGACGATAGCCGCGATAATGTGGTGCATATCTACATATGTCTAAAAGCAGCCAACCGCGTAATTTTTTTACAATTTTAATTAATTTAAATTCCATCTTAATACTAAATTAATAATTTATCCGGTGTCACAAATTTACCGCGTTAATGTAGGGGATTACTATATCTAAAAATAGTAACACTATGATTTTTGTAAAATAGATTACATTATAAATTGTTAGATAGCTCCAATTAAATTAATTAAATATCAGACATAATAAGAAACATATTGTAGTACATTTACATACGTTACTACAAATACAAATTAATATTACACATTCGTTAGTCACATTTATACATATGTATTACTGGTGTATGTATGTGTGCGTATTTTACAATACGAATACATACATAAGTGTGAATGTATTAGTATTAAAAGTCATTACCACTGTCTTGAAATTTGTTACAATCATTGAAACTAATTAAAATTGAAGACTAATAGCTTATTTAATCTGTACTCGCGTAAGTTGAATCACCGCACATATTTATGTTTAAATTTATTTTACAATAGTATATAATTTAACAGTAGGTTTATGAAATTAATTCAAAAAATACTGGTGAAATAAAAATTTATAAAACTAGAATTTTAATTAATTTTACTTTTTCGTAAATACGTATATAATATATGTCACCGGGAATGTATGAAATCCGACAATGTATATAATTCTATAGAATGCCTAAATGACTAGAAAATGTATAAAATAAATTTTATTACAAGTATATCAGAGTGGCCAGTTTCTGGAAAACCGGGAAAAGTCAGGGAATTTGGTTGGAAAACAGGGAATTTTTTATAAAAATGCAAAAACCACACAAATTCTCGTAAATATTTAAATAGTTATCTATTAAAATTAAAAAGAAAACATTTTAAATAATAAAAAACAGGGAAATTTGTCCCAGAAAAATACTGGATACCCTGTATATACTTTTCCTAGTCATTTTATACACTGATAACCGGCAATGTATGAAATATAAATAGGGTTAAGGGCTTTAAATTATGTACTTGAAGAACTGAACGTTCAATGAACGAAATAGTCGAAATATTTTTAAATATTTTAAAAACATTTTTTAACCAGGAAAGAATTAATACACCCCGCTAATTATGTCATATTTTAGTAATTTGAGTGTGGCGAACTCATTAAAAATAAAATCAACCCCCTAACTTGATTGGAAACTACCCCCAGGACAACCCTTATTATTGAAATTGTGTATTCTGCACTTGTTAATGCGAACACCCCGCTAATTTTTTAACCAAAAATGACTTTTACTTAGAGAAATTTAAAAATTAAAAAACCAACCCTCTAAGTGCATCGGAAGCCACCCCTACCGCCATCCCTAACATTAAATATTTTTTTTCTACACTAAAAATATGAATAACCCCGCTTATTTTTATTGCAAGAACACTTACTAGACATAAGACATTTTTTTAAATCAAAACCATCCCTTCAAGTTCATCGAAAACCACCCTCAATGATAAGAGTCAACTTGTTTAATTTTAAATAAAAAATACGTAAACACTCTACTTATTTTTATTTATAAAATACGTTTTGATTTTTTGGTGATTTATGAAACCAAAACCAACCCTCTAAATGCATCAGAAACTACATTTGGCCCAACCCTTAAAATTAAATATTTTATTGTGGCTCAGACATTGCGAACACCCCGCTAATTTTTATTGTAAAAGTACCTTTTGATATAAAGGTATTTTTTGAAACTAAAATTAACACTCTACGTGCATCGGAGACCACCCTTAACGCCACCCCTAATATAAAATAATTTTGTTCTACAATAAAATATGGAAATACCTCGTTAATTTTTACTGAAAAAACACACACTAGATATAAGACATTTAAAAAAATTAAAACCAACCCTCTAAGTATATCAGAAACTAAATCTGGCACAACCCTTAAAATTAAATATTTTATTGGGGCTCAGATGTTGCGAACACCCCGCTAATTTTTATTGTAAAAGTACCTTTTGATATTAAGGTATTTTTTGAAACCATAATCAACACTCTACGTGCATCGGAGACCACCCTTAATGCCACCCCTAATATAAAATCTTTTTTTTCTACAATAAAATATGGAAATATCTCGATAATTTTTACTATATAAACTCATACTAGATATAAGACATTTAAAAAAAATAAAACCAACCCTCTAAATGCATAAAAAAACTACATCTGACGCAACCCTTAAAATTAAATATTTAATTGTGGCTCAGACATTGCGAACACCCCGCTAATTTTTATTGTAAAAGTACCTTTTGATATAAAGGTATTTTTTGAAACTAAAATTAACACTCTACGTGCATCGGAGACCACCCTTAACGCCACCCCTAATATAAAATAATTTTTTTCTACAATAAAATATGGAAATACCTCGTTAATTTTTACTGAACAAACACACACTAGATATAAAACATTTAAAAAAAATAAAACCAACCCTCTAAATGCATAAAAAAACTACATCTGACGCAACCCTTAAAATTAAATATTTTATTGGGGCTCAGATGTTGCGAACACCCCGCTAATTTTTATTGTAAAAGTACCTTTTGATATAAAGGAATTTTTTGAAACTAAAATTAACACTCTACGTGCATCGGAGACCACCCTTAACGCCACCCCTAATATAAAATAATTTTGTTCTACAATAAAATATGGAAATACCTCGTTAATTTTTACTGAAAAAACACACACTAGATATAAGACATTTAAAAAAATTAAAACCAACCCTCTAAGTATATCAGAAACTAAATCTGGCACAACCCTTAAAATTAAATATTTTATTGTGGCTCAGACATTGCGAACACCCCGCTAATTTTTATTGTAAAAGTACCTTTTGATATTAAGGTATTTTTTGAAACCATAATCAACACTCTACGTGCATCGGAGACCACCCTTAACGCCACCCCTAATATAAAATCTTTTTTTTCTACAATAAAATATGGAAATACCTCGATAATTTTTACTATATAAACTCATACTAGATATAAGACATTAAAAAAAATAAAACCAAGCCTCTAAATGCATAAAAAAACTACATCTGACGCAACCCTTAAAATTAAATATTTAATTGTGGCTCAGACATTGCGAACACCCCGCTAATTTTTATTGTAAAAGTACCTTTTGATATAAAGGTATTTTTTGAAACTAAAATTAACACTCTACGTGCATCGGAGACCACCCTTAACGCCACCCCTAATATAAAATAATTTTTTTCTACAATAAAATATGGAAATACCTCGTTATTTTTTACTGAAAAAACACACACTAGATATAAGACATTTAAAAAAATTAAAACCAACCCTCTAAGTATATCAGAAACTAAATCTGGCACAACCCTTAAAATTAAATATTTTATTGGGGCTCAGATGTTGCGAACACCCCGCTAATTTTTATTGTGAAAGTACCTTTTGATATTAAGGTATTATTTGAAACCATAATCAACACTCTACGTGCATCGGAGACCACCCTTAACGCCACCCCTAATATAAAATCTTTTTTTTCTACAATAAAATATGGAAATACCTCGATAATTTTTACTATATAAACTCATACTAGATATAAGACATTTAAAAAAAATAAAACCAACCCTCTAAATGCATAAAAAAACTACATCTGACGCAACCCTTAAAATTAAATATTTAATTGTGGCTCAGACATTGCGAACACCCCGCTAATTTTTATTGTGAAAGTACCTTTTGATATAAAGGTATTTTTTGAAACTAAAATTAACACTCTACGTGCATCGGAGACCACCCTTAACGCCACCCCTAATATAAAATCTTTTTTTTCTACAATAAAATATGGAAATACCTCGATAATTTTTACTATATAAACTCATACTAGATATAAGACATTTAAAAAAAATAAAACCAACCCTCTAAATGCATAAAAAAACTACATCTGACGCAACCCTTAAAATTAAATATTTTATTGGGACTCAGATGTTGCGAACACCCCGCTAATTTTTATTGTAAAAGTACCTTTTGATATTAAGGTAATTTTTGAAACCATAATCAACACTCTACGTGCATCGGAGACCACCCTTAACGCCACCCCTAATATAAAAAAAAAATTTCTACAATAAAATATGGAAATACCTCGTTAATTTTTACTGAACAAACACACACTAGATATAAAACATTTAAAAAAAATAAAACCAACCCTCTAAATGCATAAAAAAACTACATCTGACGCAACCCTTAAAATTAAATATTTAATTGTAGCTCAGACATTGCGAACACCCCGCTAATTTTTATTGTAAAAGTACCTTTTGATATAAAGGTATTTTTTGAAACTAAAATTAACACTCTACGTGCATCGGAGACCACCCTTAACGCCACCCCTAATATAAAATAATTTTTTTCTACAATAAAATATGGAAATACCTCGTTAATTTTTACTGAAAAAACACACACTAGATATAAGACATTTAAAAAAATTAAAACCAACCCTCTAAGTATATCAGAAACTAAATCTGGCACAACCCTTAAAATTAAATATTTTATTGGGGCTCAGATGTTGCGAACACCCCGCTAATTTTTATTGTAAAAGTACCTTTTGATATTAAGGTATTTTTTGAAACCATAATCAACACTCTACGTGCATCGGAGACCACCCTTAACGCCACCCCTAATATAAAATCTTTTTTTTCTACAATAAAATATGGAAATACCTCGTTAATTTTTACTGAACAAACACACACTAGATATAAAACATTTAAAAAAAATAAAACCAACCCTCTAAATGCATAAAAAAACTACATCTGACGCAACCCTTAAAATTAAATATTTTATTGGGGCTCAGACATTGCGAACACCCCGCTAATTTTTATTGTAAAAGTACCTTTTGATATAAAGGTATTTTTTGAAACTAAAATTAACACTCTACGTGCATCGGAGACCACCCTTAACGCCACCCCTAATATAAAATAATTTTTTTCTACAATAAAATATGGAAATACCTCGTTAATTTTTACTGAACAAACACACACTAGATATAAGACATTTAAAAAAATTAAAACCAACCCTCTAAGTATATCAGAAACTAAATCTGGCACAACCCTTAAAATTAAATATTTTATTGGGGCTCAGATGTTGCGAACACCCCGCTTATTTGTATTGAAAAAGTACCTTTTGATATTAAGGTATTTTTTGAAACTAAAATTAACACTCTACGTGCATCGGAGACCACCCTTAACGCCACCCCTAATATAAAATAACTTTTTTCTACAATAAATATGGAAATACCTCGTTAATTTTTACTGAAAAAACACACACTAGATATAAGACATTTAAAAAAAATAAAACCAACCCTCTAAAAGCATAAAAAACTACATCTGACGCAACCCTTAGAATTAAATACTTTATTGTGCGAACACCCCGCCAGATTTAGTTTCTGATATACTTAGAGGGTTGGTTTTAATTTTTTTAAATGTCTTATATCTAGTATGAGTTTATATAGTAAAAATTATCGAGGTATTTCCATATTTTATTGTAGAAAAAAAAGATTTTATATTAGGGGTGGCGTTAAGGGTGGTCTCCGATGCACGTAGAGTGTTGATTATGGTTTCAAAAAATACCTTAATATCAAAAGGTACTTTCACAATAAAAATTAGCGGGGTGTTCGCAACATCTGAGCCCCAATAAAATATTTAATTTTAAGGGTTGTGCCAGATTTAGTTTCTGATATACTTAGAGGTTTGGTTTTAATTTTTTTAAATGTCTTATATCTAGTGTGTGTTTGTTCAGTAAAAATTAACGAGGTATTTCCATATTTTATTGTAGAAAAAAAGATTTTATATTAGGGGTGGCGTTAAGGGTGGTCTCCGATGCACGTAGAGTGTTGATTATGGTTTCAAAAATTACCTTCATATCAAAAGGTACTTTTACAATAAAAATTAGCGGGGTGTTCACAACATCTGAGTCCCAATAAAATATTTAATTTTAAGGGTTGCGTCAGATGTAGTTTTTTTATGCATTTAGAGGCTTGGTTTTATTTTTTTTAAATGTCTTATATCTAGTATGAGTTTATATAGTAAAAATTATCGAGGTATTTCCATATTTTATTGTAGAAAAAAAAGATTTTATATTAGGGGTGGCGTTAAGGGTGGTCTCCGATGCACGTAGAGTGTTGATTATGGTTTCAAAAAATACCTTAATATCAAAAAGTACTTTCACAATAAAAATTAGCGGGGTGTTCGCAACATCTGAGCCCCAATAAAATATTTAATTTTAAGGGTTGTGCCAGATTTAGTTTCTGATATACTTAGAGGGTTGGTTTTAATTTTTTTTAAATGTCTTATATCTAGTGTGTGTTTGTTCAGTAAAAATTAACGAGGTATTTCCATATTTTATTGTAGAAAAAAAGATTTTATATTAGGGGTGGCGTTAAGGGTGGTCTCCGATGCACGTAGAGTGTTGATTATGGTTTAAAAAATTACCTTAATATCAAAAGGTACTTTTACAATAAAAATTAGCGGGGTGTTCACAACATCTGAGTCCCAATAAAATATTTAATTTTAAGGGTTGCGTCAGATGTAGTTTTTTTATGCATTTAGAGGGTTGGTTTTATTTTTCTTAAATGTCTTATATCTAGTATGAGTTTATATAGTAAAAATTATCGAGGTATTTCCATATTTTATTGTAGAAAAAAAAGATTTTATATTAGGGGTGGCGTTAAGGGTGGTCTCCGATGCACGTAGAGTGTTGATTATGGTTTCAAATAATACCTTAATATCAAAAGGTACTTTCACAATAAAAATTAGCGGGGTGTTCGCAACATCTGAGCCCCAATAAAATATTTAATTTTAAGGGTTGCGTCAGATGTAGTTTTTTTATGCATTTAGAGGGTTGGTTTTATTTTTTTTAAATGTTTTATATCTAGTGTGTGTTTGTTCAGTAAAAATTAACGAGGTATTTCCATATTTTATTGTAGAAAAAAATTATTTTATATTAGGGGTGGCGTTAAGGGTGGTCTCCGATGCACGTAGAGTGTTAATTTTAGTTTCAAAAAATACCTTTATATCAAAAGGTACTTTTACAATAAAAATTAGCGGGGTGTTCGCAATGTCTGAGCCACAATTAAATATTTAATTTTAAGGGTTGCGTCAGATGTAGTTTTTTTATGCATTTAGAGGGTTGGTTTTATTTTTTTTAAATGTCTTATATCTAGTATGAGTTTATATAGTAAAAATTATCGAGATATTTCCATATTTTATTGTAGAAAAAAAAGATTTTATATTAGGGGTGGCATTAAGGGTGGTCTCCGATGCACGTAGAGTGTTGATTATGGTTTCAAAAAATACCTTAATATCAAAAGGTACTTTTACAATAAAAATTAGCGGGGTGTTCGCAACATCTGAGCCCCAATAAAATATTTAATTTTAAGGGTTGTGCCAGATTTAGTTTCTGATATACTTAGAGGGTTGGTTTTAATTTTTTTAAATGTCTTATATCTAGTGTGTGTTTTTTCAGTAAAAATTAACGAGGTATTTCCATATTTTATTGTAGAACAAAATTATTTTATATTAGGGGTGGCGTTAAGGGTGGTCTCCGATGCACGTAGAGTGTTAATTTTAGTTTCAAAAAATACCTTTATATCAAAAGGTACTTTTACAATAAAAATTAGCGGGGTGTTCGCAATGTCTGAGCCACAATAAAATATTTAATTTTAAGGGTTGGGCCAAATGTAGTTTCTGATGCATTTAGAGGGTTGGTTTTGGTTTCATAAATCACCAAAAAATCAAAACGTATTTTATAAATAAAAATAAGTAGAGTGTTTACGTATTTTTTATTTAAAATTAAACAAGTTGACTCTTATCATTGAGGGTGGTTTTCGATGAACTTGAAGGGATGGTTTTGATTTAAAAAAATGTCTTATGTCTAGTAAGTGTTCTTGCAATAAAAATAAGCGGGGTTATTCATATTTTTAGTGTAGAAAAAAAATATTTAATGTTAGGGATGGCGGTAGGGGTGGCTTCCGATGCACTTAGAGGGTTGGTTTTTTAATTTTTAAATTTCTCTAAGTAAAAGTCATTTTTGGTTAAAAAATTAGCGGGGTGTTCGCATTAACAAGTGCAGAATACACAATTTCAATAATAAGGGTTGTCCTGGGGGTAGTTTCCAATCAAGTTAGGGGGTTGATTTTTTTTTTAATGAGTTCGCCACACTCAAATTACTAAAATATGACATAATTAGCGGGGTGTATTAATTCTTTCCTGGTTAAAAAATGTTTTTAAAATATTTAAAAATATTTCGACTATTTCGTTCATTGAACGTTCAGTTCTTCAAGTACATTTTAAATTGCATTTAATAGGTACCTAACCAGACAAATATTTAACAGAATTGATTAGGTAGTGCAATAAGATGAAAATAAACTTACAAACTCAATTTTCACGTTGATTTACAGTTCTAAATGAGTTTTAGTCCTTAATAATATCCGAGAAAATCAATATCTTTATCGGGTGTCTCGTCAAAGCAGAATTGCAGTTTGCTCTAAATTTAATATGTTTCATATATTTAAATATGACATGTATCTCAATTTAAAAAATATATTTTCCACTAACTTTGGAAATATTTAACTTATTATAATAGTTCTGATACAAAATATATTTTAAAAATAATCTTTTACTCATTATTATACAAATAAACAATACCAATATAGCTTCTTATAGAACGTTTATAACTAACTGAATAAGAAATTTAATTATAAAGTTTCAATTCATATACGACGAGCAAGAAGCAGTCAACATCTTGATGTAAACAGTTGTAAACTAATTCTACGTGAACATGCACTTGTACAATTGAGAATATTACACGCTTAACTCAAGCAAAAAGGGTGACCAACATCGTTATGCATGCAATAACTACGTTTTTATTAATACATGTTTCTAATCTTCTTATTTAACTAAATAACATTATTTATTATTATATAGGTACCAAATTCTCGTTATATTCTCTATGGATTGTACACAGATTTATGAACATTTTGCAAAAATCCATAGACAATATATCTATCAGAAATACTAGTGTACCTTATTAGTAGATTCACCAGAAAATCCTGAAAGTTCGATGAGTAATACGTTTGTACGCTCACTAATAAAGTAATTAATCATTTGTACAATAAACAGTACTTAAAATGACATTTACTGTTACTACAATTGAATTCAATTATTATTAAACAACATCAGTCACATATTAATATGATCTGAAGTCAATGTAATAGAAGCGATAAATGTATTCATACATGTTTGTATATCTAAATCAAATTACAACTTGGGTTCATTTCAATGTTGTGAACCATGACCTGGCACATTGTCCAATATGCCAAACCATTATAAATCACAGCAGTTATCAAACTTTATCAAGTACATATATTCAATTGAAATTTGATCAACCAAAACTAAAGAACTAATGAAGTATGGATACGCAGTTTTTTAACAGTTAATTAAGTATCTGTAGAAATAATAATAAATAGTGTTTTATCTATTTTTTTAATCCTCTAATTATCTATTAATTTACTGAAAATAGCTTCGAATTATCTAAAATACTTCAATTTTCAAACGTATGTTGATATATTTTGGATTTTTATAAAAATTAGTTAATGAAAAATTAAATTGTTTTTTTTTCTTCTTCATGAATTTTGATCTGATGTCAGCTTTTTTAGATAATTCCTTCGTGGTTGTTTATTATTTAGAGAATATATTGTGTTTCTGAGCACAGAAACACAAGACAAAATGTAAAGTTGCTAATGAGCCATTCATGGCAGATAGATATTAACAGGGTAGTCGAGATTATTGAAATATTTTGATTTTAGCATTTCGAATAAAAGATGTGTTTTTGTGGGTATAGCTGGCGGAGTTTTTTAATAATAATTTTATTATTTAGATTGATTTTATACTTACTTTTAATAGAAACAGTATTATTATAGTTTTGATGAGATAACAACATTTAATTGCAATGTCTGTAAATTTGTTATGATTTTCATTGAACAACAGTTTTGATTAATAAATATAGACGTGCCCATTTTTTTGAATAAATGCGCTTTAAATGGGGCATTACTTATTATTTTTAATTCTTATTATATTGGAAACTTTGTGATATTGATAGAAAAAGACTTTTAAGTTGAAATTAATATTATGTCTACAATTTATTGATAAATTAGCTAAATGACAATGTACCGCTGCAGAAAAATGGTTTTAAGGGTCATTGATCATGTCATATTTGTTGATTCTAGGAATCGAACGATAATTTCGTTTGTTAGGATCGATTTAGATCAATAAACTGTTGAATAATAGCGTATTTTACTGTCAGTTTTGCCATTTTAATTGAAATTATTGAATTCGTGGAATTGTAGTTGAATGAATTAGGTTGTTATGTGTATAGAGGTTATTTTTAACTTTTATTTATTACTTCTATAGAAAATAGTCGAATGAGAAATATCATTACATCCACAATTTGGTAATATGAGAATATAAACAAGGTTTTCACGTGGCGTTTTGTGTGAAATGAAAAGTTTTAATAAATGATTCTAAACATTATTTCAACTGTTTTATCTTCGCTTTCATTCGTTTCTTTCGTCAAGTATATATATTGCACTGAGGATGATAATCGACTTTAAATTACACAACCCGCCATATGATTTAATTCAATTTATCATGACATAAAATGTCACCGTTCATCTGTTTTTCACAGATGTTCTTCATACTTACTTTCAATAATATTTCGCAAAATTTGACCTATGGTTTTTGTATTGTTTGAATAATTTTGTTTTTGTTCAAAACATTTGTTTGGGAACTAATTACGCAATCCATTTGTAAACTAATTAAAACTAAATTAATTTGAGTTTTAAATAAAGTTTTAATTAATTTTTTGTATAAATATAGTAGGTATTTTTTTATTATTATTATGGATGGCCAGATAAAATTAATCTTTAGGTATGTATGTACATATGTATGTATAAAAAAATTATAAGAGGTCACTTCATTTTTTATTGGTAAAGTACATTAAAAAATACGTTGAATTTATTTTGAAGTGTTTGTTGTTAAAAATACTGGTTATGTATTTGGACTGTAAACTTGTTTGTTTGTTTATTTGTAGATGATATGAAACTAGGCTTAGGTTCGTCTCGTTTTATCAACATTTAAATGATTTCGGTCTCGTTTGAGTTCTCATATTTTCTTAAGGTTCCATGAAAACAACGCATAAAAACACCTGCATAAATAGAGTAATAGAAATTACTTCATTTTTTTTTTTTAGTTTTTCTACCATTTCTTCTAATCGCGTAAATGGGGGGACTACTGTGCATAACTGTACATATATTGGTATGTATATATGAGCCAGATAATAATTAAGTTATTGAAACTGGGTATTTATACTATATCACATTTACAACTAACTTAAGATAGATATTCTGTTTATAAAACTATCAATTTTTATGACTAAAAATGATATTGATTATTTAAATTCTGAAGAGTCATTATTTTGTTAATAATGTTTGCATTTATAAACAGAGTAATTAATTTTTTTAAATAAATTTGCTCAATAAGTGATTAAAACATGTAAGATCATATTGCAAAATGTAACTGAGGCAAGCAAAATGTGCACATCTACGAGTAAAAATAATTTACTTATGATATCAAAGTGAGAATACATAAACACATACCTACATAAATAATAATTATAGCTGTGTTGTATTTACAGTGCATATATTATTAGATTAAATTACTGAACATTTCGCCATTTGTTATAAACTGCAATGAAAATCTTCAATTTCCTAATAACGTTTATTGCACCGTATGACGAAACGTTGGTCGATAAAACATCCAGAAATAATTTAACAGTTCTAGAAAATAAATATTACAATTCATTTTGATTGAAGGTAATAAATATGAATATAAATATGTCGCAGCCGGCTCTGGTTTCCAGCTGTAGTTATTCAGTTGATTGTCCTATAGACGAGTTAATATAATAATCAACATTCAGATGACAGCTTGAAGTTGAGCCATTCATAGATGTGGTCCAAACTGTAAGATATATTAAAGTGAATCAAACAATACATACTGCATGCATATTATAGTAGTATGAAATCGTATTTCATACTGTTATCTGTTTTGATATTAATTCATTAATTAATATGAGGTTGATTATGATTAAAGTAATCAAATGATTTGATTTTGAAAACTGTACACTGAAAAAAGTTTATGTTAATTTTTAACATGAAAAATATGTTAACGGGAGGACGAAATTGATCCTAGAAATTTTTAACACCCGACATGGTAAAATTTAAAAGAACGTCTACTACAATTCAATATACTGTATTACTGTATAGTAGTTTCTATGACGGCGATAGGCCAGATATGAAAAGTAATATAGAAACATAGTAAACTTTTATGTGAATGTACGTGAAATTTTCATATGCAAGAAATTAAATTAAAGAATAGCGTATATTACTTTTTCAGAGTAAATAAATTTTTAATAGGTACTATGTTAAAATTTACCAGTATGTCATTGTAATTTTTCATTTACCTTATTTTAAATTCTAGCGACTTTTCTGTTAATTTTTTTCAGAAGTTGATTCTGTCCTCAGGTTCACAGCATTTTCTGTTAATTTTTGAAAGAATATTCTCTCCGTGTAATGATTCAACATTTGTATTGATTTTACTATTTGCAGCGTGCGCGATGACAGCGCCAACTAATGGGTGGACTTTAGTAGCAACTTGGGTGGACTTTGACGTACTAACAAACAAATAATTTCAATAAAATATCGTAATATATACATTTTAGACGATTATTTATGACTATTAGCTATGTGCACGAAGTCTATTAGCGCCGCTAGCGGGTAATAGAGAAGGATTGAATGGATTTAACTCTATTTTTATCATTGTTTAATATGTTTAATACCGTGAAATTTTTTATTAAACAAATATCATTTAATTTAGCTGTTTGCATATAATGTAAATAGTATAGCATAAAAGGTACGTGAAAATTATTTATTTTGGGTATCTTTTTCTCTTTAATTATGACGTATAATAGAGAAATAATTAATTCGTTTACATTGACAGCATAACCTCAAATTTTGGCGCCGATAATTTTACAATATTGCTCACCACGAACACTCGCATCGATATTATTTCTAACTCCACCCCCTTGCACATAGTCTATAGTGGGATTAACCATGTTGACCTTTCTATTTTCAGTTAAAAACGAGTCTATTAAAAATGACAGTTAGTCCACCCAAAGTGTTATTTTTTGCCACGTTGTGCGCTGTGATCGATTTCGTTTCCCCCACTACCTACTTTGCACGCAGCGAATAAAGAAATTTAAATATTTCAAATATAAAATACAATTTTCATTTTACAATGAATATACCTACCCACGAGATTCGTGACTAGTGGAATTATCCATTTTGACCTCCCTTGAATCCATTTAGACAATTTTCGTAATGATGCTTGTGTGTTTGTTTGTTAGTAGACATTGTACATAACTCTAAAACTAATGTGAAATTTTATATTTAAGATTAATTTTGGACTCAAAAGAAAACTTATTTTTGAAAACTATATTATAACTGGCAAAGGATTTTTACTCTTGTCAATTTTTTAATTTTTCGAATGAATTTTGAAACGGTGCAAATAGAGCGAACATTTTAGATAAAATTTTATTATCTTCGAGTAAAATTTATGTTTTTTTTTTCGTTAGAAATATTTGTTTAAATAAAATAAGAAACTTGTACTCTGTTCATTCTCAGTATGACGTATAAGAAAGTCTCGTCATGGTCATGACAGCATTTTTGTCATGTGATTTTTTATAGTTACAATCTTAAGATAAGTAACAACATTTTTTGCGGTTTTAAAACTAAAACACCGATCCCCGCACAAGTGTATAAAATGTGTATCGAAATTAAAAAATCGTAAACCAATTTTTGAGTGGTTTTGGTATGAATAACCTGTAAAAATCACATCATAAATATTTTGAAACACCTTGAAAAAGGTAAAAAAATGTATATCTATTATTCAAATCAGAATAGGTATTTCATATTTTCAAAACATATATAAAAAATAGGTTCATAACAAAATATCATCGTGGATTTTTCACAGTTCATTATTTTCGATATCTTTTTAGCATAAAATCGGATTTGGATACATTCATGAAATAAGATACGTATTTGTATATAGATTATATTTCACATACGACACATATGTCCATTACTGGACGTTTCATTTATATGATGAAAATTGGAAAGAAGCATATCTCATTCAAGAGCCTGTCATTTTTCCAATAAGCTATATCGATTTTTGTAAATTTCAGGTATACATCGTTACAGTTGTATCGGGGACTGGAAAAGTTCAGAACGAACGCAAAACGTAAATAATAAATATGTAAACTTGTGGTGTAGTAGTGATTTAGTTTTGTTTTATTGGATTGGAAACCTTTTAGAAAATACATATGTTCTAAAGTTCTTTTAATATTTAAGTATATGATATTATAGTAAAACATTGCTTCAGCGAATTAATTGTAGTAAGAAGTGTCCATTGTATATTCACAACAAAACACAGTAAAATAGCAAAAAAAAATATCCGTTAAATAAATAAATTAGGTTTTTGAAACTCGGTCTCGAATTTTACAAGTTACACTCTCGTCTCGATATCGTCGCGAAATTTTAAAACTTACCGATATGATATTGTTATAAGAAGACCACGATTTTCAACTGACTGTTCTTATATTGAGGAAATATTTTTTAATTGTTTATTATTTGGCATTGTTTAAACATACTGCCGGTAAGTTATTATTGATTAATTTTACCTCTGGCTAAGATTACTTAATATTCGAATTGAAATTGCGGCTCGGAAATAAAAATAACGACAAAGCTGCCAATTTATGTTCAAAACAACCAACATGGAATACGAAAAAGTACCAAATTTCATATAAAGAACTTTATCCGTTAAATTATTTCCACCATTTTCGGTGGTTTCTTTTTTATTATTAAAATCTACAATAAACCAAAAAAAATTATTTGATCAAAAATATTCGATCCAGTATGCTACTTTTGATAGTGCAAATAAAGATAGGTCTCGACTGTGTTTACGTTTTTAAACTAACTTAATTGTTTTGACTATTGGATAAAAATGTATTGATTTGTCTCAAAAACGGTATTATTTTATTATATTTATCGGAAAGTATATTAGTATAATAAAACGAGACTTTAACAATTCACACAAATTATTAAACTGCTATCAAAACATCTTGTTTGATCCCAGCTGAATCTTTGTATATGAATTTTAGATGTTCTTTCACTTTAAAGAAAAATTAAATATTTACACAGAAACGGTCCAGCTAGTGTAAATAAAAAATTTATACAAGTCTTGAAAGAAACGTTCAAATTTGATTTGACAGAATATGAAATGTAGAAGAGAGGGGTGGGGGCCAAATAGGAACACAGTACATGCTTTTATTTTAAATACATATCTCTAATTATATCTTACAGCACTTTATGAAATTATAATAAGTATTGTTATGCTACCGATTTTTTTATTTATTTAAAAATTATAAAAACATATTTTTTCTTTTTTCTAATCTTATCTTGCAGCTTTTTTTGTTTTTAACAGATAAGTTTATCATTTATAAACTATTTCTCACTTTAACGGTCCCTGAGTATTATCGAATTAAAAATCGTGTAGGTATCTAGGTAGGTATATATTATTAACAATAACAATTAAAGAATATTTTGATATAAATTAAAATTGATTGATTAATGCAATGTTGAATATCGTACTCTTTGTATCTTTTAAAAATTTCAGTATTAATTATGCTTTGTATGTGTGTTTTTATATTTGAACTAATATCTGGTTATTATAATATATAAAATATATGTGTATACCAATCTTATTCAAAACAACGTCGACATTTTACCTCAAGGAAGTGACAAGATGGTTTTTACTTAAAAATAATATTCAAAAAGTAATATTTCAAAGTAAATAATATTTTTTTGTTTTCTCAATTAAAATTTTTATATAGATAAATACATCGTCATTTTAACGTTAAGAATCTCGAATATATCCTTCTCAGTACTCATATATATGTGTGTAAAATAAAAAGAACATCGAAAAGATTATACAGAATTGCTTTTACGATGGCTCATATCAAACCGAATGCAATTAATAAAAAATAAATTATATGTCATGTTAGGAAAGCAAAATATATCTTGATAGAAAATAAAGTAATAAGTACTAATTGTAAGTACATATATATTTACTTTTAACATTATGTTTATAATAGGAACATATATAGGCAATGGAAATTAATTTTCAATTTGTAAAGTGATGAATCAATTAACTTGATAAAGTAATTTAATTTTCAATATATTCATGAAAGAAAATATTTAACAACTTTGTTAGCGATAAACAAATTATTTCTTGTAAAGTTTTATAACAAGAACTTAATAAATATGTATTACTTTACTATCGAATTTTAATATTCTAAATAATATGTTTAAAATATACAAGTTTGGCATTAATTTGAATCTACTATATTATATTTTTTTAATTTTAATTTTAATAATTAATTTTACTATGGGTCTTTTATTTCACAAAAGGATAGAAAAAAATTACGGTGAATTTTTAGATATGATGATTTAAAAAAAGTATATATTTTTTCAATTAAGGGTAGCTGAATCTATGGGGGTGAGTTTTGGTGCACAAAATTTTCCCAAAGATCTTTGAATAACCGCTTTCATTGATTTTTTATAAAATAATACTTAAATTCAATCTTTTACCTTATTATTGGGGGTGGTTTAGTATTTAAGGGTTAATGCCTACCCTAATCACTTATTTGTGTTTTTTAATACACGATACCATTCTATACAAAGTTTATTAACCATTTTATAAATTTCACAACTGTATCTTTACCTATGTCGTTTGAATTAATTATAATGTAATGTGGTTGCAATAATTAAGGGTAGAAAACGTATTAAAAATAATTGGATTTTATTGAAATTGTAAATTTATATTAACTGTGATTTTTTTAAACAAATTATGAAACATTTTTTTAATTTGCTTCATATCTTCCTATATTTTTGTTGACCTAAACTTAGGGGGTGATACCAAAAAGTAAATAGAATATAATGTTATTAAAATTAATAAGATAGTACCTTAAGGGTGCAAAGAAGTTATACAGATAATAATTACTCTGAATTTTTGTTTTATTTTGGAATAATCACTTTTTAAACTTTTTTTTCAATACTTGAAAATGTAATTTTCCAATTTTCACCACTGTAAGGGTTGCACATCCCCTGTTGATGAAGATACAAAGCTGTAACTTATTGGCCTTTGAAACAACACCACATTAATGATTTATCTGAATTTTCATATAAATATGACATTTTTTAACAAAACTGTGTTACATTGAAAAAGTGTCCCACTAATTGTGACAAGCAGTGTATAATTAAATATATTTTCCTTCGATCATTTTTTTAAACTTATTATCTTATTTAATAAAAAATCTTTTATTCAAATAATCTGGTTTAAATCGATGCAACCCTGAATGAACTATTTTTATTCATACAGTATAAGTTCAAGTTCATACATAGATAGGGCACTGACATCTTTAGTGAATTATTATCGAATATTTCAATAAGCTACCATTTAGTTATGACGGGGTGTTTCCGCTGTTATTAAAGTTTGAACTCAAGCATTCTAACATTCTTAGCATAGTTTAAAAATTATTTTATACATGCAAAGCAAGTTTTATTAAATATATTTAAAATGCATATTTCGTCACATATGTGTGTGTAAATATTCAGCCAGGCTAAAGTTTTCTGTGTGCAATCTACAAGATAAACGAAAAGTAGCATGAGTTTGAGAAAAAGTATGTGAAGATAGAAAATTTTAGGAAACAGTTCGTTTCTGATAACACAAAAAACACTACAAAAGTTTTGTTTGTGTTTTTGTTTTCAGCGGGATGTATTTAATTGAAATGCTTTTAATTAACTTACTTCTTTATTTACAGGATTTATTTAATTATTTATGCTACCTATAAATGTCGTTGATTTTATATAAAAATTATACCTGTTTTTTATGATTATAGCTCAAAAACGTAGGCACTTTTTTTCATAATTGTATTTTTTGATACGTATATTCTTTATCTATGTCGGTTATTTATGTGGTCATTTTTATACAACTCTCAGTCTCTAGGTATACGTCATGTCTTTTGTATTGGGATTTTTGTGTTGCAATAATATCCGGAAATGATTAATCATATGTGTGTTCATATATTTCTTATCAAAATTTCAAATTAACTTACTATTCAAACAAAATTATTGATTAAGGTCCGTAATAGAAAAGTTATGATACAGTGAGACTTATACACTCAAATGTCAATTAGTTATCGATCATCATGGAACCATATTATTGTATATAACGCAGTTACTCGCGCGGTGTATTTTATACACCACATAAAAAAAGCTAGTTTTTGGGAATTTTGAAGGTATTATATTAATTTTTTTAGCCCAGTTCATATTATGTACTATTTATTTTTGAGGAACTAAGAAAAATTTCTTAAAATTAAGGATAAGAACGAAAAACTAACCAAAATAAATCTAAAAAAGTACATAAAACTGTTCAATATTTATCATGCAATAAATTGGACAACAAAAATTTGATTTTTGTTGGTAAATTTTCTAATTTTGCTTTTTTGTCTTCCATCAGCAGCATCGCTAATGTCTTTAAAAACGCAGTTCTTTGCTTAGTAGGCTGCTATTTGTGCGTTAACACCACCTACATTTAGTAAGTGAAAAATTAATACATACTGCTACAATCCTCAAATTTTGACTGCCGGATTCCTATCACATTCTAAACTGACTAAACAAAGGTTAGGTGGGGGTGTACAGTCTCACAAAAATATATACATTTAGTAATCGCAGAAAATGCGTTGCTGGTATACAAAATACACCAGCGCAAGTAACTAAGAGTTAACCATCTATATTAAAGATGTTAATTTTAATTTCGAATAATTCCCTACTCATTGCCAACCCCAGAAATGCAAACTACGGGCAAAATAAATACTGAGTAATAAAAATCCATATCCGAAACAATTTCATATCCGTAACCGATATGTTATAGATATCCCTAACAACCTTATAAGTATAAATATAAAATTATACATATTAAATCGTATATAGATTATTAAACTCATTTTGGTGACAAAAGACGAAACTAAAATGCAAAGATAATTGAATAAACAGGTTTGTCACTTACTTAGTTTACAAAAATAAAACACTTATTACATGATGTATTATACTGTAAATGTACTGAAACAAGCACTCCATATCATCTAAGCCTAAAGGTGAATATAATTTTACTGTTGACGTCATTTAAATGCAAATTATGATACCACCATAAAATGATAATTCTATTTATAAACTTTTCTTACACTGGTAAACAGTATAAAATACGTCTGTACGTGTATTGTATGCACATGTAATCGTACTTACTTTTTACAAGTGTTTGCAATAATTAGAGTCAATTAGAGTATCACGAATTGATAAATACGTTTGTTGGATTTTTATAAATTCTCCTATATTTGTAGGTAATGGGGAGTTGTAACAACTTTCTTGATTTTATTTGAAAAATTTTGAAAAGCAAATTTTTGTTTATTTTATATTTTAATATTTTTTTAGATTAATTAAAAAGACTAAATGGAAAATTTTCAGTTCTATTTTTATAAAAATTATCAAACCTGTAGTTTGATAATTTTCCCGTTTGAATAAATTTTCGAAAATTCATGCGAAATTTTAAGTTGACATAAAAAATTACGTTTACCTGTTCATACCTATAAATTATTAGTATATTAGTGTGGGATGACGGCACAACACTCTGTGAACCTTTATTGTTTGTATAAATATTTTTATTATTTTATGTGGAAAAACCTACTGCATTGTTTTCCGCATAGTTTTTAGTAGATACCTACTTACTTCAATAAGTTATAATTTTGTCAATAGATTTCTTAGAAGTAATAAAGTTCTTTATTTACATATTACAAAAAAATTATTCAATAAAGTAAAAATTAAAATTAATAAATTGCCATTTACGGATTTAAAAATGACTATACTAAATTATGTTCAAACATGTTCATTAAATCAGCTACTTTAATGTTAACAAAAGCTAATACCAGCGTTAAAAGGATTGATCAAACTGTTTTCCATTAATAAGCAATTGTGGCAATAAGATGAAAATTTCATTTACTTAACAAATAAACCCAACGTGATATTCTGAGAAGTAAATTCTTGTTTATATTATGTTATGCCTAACTTACGAATTGATAAAACAGATATGGTTTATATCAACGGGTAACCCATTTATGAATTATTTTAATTACGATATTAGATTTAATTTCAATTCTACGAAGTTTATTAATACCTATGCTTTTTAGTACAAAAATTCCCCTATTGTTGATAAAGCACTCCAAGCACAATATGAATGAATTATAGATAAGTACCCTAATCAAGAGCGCGCGTTAATTAATGATAAAATCAAATCAACTATAGTTTTTTTTGATACCTTATAAAGCTTGTATTTAAATAATTGCAAACTGCAATATAAATAATTATTTTCTCAATGAAAGGTTAATTTAAAAAAAGTATATTACATGTATAAAAGCTGCAAAGATGAATGAATATAAACGACCTAGTTATAATCATTTCAAAACATAGAAAATATACATAACTGTTAGCATTTAGCATACTTATCTACTTTTTTATTAAAAACATTTTACAGCGAAATATGTAAAATCATCCTTTATATCAAATATCTCTACAGCTGTGACAATTTTAATATAATATGTCAGATTGTATATCTTCAGTCTAAATGTTGCATTCACATAAATTGTTTTCATTTAAGTGCTTTTATATTTGTAAATGTGTATTATATGCTATGCAAATTCCATGTGTTATTTGTTGTACTTTATAATATCTATTCTGTCAAAACAATTTCTGCAAACGTAAATTAGTCTTTATAGTCGAGTCAATGAAGGTTTTTATTTCGGAACCCTCAGAAACAGCACCGATTTTGATGAATTTTTTTTAATGTTCGTTATACCAAACTATTTTAACAAAATATTCTTAATCAGCGACCCTCAAAATCCCTTCAAGTAAAAATTTTTCGTTGAAAATCGGTCTTAATAAACGAAATCAGTAAATTATACAAATTTTCAAAATTAGGGGGGGGGGGGTAAATCCGACGGCTCGAATGTTTCTGATTTCAAATAGTATGCTATAACGAACGTTTAAAAAAATCATCAAAATCGGTGCTGATTCTGAGGGTTCCGGAGTTTTGGCCATTTTCGAGCTTCATTGACTCGACTATTATTATGAAATACAAAAAAAAAATTTTACTGGTTTTCTTAATTAAAATATTTATTTTGCAATGAAAACCATAAAATATATTTTCTTCGAAATATATATTTATTATTGTGTTTATTAATTGTACTTAATAATATAATGTTTTTTGTTTTCAGGTTAGTACGAGGTTTTTATTTTTGAAAATCAGCTCTAAATATCGGTATGTCGCTTGTAATCTATTTTGTTTTCAAAAAAAGTATTCGTTACGCGTAAATATTTTCAAGTTACAAAAATATATTTAAAAATAATCCTTTCAAAACATGATAAAAATTGTATACACTATAACTTTCTTTGCCAAATGTTAATGATATATTTCTTGATAATTAATAAAAAATAAAACAGATAAAAAGTGTTTTCTCTGCATATTTGTATATTTTTTATTAAGAATATTTTTTTTATATATAATAAATTTGTCTTTTGAGACCTGTTGGTCTCTTTTAGCCAGATTTAAACGTTTTCTTGTATTAAGAAATTTTAAATAAAATAAAAACTACATCCTTTTTCATACATCATATATGTAGATGTAGGTATGTTTGCCCGTATAAGAAAGTAAAAATAATAGAAAACATATCTTTAAAATAAAGAAAATATATTTTTGTTTAAAATTAAGTACTTACACAGTGTATTGATCTCTATTATTATCTGTTCCAAAAATAAATCCACTTAATCGATTGCAAAACAAAAAAGAAACCTAATATTATTCATTTTATAAACCGCTTATTAAATGCACTCTCCATTTTCTCTGTAATTACATTTTGGAAAAAAAATAATTGCATATCATAAGCCAATCGATTTACTAACCCTCTGTAATAAAAAGTTGTTCGCCACTGGTTTAAACATTTATACAGTTTTGATTGACTATGCTCTTTAAATTGATGTGTCATGTTATATTTGTTTTATATTTATATATGTTAACTATGTGGATCTGCCTACATATCAAATTAATAATTGAAATTCTGAGAATCGTAATTAATTTTGTTTATATTTGTCTGAATTTAAGAATTATCTCAAAGGTGGTTCCACGCCTCAGGCAAATATTTTATTTTATTTTTAGTTATTTTCATGTTAACTTAATTGCCTTTATATTTTTTTCTTTAAGAAAAATCAAATGTAGCTGTCATTTTTATCTTATTGTAATAACGCAGATAATAAATATCGGTATGGAGAACCATACATGACTTCCATGTTCTATAATATCTTTCAAAATAGATAATTGTTAATATAAAACTCACCTTTGTGTTATAAATAATAGTTTTCTAATATTCTAATGTCAGTTGTAGAATAGACATTTTTGTAAAATAATAATTATCTGACATTTGAATTTAACTGCGCTTGTTTCCATGGCAACATGAATTTATTAGTATCTAAAATTAAAATTTTGAGGGTGGTTTTCACCCCTTCAGTGGCTATCTAAGCACGTTTATGAAATAAGTGCCCCTTAGATTGGATTGAACTACAAGTGTACCAAGTCTTATCAAAATTGGTGAGATAATAATCACTTTTCAGACGATAATAGGTACAAAATTTCGAATATTTCGGAAACCCCTAATCCGATTAGCACCAAAATCAATAGGTCTGGAGTACTCACTGAGGCAAACATTTTCCCCAAAAATAATTCAAATCGGTGCATATCTACAGTAGTTATCGTACACGGAAGAAAATTCTACATCCAGACACACACACAGACACACGCACAGCCGCCATGCGGAAATTAACTTTTCTTTACGTTTTGAAGTTAGTACAATCAGAATCTGCTTTTTTTTTTCGGACATGATTTTTTGATGGTATTACAATACTTCCATTTCTTCGAACATGGAAGTAAAAACAGTTTTTACTATGTACATTTATAGGACGAATAAATAACTGGCAATCTTGGATTTTTACAACCAATAATTTCGTCTGGATCTCATTTCGTCAACAATTATATTGCACGTGAACTGAGACCAAATGATTAGAATTAAAACATAATAAGAAAGAGGGGGGGGGGGGCATACCTAGGGGTTGGTAAAACTGGCCTTGGCTTGGGGCTCAGGAAGAGGGAAATCGGCCAAATGGAGGCGCCAAGTTTAAACTACCAACTGTAGGTATAATAATTACTTACTACTAAATAATTTAACCCTTTGTAGTTCCATGTGACATTTCTGTAACAAACCTCAATAATCCCGCTAATATACGTACTAAATATATTTAGTTCATTCAAATATGTGTAACACTACTGTAACATACCACTGAATAACTTAGTATCAAGTAAAATTCACAGATGGCATAACCTATTGACTTACGTATTATTACGTAAACATTGGCAGTAAGACAGGACCAGATCCGGTTATTGACCGATTTAGGTAGAAAAAAGAATACGTTGTAAGTTTCCCCAGTGTATGGCGTTTCACAAACAATTTGCGAAAAATGCGGAGTAGCATTATGCTACAACAAACTAAATAATTGTTTCAAATCCTGCATTACGACATCAGTGTTTTTTACGATTATCTCACAATATGTCATCCAAAAAAATTCAAATAAATAATTAAAAATAAATATTTTAATATTGTCTCTTTATCAACATAATTTAAATTTTTAAGATCTTGAGCTACAAATGGTTAAATAATAGGCGACAAAAAAAGATAACTTCTGAACCGAAAAAAAGTATCTTTGTCTCTTCGTCTTAAATGTATAAATTATTGATAATAAAAGAAGATCATCTTTACTTTCATCTTCTAGATACTAATTTAATGAAATTATAAAGCAATTACAAATAAAATGTTATTAAAGCTTTATATTAGCTACTAGCGGCATCCCGCGGCTTCGCTCGCGTAAATTTCGAAACTAATTAGAACCCTCTATACGTAATAGGGGATGACATATAACATTTTTTTATATTGATTTTTATTCATTACTTATAAAAAAACGTAAATATCCCGGAACTTAGTTAAAAAATGTAAAAACTAACCCCCGTCTACTCTCGCCATTAGGGGTTGAATATCGAATTCTTTTATTGCAGATTAAATCCATCTTAGTCCTCGTCGAGCTTTCATTTTTTATTGAATATTAATTTGTCCGAATTTACTTTAATATCATGAACAGTTATTATTTTTATTCCCATATAGGGGTTGAATTTTCGTAACTGCGATATTTGTCTTGTAGAGTACCTACTTGTGCCATGTTTCATTCGGTGAATACAAAAAAAATATTTTACAAATTTTACCGCCCCCCTAACACCTTGGGGGTTAAATTTTGGGAAATGCTGAAATAATCGTTTCACTTTTTTGTGAAGTGGGTGCTTACATCATAAAAGGAAGGCACCTACGAAATTTCACGATTCTAGGTCCAGGGGTTTAGGCTGTACGTTGATATATGAGTGTGAGTGAGTGATGCCCGATTTCTTCTAGAAACCTGGTACCTTCTATGGTACCTGGTCTTTATCGAATGGATAAATGTAGTTTATCTCCGGCTATTGACTAATTACATGTTTTTATGTTTACTTAAAGTTGGTACTGGTCTTATGTCTAGTTTTTTTAAGTATATTTCCAGTTTCGGGGTTGGATACACTGGTTGTCAAATTTAAAAATATACATGTTCTGTAGTATTATATTTTAAGGTTATAAATATATATGTACATATATAATAATATGATTAAACACACAAAAAGTATAACAAGAACTAAATATTTACAAGGAATAAAAAAGGCAATGAACTTTACAACTTTTGGAAATGACGTTTCTTGTCTGACATTATTTTAATTATCATTGTAAACAAAAAACTGACTTCAATTCTTTACATCAAAAAAACAAGGGAGATTATCACTCAAATATACAATTCATTGCACATAACAAAACAAATATCATTGAACACACTACAATGTAAGTATAAAAATTACATCAATCCACACTTCTTTATAATAAAAACAAATTCATAAATTTTAGATTGAAATGTATGCCTGTCAAGTATTTTATAAAACTGAAATTGATAATTAAATAAGAAAATGCCTTCAAACTGTGATTTGTACTAGGCAATAATTCATTCGACTAAAGTGTTTTATTGCAATGCTAAAAATATGCACTGGTACGTACAAATTTTTCTCGATTCATTTATTACGGAGACCATATACATATTCATTTTTAACATAAAAGTAAATAAAATTAAATACATTATTAAAATGAAACTTTTATTTTTTCCAGATGTCACATACATGTATAATACACAAATAATTGAAATCACCAGCATATGACGTTACGTTAACCATGATTTTGCTTGACTGTTCTACGGTAGCTCCTAAAAAATACACACACATAAGTAATAACATAATACATACAAAACAGTTGAATTATTATAATTGTTAATAATACATACATGTATCAAACTCAACAATTTTTTTTATAAAATTATAATCTGTTAACATAATAACACGTTAATTATGTAATTTAATTTAAATTATTTTTTTTAAATAAATCTTATTAATTATGTTGCATTTGTTTTAATACATCTATCATAAATATATAATATAATATTAATTAATCTTACCTTCGAATAATAAATTATTTTGTTCCGATAAAAATTTCCTCGCGATAAAGTTATTTTATTTCAGGCCGATTGAAAAGTGCTGTTTCTTTTTTAACGTTGTTTGAACTTTCATTATTATTATATGAAGGAACTCTTCTGATGACACTGAATTCATTCTAATTCCTATTAAAATTACATATTTATATTATAATATTTCAAGCATGCATAACGCATAAGTAATATGAATTATAACAATGGCATTTGAAACTTACCCTTTTAAAAATTCATTTTAAATACATTACTGGACACGGAACTGTTTTCAATTTACTTCAAAATCAAAAAAACTCGATTATGTAAAAAAAAACTTTGAAAATTGACATAAAAACATATGTGGCATCCATTATGTAGAATTTGTAGAATGACAGATCAGCAAAAATAAGCATTCTGCGCATGCGTGAAGCGATACCTGTCAGCTAAACGGTCGACTCGCTGCTGTTAGTTTTAAATAGTGTGCTTAGGTAACTTGTCCCAATTTACGTTGTTTTTCGCTATCAAGAAAAATAGGCTGGTAACACTGGTTGGTCTCAGAAGTGATGCAAGTTATATATGCTATAACTGTGCATGTTATGTTGATAAAATGAATTTTGATGGTGTAACTTATAGGTACCACCAAACGAACTGGTAAAGTGGACAGAAGAAATCGGGCATGAGTGGGTGAGTGAGTGGTTAAGGACAAACTCTTTTATAGATATAGATTACAATGTATAAGCATATAAAAATCTTTAATAATGCATCGAATCAAATGTTTCGTAATTTATAATCACCCAGAACAAAAAAAATCCATATTAAAAAATAAAAATATACATCTGCTAATCATATGCTAATAATTAATGAAGACATGATTGTTAAAGTATTGCGTATAACAAATTAAACAGATTCCCATTACATATTTCTCCGTGCAGTCTACAATTATGTGTTTTTGTATTTTTGCTTTCGTTTTTAATCATGTAATATCGTTTACAAATGAATAACTTTTTTACAAACACTGGAACAAATGTAATGTTTAATGATAGCACGCGATTCACAAAGTAAGTGGCTTATACGTAGACAAGAAGTATACAATCAACAATTTAATGACAGCTGGAAGATCACAACTTAAATAGAAGGAAATAACAGAGTACACATATCATATTTAACTTTGAACTTACCTTTTGCTTTGTAAATATCATATACTAATGATTTGATGAAATATTACATATTTGAATATATCAATAATTAATTGATTAATCTATATGGAAGTTCATATAAATAACTCATTTTATTATTAATTTTCTAATTTGGTGCTTGTATTGGGATCCGTCAGATGGGAGGAGCCTAAAAAAAACATGACGCAGCTAAGGGTTTAATTTAAAAAAAATTACAAGACAGCGTCAATAGTTAAAATATAAGTATTATAATGTACACATATTTTAAATTCACTCATAATTACAGATAATATAACGCAATAACATCAAATATAATACACATACGTTATTTATTTTTGATTGTTTACAATTTTTCAACAAACAAATCTTTTAAATACATATTTATATTATAATAAATCAATTATATATAGGAAAAATTGTAAAATTCTTTCTTGGTACTTACTGTCCTTTCATTCATTTTATTTTTGGATCATTTAAAACATAATATTGTGATTTAATCGTAAGTTTTACTATAAACCATAGGTTCATCTGTCAGTTAAAATGCTTGAGATTATTTATTTTTTCATTATTAATTTCTATTACCATAGAAACTGTACCCTCAGTCTAGTTACAAGTTTTGCCACCAGGTGGTGTACGTTCATTTGACGGATCCCAATACTTAATAAGAAAATTACTTTTCATAAAAAAATGCGTAATATTACATACCATATGCTATAGGACTAATAATTAAAATATATCTTATAGATTCTCTTTAAAATAAGCCACTTAATGATTTTGTTGACAGTCCAAATTAATTTCTGGTAGATTATAGTAGTCATTAGCAAGGTCTAATTCAAATATAATAAACATAATGTTCATTTTTTTATACTTGCTAAAAATAGTACATAAATGATTTTTTTAATAAATTGCGTCACCATCAGATTGGCTAAAAATGGCGACACTAGCATAACTATTACTGTAGTATCTCTAGACCTATATACATTTGGCGCATGTTGTTCTATCCCATCGTCTAAAACGCGGCATGATATTAAATCCATGTTACGTGCCTTATTTGACATCATGTTGCATTTTAAGCAATGAAATATACCAAAACTATCGTCACAACAACATTGCAACGTTTGCTAGGCTGTAATTCTATAAAGAAATTTAAAATAAATTGTAGGAATGTAATGTTAAGTATCATTCAAAATTTATATATCAAAATATGTGGACACATATAATATATAGAATAAGAAATGTTTAGATTTTATGATCGTTTTTAACATTCACATTTTATCTTGTCGAGTATGCAGACGATTTGAGTAATTAATATTGTAAATATGTTATGATTAAACTATTCATTACAGAGTGACTAATTATGAACTGAGTATGCAGAACAATTTCCCCGCGACAGTATATTACCATAATAACAAAGTTATATTTAAATGCATACGGTATAGTTCACCCTTAATTGCTAGATGGTGCTTTTAAGTTATAACAGTACATTATTATAAGCTATATGGATACTAAAATACAAAATTACAATTAGTTTGCTTGTACTAATTACATATGCATCATTAAGAATGGACAAACAACATAACTGTATATGTCTCCACTTAATTTATTAACTTATACCTAATATTTAACAATATTTGGAAAGAAAGTTCATAATTTGAACTGCCTTTAAAAAAGCCTCTCAAGATTCACTATCTATGTACATTAATATTATGGACATATTAGGAAGAGTAAAATGTAACAAGGAAATGTACTTAATGTCAATTTGGCGCAAAAAATGAAACGACTATATTAAAAGAACATTTTCTCCAACAATGCATGTTATATGTTTGCTTATCGTTAGTAAAATGCGAAGAACATTGAAATATGTTATTAAAATTTATTATTTAATTTGTTCTATAAAAAATATTTCCATTTTTTATAGTCAAACTAAAAACAATGTTTAATTTAAGTTGACAAACACGAGAACATAATATGTATAATATATACACATATACAAGTGCACTATTTAATTCAACAGGAGATAATAATGCAATTGCTGTATGTAACATAGTTCGTTATTATAAAGTTTATAAACTACCTACATGAATATATATGACAAAATTTAACTTCTTTACACAAAAACAATTTACATCGACCTCTCTATGTTCAAATTATATGTATACAGTAACGCTCAAAACTTTAAGATGAGGGTTGGAAGATATTTCACTATTACCATACTGAAATATTAAATTATTTATTAATCCAGGACAGAATAATATTAAAACAGCTATCTTCATTCACTTTTTTACCATCTTTTATACTCATTTTAACATTTCTAACTCAAGACAAACGTTGCTATAATTATAAATAATGTATTTTATTAAATACTTCAGTTTCTTAAATAAACATAGCAATGCTGATTTAATACTAAAAGGATTTGACTAATGTAACATATATGTATATTTATTGAACTGTAGTTATCTATTTACGTTCCCACACTAATAAAATTTACTATTAATTATTTATTGAATCATAAATTCGACACTAATAAAATAATTTATGCAAACGCAATAAATTCAGTTTGTTATTTCCATTTGGCTCTTTTTTCACTTGTTTTGCGGTGTTTTTTTTATTCAACCTAGATTGACACATAGTTAAATAGCTAATAAAAATTTGAATATTACATGTATATTTTATACAGTCTACGGAAAATAACGGACAGTGCTATATTTACTCAAATACCAGACACAATATGAACGGATTTTTTACTAAATATTTTATGTTTTATTCACTACGGCAGAAAATACGTGTTCTCAAAAGCGTGCGTTATATGATTATATTATATTGTCGATTCAAACGTGAATACAAATTTATGTTTTCTTTATTTATTTTGTAAACAAAATAGCATCAATTTATATTTATAATACAGGTATATAATATCCAAATAACACAATGTAAAAAACGAAGGCAAATAATAGTATATTTAAAATTGTTAGCTTAAGATGGTACATATAGTAATGGTACATATCAATATATGATTTCATTGAAAATATTATTTTATTTTTTAATGATAAAAAATAAATTCAGATTACAGATTTTCTCAACTGTAAGCGACAGTATCCACAAGATTTTTATCTTTATATAATTTTAAAAATGCTTAAATTATATTATACATACAGGGTGTCTAAATACCAGGGGACACCATGGGGATCTCGGAAACTATAAGAGATAGAGATTCGGTTAAATGAGAGAAAAGTTACCTTTAAGAGGGGACAGTTTAATGGTGTATTTACATTTTACAAAAATTTCATAGCTTACTAGATATTAACCAAAAACCATTTTACTCCGAAATCTTTCATCGTGAATATTTCTTAAGCGACTTGAAATTTAAAAAAAAGTTTTAAATAAATGTTTTAGGGTTTAGTATTGTCTATTTAAATATATTTTTTTAATTTCCAGAAATGTCACTGTTTTTGAGATATGACACTAACATATGTTTTCTTAAATGGAAATGAAATTTTGTAATTTTTGAACAGAAGATTTTATTACCTTTTCAATGATATGCAACTTGATATACTTATTTTTCAAAATATCTCAAAAAATGATCAAAAAGTACATTTTATTTATTTAATACACTATATCATCCTAAGATGGCTATGACAATTAACAATAAGATTGAAAAACAACTGAAAATGTATTTATAAGCTTAAGGTGGCCGGGCAATAAGCAATTTTAAAAATTCATGTCAATCAACAAAAAAAACTGTGGTTACACAGAACAATTATAAATATATTTTGAAGCCAGCAATTTGACAAATTTGTCAAAAATATGATTGCCAAGTGTGGTTACACGAGGCAATATTTGTGTATCCATGGAAATTATAACATTGCTGGCAATTTCATTGCCCGTCTAACTGTACCTTTACATAACATAAATTAACTATTTTATTTATAGAAATAAAACATATTTTTATTAATTTAACACAAAATACCAGCCAAAGATGGCTATGGTTATTAACAACAAAAAAACAATAAGCTATTTTATTTTTTTTTAAATCATTTTTTTATTTCCAGTCAAAAATGGCTATGGCTGTCAACTATGAGATTTTTAAATCAACTGAGAAATTGTTATTTTGCCTGTTTGTAACTTATAATTATTTGTGATACGTATTTGTTGATAATATTTTTTTACATTTTAAAAATGCAATATTATTCTGTTGTACCAAATAAATGGATGGGTGGAACTAACCAGCACCACGATCACCAGACATAACTTGGATTTTTTTTTCATATGGGGTACCTGGGTACCTATTGTTAAAGATAAAGTTTTTTTTTATAATTTTCCACAAAGACTGGTAAACTGTATTAAATAAAATAGCTTATTGTTTTTTTGTTGTTAATAACCATAGCCATCTTTGGCTGGTATTTTGTGTTAAATTAATAAAAATATATTTTATTTCTATAAATAAAATAGTTAATTTATGTTATGTAAGCTTATAAATACATTTTCAGTTGTTTTTCAATCTTATTGTTAATTGTCATAGCCATCTTAGGATGATATAGTGTATTAAATAAATAAAATGTACTTTTTGATCATTTTTTGAGATATTTTGAAAAATAAGTATATCAAGCTGCATATCATTGGAAAGGTAATAAAATCTTCTGTTCAAAAATTACAAAATTTCATATTGCTTCCATTTAAGAAAACATATGTTAGTGTCCTATCTCAAAAACAGTGACATTTCTGGAAATTAAAAAAATATATTTAAATAGACAATACTAAATCCTAAAACATTTATTTGAAACTTTTTTTTAAATTTCAAGTCGCTTAAGAAATATTCACGATGAAAGATTTCGGAGTAAAATGGTTTTTGGTTAATATCTAGTAAGCTATGAAATTTTTGTAAAATGTAAATGCACCATTAAACTGTTCCCTCTTAAAGGTAACTTTTCTCTCATTTAACCGAATCTCTATCTCTTATAGTTTCCGAGATCCCCATGGTGTCCCCTGGTATTTAGACACCCTGTATATACATGTTTCCAGATTTTATGCTTATGATTATAAATTTTCGTGTTCATAGAAAAAAATATAGATATTTAACATAATATATATCTATTTAGTTAGATTGTTAATGTTTAATTCTTGACAAAATTATACAAGGAAACAAAATTACATTTTTAGGCTGGTTAACAATTTAAAAATATGAATTCATAAAAATAACGTTAAAGAGCAAATCCACTTTCATACATAAATTGCTCTAATAATTTTCCTTAACAAATCCTCTGCAAAAAAGGATAATCCATCTCTCAGGATACTTTTACATTCTGAGCAAATTAATTTATGGAATACCTATATTTAATATTTTTAATAAAATTGAATTAATGAGTTTTATCTCATGTTCATGAATAAAACTGTACGTTTGAAATATTTAAGAGGCATTTCAAAAAATGGCAAATTCACTTTACAATTTAAATTTCCGCAATTTCGTACGTTTGTTTTATTCAATGGACTTCTACATGTAAAAATATAATGCAATAAATTTTTAAAGCATGGTTGTTATATGTATGTATATTTATTGGACACCCAAGCAAACTTTATTATAAAGTAATGTGTTCTACTATACAGCTCGATCTTAAAAAAAACCGTATACATATACAGGGTGTAATGGCATTAAATGTTGGTGTATCTATGTTTTGACGATTCGGTGAATTAACCAATCTAAGTTACTTTAGCTTAAGGGGGATGGCCACTGTGACGGGTCAAAAAATTGTCAATGTTTGGGAATTTTTTTTGACAGATATAACTAATTATTTTTGAATCAGGTAAAGGACATTTTATTAAGTATATATTCAACTTATTTAATATCAATTTTTATTGAAAAATATTAAATATTTACAAAGTTATGAGCCTCGATGTGACGACCAAAAAAATATTTTTCTCTATGGTCGACTCGAAATTTCGAGAAGGGTTATACGAAAAAAATAAATAAAAATTTTATCAATATCTATATGAATGTAGGTATCTTTGCACGTAGCAGTTTTTTTTTTATTTTATTTTTTCTCAAAATAGCGATCGTTTGAATTTTGTTATCATTTTAAGACCTATTTTTTTTTATTAGAGCGGTTTTAAAAATAGTAATTATCAAAATTTCAAAAATCGGCTACATGCAACGATAGCTACTACAATTACGAAAATTATAAAAAATAAAAAATTGCAATCGGTTCATTAGTCTTTGAGGAATCGTATCGACCAGGTCGAAAAATGTCATTCCGAGATAAACGTGTTTAATGTTTTTTTTTTATGTCATAACCGGCCGTGCTACATCGTCTCACTAAATTGACTGTAACTCCGTCAATTTTCAAAATTTAAACTCAATTTTTTGTATACATATTTATGAATATGTAAACTTAAAAAAAAATCTAAAAAAAAATTATATTTTTTTTCCGTCACCGTGGCGTTCTCCCTTAAAATTAAACCATTTAAAAGAGCTTATTACATTTTCAAATTTAACTACTTATATATACATTAGTTTAATATCGATTGGTTTCAATTTTATGTTATAAAAATATAAACAAAATTCATTGTGTCAAATTTTATACTATTTAGCATCTCTTCACTTCTATCTATTATTATAATAAAAATCTATTTAATCTCATTGTCACCCAAATTAAATTACTTATAGAAGTAAGAATGTTTGGAGGTTATTTAAATAAAATCCATTGATTTTTATATTTTCATACTAACAAGTAGATACGTAGCGTATACAGTTTATAAAATTCTTGACAACCCTGTTTATATGAATTTAACAAAAACATTATAAATCTAATATAAAATTCAGTTTACAAACATTCATTTGATAATGAAAATCTCTGATCAATCAACAGGTTGACTTTTCAAATAAATTATGTTAAATAAAATCAGAGATCCCCAACATGTTTCATACAATGTTATTCATTACATAGCAAATTGTTCGTGTGCTTAATTTTGACAATAGAGATATATTTTTAGAATGATTTATATACTGCATACACGATTTGCGCTTTTTAAACATAATATGTACCCATATCACATTTGTCATATAGAATAAAGAACTACTAAGTTGACGGTTTTGTGGACAACGCATACATATTAATGTCCGCAACGCGACGTCCGGACTTGAATTACAGGACGACGTAAGTATTTTTTATATGCTTATTGTTACTTTATCAACTATTTGACTTCTAATGTAGGCAAATATGTCTCGTTAAATGTTTTATTAGTTTCATGCTATTTTATAGTATACACATTGTCGTTTTGTTCTTTTATTTAATTTATCATATTGTTAATAATTTTATTATTATTAATCATCAAAAAAAAATAATGATTAAGATTAAGACTCGCTTAAAATCAATACATTTGACGAGATATAAATAATGTTGATATCGCGTTTGATTTCATATCGGTCACGTTAACGAAACGAGATAAAAAACAAGATACATTTCAGCTTGAAACACTAAAAATAGACCATTTTTTATTAAAAAATTAGCGGAATCCCGCGGTTTCGTTCGCGTAAACTTCGAAACTAATTAGAACCCTCCATACGTGATAGGAGATGACATATCACATTTTTTATATTGATTTTATTTTAATTAGGGCTTGAAATTCGAATATTCATTTTTAATTTATTTTAATATCATGAACAATTATGAAGATAATTATATCAAAATTTTACCCACCTACCCATTCCCATAGGGGTTGAATTTTCGTAACTGATATTTGTCTTGTAGAGGACCTACTCGTGCCATGTTTCATTCGGTGAATACAAAAAAATATTTTACAAATGTTTCCACCTCCCTAACACCTTAGGGGTTAAATTTTGGGAAATGCTGAAATAATTGTTTCATTATTTATATTGTAAAGTATGTTCGATAAGTTTCAATTAAATGCGAACAAAAAATATTTTTTATATAAACTTTGACACCTTGTTTTAACCCCGTAATGGTTGAATTTCGAAAAATCATTTCTTAGTGGCTGCTTTCATCATAAAAGGAAAGCATCTACGAAATTTCACGTTTCTAGGTCCAGGGGTTTGGGCTGTACGTTGATATATGAGTGAGTGAGTGAGTGGTTAAGTACAAACTATTTTATAGATATAGATTTAATAAAAACCTTATGATTTGTACTTACATTAATTTATTGTATTTATTCATTGCAGTTTTTTATATTGATAGCTATGCTATTAAAGAAGTATTAAATTCAAATTTCTTCGTATTTTATAACTTTTCAAGACTATATTAGTTAGTAAAGAGCAATAACCGTCCCACATCAAAAACGTTTGCATCTTTGATGTTTAAATATAGAATAAACTGCTATTTCTGTAATAAAACTTGTTAATAACGTTCATAAAATAAAATCATTATAATTACAACATAATGTCATTAAACTGTGTTTACGTAATATGCAGATAATGTCTAGCGGTTTATCTTATGGAAAATTCGCAAATAACTTTTCCATTGAATTATGAATTTTGAAAACGATGTTTTTGTTTTCATTTCAAATGTTCATCGTAAAGTTTCTGATTTTATATGCGGATGAGCATATCATCATAATGTGCTCTAATGTGGATATTATGGACATTTACAATTTTAGGTAACGCGGTTTTGAATTTTATTGCTACTTTTATGAATATTTTGTTACGAATGAGATCAACCGAAAAAATAACATTTCAATCAATCAATTTCGTTTCATATTGATTTTTCTTAAATTGTGATACCGTAAAACTTTATATATTTCTATATATCCTGAGTATTTTTATATGGATCACTTTTGTTTAAACTGTAAATTTTTCCATACTTCAAACATCCTGTTTACTTTAATTTAACATATTATAACGACTGTTCACAAACATGCATGCATTGTAAAATATAGCTGATATAAACAAAAGAATATACACCATATATTTGTATAATATTTGCATTCTATACAGTTCGATACATACTTTTATCCACGACAAAAAAAATTAAAAAAAAAAAAACTTAACAAATTCCTCTACACTTGGCAACCATTGAATGTTGTCTGTTTACATAAAGTTAAAAATAGAAACAGAATGGTAATAACAGCCATGTTTACATTTGCAATGTTAATTGGTGTTCGGCTCCCTTCGACAAACATCGACTTACCGCTGTATCGTCTTTATGAACGAATATTAATGGCCGGTACATCATCGAAAGTGTTCCAGTTCAAATGTCAAATTACTCTTTGTTTTCATAAATATCGTATTTTAACTTTTTCACCAACGCAACCGTATGGGTGGAAAAATTTCAACTCATATAACGTTCTATATGCGAGATCTTATATTAAGACCGATATGGCGTCATTTGCTATTAAAAACTTTTTCTTGAAGTTTGTTTGATAGATTTTTTTTGTCATTATTTTCAAAATGGTTTTTAATATGAGCATTCATAATATTGCTTTAATAAAATTATTGTAACCAAATATTATTAAATGTCTATTATACTTAAACGTTCTTTAATACATAGCAGTGCTTTCATTTCTTAGGAATCCTGCTAGCGAACTAAACATCTTTTATTTTTCCTTAATTTAATTTAAAATATTTTCAACATTCGATGGAATTTATTAAATGTTTTAATATTGAATGTTGAAATTTATAATATACAGGGTGGTCCGGTTTGGGATACAGATATTTTAGGAGCTGATTCCCTGACTCATTGTGTTATTGCTATTTTCAAAAAAAGAAGATATTTTTCGACTTTGATGAGCTATAACTCAGAACTAAAAACACGGATAACAATAACCGTAATACTGAAAATATGTTAGTTAATTACCTATGAAACTGACTCATTTTGGTTGCTCTAGATACGTTACTTTGGAAGTTATGAGATAATCTTTGTTGTAAGAACTACTCTGAAGGAAATTTTTTACACCCTGTAGCTCAGAGGGTGTTGAAGATAGACCTCCCCCTTCCCGCACAATTTCTTACTCACAATGAGTCCGGGAATTAGCTCCTAAAATGTCTGTATCCCAAACCGGACCATCCTGTATATGATACAAATTGAATATGAAATTTTTGATAAAACTTTCTTGGGGAGATTTAATTCATTTGCTGAAACAAAATGCTCCGAACTGACCTTTTCTTTAAAAGACCAATATTTGATTAAACCATTGATGTTTTTATTATTCAACAACGCCGTCTGACTGTCTGTGGGAAACCTAAGATATAAAAAAACATTTTAAATTTTTGGTACCTTGATTATCAATTTTTTTGTCAAATGTGTTGTCATTTGTGTATATTTTGTTTATTAACTATCAAAAACTTCATATCATTATTAATGTCAACCACATCCTGCTATAATAAGTATAATCATCGAAATTTGCCCTACATTCTTTGTTCCTTTTTTAAACAAAGACCTTATGTCTTTTTGTATGGCTATTTTTATCGTGTTTGCTTACTTATCTTGCTCTTATGCTATATTTATGTTAATTGTTTTAGATGTTCTAAAAAAATTTAAGTAATAAAAGCAAGCTTGTTTTATAGGTACAAACATATTTATGTACATATTATTATAAGTAAATATTAAATCAACAATCAGATTTATCAAAAAAAAAAATTATATAAATTACTATAAACTTGCGCATTATGAACTACGGCATTTTATGCTTTAATGATGTATGTATGTAACTGTTTTTTTTAAATTAAATTCACTATCACTTTTGAAATTAAAAACAACATTTGACTTTCTTTGTAACCGCCTTATTATTAAAATGAAAATTGCGGTACAAATTTTTGTCCACATAATATTCGAACGTATATTATTAGTGGACATTAATCAGATATTTAAATTACGAATGTCATAATAAAATTACAAATATTATATTTTTCGTTTTTACTTTCAATTGCCAACAGTAAAAATTATTTTTGATATTGACATTGTTATATTTTTAATTATCTCTGTTAGTAAAATGTACCATAATACAATGTACTGTCTTATTGTTAGTGAGCTCTCACACCGGAGCAATATAGCAACACAGAAACTAGCAATATAGCGATATCATATTGCTTTGGTGTGAGACAATATGTCTGATTCAATGTATATTGACATATAGCAATAATATCGCTAGTTATAAGTTGCTAGTTGCTATATTGCTATATTGCTCCGGTGTGAGAGCCCACTTAAGTGTATACACATACATAAACCTCTTATTAGTTCTAAAATTTACCTCCTTTAACATCAATTTTTCCCCTTTGATCTCTCTGCCTTATAATGGACACTAATTTAATTTTATTTTTAAATATCAATTGCTCTCATGTAATTTTACATAATTTAATTTGATGTAGAATGAGTTTTTATCAAGTAAATATTTGATTTTGGGAAAGAGAGGAAATATTATTTTAGGTCTCAAGTGTATGTATGTTTAATGAGATTGTACTGTACTAATTTTATAAAAAAATTCAATGTTAAACAATTTTAATCCACCAAAAAATATTTTAAAGCAACAAAATAATAATTTAATGCTCATTGTTTAAAATAATACAATATATGTATTTGTATAAACTTTCACAAATAAGTTATTATATCTTATATTAGAATCGAGATTAAAAGATGGAATAAGAAAGACCTTAGGATAATTAATCAAACAACATTTGCAAAATGTAGATACAATTGATATATATGTATACTTTATTATTCATATATGAGAAAATATTTAAAATTAATTTTCTATACTCACTTTGATTTATATCAGCAGCAAGTTGACAAGGGGTTTAACTGCCGCAATGGTTCAAAGACTTTTGAAATAATTTCCAATCAAGTATTAAGATAACTACTTTCATGGTCATAAATACGACAAACGGAAAATCGTGGTTATATTCACAATATAAATCTTGCTTCTTCCTGACTACCTGGGCATATTTTACGATCAACGAAAGAAGGTCACGACCACCTGTTTCGCGTACCAATGCTCCAGGGGTCAATTATTATGACCGTACAAATAGCGGGCCATTTATACAGATATTTTCTGTGTTTTTGAACTGGAAAGTTACACATTTTCACTGTAACTTTTAATATATTGTTTTCAGAGGATGATAATAAAAAAGAATTATGTATTTCTTCAAATTGTTATACCTTTCTATGGTGATTCTCAAAATACATAAGTTAGTTTTATTTTTGTTTCTTATATACAAATTTATTTATTTTGTATGTATCAAACAGAAATTAGAAGATTAAAGTCACAAAGCACAGTTATAGATATATTTAAATTAACGATTTTCATTCAACACATACTTTAATAATTAATAATACTTTACAAATAACTTTGCATACATGTACATGTAAGTATTTAAATTCGCCTTAACAATTCGTCTTTCGATGTAACAAATCTTTTCAATATTTCGATCAATCCCGTTAAGTTTGTTATGAATACAACTTTGACATTTCAAAAAGACTTGAATAAATTTTTGTCGAGTTTATAACTGATAAGTACATAAGTGCACTTTTTTACGTGATAGATCGATTCCAACTAGGACCGGATTTAAATGCCTTAGGATAACGAAGAGTGAAGACCCCTCCTTTTTTTTAAACCAAAAATTAAAGACATTGTTATACACTGTTTCAATAATTTACTGTCAAATGTAAGAAATGAATATAGATCAAATTATTTTTATTAATGAATGATACTTTACGAACTTTTTTCATTGTTAAATCATTAATGATTTCATTGAAATACCTCTCCCGGAGTAAACCACTTTAAATATGACAGGCGATTTTGTGTCATTGTTGTTCACCTTATGTGGAGGCCTCAGGGCTTCTCTCTCTATTGTCCTCCTTTTTTAGTTAATCCAAATTTTAAGAGAGAAATATATATTAAAAATTCTTATCATTCCAATTATTTACTAATCAATTGTATAACTGAAGATTATGTTAGGCGACCAATTGATTATTTTCTGTATAATTAGTTCTTTTTCGATTCGTAAAGGCTCTCACATTTGTGTGTGCTATTTGTAAAGGGAGAATAACCACACCACTGCCGAGTGGTTGGTTGTGTTGTTGTTCCACACCTACAACAAAAAGCACAAACGAATGATACATCACAGCAAGTTCTATTTATAGAAAGTCCGGTTTGGGTAACGGCGGCGACTGCGACCTCTCGCGCGCGGCCAGTCTCAGGTTTGTCATAGCCGAAGACCAAAGGTCGTATCCCGTTACCCACCCGCGTGTTGTCATTCATTTATGAACGCGCTCTTTATTTTTGCTTTTAATTTATCAACAGTAGGGGTTTGATTATGAGTCTGGAAACAATTTAATGGACTATTTAACGGATGAAAAATTATGTAGTATTTTATCTATACGAAAATGTCATGTGTCAAAAAATCGTTTTTTTTTTTTTTTAAATAGACATAGAAACTTTTTTTCCCCGTTCATTAATTTCGTAAGGATTTGTGAGGGGGAGGGTCGTAATAAGAAAGTTTAATATACGTTTGATAAGAAAACAAACCTACTTTGTTTTGAATTTTAGTTGTAAATGTTTGTTTTGTTGATAAAAAATCAATGCATTGATGGAACTAAAAAAGCAAGTAAACTTGACTAAAACTAAACATATTTGAAAAAAAAACAAAAAGCACCATATTTAGAATGAAAAAACCTTTCAATAACTTGCCCTATCATGCTATTTAAAATTTTAGGGGTTGTGCTCATAGCACTGAGGGTTGAAAATATTCTTGCAAAAATTTTATAACAAAAGATGTCCCCCTTGAAAGGAAAATCGACGTGTTCGAGCGTTTTTTCAAAATCTTATTTTAAATGACTAAAAGCGCGGCCGTTTCGTTTTACTTGAGCCACCCGGTATCTAAAGCTTAACCATAATATGGCAATTAGAGCTATTCTTTTCAAAACACAAAACTCTTCATATGCATACGTATTCTCATGCACAGCGTTTACCCACATTTACAAAAAAAAAAAAAAACGTCTTGTTAAATGTTCACGCGTTCGTACACCAGAGTAGTGCTTTGTTTAAACAACAGCAGGTAATTATCAAAGCATACTCAAACAATTTTATATAATTGTAGTTAATTGCCAATAACAAAAACATTTATTGCGTTCTGAAAATGTATTACGTTTGTAGTATGTGCATTTCTAAGTCTTTACTTACTGGGTAATTCTGTAATGGGGTATTAGGTATTATTATTTGGCTATATAGTAGCTACTGCCATTTTTCATTTTCGAAATTTTCGACCCCCTGCTCCTTGTAAGGATCTGTAAGAATTAAGTGACCCTCTTGCTCATATCCTTAGATATAGTTTTTAAATTGCATTTATAGTTATTTGGAGCACAAATAATGTATTTTTACATTAATACATTTTCGGATGTCTATATAACGACCATTGTACCGTTTTATTTATATTATTATTTATGTTTTTTAAGCTCAGTTAAGAAAAATAACATAAATTGTCTATTAATACCACATTCATATTTTAATATATTAATATAAAAAATTAATAGAAAATATTTATATTCAAATATTTTTAATATTACTATTAGTAAGTTCTACTTCGTAAAACTCAAGTTTCGTGATTTGTGGATTTAATTTTCACTATTTATATTCATAAAACAGCATATTTATGCGATTGTTGGTTTAGTTTTACATATAAACTACATTACATAAATTTTTACTTATTCAAGTATTAAATATACTTACTTATGGTTTCTTATATTTAGCCTCATCATAATGAAATTTAAAAAGAAGTGAAATTTTATCGTAATAACGCTAGAATTTTATTACAAAGAAATGAATAAATCAAAAATTTATACGATTTGAAGTACGTACTCATATAAATATTTTTTTTAGTCACGCATATATTTATTTTTGTATTATAATTTTATCATAATTATCTTTTAAAAAATAGAAGCATTAACTCAAAATTACTCTACCATCTTTAATAAGAAGAGAAATGATTAAATTGCTTAAAGAAAAACTGAGAAAAAGATAACAAAAGATGCGGGATAGATCCTTTCATTTTATCATAATTCAAACAATTTTCTTATACATTTGTGGTATTGACATTCCGATAATTCAAACTCCAAGAATCCATTATTAAATTTCCTATTCTAAACGAAATAATTATCGATCAATCTTGGATTATCGTATTTAGGTACTCAATTCTATGTATTTTACACAATTCAACTACTATAACTGTAAAGAAGTGTTTTTAATTATTTCTTATATTATATTAGTATTGTATTCATGAATATATAGAGGAAAGTACCCAAATGTCGGATAGTGTCTTAATTTCGGATACGAAGATATTTTGACAACTGAACGATATATGGTGTTGCCAACACTACTGACGCGTACTTTTAGCCTTCATATTGTTATTGTCTCACTTTGAACGAAGGAGGAACGTGTGTTTGTTTGATAAAAATTTTGAAAAAATTTACTCGAACTCAAATATTTTACAATGTCAACTTCTAATATTTATAACATAACAGCCAGGAGGTTTGTTTAATGTATCATATTTGTTTAGAGGTGTATTCTGATTTTCTGTTCAAAAACAACGTGTGATGTTTGAAATTATGTTGATAAACGTATTGAAGTGAAATTATATATATTACCCTAATTTCGGATAGTATTCAGTGCCTATTTTCGGATGTGAACTTTTCACAGTGGTTAATAAAAAAATTTAAATATATCTTTATTGGCCCGTTTCAGCGCATATTCTGAGTATATGGAAAAATGCTCTGGTTTTAATAATAAAACACTATTTATTTGTATGAAATGTATTGACTGAATGATTGAACGCATAATATACAGGGTGATTCAGCACTGTCGTGCCAAACTTGAATAGTAAATTGAGAAAAATATTTTAAGCAAAAAACTTCCAATAAACATGTGTCCGGAAATTTTTCCTTATGGAACTACAGGCCTCCAAAGATTTTACTGAAAATGAGTTTTTATTTAATATCTAGAGAACCCTTTGTGATAGAATTGTGAAATTTAGTATTTGGTTTAGTAATAATATGTGTTATCGATTACTAATATTAACCAATTGTATTTTAGACCAGGGCTGTATGGGGCCAGTGGGCCCATCGATTTTTATCTAGTATTTGTTTGTTCGTTAGTTTTTTTCCTGAGTTGGTACTTTTATAAGATTATATAACACAAAATACACAAAAACACTTTTTGTTTGTTTATCATAGGATAAACCGTTTTCGAGAAATATCGATGGAAAAGAAAGCATGTAGAATTTAACTTAATACGGATGCTTGAAATTACAAAAAATAAATTTATATTCTTTTTTAATGATTAAAGGTAAGAATAAAGTTAATATAAATGAACCTCCTAAAATGAATCCTGTAAGAACTATAGCCAGTTTTATTATTATTACACGTACTTTATTAACATGACTAAAAAACAAACTAAATATGACTATTTGTTGATATGGATGTATTTTCGGAGGTATATGTATATTAATTCTTTGTCTTATTTTTTATCATGGAATAAGAATATAAATTTATTTTTTGTAATTTCAAGCATCCGTAATAAGTTAAATTCTGCAAGCTTTCTTTTCCATAGATATTTCTCAAAAACGGTTTATCCTATGATAAACAAGCAAAGTATGTTTTTGTGTATTTTGTGTCATATAATCTTATAAAAGTACCAACTCAGGAAAATATTAAGGAACAAACAATTACAAGATCAAAATCGATGGGCCCACTGGCCCCATACAGCCCTGGCCTAAAATATAATTGGTTAATATTAGAAATCGATAACACATATTATTACTAAACCAAATACCAAATTTCATAATTCTATCACAAAGGGTTCTCTAGATATTAAATTAAAACTAATTTTTAATAAAATCTTTGGAAGCCTGTAGTTCCATAAGGATAAATTTCCGGACACATGTTTATTGGAAGTTTTTTGCTTAAAAAATTTTTCTCAATTTACTATTCAAGTTTGGCACGACAGTGCTGAATCATCCTGTATATATTTTTTAATAATTTCGTTTATATTTTAAATTTTAGGTTATAAAAATTCTCAATATATATTTGAAAACTTAATGTTATTGTTTTTTTAACAGCACAGTTCAAACATAAAAAAATGGTAGATCAAAATGTATCCGAAATTTGGAACCCATTTCATGTAGTTAAAAATAAGCATGAATTTGATATAATTTTTTTAGGTTATTATTATGGCTGATAAAATTATTGTATTTCAGGGAATTGTTCCTTATGAAATGAAGTATCAAATATGCAAATATCATACATTTTAGATCAATATTGACAAAACTACATCATGTTAAAGAAATGGTATCCGAAATATGGGTACTTTCCTCTACCTCTTTATATAAATTAAGTATGTGCTTTCAAAATTAGTGCAAAATATTTTATATTGAAAGTCGGAATTTATTAGTTTGTGCTAACTCTTCAATATCCATAGTTATTTATTGTTATTATTTTGAATTCGTGAGTAAAGGTTCATCTCCATTACAAAACGCAATCAATTTTAAGATACAACAGGCTTTAGAGACGTTAAATTATTATGTATATTATACATACATCAAGTTACTCTTAAATCTGTTTTCTCTCAAAAACAAAATGGTGTCTGTTTTTCCTTTTTCCATTTGATGGAACTGTAAGCTTTATAGTATCTAATTTATATAATACTAGCGGAACCCCGCGGTTTCGCTCGCGTAAACGTCGAAACAAATAGAAACCTTAATACGTGATAGGGGATGACATATTACGTTTTTTTATATTGATTTTTAATCATTACCTATAAAAAATGTAAATATGTATCTCGGATCTTAGTTAAATTATCCCCCCGCCATTAGGGGTTGAATATCATTTTTTTTATTGCAGAATATTTTGCCCGACTCCACCATTATAACCTATGCAGCTATATGGTACAGATAAACATATCAAAAACACAGACTTTGTCTATCCCCGCCATTAAGGGTTGAATGTCGAAATTTTTATTTTAATAGATGACTATTTTGCCCGAATTTACCTTTATAACTAAAGCAGGTATACAAACAAACATATCTAATTTCATCCTCGTCCCCGTGTCATACTATTAGGGCTTGAATATCGAACATTCATTATTTAATTGAATGTTAATTTGTCCAAATTTACTTTAAAATCATCAACAATTATGAAGATAAATATATCAAAATTTTACCCCCCCCCCCCCCCCCATTCCCATAGGGAATGATTTTTCGTAACTGATATTTGTCTTGTATAGTACCTACATGTACCATGTTTCATTCGGTGAATACAAAAAAAAAAATTACAAATTTTATTCACCCCCCTAACATCTTAGGGGTTAAATTTTGGGAAATGCTGAAATAATTGTTTCATTATTTATATTGTAAAGTATGTTCGATAAGTTTCAATTAAATGCGAACAAAAAAAATATTTTTTATATAAACTTTGACACCCGGTTTTAACCCCATAGGGGTCGAATTTCGAAAAATCCTTTCTTAATGGGTGCTTACATTATAAAAGGAAGGCACCTACGAAATTTCACGTTTCTAGGTCCAGGGGTTTGGGCTGTACGTTGATATATGAGTGAGTGAGTGAGTGAGTGGTTAAGGACAAACTCTTTTATAGATATAGATTGATGATATTCTATCTTTATTTAACTTTGTCTGTTATTTCGTATGATCTATTCATGATATTTCAAATTGCAGTCATCATGTTATGACGTAATACTATTGATTTTGTTTTATTTAAAAAAAAATCGTCTAAATAACTAAATATTGATATGACAAAATATTATACCGAAGAAACAAAACTGCACAATCGTGTCTTTTTCACAAAAGTGCAATAAACCCCATACATTTTTAAGTACGAAGTGTTTTAAAACACCGTGTTGCTATTCTATCTTTATCGGTGTAAACACCGCATTAGATATGTATATGTATTGTAGGCTGTAGGATTTTTTTTACTTTATAAAATACTAGCGGAATCCCTTGGCTTCGCTCGCGTAAACTTCGAAACTAATTAGAACGTGATAGGGGATGGCATATTTTTTATGTTGATTTTTATTAATTATTATTATATAAAAACGTAAATATCTCGGATTTTAGTTAAAAATTGTAAAAACTTACCCTCGCCATTAGGGGGTGAATATTGAGTTTTTTTATTATACATATTATTTTGCCCGACTCCACCATTATAACGTAAGCAGCTATATCTACAGATAAACATATCAAAAACACAGACCCTCTCTACCCCCGCCATTAGGGGTTGAATGTCGAAATTTTTATTTTAATAGATGACTATTTTGCCCGAATTTTCCTTTATAAGTATAGCAGGTACAAACACATCTAAATTCATCCTCGTCCCCGTCCCATACTACAGGGCTTGAATATCGAACATTCATTTTTAATTGAATGTTAATTTGTCCGAATTTACTTTAAAATCATCAACAATTATGAAGATAAATATATCAAAATTTTACCACCACCCCCCTTAATACCCATAGGGGTTGAATTTTCGTAACTGATATTTGTCTTGTATAGTACCTACTTGTACCATGTTTCATTCGGTGATCTACAAAAAAAAATATTTTACTAATTTTAATTTTTCCATCCCCCTTAGGGGTTAACTTTTGAAAAATGCTGAAATAATTGTTTAATTATTTATATTGTAGAGTATGTTCGATAAGTTTCAAATAAATGCGAACAAAAAAAATATTTTTTTATATAAACTTTGACACCCTGTTTTAACCCCGTATGGATTGAATTTCGAAAAATCCTTTCTTTGTGGGTGCTTACATCATAAAAGGAAGGCACCTACGAAATTTCACGTTTCTAGGTCCAGGGGTTTGGGCTGTACGTTGATATATGAGTGAGTGAGTGAGTGAGTGAATGAGTGAGTGAGTGGTTAAGGACAAACTCTTTTATAGATATAGATACATCTAGCTAAATTTTAATGTAAATCCATTACAAACATTAATGGACTTCAACCGTCTGTACTTAAGAGATTGAATTTGTCAATATATTTTTCACACGATATGTCATACCACTATAGGCACTAACCAAATATTCAATAATATTTTTTACATAAATCCGGCTTGCGCAGTTCAACAAACTCATGAAGATTTTGTAATTCATCGTAGCATTCCTCACCTACATGTTTCTATTTTGTTTCAATGGTACTTCACATATGACAGTAACGAGTAATCGAACGCGGATGTGTTTATCAAATGACATTAGCAAAAGGGCAATGTGTATTTACTATTTCATAAATTCCATTCGAGGGACATACAGTATACGATTGTAAATATTTATCAACGTGAAGCGTTCTTTTGGCTTTATAATATGAATTTTTCTTCACTTCTTACAATTAGTTTATAAAATCATAAAAATAATACTTTTCTCGGCTATTTTATGGGCATAATCATTTGGACGTCTGAACAGTTCACTTAAATCGTTTTTCTCTAAGCTTTTACTTTATAATAAATATGTTTAAAAGCTTTTAAAGTCTGTAAAAAAAAATTTTCGCTAGCAGTTTCTATTTGAGAATGTTTTTATAGACTCTTTTAAGACTTTACACAGAAAGTATATAAATAATAAATACACTATCTTAATAAAAATCCACCTTAAGGAAAGAGGAAAACTAATATAGCTACATTGTATACATTCATTTCATTGCTTCATAATAAAATTATTTTTTGTACGTTTTATGCTCTAAGAAGATAAAAAGTTTTACATTATTAATACCTACATATAGGTACAGAACACATTTTTTATTTCAAAACATGCCCACAATATTTACATTGCATTATCGATATATTTAATTTATTTATTCTATAAATCTTATTACGATTATGTTAATTTCCCATCTAATGGAATAAAAACAATGAGTAAATAATTTCAATACTGCAGAATAGAATAGAATGTATATAGAAGATTGCGATGTATAATACAAAATCAATAGTTTTCGTACTAATAGTTTGTTGAATGGGTGGTTTAAAGTTAAACAATGGAATAAGGAGTAATAGAACAAATAGCATAACTACATACACAAAGAGCTATTTATAATGTTTTTGGGGGATATTAATATTGTTCAAAAAAATATTTCACCGAACACAAGTCACTGAACTACAATTGGTTGAAAATAATTATCAAATTGTAAATTGATGTTCTAATTCGTCGAATCATTTAATTTAAAAATAATAATGACAGTATTTTTTTTCATTCACTTCAATTTTTGTTAAAAACTTAGAAATTCCCTAGACAGATAAAAAAATTGACAGGCCAAGAAATCCTTGTTTTATATATAACGAAAATAATATTCTCTTAATAGAAGAATATATCCTTAATCCAACTATATATCGTTTCTTTTTAAAGCAATATTGTTGGATGAAATAAATAATATAGTAGGATTAAAAGTATATTTTTATAATAAGAAAAAAATGTTTTCGTATACATATATAAAAGAAGGTTTTATTGGTTCAATTTAGCCTTTCTACCCATGTCCTGCTTCGATCACGTTTATTTGGATATTAATTTTATTAGATTAAATACATGTCTGACCTAATTATTCAATATTAATTATATTCATTTTAATATCATTTGTACATATTTTCTTTAAAAATATTAATTGTAACATTTCCTTCATTCTAACTTATTTTAATTCAATTATTATCTGTTATTCGGCCCCCTTGTTTGTAAAATCCCTTCCATGATCGGCCCATCGGGAACCTCCCTTTCGTCTTGTATTCCTGTTATATGTATACCCCTAAGACAAAGGACTAAAAGACGATAGGACGATTCACAAGAAACCACAAGTAATACGAAAATCAAATATGTATACACGAAGGAGCTGTCAGATAAGAACTCAGTCCAACTGACATAATTTTATATATAAAAAAAATGTCTATTATTATATAGCTTAAACTAAATTCAAGGTTTTAGGCTTTTGTCCCATCAAAACGATTCAATAGTTTTTGTACAAAGTCAAAACATACAATTAAATTATACTGTCTAAAAAAATGATGTTCAAAATACATTTTCATTATACATATATACATTCGAAGTCAACAGATTTTGGTGAATATTTATATTAGTATTTGAGAGGGAATTATAAATCTACAATATAATATAGCTAAAAGTTTAACCTAAAGAATTTTAATAATTTAATATCAAAAACAAACATGAAATATCGTCGCCACACACTTAAAAACTTTGCTATCATAACATACAGGAAATTCTTTGAAAACCTCAACAAATAATGTCTAAAGTGTCCTCAAACAAAAATAAATTCAAGGAAATAAAGCGTTTAAAAATTTCGTCACATTACATTTGATGACTACCTATTTACAAAGTGGTAAATTAGCTAAAAAGATGAATTCTCAACATTTTAACTAGAAAACGCCTAGCCATGTTTGATATCAAGTAATAGTTGTCATAAATATTACATTTTTCTACAAAATTATGCATATCGTACGCTAATGTTCTTTTAATTATTTCATAGAAATTTTTCTGGTGACACGTTTCCATTTTAATCATGTGAATATTTTATATAAACTATTTAATTTATTTCTATGTAGTACTGGGTGGCCAAAATTAACTTTACAATGTATATTGGCTGCCATTTTAGGTAGATTTTTTTTGACAATTGAACATTGTAGACGTCGCAAATTTGTTATGGAACATTAATATTAATAATATTGTTGTTATTAAAACGTGCTACAAAAATCAGTCTTCAGTTACGAATTTTTTTAAATCATAAGAGCAATGAAACTCATTTCGATTTCAGCGATAATTACCTCATTAGGTAGTGACAGTGAAATTTGGTCAGATGGTGGATTGGATCTTATTTTTTTTCGAAAACACTGTAACTGTGAACGACGATCACTACCCTGCCATTATCGAGAATTATCTGTCAACTCAATGTTAAACTGGTAAAATTGCTATACAGCATGATCCACATTTTAGCCACACACTAGCCTCTATAAGTAAGTACTCAAGATTGAATCGCTCCAGAAACTCTTACCTCGGGTTGCACAAAGTAAAATAACTAACGATTAGTTAATCGGTTGTTTTCAATCCATGATTAATGTTTATTCTAAACTTATTTTCAATTTATAAATGATCTATCATTTATATATGACAATTTTTTACCATATAATATGTTCCATAACCGTGATTGTTTTTTAGAATTGACGTAATAATGCGTTGAAAACAACTGATTAACTAATCGAGGATTATTTTGCTTTGTGCAACCCAAGGTTAGACTTTTTATTGTGAGGTTGTCTTAAAGGAAGTATCTATCTATATACTAAGAAACCAACATACATTGAACCACGTGTAATTGTTGTGAGAAAAAAATATCTTCCACTAATAATTGCAAAATCTAAATAAAGCATTTATATAAAATATTTATTGTTTTGTATTTATTATATAGAAATTATATAAAATTAAATGTGTATAGTAAATTTTTGGTCATCCAGTATATATGAATTTACATATAGGTACAAACTACTATGTTATTAAACTCAAATGATAAAAGCAATCTCAAGTACATCGTGAAAACAAAGGAAATATTTTGAATAAAAAATCAAGCTTGTACACACACACTTCGAACTGTACCGAAAGCAATTTACAAAAGAACTTTAGAACAAACTATGCTATTTAAGGATTCAGGTCGCATTCTTTATGATTGATAAATTGTAACTGAATTATGTAAAGTGTATATTGACCTACACACAAAAGCATTGTTTTCCACGCGGCATGTTAAAGTTGTTTACCGTACGTACATGTATACATGGCCACCTACGTTGGCTATTTTCAGACGTTATTAATTTCGGAAAAATAATCACTTCCTTGGAAGCGTGACTTGATTGCCGTCTTTTACTTACAGACTATTAAGTATCATTATGCTGTCAACTCGCATCATTTTCAAATACTCCACTGAAAATTGATAATAAATTAGAGGGAAAAAAACGCGGTAACAGGTTAGACGGAAAGTATGTCTCCGGTCGAACAAAAACTAGTTTAGCGATTATTAATCTTCGATGTTTTCTAATCTCATGTACTAATCTACTACATAATCATTGGGTGTGCGCTGTAAAACGCCTGATTTGCGGATTTTCTGCAGCGATGATCTTCATACAACAACCGTTTATTAATTGTATTAAAATGTCTTGTTTAAATTGATGTTGACAACTTTATGATTGCAGATCGATTGATTTTAGTAATGAAAATGTATTTAAATCTATATTATCATTCGCGATTAAAAAGTTATTTAATATTCCATCCATTTAAATGGAACTTTTTTTTTAAATAGGTGTGTTCGTAAAAGTTTTTTCCAGAAAGTTGATAATAAACTTGGTATTTATTTTCTTATCTGAAGTTGAACATCTTTCATTTTTTACTTCAAATTGATTCATTATTTGTTTTTACAGATATTTTAAATAACAAGATTTATTTATAATTTTTTGTATTTTTGTTTCAGATATAATAATCATTGATAAAGTAAGTATCCAACAAATTTTAATTACCTACTTTTGATTAGAATTTATTCAGATATATAATAATTTACCTTTTACATTTACAACTAACTTTTTTTTTAATATTAACTGTATAATTAGAATTTAAGAAAAAAAAACTAAAAGTATATATTTTTCTGGAAACTGGAACTCATCGGGTCTATGATTTTTGGCTTTCGTTCAAAAATCTAAATACCAGTGTATACATGTTATAAATTTACATGAATATTAATATTTCATCTTCGTGTTAAAATATTGATATTTAAAATTTATTTTGAATTAACCAATATAACTATTTTAAGAAAAAGTATTTATATACCATTGTATTTAAAAAATTTGAATTATCCCTAATTAAACATTTCAATTTCTGGTATATCGAGTATGACACTTTAAACTATTAAAATCTCAAATAATCATAAATCTTTACAAAGTTCATTATTTCTTCTTTCTGAATTTAAAAAAAATTATAAAATTCTATTAATATTTAGCGAAATTAGAGCACTTTTAGTAAAACCCTAAAATTTGCGAACAAGTCACCATATTTTTTAAACAATTAAAAGTATAAAATTTTTTATTTTATAAAAGTTTCTTATTTTTTATGATCTTTACAAATATGTACTTTTTGATATACCATTCCATTTGATTTTGCTGAGAAACGGGCATGTACCCCTCAAACTACCCCCCAAGGAGCGGTTTTAGGGGACTGAAAATATTTTCCTGAAATTCTTTAGGGTCGATATATATGGTAAATTTTTTACTCTAAAACTCTATCTTCAATAGTTTGGGCGTAAAACAATGTCGGACTCACTATTAGACGACCCTGTATAACGTTTTGTGTTATAAAATTATCAAAAGAAAAATAGTTAATTAAACATCAGTACGAACGTGACATCGGCACATAGAAATGTAATATTTAATTTATAAGTTTTACAAAGGTAGCCCACATTTACTATTCACAAATAAACTAATAAATGCTTCATGCTCATTAATGACAAATGTAAAACAAATAACTACATTTGCTTACATTTGTTGGATTTACAACAAAACACGATCCTGAAAATACACATCTATTAAAACATGAAAATCAAAAATAAATAATGTTAAACCATCTGTATTCGTATCAAGTTAAATATCGCTGTTTTTATATGAAATTTATCAACTTCCGTCCATGTTACTTTTAAAAAGAGGTATTCCTTCATTTATCTCTAGAATTATACACTGAGGGTATTAAACCTTCAATATATTATATTGAATTTATTTCGCACCATTTAAGATAACAAATGAAGAGCAATTCATTGTATAATACGTTTGTTATCGCAGTCCAAAACATTGAATTTTCACAAAACGGCTATTACAGAATAATATATATTCCCTCGGATGACTTCGTATGTTAGAACTGTTGCTCCCATACTTGACCTTTGAAAAACAGTTGTATTCAAACAAAAATGTGAAGTAAATATTTATTTCATATTTTTGAGAATTTCATATAATTTTATATAAAATATATTTTTAATATTACATAAATATTAAATTAAACAATGTTCTGAAGAATATGGAAAAAGGTAAAGCGAAAAATCGTCGGAGATAAGGTCAAGTTATAAATGTATTATCTTAAACTTAAAGAAAAGAGTTTTTTCTATGTGTGTGTGTGTGTGTATGTCGGTAGAATTTTCTCTCGGTCACGATAAAAAAATTTTACTTACCAAAAATTATTTAGAAGAAGAAATCATACCAATATTTTATTTTTGGTTTCTTATTGTTAGTTGAATATACAACTGGGCACTTTAAGTTATTTTCACTCACGGTCATGGATTTTCACGAATTCATTATTACACACGTTTAAGAAGTAATTCACTTATCATCAAAATTTAATGGAATTATCAAAAATAAAACCCAAAACAACGAACGATATAAGAAAGGCTTATAAGTAAAAAATTGAAAAAGTAACTATCTACGTCCTTATTCATGTATTATCAAATTTAATAAATAATTCGTTTCATATTTATAATTTTAGATAAAAAGTACACTAGTGAGAAAAGTGCAATGCAAAAACAATATTCCTGTAATGAAAACATAAAAATTTAAACAATGATATGAATATAATGATAATAATTATTATTTGTTTTATTTTTGCGATTTTATTTTATTTTTTCTCTTTCATAAAGAGTGCATTACAGTAGTAATTCGTATCATTTTCTTAAATGCAAATCTATACATACCTGTATTAGATAAACTAATGTTACGAAATTTTGCGCTTATGCCCTTGAGTTAAATTTCGTAAAAAGAAAATGCTCTACAAACAAATTCGTTGTCAATATCTCGATACACAATACATTAACACATGTGTAGAACCGGTATGGTCAGGTTTTATTAACTAAATATAAAAATAGCACGTAATTCTAAAATACATACATGTACCGGCTCTCCCATTAAGAAATCTATTTTAAACACAACCTGTGTTGACTTTGCATTGTGATATTATTTTCCTTATACAAATATATAATTTACATAGAAAAATCAATGTATGATAATTTATTCTTTTTATAAAAAATACTTTATTAAATGTATTCAGATGTCAAAACGATTAACTTTATTTTAATATATTGAACAATTTTCCCACGTGTATTTCAAAATTTGTGAATATCAGCGCCACTGTTACAGTGAAAGACTTATCAAAATCGGTTCAGTATGAACAACCAAAAATGTTAACCGCACATTTGAACCAAAAAATGTACAGACAGATCCTAAAGCTTTTTAACCCATCACACAAAACGGGTTATGATATAATTATTTATAAGGAGAATTTTTTATTGACTTACTATAAATCTTAGTACCAGTTACTTATATCGTCCCTTAGCTAACAACACCGCATAAGTCAAAAATTAGCAGTTTTTACATATTAATGCCATTGGATAGAGCTACTCATTGCGCGTCGATCTACCAATCACATTCTAGACGTTTCGGACAATAAGAGACCAGAATTAAAAAAATAGAGACAGCGCGCAAGCCGGTAGCCTATATAAAACATACACGGTTTTTTCGCTTTCCTGTAAAGTTGGTCAAAACGAATTGAGCGGTGTTGTAAGCTAAGGGACGATATATTTAATTTATTTGAGAACAAATTGAAAAACATTTATTTATAAATTATATTTTTACAATCTTATACATTTTAACCTCTGAAGAACTCGCATTTTATGCTTATTATGATCTTAAATGTACGTTAAAACAATTACTTCCTCGCCATATAGAAGATACGAGAAGCTTTGTGATCGTTTTTCAAAAAGAACAAAAATTTCAAAATTTTCACTTCCTTATCATCTCACACATAATTAATGAATCACTTAACCTATAATAATGAAACTTGGGGTTAAGACTGGTTAAAAGACGGTTCCATTTAAAAATCATTAAAATTGTGTATAAGAGGAGATGTAACATCTCAAAATAGTTATTTTTCAAGATATCTTAAGAACGATACATTAAGTGAAAATTTTATAAAATATTTTTTATAGAGCATTCAATTTTCTATAACATAGGTCACCACGAAGATTGATTTCCATTTACTTAAAAATTCGCCATTCGTTTTGTATGCATTTTCTTGGAATAAGTTTTTTAACATTATAAAATTTGTCGACGCATTTCAAATTACTAAAATTAGTTCATGATAGTGTAAAATTTAATTTTAATCACTCCTGATTTAAATAATGAGTTATTGATTCGATTAATTTACAATTAACGCATGCAATGTGCATTTGTACTTTTCAATAAACATAAGAAATCGCTTACTACCTAATCAATAGGAAATTGCCAACATTTAAAACACTATTCATAACTCTACATAAATATTTCATTGCGATATATATGGTGCTATTTTTAGACATTAACAAATTATTATTACCTCAATATATGCATATCGCTATCGGCAAAGTTCCCTTTCATAACTTACGTGGTCATTCTAAATACTACAGGAGTGTTTAAATTTCACTATTTTTTCATTGGTTATAACTTTCATTATTTATACGCCGTTGAAATATTTTTTTTATTCTATGGAGTAACCTTGAATAAAAATATGTACGATAAAAATAACAATTAATCAAGTTTAATTAATAATGTAATTTATAATAATTATTAATTTCATTATATTATTCTATCATGTATTAATAATAAATAGTATATTATACATTACATACATGGTTTAATTGAAATGATATTTTACTTGTCAAATACATGCGGATAATATTTTCATTATTTACAAAATATCAATTTACCGTTTGAACAAACGATTCATTCAAAACTATTTCAAGTACATACATGTATTGCCCTATTAATTAAAAAACTGCCCCGCATTTTGTAACGAAATAATATATACGAGTATATAGGTATACTAAATAATATAATTTCCTAGCGAGACTAACTGCGCTAAAAACAAGTGCTATATCCCCAATTAATTTCATTAATGAGGATCTATCTACCATTAACCAATTATAGGTAACCTAATTTAATTCTGGTGTGTAAAGTTTTCTAATAGACAAATATTTCTAAAACGATCAAACTTATTATATCTGTAAAACGACTTGATAGACTCAAAAGTGTATTTTTATTGGATAAATAAAAACAACTAGATTGTCTAATCGTCAAAAATGAAATATTGTTGAGATAACGACATTGTTCTCATATTATCCCTTATAAATAGCTTGAAGATGATTCTGTGAATCGAAAGCTTGCTTTATATGTATATTTGCTCATTATTTTTTTTTTGACGTTTAGACAATCTAGTTGTCCTTATTTATTATATTTTAACGTCACTACTAGTATATTATTTTTATTGGATATACAGAACCTACAGTTTTATTTCTCTGTATAAATTAATTTAATTTAATACACCAAAGGAGTCATAAGACAATGAATAGACATTATTCAGAATAGTTTTCCACGAAAAGTGTGTTATGTAGCGTAGTTTATATAAAACAGAGCACCGGCTTGAAGGTTAAACAATGAAACCTTCATGTTTTTGCAAGAATTATTATGACAACAATACATAATAATAAATTAATAATTTCTTAGAAAAAAAATATTTGTATAGTCTTATTTTAACAATACGAAAAAATGTTATTGGAAATGAATTTTATCATGTTGATAATTAATTAATTTGTTATAAACATCCTGTGAATGAACATTCTTACTAAACAAAAATAATAGGTTTTATTATAATTCCTTTCCACAAACTATTATCATTCAATGAATGTAATATTAGTAAAAAAACATTTAAGTTTAATAACAAATTAAATTAAAAAAAAAAACTCAATAGAACTTTTAATAAATCTATCTGCGATTAGATTACATCTTCAGTTATTATAAGTTTCAATGCAAAGTTCATGATTGCAATTAGAACGTACAAATAAATATTTCTATCCAGTTATTGGAAAATTTTTGCTTCGCTATCAACATCATCTCAGACCGCGTGTCTCTACTATTTCATATACCGAGAACAGGAACGGCTTAGAACATATCATTTATAAATATATAACCTCTGTTATCTCTTCTGATATTAAATTATTTTAATTTTTTTATTAACAAGTAAAGTACTTGAAGTTCTTAACGAGAACTTAACATTGAAAAATACTTACAATTAGTTTAAAGTACCTAATACTTTATGTTTTTCATAATTAAAATTTCGCAAGTAAAATACTTAACTTAAGTACCTGCATTTGAGAATAATAAGACATATTTGATACTTTAATGTCCGGTATTATAAACGACCTAGCAAATTTGCAAGCTAGCAAGCACTCTCAAATGGGGTATCAAACTTATATGACAGTTCTCAGTAAGTTGGTTTTTACCGTTTTAGATAGATAGTTTCATACATAGGAAGTAAAAAAAAGTATGTAAAGTATATTTACTAAAGTGTATTTACTAACCTTGCGTAAAAAACGGTAAAAACCAACTTACTGAGAACTGTCATATAAGTTTGATATCTCATTTGAGAGTGCTTGCTACCTAGCAAATTGACATAAGTCAAGTACTTACACTCAGTACTTATTACTTGTACCTTAAATACTTTCACTATGTATTTATTAAAGCTCTGAACTTGGGTTTAAATGAGAAATAATCATCATGAGAAAATCAATCACATTTTTTTTTTTTAATGCGATGTTTAATTAATTAATTACTCGATTTTTAGTTATTGTTTTACTTATTTTCTAATGTAGGTAAATAAATATATTGATAAGATATTGTTACAAGCCGATCCTGTGTCTAGCAAAAGTTTCAGATTACTTACATTCTATGAACCAAACCAGTCTCTGTCTTTAAATACCTGCAAGAATTATAAAAGCAGCGTGTATAATGTAGTGCCAATTGAGCGGCCATATGTGCATGATTATGTACGATTTGCCTCCAGGCAAATTATTTGATGCCGATTCATAGAAAACCGCTTCGGCAACCGACTGCCGACTGTTTATTTTAATTAAATAGTTATTTTTATCTAAAATCACAGAAATATTTACTCGATTTGGTAATTAATTTTTTACCCGTTGTTTTTTTTTCTGATTTTCTTAATTTTTTAAATTAAAACATACGGTCAAAGCATCTAACTGCAGTTTCTAGTTTTGATAACTAAATAAATACATTTCAATATTTTACCAGTATAAAACAGATAGCATTACTTTTTATCACTGATTTCACAGCCAATCGATGATTTAACCAACTTTACATCAGTAAGAATTTATTTTTATATTTTTGCATATAAGTTAAATAAAATAAATGTAAATATATTTAATTTAAATATATGTATACTTTATGTTATGGAAGTTTTTATTTGTAAACTTAAATTGAAAGAACACATTAAACATTTTTATTCATTTATGTACCAACTTTGAGTTCTCAAAATGTCTAAAAATAGGTACCATTCTTATATTTAATTGTTTAAGGGGGAAAACCACTGTAACGGAAAAAAATATTTTTTTCTTACATTTTTTAAAATATACATATTCATAAATATGTATACAAAAAATTGAGTTTAAATTCCGAAAATTGACGGAGTTCAGTCAATTTAGTGAAACGAGGTAGCGCGGCCGGTTATGACAAAACAAAAACATTAAACACGTTTATCTCGAAATGACATCTGGTTGACACGATTCCTCAAACACTAATAAACCGATTTCATATATTTTTTATAATTTTCGTAATTGTAATAACTATCATTATTATATAGATGTTGATAAAATTTTTTTTTTTTCATATAACCCTTCTCAAAATTTCTAGTGAACCATAGAGAAAAATATTTTTTATGGTCGTCAGTCGTCACATCGAGGCTCATAACTTTCTAAATATTTAATATTTTTCAGTAAAAATTGATTATAAATAAGTAGAATATATAAATAATAAAACGTCCTTTACCTGATTCAAAAATAATTAGTTATATCTGTGAAAAAAATTCCCAAACATTGACAATATTTTGACCCGTCACAGTGACTATCCCTTAGCTTCAAATCTAAAAATGCATTTTGTAGCTAAAGTTATAGTCTTTCAACATTACATTAAAAGATTTTGTCTTATTCCCATGCACCTCACAAGTATTATTATCTTTTAGTTTGTAAAGTTTAAGACAAAATATATGTTGGACAGAAACATTTTTATTTATCATTACACCATGTTTTTATTGACCAATAAGAAATATTCAAAGATGCGTACATCTTACGTAAGAATATAATAAACCACCCCCGCACTGCCCGCACCCCATATTGAAATAACTGTTTACAAAATACTAAATCAATGCAGCACACCTATCTCGATTTACGTGAGTATCAACATCAGACATTATTTGAGTTTACTATATTACAAAGTACATATTTATCTAAAGCGCTGTAATGTTTAATTGATTAACGAGCTAATAATAACTCCAGATATAATATATTTGTTCACCCCGCCCATGCTAATGGCCCCGATCTTGTGGGCGATGAGGATTACTCACACATTCTGTGTTTAATATATTAAGTACTTTTAATTGTTTGTTGTGTGTGCTCCTAATAAAAATGTATTCGTTTTTCAAATTAGTCACGCCGTAATAAAGATTAAACAGGCGTTAGTTGGTTTAATTTTTATTAACAAGAAACTGTTATAAATGTATGTTTTATGCTTGAGATAATTAAAATTAATTGTTCTTTTTTTAATTTATTAATTAATAATTTTGTATAATCACAACTTGGGCGTTAATATTCATAACTAGACTCAATTGTTTTTATTTATTTTTTATATATAATTATTTTATACTAACTGTTGACGGCAACTTCGTTCGCGTATATGTAATAATAAGATGTATATGATTGGCGTAGAATTTAGAAGAAGGTTGGGTAATACAGATTTCTGTTATAGTTAATAAAACAGGTCGCACGTATGTACATAAAAATGTCACACACACATTTTTTTTATCTATTAATTTTTTCGAGGTACAATTTTCGAAATACAGAGGAGCCTATGTACTTCCTCGGTATGCAAGCTACCTCTCTACTAAATTTCATTGATTCAGTGGTTTGTCCGTGAAAAGATAACATACAGACAGACAGGCAGAGGGACAGACACACTTTCGCATTTATAATATTATAGTATATAGTATGGATTTGTTTCATTACAAAATTAAAAAATATTTATACAGGCTGGAGCATTGAAAGAATTTTATCTTAGAGCCATCGCATATATGAAAAAAATATTTTAACCAAAAAATGTTTAGTTGTTAGGGGGTAATCGAATATTAATATTATTTTTTATTTTAGTATGGCCTTCAAGGTTATTTGAAGACCAACATAGTTTTAATTTAATAATCTTATTCTACGTGAAAAAACACGAATCTTTCATTGAATTTTTTTTTAAACAACTTAAGCTTTACATGATATCCAACAAAATAATTTTGAGAATTTGCAAATTCAATAATTTTTTACTCAGAAATCATCAATTTTAGAAAAAAGTACAAAATACAAAAAATGTTTATTTCGTTCTAATAAAACTTGGAGAATTTTTTTTAACATTTCGTATTTTTTTTTTTTTTGCTGAAATAAAATAAATGGAAAAAGTTTTAAAGTTTTTAAAACAATTTTTCAAGATATTTTGAGTAAAAAATTCTTGAAAGTCAAAAATCTTGAAATTATTTTGTTAGATATCTTGGAAATCTTAGGTTGTTCAAAAAAAATTTTGATGGAAGATTCGTGTTTGTTCACGTAGAATAAAATTATTAAATAAAAACTATAGGTTCCTATTTAAAAAAATGATGCTGACCTTCAAATTTCCTTGAAGGCCACACTAAAATAACAAATAAATATTACCTACTATTCGATTACCCCTTCAAAACCATACATTTTTTGGTTTGAACATTTTTTTCAAAAATTCGGTGGTTCTGAGATAAAAATATGTAACACTTTAAATGCCTCATCCTGTATAAAATAGTTATGTCTTATGTTGCAAAGACTATACTCTGGAGAAAAAGCTAAGTTTACGTGTTATTTGTGTCAAATCGTTGTGAATTTGCTCGGGTCATTCATGTATACCATACCAGTGATAAGAACTGTCAGTGGCTGATATTTTTATTAAATACCCCGCGGATAGCGTTAGCTTAGCATTTACTTGAAAGCAAATTCTTTATAATACTGGACATTAAGCTTACGAACAGTGAAAATCTCAACCTTGAACGATTCTTCAAAGCAGCTTAGAAATAATTCAGCGTGTAGCTTCACATATTCTTTACAATAAAATGAAATTTTTCAAACATATTTTTTTTATTGAATAATATATTTTTATATATTTTATTTTTTTCTGCATCCTCCTTAATATTTTTAAAAGTGAGTAGACAATAAATATTTGCGAAGAAAATAAAAACGTAGCATAATATGAAAAAATATCATTCAAATACGTGTTACAGTATATAAAATATATTGACTTTATTATGTAGTCTGATTGAGAATATGCATAAAACATTTTATGTGTTGAAATTTGATCGCCTACATCTCGAACGTGATTCTGATTTTGTGATAATAATATTTTATATTGATGGAATATATAATGGTTATCGAAAGATATCTGTAGAAATTTTGATTTCGCCATTTAAATTAAACTCAATTTTCAAAAGAAATGGCACTAAATTACAGAATATAGATTGAGAGAGTTATGGTTTTCTCCATCGATATTCAATAATACAGTCACAATAAAAAAAACTGAAGCATACATCCTTTAATTTTATAATAAAGGAACAACCATAATAAGAAGACATAGACTGTGCATTATGTTTTAACATATTGGGTAAAATTTTATTCACAAAAGTGAAGATAAAGATAAAGTTATAACAGTTAACCCAAACATTACTCTGTATTTTTTACACTCATGTTTAAATAAAGATCCATAATACTCTTTTTATGAAAGCTCGATTTTCAAATCAGGTGCACAGTCGCATGCTCTATATGTCTATGTCGATTGGATAGTTGTTATATTTCTATTCATATGATTTAATTTAAATTTCCGTTCAGTGTATACCTATCAAAGAAAACGATACCGTAAATCCAGGTTATTTTGATAGTTTTTTTCGTAATACTCTTTTTTTTTAATCCAAAATTTAAGTTATTTTTATCCCAATGGAACAACAAGTTCTTTGGCTTTCAAATTCATCATCCTGACGACGACGACGACCCCCCTCCCCCCCAAAATTAATATGTATTTTTTTATGTGGTCAAAGTAACTATATTATAACTATATTAATTATAGTCCAAACTGAAAAAGATGGTTTTTTAGTAAATTTTTTCTTGTAATTTATTGACGTTCTAAGTACACATATACCTACAGTTAAAATAAAATAAGGACAAAAGGAAAAAGGGATAATCTTATTTTAATGGGACAACTACGAACGTCAATGTATTTTAATCTAAAAGTTACAAATCAGTTTTTCAACTTCGATCGTGATAACAATCGCAAAGTAATTGTACTCCTTACTACATATTACAAACTTCATTGCGAAAATAGAATTCTTAACTTAATCTTATCACTTTATGGCATTTCTACCTTACACTGATAACTTAAGGTATAATAATATCCGTCACTAATCTTAGTTTATACTTCTTTACCCTTTATTACTTAATTAATACATTTATCTTAACATTTTAAAGCTTTCTCAATAAATTACTTTTAAATGTAATTAAATCATTGAAAGTTTCCACTCGGGAGCTATTAAAATCGAATTAACAAATTGTCAGAAAAATTAATAAAATATTGAATAATCTGTTAATTTTCTGACAAGGGCTTTACCGAAATATACCACTTTGAAGATATGTATATGTCGGAGTGTGGAGGGTTTACACGTAATATGGTGGCATCACACGTCACATGCACTATCAATAATCTGCTTTACTTTCGTCATCATGAATAAAACAAGCACAAATCCACAATATTGTCTTTTAATCAACATGAATCATTAAGTAACAATTACAAAATCACACACTGTCTTTTTATTAACTTCACAATACTTTCAATTATCGAAAACGGCATTAATAGAATGTTTCTATAACAATTATAAATACACAGAACATAATGCAATTGTCAAACTAAGAGATTGCAGTTCAGGTGTGAATTAACACATTTAAAAACACGATAAGTTGTCGATAGGTGGCCCAAACGATGACTGCCTTCTCGTTGTCTCTCACAGCCGCAAATTCTGTTTGTCCCCTTCCAAATCGACCCCCACTTAGCGTATTTCCTGATCTACTGATTGGTTCTAACTTCTGACTTCTAATTGGACTGCGTCACTCCACGTATTTAGCGCCAATTTGAACTAAATAAATTTCTCGCGCCGACACGGCCATTCTGCAGCAGGTCGCGCTCGACATGCCCTGAAAAATAACTCACAAAGTATTCTGCACACCCCTTGACTCCACACTTTCATACAAACACATCATCATACACACTAGAGTATTTGAGCTAGTAGGCACCTGTCCTACAACTAGACATACCAAACACATCTGCAAAGCATCGAGGAACATCATGCCCTCCGACTACTCCAGACTGTCTGAGCTAGGAGGCCCTATGGTCCCACGTCACCCCTTGACTCCACAATTTCATACAAACACATCTGCAAAGTAAGGAGTCAGCAACCTGACTTCCACTTACTCCAGAACAATTGAGCTAGGAGGCCCCTGTCCTACAACTAGACTCACATACAAACACAGCTGCAAAATAAGGAGTCAGCAACCTGACTTCACTTACACCAGAACATTCGAATCTGCCTTCCAACTAGACTCAATTCACTCATACAAACATAAAAATATTCGTCAACGACGAAACACTCACCGTTACTCATTGTAGCAGACGATCAAACATCGACATGATGTTTTCAATCTCAGCGGAGTCATCAATCGCCGACACATTGACATGGTGGTTTTCAATCTCGACAGAATCATCCTCTGCCGACACATTGACATGGTGGTTTTCAATCTCGACAGAATCATCCTCTGCCGACACATTGACATGCTGGTTTTCAACCTCGATAGAGTCATCTACCGCCGATTCGGCTTCCTGACTTATGCAGTCTCCTGGCCTAGATGCGAGACATAGTTGATCGTCCATTTGATAACAAAAACTAGACAACCCTAAAAATAAACATCAAGATATCAAAGATCGAATCCAAATTGAATTCGTTTTAAAAAGAACAATAACACCTTTATTGGAATCGCTTGACTTCAACTTTTTCGCTTGTCGAATCATTCATTTTTCTTCCTTTCGTTTCAGCACATTGCTGTCTAACTTCTTTCTACCAATAGTACCTTCTGCTTTACAAACGAGTTAAACCAGATCAGTTGGTGTTATTCTTTGTAGAGATGATGGCTAAATACAATCCATTGAACCACCTTGTTTCAGTAATTATTTTCATAATTGCGGATGATTGTTCTTCACTACCACTATCATTCGCTCCATTTATTCATCCATATAATATCCACACCCAGCTTTTGAATACGGTATCTTGATCACTGATGATCTGTTTCGGAACACCCAATAGATTTTGAGTGTAAAGAGCATGTTTTATTTGTTTCGTAGGTCAACTTTACATAATTTGTGTAAGCATCAATAACGACTAACACATACTCGTGCTTATCGTTGCGTTTAATCAGCCTGCTCGTCATATCGATGTGGAATTCGTGGAATGGAACTGGTTCGTTTCAACAGGATACATTTTTACCTGCCTTGCTCTAGATGCACCATTAACTATCTTGCATAGTACAGTTTTCTGCAGAGTGTCTCTCAGGATTCTTCTCGCAGGTATGATAAGTGTTGATAATGTTACCTTGCAAATAACTGGACACTACTTTTTCAGCTATTGCGCCCTGGTTTATCGTTTATGTTTTCACTATAATACTAAAACATACAAGCAATACTCAGATAATTCGTCACTCTGATCTATTTCTAGTTATAGTAGCCAATTCTTTATCATGGTTTTGCTCCACTTGAGCCAAGAATCCGCATTGTAAGCCATATTATTGTACGCCATCGGATTGCGACTAAAAAGTTTGCATGAATAATTTGAGATCCCTGATGACACTAGATTAAGAAGTCGTGATGTTGAAGGTACGCCAACCATATGTGAATCCTAGGTAGCAACTCGTGTTTATGCATTTTAAGATTTAATAGCGTTGCAATCGGTCACAATATTAAATGTTCTTCTATACAGGTATCGTCTCAAATGCTTGACAGCGCATAAAACTGAAAGTGTCTCCAATACATATGAGCGATAATAACTTATGGGTTCAGTGGCTCTCACGCTCATGCATGCTACTACTTACTCTCGTCCGTTATTTACCTATCTGAATAAGGATAGGTCTTAGACCTGCACTGCTAGCATCTGTATGGAGTTCAATGGATAAGCCTTCTTGAAATGATAAGGACCAAAGTTGAGGTTGTAGAGATGAATCTCTCATGCACTCAGAAAAAGACAAAATGAAGCACTTGAAGTAACTGATCGACCCGCAGGACTGTCAAGCTTGTGTGTCAGTTTCGTTGGCTTTACAGTTCACAGTACCATTGTATAAAAAGTTGGCAGGTTATTCTACAGATCGCTTAAAGAAGAAACGCTTAAGATTCACAAAAACTCCAACTTTTTGCAGTGCCGTAAAAACTTGATCGATCATGTGAAGCCCTACACTAAATATTTGACACTTGATAAGTTCACCATCCATGTAAATTAAAATATCATTCGGCAATGAACTTAATGATTGAACGCTGATCGGATTGCATCGCAAAGTATTCACAAAAACACAATTGGAGTTAAAAAAGGCTGTCTTATGAATATAATCTTCTTTTACAGGTACTTGATGAAACCGCCATATCAAGACAGATAAAATAAATGTCATCCAAGAAGCCATCCATTTGATTGGAAATAATACAGTGAGAACTTAATGGGACTAGTATTGCTGTTCAGTTCACCTTAATTGACACACATTTGTTCAATGCCAATAATCTTGACAATAATCACTGGACTGCAGGATTCTGGCGTACTAGCATGGATAGTACCATTAGTAACTAAACAAATCATAACTTACTTGATTTTCTCACACACAATAGGTCCCATATGACGTAAGCTGCGTGATACTATTTTGGATAGGTTCTTCAAACTGGATGTCTATACAGCTATTGGAAATTTTAGTTTTGAAATGCACATATCAAAAACCTCTGTATCCAAATATTTATCAAGATGTAATCTTTGTATTTTCCCGGCAAAAAGTGTTGAGTGACGATTCATTTGAGCAAACTATCTGCATTACTGTCAAATAATGCGACGAGTTTGTGACCATTTACTACTATGTTTATTGGTGTTGAAATATCAGATTACACACAAGCCAAATTAACTTTCTTAGCTTCATTACTCCTTTTCTTAAAAAAGTTAGCTTATGGTCAGATTTGTCGCAATATATTCACTTGATTTCGAGCCGTTCAACTCGATTCGTCTCAGAGCACGTTTCATTGTTAGTTAGTGAAGATTTGGTTTGATTACCATATCTGAATTACAATTGATAAGTAAAAGCTCACATCGCAGCACTTGAAACCAAGACATCTTCTCATTTTGGCCACACACAATCATATTCACTTTAAAGGTGGTTTACTTTGACTTCATTGTAGATACGATCGAACACACACAGTTACACACTTACGTGAAAGCAATCGTAACCGTAAAAACTCATTACACATACTCATGAGTGATCTAAATATTTCAAGCTTCTTTAGTTGATGCAGTAGGACTGTTAATATCAGATTCAAAACAAAGGTTTTAAAGTTAATGACATTGTTTGAATATAAAGCCTCTAGTTCAAATGTAATAACTGACACATCACAGATATTTCATAATCAGTTAAATTCCAATGTTATTTGGATCAATCAACATGTTCACAACAATCTTGGATCAATACGTCACCATTTGGATTGAATGACGTAATGACAATATGACTCAACTGTTGTTGACGTGTAAAATTTTTCAAAATAATTTTTTGGATCAAATGACGTAATGCAAATATGACTCAACTGTTGCTGACGTGTAAAATTTTTCAAATAATTTGTCTAGCGTGAACAATACTCGATTAGAATCGATACTAATCAAATAATTTGTCTAGATGGTCCAAGAGATCGGGTTTGGCAGATCGCACTTCTGATGTCGGAGTGTGGAGGGTTTACACGTAATATGGTGGCATCACACGTCACATGCACTATCAATAATCTGCTTTACTTTCGTCATCATGAATAAAACAAGCACAAATCCACAATATTGTCTTTTAATCAACATGAATCATTAAGTAACAATTACAAAATCACACACTGTCTTTTTATTAACTTCACAATACTTTCAATTATCGAAAACGGCATTAATAGAATGTTTCTATAACAATTATAAATACACAGAACATAATGCAATTGTCAAACTAAGAGATTGCAGTTCAGGTGTGAATTAACACATTTAAAAACACGATAAGTTGTCGATAGGTGGCCCAAACGATGACTGCCTTCTCGTTGTCTCTCACAGCCGCAAATTCTGTTTGTCTCCTTCCAAATCGACCCCCACTTAGCGTATTTCCTGATCTACTGATTGGTTCTAACTTCTGACTTCTAATTGGACTGCGTCACTCCACGTATTTAGCGCCAATTTGAACTAAATAAATTTCTCGCGCCGACATATATGTAGTAAAGTTCATTGTATCTACTATACTACACTCTATTAACAAAAATATCATATCTTCAAACTAGTACATCTCGGCTAAAAAAATCGTACAGTAAAAAGTTAAAACTAATATTAAAGAGGGAAGATAACACTATTTGTTACCGTGATCGAAAACTTTAGAAAAAAATTACCTACTTGATAATAAATTCTTTAACATTGCCAATATAGTTATTTTTGGGACTTTTAGGTTATAATATCTCAAAACCCTGACGTGATGAAACCAATTGGGCAACAAATCCGGTTTCGGCATGCCAAAAGCCTCCTTAATTTTCTATTCAGATATCTGTTATATTACAAAAGTATTTTTTTGTTGAATAGTGTTATTTACGTTTTTCCATAGGATAAAAAAATCGTCATGCTATAAAAATGTGTAAATTGGCAATTAGGTTGGAAGAAAGAAGTAAAGTAAAATATCATATTCGGTGCTTACAGCCTCAGGTGTTCCTCTCCTGGATATTTGGGAAACTGCTGAATATAGCTTATTAAAATCTATTATGTCTTCGTCACTACCTTGAGGGCGAGTCCAGAAATACCATTACACTCAGCACTCTGCTATACGATCATCCACTACACGACCGATCCGTTATACAATGTGCCGACAGTTCTAACCAACGTCCTTCTCCCATCCCTACCATAATACCACCGTGACTGCTATATTTCTGCGCGTTTAAATTCACCAATCAACGTTAAAGTCGGTGCTGTGGTGAGTGCCCTGGGTGCCACTCTAGCCGTCGTGTAGTAGAATTTTTGAATTACCGATGCCGTCGTATAACAGAATGTTGAGTGTATCTTCACTGTTTTTTTTTTATTTTATATATTTTTTCTTTAATATTTTATGCTTGTTTTATCCCAACTTCTCAAGAAAACACGTGGTTTTTTCTAGGTTACTCAGTGGGGAGCTAACCCTGACCTTAATAGATAGCTATCCAGTCAAGTATGAACTACATAAATAATTATTAGTATTAATACTACAGTTTCTACTCTGTCAACTCCGTACATTGAATTCTAAATGTGCAATTATGTATGTTCTAACTCCGTCGCCAGCGTACAATATATAACATGAGACCACACATTTAACTTACATCAAAAGCTTACACTTGATTCAAAGTATAATTAAAAATTCATATTTGATTACCTACAGTTATTGTGTTTTATAATTACTGAATAGTAAACACACGCCTTATACGTCATTTGTGTGTTCTACCTTCCCCCCACCCTCTTCTTCCCAACACGAGGTAGATAAATGAATACACATTAGTCTATTATGGAGGTTCGAGTAAATATTGCCCAACGCGAACAATATAATTAAGAGATTTAGACAATGTTGACGTATACAAATCTTATGTTTTGTTTCAGGAGCGTAGTTGTCTTTTTGTTAGTTCCTAGTTTTCTAGAATAAGTCCTAACTGAAAATGTAATGATATATTATTTCATTTCCAATATTATTGAATAAGGAAATATATCAATCCAAATTCCATACACGTTATGTCAAGTTATGTGCATAAGAGTGCTTGTGGTTTTCCAATGTCTACGGCACTGCTCAATGTTTTAGTTTAATTAATGAAAGCAAAGAAATGAAATTCGCATCATCATTTAGTTAAAGCTTTCTAGAATTTTAATGTAATCATCAAACCCAATATTCCAAATTAAATTAACTGCGAAATCCTAATGCTTAACACTAAAGCAGTGGTGCAAAATCTCATAAACCCAGCGGATTTTATTTTATTTTTAATAATTTAATAGTAGGGGCCAGTAGGGGGCTACAAACATGTTCTTATCAGTAGTTAGTTTGTTTTATTATGATATTTTTTATGGATTATGTTAGCATTTGTGGACATATTATTGTTGAAAAATTATTAAGCTTGACGCTATCGTTAATATTAAATGGTAATTTATTATTTTCATTTTTTTTCTTATCTTAAAGTCGATATTTCTATGGCAAATTGAAATTTGGTGCATAAAAATTACTATAAAATTTTTAATTTCGTTTATATTATGTATATTTTATAGAAACTGATGTAAAAATTGAAAAATTCAAACCGATGTTCTGTATCTCAAAACGTCATCGAGATATAGCGTTATCGATAAATGTTATCGATTTTGGAAAAAATGGCCGTAACTTTTGAACGTGTGCCCGGATTTGATTTTAGTCGACGGATTTGAAATCAGCGTATCAAAATCAATCTGATGACATGTATAATACTTTAAAATTTAAAAAACAAAATTTTACCAAAAATCAACATTTTTTTATTTTTGGAATTTTTTCGATTTTTCGCGAAATTTTTTTGTCGAATTTTGAAGTGTTATTGCATAGATATTGACACGCTGATTTCAAATTCGTCGACAAAAATCAAATCCAATCACACGTTCAAAAGTTACGGCCATTTTTCACAAAAAATTTCAAAAACCAAAACTTTTAAAGGTCGTATCTCGATAACGTTTTGAGATACAAAACTACGGTTTGAAAATTATAATTTTTCACGTCATTTTCTATAAAACAAACATAATATATGCGCAATTTAAAATTCATAATTTTATAGTAATTTTCATTCACCAAATTTCAATTTATCATAGAAATATCGACTTTAAAAATAGAAAAGAAAAAAGAAAATCATAAACTACTATATAAATCAGAGGTTCTCAACATAAAGGAAATCATTGTTTTAAAAGAGGTCTTTATAGGATAAAAGTTGGGACCCCTGACATATAACACAAAGTTAAAAAAAAGTTTAATGTTTGCACATAAAAATTTTATTTTAATAAATATTTTTCTGTGTTTCACATACAATTTTTCACAAAATTTTTTTGTTGTTATTTACTTAGCTGTAGAATTTTAATGCTAAAACACTAATAATTTTTAGTGCCTTTATTAACTTATATTACCGCTAAAATTCCAATTAATTCTTAAATATTAATGCAGGTCTGACAGACTTGCCTCTATATCAGGTAAATAATAAATAATAATTGTAAATTAAAAAAATAGTTTTTCAACTAAGGTTGACGTATATAATATAATTTTAACTTAAATATCCTAAACATCAGGTAATGAAATTGTCTTGCCACCATTTAATATTCCGAGAGCGCATTTTCAAGAATTGAATAACCCGAAAAACATTTACGAGGAACAATAAAAAGTACACCTTCGCCCATCTGTAACTGTTAAAACAAAAGGTAATGATTAAACTTGCGGTGTTTAATTTTGCGAATTACATTTGATTTGCATAATTGTACAGTTTAAGTTACGGAAACAAAATTTAATGTTACTTGAATATTTTACGAAAACAACGATGGCTTTGATTTTGAGTTTCTGTTTAGATTGATGGTACAAACCTTGTAGACAAACAACAGTAGATTTGAGAAACAATGTAAGTAAATGTAAATTATATTGTGTTAAGATAATGACTTCTCTGAAGAATTCAATAAAGGTTTGTTCGTTTTTGTTGATTTGTTTGTTTGTAACAATTGGATTTCTAAAATTTATAACTATTCATCAATTCAAAGAACTTTTAAATTTATCAAAGCAAAATATGCATAAGGCGGCTATTACACTATCAAATAAATATATCAAAGATCTTTCACATAGATTTGATCAAATATTGAGATTGTCATTATCTATGATCAGAGAAATATTATGAATATTATAAAAAATTACTTATTACACTGTCATATTTTTTTAATTTAAGAAATTTTATCACATTAAGCATAGGCGGATATTACAGTAACAAAGAAATGTGATAAAATGTCTTTGATTAAAGAAATATGACATTTATTTGATAGTGTAATAGCCGCCTAAATTTTGAACTGTATAACCAAGAGTAATTATCAAAATTCTTCCCACATTTTTTTAAATATACCTATGCTAATCTTTATCATGGACATAGAAATACGTACTATTTTCTTAATAAAATTATATTATAATCAATACTAATAAAATAAAATTTAATATTATTGAATCTATTTGATTCTGGAGAAATATAATCCTCTTTACTTTTTGTCATAACCATATTTATCAAATTAAAGAATCAAAAATAATACTCAACATCTTTTTGGTTCATATAAACATTCTTGATCAACTTATAGTTTGGCACGCTAGTCTTAAATCATTTGGTATAGGTGTTAAAAGTAAAATAGAAATAAATATAAAATAAAATAGTGTATACCTACACTTTATTTATAAAAAATGCTGTACAAAAAAGCCTCATTTACAAGAATGATATGAACATGACGGCATTCATTAGGTCTTTTTTCAAATTACAACACGGCACGAAGCTAACATACCTACATACACCATAAATTAAAAGCCCGTAAACAAACCCACACACATATTACGCGTATTGCGTCTTTTTATCAGTGTTTATTACAACCAATCACACGAAGAACAGAGGAATATTCGATTCGCCTGCTAGGATGACACGGTGATTAAGTGGAAATGAATTTGACATAACTCGCATCATAAATTAATGAAAGTTCAATATTTGAGTCGTATTGACTGTGACATGTTTATTAGAAAACAGTCCGCGAAATATTGTCGCACGTGTGTGCGGTATCAAACTCTAGGTGACGACAGTGGCAGTCTGTGAAATAAATGAAAAATAAAATAAAACAAATTTGTTTTACTTTCTTTGATGACAGTTGATGTATTAAGGAGTTTCTAGGAAAATTACAAAATATCACGAATAAACTCATATTTATTTTATAAATATCTTAAAATATACACTGCCGTGCAAATGTCTTTGGACACTAATTTTTTGCGTATTGTAAATATAAAGCTGCAAAAATGGTTGATAAAAAATCTTAAATGTTGATAAGTGTATTTAATTACAATTTTTGTAATAATCCTAGCATATCTAAAATACAGCATTTACAATTTTCCATGTTAAGGAAAATTTTTGAATTATATGCCTGAAAGGTCAGATTTACTTAAGTTGAAAGTATTGACGCATAGTGTCTTTCAAGCTAACGAGAAATTGTTTTTTTATACTATTTTGACTGTGGTAAACATATTCTTTTCGCTATTTTGGGGATTTTTATTGACTGAAATATGTAGGTTTATTTGCATTCAAAATCACAGGTGTCAAAAGACTTTTGCACGGCAGTGTATATAAATTAATAGAAGCTCTAATTAAAATTCTGAGATGATTCACCACCTGTGAACAAAAATATTGTAAAATAAATCAATAAATTTAACATTGCGAGCATTATCTCTATACGTCCAGATTTTTCTTACTATTACATTCGGAGACATAATATTTTTCTAATTGTTCGAAAATTTCTTCACCAGTAACTATAAAAATAATACCAAATCTCGGCAAAGATAGGCAGATACGTAGTAGTGATTTTTAATTTCGGTACATGACTCTAAAATGAAATAATTGTTACTAAAATATTACTTTTATCGAAGAATACTACACTTGGACTGTCTATGTTAAGAATTATATTATAGGTGCAGCATTCGAGAATTTAATTAACAAGAAGTTTCCGTATTCGTTTCGAAATCGATATTCCAGTACAAGCTTAAGAAATCTTATAAGCTTAGCGTTCATATCCCACAAGTTTACCGTATGTTTTTTATCGTTGCTACACCAATACTCAAGAACTTTTGTATTAAATACAATCCAATACTTTTAGATCAATAAGATATTGAGATAATATCAGTGGCGCGTTATAGCTTTGTGGGGCCTCAGGCAAATTTTAATTTGGATGTCCCAAGTACAATGTTGAATTCAGACATTTTTCTTCATGGGGAAATCCCCCCCTTCCATCGATATCCTCTACTAAAGAAAAATTTAAGATAAATTTTAATCTTTAAGAAAATGAACCTACACTGGATTCATGTGGGGGAACAGATAATTACCCTATTTAACACTGGATAGTATTGTTGCAACTTATGAAAAAATAAATAACTTTTTTTATAAAATTGAATGCATGAAAACTGTCGAGAGTTATATTTCACATGAAAATGAAATAATTTATTTAAGTTATTATTTTAATATGTTAAAATTCTTACAATTATATTTATTTATGTAACTGAGTTTTATTTTCAAGTAGATGTTTTTTCTAGTTCATTTAATTTGATTAAAATACTGTCATTGCAAATTCAAATTCCAGGATATCTTTATAACATCAATAACCTAACATCGAAAACAAGCGGTTGAACTGTCAGTTACATCTGTTTCGAATATTTCAACTTCTCGTTTCTCAATTATAACTTATATAACCTACTAGTCAGGGCTGATCTGAATCAGTTTATGTAGTTACACGTGCAAAACTATTAAATACTTAACTTCTTTCATTATATTTTTAATTATTTTTATTTCTGGGATATGTAAATTAGTATGTTATTTGAAATACACCCATGGCCAAATGTATTAGGCACCTAGTGATTTTAGACACTTTGCTTAAATTAACAGATTTCAGGGGAATTAGCGATTGTAGGTATTTTTATTAGATGCCTTAATGACTTTTGGGAAGATAAATCGAATCAAAAGTGGCCAAAATTGAAAAACTAGTGCGAGACAGGACCGTATTTTGGAGCGAATCTTTCTACAAAATAGGAAAAAAAAACTTTAAAAAACTCTTTTCTGAAGTGATGCAGGTTCATGGAATAAAATTGGCAGAAAGAAGTGTTAGGAGAAGGCTTGTGGAACATAATTTGCATGGGAGAAAGGTGTGAAGAAAACCACTTCTGACAGACAGACAGACAAAATTTTGTGTTTCTTGGGCGAAAAAATACAATGATCTGATTAAAGAGAAATGAACTAAAGTGATATAGACGGATGAATCCAACGTAAAGGAATAGTTAAACTAATATTTTACTAATTATAAATACCGTTACGTTCAAAAAATTCAGCATTCTTCATTAAAAATCAACAAAACATCATTTTTTTATTTTTTCAGTTCATTTCATTTGCTTTTCGGCTGACCTGGGGCTCGACACGTTCAAAGAAGAAGAGGTAAAGTTTTTTAGCAAGAATGTCTTAAATTAAATGACATTACTATAACTGATATACATTAGTTTTTTTTTTTTTCAAAATTACCTAGTTCCAAAATTATTCATCATAGTAACAAGTGCCTAATACATTATTGGCCATGGCTATAGTTCGAAATTTAAAAAACGGCAGACCTTAATTAAGGTGGTAATACACGTAGATAAATTGTTTTTTATTATTGTCTAACCCTGTATGTAACAATATAGAATCGCTTTTTATTTTACAAAAAAATTGAAATAACATGACATATTCCATTTATTCAACATTTTATACTGACGAAAAATATGATAAATTGAATGACGTTTTTCATAATTCCTGTCACCTATTTTCCGAGGTTTGGTCTAACATCACGTATATGTGTAAACCTGCTTTAAAAACTGAACGTAATCGTTTTTAATCTGTACCCTTGTTAGAGTTCTAAGTTCCTATTTCACAAATTGATTAATGTGTGCCCGAGGCGCGGCATGCAAATTTGTGTTTTGTAAAATGTCGGCGAACGCGTTCCTTGAAGCAGCCCACCTCCTCTATAATCAGACGGGCATAATTATAAATGCGTTTATTTGTTATGACAGGCTCAGATTTAGAAATAAATAGACTTGTTCTTCAAAACCGGATAGCACTCACGGCTCTGTGTAATTAAATTGGTGCCGCGTAGTCTGAGAAGTTTCGTGGCTTGCGTTTTTCTCAGGGCTGAAAGTTGTTCTGTTCAATAGATGAAATGCCGGTAGTTTTTTTTCTATGATATTTTTAATGACTTGTTTGATCAGTTTTACGGTTAATTCTTCAACATGTTAAATATGTTACCTATTGGTAGTTTTTGTTTTGAATTCAATTCTAGAATATCCAGTGCAATTATTTATCAAAACGGATATTTGAAAGCCCAATTTTTTGTAGCCCAAGATCTTAAAATTTTAAATTATGTTGATAATGAGACAAGTTTAGGCATATAAAAAACACGTATTTTTCATAAATTTAAAAATATTTATTATTAACTATTTATTTGACTTTTTTGGGAGTGACATTACTTTGAGTTAATCGTAAAAAACACTTATGTGGTATGGCAGGATTTGAAACGGTTATTTTGTTTGTTGTAGCATAATGCTACACCGCATTTTTTGCAAATTATTTGTCAAACGTCAGTACACTGGGGAAACTTTGGTTCTTTTTTCTACCCAAATCGACCAGTAGCCGATCTAGTCCTGCCTTACTGCCAATAGTTACGTAATAATATGTAAGTCAATACGTTATGCCATCTGTGAATTTTACTTGATACTTTGATAGTTATTCAGTGGTATGTTACAGTAGTGTTACACATATTTGAATGAACTAAATAATTTAGTACGTATATTAGCGGGATTATTGAGGTTTGTTACAGAAGTGTCACATGAGGCTACAAAGGGTTAATCACAAAAAAAAACTGTAGGAAGTCGATATAAAAGTTTGAAGCAACTTCTGCAATTGAAAGGAATGGTGAATGGAAAATGTACGTATTTGCAAACTGACGTAACTCGGGGTATTATATTAATTTGCATTTTGAATATCGATCTAAAAAAATAATTTTACAACTTCAAATCAAGATCTTTCGAATGATTCCTAACTTGTTTACTTAAAGGCAATATTCCATTCACGAAATTTTCCTTAAATTGTTTTCCACACATAAGTTTTATTAAAATGTTTGGTACTGCTGTATTTTTTTTGCTTTCTTTCAATTTTTATACCAGAAAAATTATAAGTGAATTATTGTTGTACGTATGTTATTTTTAAAATTAAATACCTATTAAATGAATATATGTTATTAAATGTTCACTTTTTTGACAGTTATTATTATAATTATATTTTATTACATTGTTAATAGATGTTGCATCTACCACAATCTGTATATATTTTAAAATAATTGATTTTTGACGTAACATTTCTTTGACATGTGTTTACCTATCCATAAAAACCTCAAAACAGTTTAGAAAGTTGTTATCAATGTTTTCTAAATGCAGGTGTTAAATTGTAGCAGCGTGAATATGTTATTGTACTTTTTTCTGTTTTTTTTTCTAATTTAGTTGATACATACTATGTATTACAAACCAATTAAATTTGTTTTTACTTTATGCAGTTGGATTATATTGTAAATTTTCTTTTGAAGCAAAGAATAATTGTATTTACTATCGATTTTTTTACCTAAAAAAATATTATTTTAAACGATTAATATTAAGGGTCGATCCAGACTATCGAGCAGATCTGGATCCGGCCCCACTCCAGTCAAATATTCAGTACACTCAGAGCGTTCTGCTACACGACCATTCACTACACGACCGTTCCGTTATCCAATGTTCCGACAGTTCTAACGAACGTCCTTCCCCAATCCCCACCATAATACCACCATGACTGCTATAAATTCTGCGCGTTTAAATTCACCAATCAACGTTAAAGTCGGCGCGGTGGTGGGTGCCCCTCTAGCCGTCGTATAGTGGAATTTTTGAATTACCGATGCCGTCGTATAGCAGAATGTTGAGTGTATATATGTATATAGTAATACTGAATCGGAACGTGATTGGGCCGAGATCTGAGCGATATCTATAGTGTGAATGATTTCATTGTTTATTGTTTATTTATATTTGATTGGAGCGAAACCGACTCAATAGTCTGGAATCTGGATCGACCCTTACTCTATTCGTTAATGCTACATCTTTTATATTGATTGTGACATTTTTTTATATAGTAAGCTGATTTCTGTTGATAAATACAAAAAAAATATCTTGTTCGTATTTTGCTCATTGCGAATCACGATTTTTTGAAAATAAAAACTGAATAAATATTAACAAAATTCACATGGTATAATTTTAATTTCAAATACATCAAATATCGTTTGTATATATATATGTATTATCTATATGTATGTATTATCTGTAAGTTAATTTAGCAAATAAATTGCATACAAATCCACAATGCAGTGGAATTGCAAACAAAATTGATCAATTTTCGCCTCGTCACTCTTTTATTAGATTCCATGAATTTAATTTGTTATTGGATTTTACTAATACTTGTTGCGTGTCATTATTTGCGCCAGAGAGAGAAAGAACGAAACTGAATTTGGATATGTGTCGACGTGGTCCAGAGTTAATTGCTAATTATTGTTTCTATTGAACATCTATGTGAATAATTTGCCAGTTAATAACCCAATTTAGGGATTGTGCTAATTAATTTGATTGATTTGTCGGTGTTACAAATGTTTTCAATTTTATTTTCATGAAAATTATGTTCAATTTTTCATTCATTCGTATTTTATAGGACTTCACGCCGAGACGAAATTTTTCAAGGCCTCATTGTGTTTACAAGACCAAAGCAAACCCGAATTAAATTTTGACGAGACGATGAGAACGAGGCTGTATCAATATATTTATTGTCTCATCGAGAGTCTGGGTTATAAGGAATAGTGAAGAATTATTTTAGTTTCATTACTGACCCACACAGGCGGATTTTCAATTTTTCGCGGACAAAACCCCAATATAAGTATGTCATGAAAGTCAAGTGACTTAATTTTTTGAATCTGATTGGTTTCTCACATTCAGTGACGGTCCTTATAATATTTTTAACGAATGTTTTGACTACTATCCACTATAACAAAGTAGCGTCTTCTGAACAACATTTAATCACGGATTAAAATTGAGGTTTTAAAAAAAATAGTGTCGTGTTTTATGTTATTAAGCTATAAAGTTACAAATTCATTAGAATCATACGACTTTGTCATGTTTATAAGAAAGTTACATATCTTAGCTTAATATCTGTGTTAATTTTGGTTGCTAATACGTGCCCTTCTACTAATTAAATAATTAATAATTTGAATTCGAAAATATGAAAAATATTTTTTTCTTTTTTTATGCTTTACATCTTTATTTTTAGGTTCATCTTATGAGTATGTTGTTATAGGTCGTCGACAATTAATGGAATATTACAGAGATTGTAATTCAAGAGATAAAAATGAAAAATTCGCAAATTTTGTCACTTAAGTAAAAAAATTATCAAAGCCCCCACGTGGGTGTTGCCGCGCAACCAACTTGACATAACTCAAAAAATATCCTTGCCAATCGATTCGTAAATTAATCTCGAGTCCAACGAGGTACATGAAACCATATATAAAAAAATTGAGAAGGGGGGTCATGATCGGAAAAATTCCTAAAATGGAATAAACTAGAACCACAGACCTACCATTTAGCGGAAACCCGAGGTCTCTAGGTGATCAGGGGACCGAGATATTAATTTTGTCCAAAAATTTAATAAAATTCGCCTGTGTGTGACCGTTTGCATTGATACGCGCAAATACAATTTAAACAAGATATGTATATCAATTTTTCAAATTAAGAAAGACTTTTACATATAAAATATTATGTAAAAAAATAATATTCGCAACTATAAGCTGAGAATTAATTACGTTTACGAGGCTAGTCTAGGTTTAAGTAAGTCTCGTCTCGTGTATAGCTTTAATAAATTCATTATATGACTCTCGGTTGTGTTTTTTAATTAAACTTTCTTCAAACCATAGTTTCATGCGCACTTTTTAAATGAACTCTTCTCAAGCAAATAAAATCAAAATCACTTTTTACGAGTTATCATCTGTGACTGACACCTTATGTACACTTATTCGGCACCTCCGGCAATTCGTTGTTGCAATTAAATTAAGTTTTTTTTTTATAATCTAATCATTTAACCAAAAAAATATATTGTGTGAAAGTAATTTTTGATGTTAATACATTGTTATATCTTGTATTTTAAATCTTCTTAGCTTTCTGTTAAATTAGGTTCTAACAGATTTCTGTTATGATAGTCGATATAATAGCTTTTTAGTTTCGCATTTGCACGCTAGATGTCACTAAACTAACCAATCGCGAGTACAAAAGTACATACAACCATTTTGATCAAATCAAATTTTCGAGATACGAAGTTGCCTATGTCCTTACTTAGGATTAGTGAATACAATACCGGTTTCCCGAAATACCGAAAACCGGGATACCGGTCAATTTTCTCCGGTATTACGATACCGGTATTGGGTCGAATTATACCGGTATTTCGGTATATTTTCGGTATTTAAAAAAAAATTAAAACATACAAATTAAGAATTTTAAAACGAGTAACTGATAACTGCCAACAATCTGTTAAATATAACCAAACTTTTTTTTGATAATATATTTTATTATTAATATTATACATGCACCTAGATCATGTTTCGGAAAAATATGTTATACATCATTGCAGTAACGGTCTCGCTCAGAATTAAATGTAAAACTTTTTAGATTTTAGAGCTAATTATTTTATATGCCTTCTAAAATTAGTTTGCAACAAACAATTGCGCGCCTATTTTAAAAATTATAGTTCATTTTAATTAATTTTAAATTATTTAAATCTTTGATAACTATATTTATCCAGGTACATAAGTATGTTTGGGGTTAAAGCACTGATTTGGTATTATTGTATGGTTTTATTTGTATATTTAACGAAAAAAATTGATAAATTTGAATTTTGAACGTCCGTTGACGCATGCGCACAACCTGTTTCGGTTGTTAGGAAATATTCAATTTTAGCTATCATGTTTGACTTATAATCAGTCCAGTCATGTCAATGGATTTAAAGCTATAATATACATAATTCATAATAAATATATGAAATATTTATTATTTTTAATTTTTGCCTTAAATAATTCACGATACGTGTAGTAACGGATTTAAGGGGCTTTAGCTCTCCACTCAAAAATTATGGTTCCCCCCAGTTCTACTTACGATTCCTGGATTGATCCATGAATAGGTGTAATAACAAAACAAAATAGAATGTTCTATGTATATATAACGAGTATATGAGCGATAATTTTATTTAAAATCATTAATTTTATTTTACTTTATTTTTTATATTTTTTTATTTTGTTATTTTTTTACATTATTTTTTTTTTTTTCTGTATGTTTTCCATTTTCTGTATTTTGACGCATTCTATGCAAATTGTATATTGCCTCCAGAATAAAGTGCATTATTATTATTATTATACTATAATAATATATGTATCTATGTATGTATAACAAAACTTTATCGAAAAAAATAATATTCTTCAGTATTTTAAAAATATACCAATGGCAACTTACAACAATATCGAAATTATTTTTTTAATGAAGGTATAGGAAAAATATTAAAATTCAATATTAATTAAATTAATTATTTTTTTTATCAAAGTCGTGAACTGTTTAAATTCAATATTGTATAGGTACATAAAGATTTTATAATATCATACATATGAAGGTACTTAAAAAAATCAATTTCTACAAAGTTGTCTGATATTTATGAAATTTTCTACACATGTATAATTTCTTCTTAATGACTTTCACTTTAAAATAAACTACAATATTTTTTTATTTATAAAATTTTATAATATTTACATTTATTTTCAACAGAATTAAACTTTATTATTATACTTATTTAATTGTTTTTATTTTTTTATTAATAAAAAATGCAAATGTAACTTTATATATTTATTTTTTACATTTATTATAATTGTATATATGTAGATATATTATCTTTATTTTTTTTTTAAATACCGGTATTAATACCGGTATCCCGGTTTTGACATAAAAAAATACCGTAATACCGGTATTACGATTTTGGTCCGGTATTGTATTCACTACTTAGGATGCATGTTATCTCTCTGTTAATTTTCATCAAGATCGGTTCAGTAATTTAACCGTGAAAAGGTAACAAACAGGCAGAAACACTTTCGCATTTATAATGTGGATGTTCTATTTTATACCAATGGAACTTTTTTTACTATTAGATATGTATAATAGTATTAATCTATTTCTGTTTTCAATGTCAACATGGACAAAAAACGTACACATGTTTTTGTATATTTATACACTCACTAGCTCTTATAAAACAACATTTTATCCCATGACAGTTAAAAGTTCTAATTTGAACTGTTCAGTGGCGTATTCTCCATAAGTGCTACGTAAAATACTAATTTTGCTAACGCATACCTAGAAGGTATTTTTCACCCAAGTGCGCAAAAGTGGTGGCGTATTATGTCCACCACCTGCGACATATGTATATACATATACTCTTTACAGGGTGGAAAACCGGGAAAAGTCAGGGAATTTTACTATACAGGGAAATGTCAGGAAATTTGGTTGGAAGTCAGGAAATTTTTTATAAAATTATTACATTCTCGCAATATTTAATCATTAAAACATTCTCGCAAATATTTAAAAAGTTATCTATGTGACCTTTTTTAGGTTTTTATCTAAATTTTAAATAAAAACAGGGAAAAACGGTAAAATTTCTCATGAAAAACCGGGAAAGTTGTTCCAGAGAAATACTGGCCACCTTATCTTTAAATTGTGAACATCCTTACCTATACACACTCATACACAAATTCATACAAACTCCTCATTGAAAAAAATGTTAACTTCAATACTACGCCATTGGATCGTTAATGTTTTAAACAGGGCTGTGGAGTCGGAATTTTAGTAATTTTGAGTGGAGTCGATAAAAAGGTACCGACTCCAACTCCTTTAATTAAATAAAAGTTTTTACTTCTTCACACACTTAATAGTTTTTGTTCGTTTTGAATTTTGAAGTACAATGATTTGAAATTTTCGAAACCAGAACCACTCAAAAAAATTTTGTCCGAAAACAGAATTTAAAAAAAAAATTGTACAGTAAAGTGTCGAAGTCGGAGTCGAACATTAGAAAAATTAAGGAATCGGAGTCGTAGGTTTTTGTACCGACTCCACAACCCTGGTTTAAAACATATTTTTTTACGACCTCTATATATTATAAAATTCAAATTTGAGGTTGCATAAATATTTTTAAAATACCTAGCTTTTTATTGAAAAGGCCTTACGCATCAGAGTACAAGAAACCAACCCTGTAAAAAGGTGTTATTACGTTGTTTCTTTAATGCCAGTTAATTTTTTAGCAATGAGTTAAAAAAATCTATTATATTTACATTTGGAGCTACATCGGTTACTGAAACATTACTTATTTACCAAACTTTTGTTATTTATAATTTATAGAAGTTATTGTGTGTAAATAACAAAATTCTATGTAGAATATGTAGATACAAAAATAATAAAGTCCGTATAAAGTAGGTACTATCTATTATTTATGTTTTATGAACTGAACATATTAGCGTACTTCATAGTTATATGATTCTATGTAATATATGTGTATTGTACACAGAGGAAGCAATATCTGAAATTATATTCAACCATGCGACATTTGAATAGATTAATTACATTTCGGTACCCGGTTGTTGTATGCTGCACATTTAATTTTCCGAACAATGAATCACTAATATCGATTGGATCGTATAGAAAATTATGTAAAAACCACCCTCAGAGGAATAATATTTCGAAAAAAGATAATTAATGTGTAATTGCTTAATGCAGTGGTTCTTAACCAACAGCATAAACATTTTTTTTCGTGGAATTCAGGATATTAAACTATTTCGGATATTGTATCGGATAGGAATTTTAATTACTTAATATATTTTTAAAGAGATGTGACAGAAAGAAAAAGACAAGACGAGTCCTGTCTAACTTTTGTATATACACTCATCATTCTATAATACGATGGCATCGACAATGCAATCGTTCTATCGATCGACGGCTAGAGGGGTACCGAGTATCCACCACTGTTCCGACCTTAACCCTCGGAGCCTCTTATGGGTCAATTTGACCCATACACCGTCTTAGATCGTGAATAGCGCTAAGGTATTTTAAATTTTTCGCGATTTTTTTAAGTATGTTGAATACTTCAAAGGTATTTGTAACACTTATAAATTCATTTACCATGAATCAAAGTATACCTTTGAATTTTGGTAAGTCAAAAGGTTTCGTAGTTGCGGAATTATAAGCGATCAAAAATAAGCAGGGTCAAATTGACCCAGAGTGTACTAGTAGGGTAAAAAAATAGGTGTGTACTCCGAGGGTTAACGTTAATTGATGAATTTAAATTTCGTGCAGAAATATAACAGTTACGGTGATATTATGATGGAGATGGGGGAAGGTCGATGAATAGAACTGTCGGCCAGTCGTCGGATGGAGCGGTCGTTCAGCAGAGGGTCGTTTTATAGAATGCTGAGTGTACCTATATTTTCATTAGTAGATACAAAAATGTTTCGGAATCGATCGAAAGGGTTATGTTTATTAAAAATCTCAAAAAAACATTCAAAAGCCCTGGTTTCATGTGGGAGATTCACAAATAGCCTCATACAGGTCATTGATAAATTAATCATCGAGAGTTAAATTTTTCCCAATAAATTTATTTTTCATTTAATTACAGAATTTATTACATGAATATATTGGGTCTCTTGTGGCTCTTAAAATATTTTATTCAAAGACATAATTTTAAATATGTCTGGTAAAATTAACAACCCCTTCTTTATTACAGTGTACCGGTAGCAATTTTTAAACATTAGATATTTTGAAACCAATTATTAAACGAATTTCGAATGTCAATAATGACATGACAAATATGCTGCCAGATAACTCATCTATCAATGTTAAATTGTTAATTAGCTATGAAATGCAGAAGTAGATACTATAAATCCAAACAATAATATATTATATTGTTATATTTTTAATAATGTCCGGTATTATAAACGACCTAGCAAAGCAAGCTAGCAAGCACTCTCAAATGGGATATCAAACTCATATGACAGTTCTCTTGAAGTTTTAGATAGATTTAGTTTCATACATAGGAAGTAAAAAAAAAGGTATGTAAAGTATATTTACCAAAGTGTATTTACTAACCTTGCGTAAAAAACGGTAAAAACCAACTTACTGAGAACTGCATATAAGTTTGATACCTCATTTGAAAGTGCTTGCTAGCTTACAAATTTGTTAGGTCTTTTATAATACCGGACATAAAAGTTACAATATAAAATAAAATTTAAGTGGACCAATCTGAGCTCAGCATTTACTAAATAGTGGCACATCTCAAAAAATATCGAATTTGTACTAAACTCATTAGAAGAAAAGTAAGATGGTATAGATTTTTATGCTAGAGTTTCACAACTGTTAATTCCATGTGTGGCCACCAGGGGGCAGATTTTTGTCATGAAAAACTATAATTAGTAAAAGCCTTTAAGGACTTTAAAGAGTAGTAGGATGATGAAACATAGGTAAAAATTGCTCAAATGTTAGTACTATTAAGCGTGTAAAAGTTGGATTCACTATCGCTTTTTTAAATCATCAAAATAAAGTATCATTCAATTACATATAAGTTTAAAAAACGTGATTTCCGAAACAAAATGGCTGCTTATCAATCTTAAAGAACATGGTTTTAAATTCCCAACAAACTTGGAAACAATTCTTAACAGTAATAACATTAAGGCTTTTCTATCCATCACGAGTTTCTTAAATAAAATAAATTTAAAATTATAACAGGTGTTGGTGATCCTATTGTGTTGACCAAAATCACATTCCATCTACCCTGACCGTACTGTTAGTTAATTTCTGCCCCGATGGGTCCGCAGGCAAAATCACCATCCTACAATTGTGCCCAGTGTATAATTGGTCATAGGCAGGCTAAAACAACCTAAACATAACAAATAACAAACTTAAAAAAAATAATAATAAATAAATAAAAATAAAAGACAAAATAAACAAGTAAAAAAAAAATGCTCAGGTAAATAAATCTAATAAAAACATAATTAAACAATATCATTACTATATTCAAAATCAAAATTAAAATAAAAATAGTTTAGCATAGCCGTGGCTGTACGGGGCCCACCCTAACGCCAAAACTGAAGAAAAAAAAAACGAGATTTCCCAAAACTCAGAATTTTTTAGTTGTGCCACTCTAGCTCTGAGGTGACAATATATTAGTGAAATTAAGTATCATTGAATCTAGAAACATGTTGATATCATTTTGGTCTGGTCACATCTAAAAAACCGTTCTCGAGTGAGTTTTTAATAATATGTTGATAAAAATTGCAATAATAATAAAAATGTTATAGATAAAGTATCAACTACTACGTATATTTAATGCATAAATAATTAAGTATGTATAAACGTATGTTGAGTGTTTTTTTTTCAGTTTATTTTAGTATTATTTCTACAGATAAGTGTCACGGGGAACGGTCTATAAATAGATATGTACGCCGTGTTATCTTATCAGCAACGCAAGCATACTAATAAAATATATTGTTTCATAAATGAAAATAGTTATTTTTAAATACAACGTGCTCATCTATAAATATATCACAATAAAATAATAAAGTCACGAGGACGAACGTATGGTTTTTGTTTTGAAAATATAAAATTATCATGTTTTAATTTATATTTTAAATAAATAATTACATATTTTATTTTGAAACGTGTATATATAACTACATAAAGATATTAATTTATTTAAACCGCAGTCTTGAAAAAAAACAGTAAATTAACAAATCAATGAAACTAACCGGTATTTTTTTAATGAACGGAAACCAATCATTTTCATAAATCGGATTTAAAATTTTTTTAACTGTGTTTAAATATAACACTAGTCAACAAAAAAAATTCACAGAAATTTGAATAGGTGATTTAGAAGTATTAGTCATGCCGAAACCGAATTCGTTGCCCAAATGATTCCATCACGTCAGGTTTTTTAGATATCCGAACCTAAAAGTCCCAAAAATGATGATTTTGGCAATGTTGGGGAATTTATTACTAAGTAATAAAATTGCATAGTAAAATGTAAAAGATCATTTTAAAGAGAAAAGATAGTACTATTCGAAATCAATGTGACGGTCGTAACACGTTGAATAAAAGGATACAATAAGACTACTATTTGTGTGTTTAATTGCTTATTGATATTATGAACTAATACTTATAACAATTATTTATCAAATACATCAATAGACTCATTAAATTTATAATAAATGCGGTTACCCTTAGTCATTATTGTTGGTGAGGATAATTTTTTTTTAATTCGGTCAAACGTCACGTTTGATATGTAATTATCAAAGACTTTTAATAGTTTGCCACGTGCGTCACTTATTGTCAAGTAAGTTATTGCGATTTCACATTATTTGTTGTCTTTTTCGAAAAAAATTTTTTAATTTTTTGTAATATTTTGAAAATTAATTAATTTTTTTTTAATTTTCTTTTGGTTTATGAAAATTGATGTTAAATAGCCTGTTAATTTTATATTTTAGTATTCATTTTCGTAAAATATTTTTTTAACTATCTGGTATCGATTACCGCGGACTGACCCAATTGTCGAAAAAAAATCTTCGTAAATAGATTAGTGTTAAGTAAAAACAATGTTAATATGTTTATTTACAAATTAAATTTATATCCCCGGGTAATAAAATAATAAGTTATCGTATACATAATAAATAATTATTTTTTGATCGCCTTTCAACTTATAGTCATTTTTTCCAAACTCACTATACGATATAAGTATACAAGATGCATAAAACACAAATCCTATCACGGGCTCCTAGACCACATGTTTTGGCACCCCTCTCAACTATAACTATACTGATAACAACATCAAAAACAACTAACCGCGACGTCTCCCTTCTATTTCTGCCAGACATCGGCCCTACTAGCTCTCCCTTGTGGGGGCCATGCTTAGAACCAATAACAAACCATGTATATAAATATTGATATTGAGTATTCAGAGCATACTTAATCTTATTACTAAATATCTATTCAAAGCAAAGATTCAAAGGCGTGAATTTCGGTTATTAGACTAAAACGATATAATTCATCAATTTAGATCGAAATATCCTAACATTGAATTAGAGAAGTGATACATGAGTATGACGAAAATCAATTAGCATAATGAATTCCGTTGAATTATTTTAAATGCTAGTATTAAATTGTATTTAATATATACAATAAACTTCTAGTTTAATCTTGTTAATTTTTTATAAATGTATGAATTGCGTTTGTACTTACACGCAAGTAGATGTACACATTTTTTAGTAGTAAGTATAACAAGTTTTAGATTTTTTTATTAAATCTATATAAATAAAATCAAACAAGAATTTCAAGTTATTAATAAAATATGATATTTTATACTATTGCAATACGTAAATGTATTTATACATAAATAAATAATCTAATTTACATATTTGCTTGTACATTATTTATTTATAGAAGTAGTATTATTTATATAAATGGATTAATAATAAAATACTCAAACTGTCGGCTTTTTATAGAAGCTTTTTTAATAGGATATAAATAAATCGACATCGTTTATATGAATATATACTTACAATTAATGTTTTTTAGAACCAACTCTGATAGATACAATGTTCTTTTTTATTTAAAATAAAAGTACAGTGTACTCTCGATTATCCGGGCACGGGTAATAGAAATACACGGATAATCTGAATTATCAATTGTTATCTCTCATTATCAGTTAATATAAGTTTTTGCTTTAAGGGGTAAAGCCACTATGACATTAAAGAAAATGTAAAAAAAAGATTAATTTTTATTCTTACATTTTCTTAAAGCAGTTTAAATTTCGAAAATTTACGGAGTTACAGTCATTTAGTGAGACGAGGTAGCACGGCCGAATATGACATAACAAAAACATTAAAGACGTTTCTCTCGAAATGACATTTTTCGACCTGGTTGACACGATTCCTCAAAGACTAATGAACCGATTTCATTTTTTTTTTAAATAATTTTTGTAATTGTAGTAGCTATCGTTGCAAGTAGCCGATTTTTGAAATTTTGATAATTACTAAAATAAAATAAAATCGGCTACATTCAACGATAGCTACATTGATATAGATATCGATAAAAATTTTATTTGTTTTTTTCATATAACCCTTCTCGAAATTTCGAGTCAACCATAGAGAAAAATATTTTTTTTGGTCGTCACATCGAGGCTCATAACTTTGTAAATATTTAATATTGTTCAATAAAAATTTATATTAAATAAGTTGAATATACACTTAATAAAACGTCATTTACCTGATTCAAAAATAATTAGTTATATATGTGAAAAGATTTCCCAAACATTGACAATTTTTTGACCGGTCACAGTGGCTATCCCCCTTAATGTGAGTACAATTTTTCGTTTATTTCTTGCATTTTTACCGGAGATAAATCTTAAATTTTGAGTATTTATAAGATTATAATTTTATATAAAAAGTATTTAATAAATAACTATGCATGCGTATATAACGAAAAAAATGATTAACTAAAACTCCAAATCCATACACTTGCTATTCATTCAGTGGACGAAACAATTAAACTAATATAATGATGCAATCACAAAGAACGTGTCGTTTTGTTCGTCCGACAAAATCCGAGCGCACAATCGAAGCGTTTGTTTCATATGCCAAAACAGACGCGTATTCTCATTAAAAAATAATTAATTGGATCAAAATTATTTAATTTATTTTAAGCACGGATTATCCGCAAACCGGATAATCCACACTCGGATAATCGAGAGTATACTGTGTATGAAAATATAAATAATTAATTAAACCGTTTATCTAAAATGATAAAATTAAATTATACCTACATACCTAGCTATACAAGTTAGAAAGTACCTAACTCTTCTAATTAAAATTAGTCATTTAGACACCAAATACATGGAAAATCAAAAAATGTTTTTAGATTTATTTACCAAAATTATATCTTTTGCGTAATAGATATTTCATAGACAGGGCCGCGCCGCCCATATGTGCGAAGTGTGCGGCGCACACAGGCGCCAGGGCATCAGGGGCGCCGCGTGGCGCCTTTTGGGTTTAATAAAATACCAGCGCCAATCATTAAAATTAAAAATTAATTGAAAGAAATAGAAGAAAAAATTATATCGCATCGAACTTTTTTTTTTAAATTAAACAATAATGTGGTGAAAAGTTGCAGTAGCAAACGCAGAAAGGTCGTTTTCTAAATTAAAACTGATACACAATTACCTGCACTCAAGTAATAGTTATATTTTTCGCCATAGTTGAAAAACTATTCTTCCAATCTCTAGTTATGAGAGCGAAAAAAATTTCTTCCTTACAAGATATTCACAAAAACATTTATGCCAAAATGGTCTAAGCAGCAGGCAGGCCAGAATTAGTTTTAGAAACTAAAACGCTGCGTGGTTTATACTTTTATAGTGTTCAGCTATTGCATCTTACCAAAAGTGCAAAAATGCAATAAAGCTATACGGCAAAAATTACACAAGTTAATAAAACCTCATTTATTAAAACCTATTTTTCTGTTTGGGAATTTTTTGGTTAATCTGTTTTGGCGCTGAGCGTCTCATACTATATTTATTATTACTTTAAAAAATTTAATAATTTAATTCGCGTTTTCTTTTTCTGGAAGTGAAACGTCATTTATCTTCGCACATGCTAGGGTTCCGTAGTCATTCTCACTACGATTTATAAAAGAGTTATTTAAAAATTTTTCATAAACTATCTTTCTTACATTCTGCATAGTTTATAAATTAGAAGGGGGGGGGGGGACTCTGATAATGATATTGCAAAGCAAATAAATAAGTCCTTTCACATTTTTTGTTGCAAAAAGTCAATTGAGATTTTTGTTGCATTTTAGAAGCCCAATCTTTTTTTTCACAAAAAAATTTTAAATTTTTTAAACAAAAAATGTCAGTACCTACAGTTTTCGGTCTATGGTAATTGAGTCTTAAATAATTTTGATAGTGTTCGTTATAATTTTCATTGAAAGTACTGATTAAAAGGTACATTCTGGAATTTTTTAAAATTTTTTGAAGAGCAAATACTTACATCGTAATTGATTGGTTAAAACAATTTTTTTTTAAATCTCATCGTTTTTGTTTTTAATCTTTGCCCGTATATCAAATTTCATCTTATGTATAATTATTTAAAGATAGATAGAGCAAAACTAAAAGAGTTCCTTAAGTTTTTTTGGAACTCTAACAAAAAGGCGCTTCATAGGTTTCGCACACAGGCGCTGCCGAGGGTCGGCGCGGCCCTGTTCATAGATATCAAGTAAAATATATAATATAGAAACAATATAATAAAATATTATTAACTTACAAATAAAATCAATACTCCCAAGAAAAAAAACGCCATTATCAGATATCTTCCTTGAATTTCTCTGTAATAAGATTATATTTCCACTTATTCGCCAACAAAGTTAGAAGACATAGCAATAATGTTCCTGTGTTTGACTATTTTCAATCCTATTAAACAAAACTTATAATGATGTAAAAATTTTGATTGTAATTCGCTGCATTTATAATTATAGAAAAATGTCAAAGGTGGCCTCGTTATATCGGGATTTTCGTTATTAAAAAATATGCGATAGTTTTTTTAAATAGTTCGTTTTATAAAATATTATATAATCAAATCGCTTATAATAAAAATGTATTTATATTAGTTACTTATTTTTTTTAACTAAGACGTGGTTTATATTCAAAAGCCTAAATTCATATGTTGATCTAATGATATTACAATATTTATTGTTCTTAGAAAGTGTTCAATTCAAACCATGGCTATTTTAAAAGCATGATAATTCGCAGCTATACCTACTCCAAAAATACCACAAGATTCTTGACCCACTTTAACAGGTTATATATAAAACTTTAGAAAACGAAATGGTTAATAGTAAAAAAAGAATGTTTCCTTCGACAAATGTTTAAAAGAAAAATGATCATAATGTTTCTCGTATAATAAATAACCCAACATTTTTTATTAACGCTTGTTCAAAATAAATTCAAAATTGTATGATTTTCTTCCATTTCTATAAAAAGAAAATTTATTATACCCGTATAGATATATTATATGTATTGAAAATTGTCAAAATTACTTAAATAAATGGGTGAACAATCGATCACATATTTTAGTAAACAGTTTTAAATAGCAAATAAAAAAATACCCTCAAAATTTGAAAGAAGAATATCATGCCAATATGTATTGTAAGGCAGTAACCAAAATAAAAATAAAACATATTTACAAAAGTAAAGATTGCTAAATAAATAGCGTCTACAAAATCGAAAGTGAAATATGTGTGTGCATACAATACAAATACTTCTTCGACATTCATAACAAACTTTAAAAATACTTTGAAACAATGTTCAAATAATTGCATGTTAAACGTATAAACACTTCACATTATATCAATATTTAATATAAACATCTATTATATCCATTAAACACAATGCTTGTATCTTTTATATGTATATTTCTGTCGACTGTTTTTTCAGCGGTGATTAGAAAACAATTAAATTGCTCATTAGACTGTCTATATTTAGAAACATTGAGTAATTTAGTCTCACAAATCTCATCGACCTTGCATATATAACATACATAACCTTCGAAAATAAATAGTTGATATGTGTTTATTAGTTTATGTGTATAAATATTATGTATAAAATCTATTTTTATCATTGAAATTATTTTTGTTATTAGATTTTTCTTGTTTTGATTTTTAGTAAGTTAATATATTCATTTGATTAAATTCTTGTATGTATTTATTCATGTAACGTTAAATTCAACAAAATATTGATAAATATAGAACAAAGAAATGATTTCTTTTAAATATATATTGAATTTAAGATTTTTAACATTTAATGTGCGATATTTGAAATGAAAAAGAACAAAGACATTCAACACGTGCAACTTCCTAACATTATCCTCTTATTGTCAAGCTTGTCACGCACTTACGATTTTCTATCGCCCGATTTTTTTGTCGCAAAAATAGAACTCACAGTTTTAAATACGAATGCGCGCAGATGCGACTAGATAATCGCGTGGAAAAAACCACAAATGTTTGTGAATCTAATGTCCGGTATTATAAAGGACCTAGCAAATTTGCAAGCTTGCAAGCACTCATAAATGAGTTAAAATTAATTTTGTTATAGTAATATAGTATATATGGATTAAACATGGAATTTACAGGGTGGCTAGTTTCTGGAAAACCGGGAAAAGTCAGGGAATTTTGCTATACAGGAATATGTTAGAGAAAAGTCAGGGAATTTGGTTGGAAGTCAGGGAATTTTTTATAAAAATGCAAAAACCACACAAATTCTCGAAAATATTTAAATTTCATCTATGTGACCTTTTTAAGTTTTTTATCTAAATTTTAAATACAAAATTGGGAAAAACGGTAAAAATTCTCCTGGAAAACCGGGAAAAGTCAGAGAAATTTGTTCCAGAGAAATATTGCCTACCCTTAATTTAGAGCAGTGATACTTCAACATATTGTAACACAGTTGGCGACTCTGACCGTAGAAAATAATTTTCATAATAGCACAACTGTTTTAATACCATTGGTATTTACATACAACGCTTGCGCGAATGTTGTCAAAGTCATCACAAAACTTAAAGAGAACTGTCATATAAGTTTGATGTCTCATTTGAGAGTGTTAGCCAGTTTGCAAATTTGCTAGGTCCTTTATAATACCAGACATAAGACGTGCTAGTGTTTAAAAGATAAAACTGTGTTAAAAAGTGCTAAAAACCAATTAATGTGTTTAAAAGGTTTTCTTAGATTTCCTACCACAAGAGGTATATAAAAACTTCACAATTCCTTTCTCTGGATATAAAATATACATACCTAATCCTACATTTTCCATACATATAATTGAATAATTTTATTATTCAAAAAAGTATTGTCAGACACAGAATTCAACCGCATCCATTTGACGAAACAAAAGCTTAGATAGATCTTTCAGTGCAAAGTTTTGAAGTCAGCTGCTGTATTTCCCACTATGTAGGAGAGAGAAGGTTATCTTTAAATAGCCTCAGATTATCTCCACATATTCGTGTCCATCTTGACTCAATTAAATGTCTTACACTGCTCCTTGACCTTATCAATGTACAGAATATTTGTATTTATAAAATATGTTTTAGTTAAAATTTAATTTAAATGGTTCGTTTAGTTTTCGATGATGCGATTTCTTTGTACCTGATAGATGAAAACTGAAATCTTTATATTAATCTTTTTCTTTCTACTTTCGGGACTGTTGTCCATAGAGACTTGTTTTATATATTGCTTTTAGTGGTAGTTATGTTAACAATAAGACAAAAGTTGGCAGACCTTTCTAACAATAGTTAAGACAACAATAATAGCATCTTAATTATATGTAAGTATTACTGCTTACACATTTTTTTTTATTGATTATTATATTAATCTTCTTCTTTCTGCTTTCGGGGTTGTTGTCCATAGAGACTTGTTTTATAGGTTGCTTTTAGTGGTAGTTATTTTAACAATAAGACAAAAGTTGGCAGGCATTTCTAACAATAGTTAAGACAACAATAATAGCATCATAATAATATGTAAGTATTACTGCCTACACATTTTTTATGTCTTTTTATTGATTAGAGTGATGTAGCAAGAAAAATCATTAAATATTATGTTTTAATTATATCATAGAAAAATTTATTAATCTTATTTATTTAATTATTTCTATTATAATATCAAATTATTATATGATATGTTAAAGTATAATTTTTAAGGAAAATTATCTGCAATCCTATGTTTCTCGTGTAAAATATTTATATGACCAATTGGCCCATTTCTCATTGTACGAGTACTTATGCGTATATCAAAGAAATGTAATAAAACATATTTTATGAAGCGTTAAAATTAAATCTAATTTGAATTTTATTTTCAATAAAATTTTTTATGTAACTTTAAACTTGATGTTTTTGAACATAAATTATTAAATGCATGATGTATTTTTGTGAATAAAAAATACTTTAATGGTCATATTTTTATTACAGAGCAATCACTTATAATATTACAGTTTGAATATAGGGAAGATAATTTTAATTTTAATTCATGAATATTACGTTTGTTTTTTTTTCAATTATCAAATCCTTGGGGCGTTACAACACATATGTATGATAAAAAACATTATTTTGTTCTTTAAGAAACTCGGAATGATCAAGATATTTTTTATATAGATATTGATGGTAGAAGCATGAATTAGTAGGTATAGTTTAAAGAAGAAATAGTTGAGAACTTTAAATTTTCATGGAAATTAAAGTAGGTAGTGAAAAAATTATATGATACGAATGGTTTTTAATATATTTTCATTAGTTATCAGTTATTAATTAAGAAAGAAATAACAAAATTGTTTTGGAACGGATTGTATATTTACGTCAAACATAATTGATCTATTCCATTAAATAAAAAGATAGTAACATCACACAATATTGTCATATTTAATCAAAATGGATCATGTATTTATAATAATCAATATTAACAATCAGAGTATGTCTTAAGTCTTAAACCTACAACATTGACGAAGTATGAATGAGAAATGATAATATATATATATTGAGAAGTTATACATGCATTTTAAATGATAATTGACGTTTGAAGCTTCGTGTCAAAGTTAAAAAAAAAAAAAAAATTCGAGTAAATCTCAACATACCTACATATCAAGGAGCACAATCACATTTTATAAATCAATAATTGAGAACGCAAATTTTATAGAAAAATAAGTTATTTCTAAATTATTCAGAACTATTTTTGCTACAGTGTTCGTAAAAATTAATTTATTGAAAGTGTTTAGAAATTAGGGAGGTGGAAGCTCTGATAACAACTTTGAAAAGCAAATATATCGTGACTGAAGGTTTAAAATCAAAAAGACTTAATAGATTATGTGTTGTATTTTAGGAATCCTATTTAAAGACAATCCACTTAATGGGGTAAGTGGGAAAAAAATGATTACACACTTTTCAATACATGTTTTTTTTTTCAAAATCTCATCATTTTTTATTGAGTCGTATACGTCCGTATAGCTAATTTAATCTTATTATATTACAGACGAACGGACAGATAGAGCGAAATTATAAGGGTGCCTAGTTTTCTACGGAATCCTTAAAATTAGTATTTTACTTTATTTATGTAGAAAAATACGAAATCATTTTTTTTCTAATTAACTACTCTATTTTATTGTGTTAACTTCAGGAGGAAATAAGAAATTTTCGTTAGGTGAAGGGGGGACATTTTGGAACATTTCTACTGTATTAATATCAAAATATAAAAATTATTATATCACGATAGGGTAGGTGGAAATGAAAGTGATCTAATTTGTTAACCATCACAAAAAATTAAACATATGCGCAGACAAAATTTTGTAGGTTTGCAATTTTCCCACAAAGTGTAGATACATTTTAAAAAGGTTATGTCAAACACTTTTCCTCTAAAGTAAACTATATATGCTTGGTTCTATTTATAAAACAATTTATATCAGGTGTACAGTCACGCTCATTTTAATTTAAATATCATATTAGACGAAAACTGTTCCAGTACAACGATGAGGTGTTAATATTCAAACAGCACATATAATCTTATACAAGGTGGCTGCTTCTGACGTCATTCGTTTTCGGAAATAATGCAAACGTGTTGCGAAATCTTATTTATTTATGACGTTTACGTTAGGTCAACTAAAAACAGTAACGACCGTCCTAAGTAAAGTTGATACAAACTATGTTTTACATGAATATATGTTTTCTAAAACATGGGCAAAATTTTACATATTATATAATTTTATAGTTGTGTTTATCAGCCGTGACTGAGAGTGGGTAATTATTTTCATGTTTAGGCATTGTCTATATTCATAAGTTATTAAAATTAAAATGATAAAGTTTTAAGTACCTGTCTACTATAAATATTAAAATTTGGAACTTACAAGGAAAGGTCCACAGATTTTAAGTAAAATAAAAAATATTTATTTTTATACGTCCTCCTCCAGTCACAAGTTTAGATGGTAAAATATTAACTAATTAATTATGTAAATAACTCATAAGCTGTTTGTTATATCAAAAGTTTTTATTAATACTTATAAAACAACATTAATGTGGAACTTTTAATCAAGTCATTAATTATACATTTTATTTTGTTTCAGGTGTGTGAAGAACAATGGTAAATCATTTTGGCAAACTCTTTGTTGGATCTGACGGTAGTGAATTTCTACCCTGAACGGGAGAGGCTATTTTCTGATCAAGCACATGCTGCAGAGGTAATTTCCTTTATTTGATTTCTTTGTCGGTGATTCATTTTCATCATAAAATTATACATTTGTTTGTATCCTAAATATTTTCAAACGAAAGAATATGCTAAATTCAACTTTATGAAAATATTTGAATAGACTAAAAATGTCAGAAGCCAAATACACTTATCAAAAACATAGATATTTTAAAAATATTTTTCAATTTTTGAAAAACTAGTAAAATACTTATTGAAGAAAAAAATGTCGTCGCTTTTATTTAATTGTGCAAAAAGGAACATAAAGAACTGGAGGGAGAACATACGTGAGGTTTCCCTTGTCCTAACATTCCTTTTTTTATGTCATTAATTACCTTATTTTTTTCACTAAAATTTTGACGCCCCACACAGGTGAAAATATGTGAAAACTTGGCCAAAACCTATTACTTACACAAATGTATTTTGTATGTTAATAAATGTTAAAATTGTAGCAGTTAAAAACCTACACTTCTATCTTCCTAAAAATGTACATATTCTAATTTGATTCCGTTTGATCAGATTAACATACATATTATGTAGAATTGTGCATTACAGGTTTTAACCAGGTTTTCGCGTCTTTCCACCTTTTAAAATCTTCCGCTCTAGAATGTAACTTTCTCAGCCTATCGATGATTATTTTGACTCTAGATACAGGGTAGCCAGTTTCTGGAAAACCGGGAAAAGTCAGGGAATTTTGCTATGTAGGGAAAAGTCGGGGAATTTGGTTGGAAGTCCGGGAATTTTTTATAAAAATGCAAAAATCACACAAATTCTCGCAAATATTTAAACAGTAATCTATTAAAATGTAAAAGAAAACATGTGACCTTTTTAGGTTTTTTATCTAAATTTTAAATAAAAAACATAGAAAAACGTCAAAATTCTCCTGGAAAAGTCAAGGAAATTTGTTCCCGAGAAATACTGGCCATCCTGTAGGTTCATACTCCATCCTTTTAGTCATGTTTTATTATGTTAATTATAAAGAAGTACTCCGTAATTTTTTTCGATGAAACTAGAAAAAGTGTATGTGTGTGCCAAACTTTATTAAGTTTCATGATTAATATTTGTTTACAGTGTAGGTTAGGGTGTTCCAAAAAAAGTCGATAATTTTTTTTTTCGATTGCATGTGAAATTCTTGTTATATATGCTATAAAAAAAATTCTGTAAAAATTTGAGCCCTTAATATCAACTTGAAGAACTCCATCACCGAATTTGAAGATTTACCATTGATTTAACATGGAAAAATGATTTTTTAACGTTCATTTCTCCTGCAAACTATGTAGAACATTATTTTTCGGAAAAACCATGACTGATCCTTCTTCAGTATTAAATTCTGTAAAAAAAAGCTCTTAGGGTCCAGTCTCTAACGTCAACCCTCTCGTTTTTATTTGCGTTAAAAAATACAGATTTTTTGAAATTTAAAAACGAGAGGGTTGACGTTAGAGACTGGACCCTAAGAGCTTTTTTTTACAGAATTTAATACTGAAGAAGGATCAGTCATGGTTTTTCCGAAAAATAATGTTCTACATAGTTTGCAGGAGAAATGAACGTTAAAAAATCATTTTTCCATGTTAAATCAATGGTAAATCTTCAAATTCGGTGATGGAGTTCTTCAAGTTGATATTAAGGGCTCAAATTTTTACAGAATTTTTTTTATAGCATATATAACAAGAATTTCACATGCAATCGAAAAAAAAAAATTATCGACTTTTTTTGGAACACCCTAGTGTAGGTTTGTATTTGTTTTCAAATCGTATGAATACAATACTTCCTGTTGATTGTCCAGATTCTATCAACATTGCTTCTAGGAATCATTTGAATTAAAAAGTCGTTTAACTTTGCATTAAATATTTAGCTATAACTAATTCAGTAATCATACAGTGTTTCATAATGCAAAGGAACGTAACATAAAGTATATAGTTAATTTAAATAAGTCCATATATTAAATGTGATTTATGGTTAGTGGTAACAGTGAAAGTAATTGAATTATATTAAAGTGGTTTTTGAAATATTCAATCTATTTAAAATAACGGTTTTATGATAAAAAAGATATATTGTGTAAACACATTAGATTTAACTATTAAATATACCTGTACAGTCAAATAAAATAGCGAATTTATTTTATTTATATAGGTACCTAAAATATTTGAAATTTGTCAACTGTTTATAAAAAAAAAACATGTTTTACATAACAAAGACCTATAATGCGGTTTTTATACACTGAGAAAACAAAACAGAAACACGGTGTTTTTATTATAAAAAGCAATAAACCCTATACATTTTTCAATACGAAGTATTTTAAAAACACGATGTTTCTGTTTTGTTTTTCGGTGTAAACACCGCATAAGAAAAAACGCAATCTTTACAGTAAAGTAGTAATCTCGCGTCTCAGTCTCAATTTAAAAACGCTGCGAGACTGAGGATAGCCGCATAGTCGCGCGGACATTTACCAAATTCAAAATACAATTGTGTGAAACCACAGGGAAGTTCAAGTAGTTTAAATGTCAATAGTTGTGTTCAAGTTGTAATTAACTAATCTAAGAGCTTGTTATACTCTGTTTGTCAACAGACTAGAGCGCAAGTTAATTTCCATATATATGCATAATGGGAATCTCTTAAATGCAGAAATTGTCGTTCTCCTCGTCAAACTTGCAACGCTGAGCGCATAATGACTCGATCACAGGTCACCTAAATAATCAACTCTTGCGTTGAGTGTGGTAGGGGAAAGTTGAAGCAACGATGCACATCTAATTATATAAGATTCATTCATGTGATGAATCTATGGTAATCAACGTAGTTACGTAAGAAAGAGTTATTTTTTATTCTACGTTCGTTATATGCAAACATATCTGATGCAAATTTAAATATAATGAAAATATATAGAGAAAAAATACAAAACTGCATTTGCGCACCATTTCTCACTCCATGAAGTGAAGAAATTATCAATTTGAATTTAATTTAAAAGGATGATAGGACCATAATTTTCAAACTTGAATGCTGGTTTGAGTTTAACCAATCTGGAAAATTTGCTTCAAGTTAATAATTGTTATTGAATCTATCGGAAATAATTTTCAATAGTTAGATACATTTTTATCTATATCTATAAAAGAGTTTGTCCTTAACCACTCACTCACTCACTCACTCACTCATATATCAACGTACAGCCCAAACCCCTGGACCTAGAAACGTGAAATTTCGTAGGTGCCTTCCTTTTATGATGAAAGCACCCACTAAGAAAGGATTTTTCGAAATTCAACCCATACGGGATTAAAACAGTGTGTCAAAGTTTATATAAATTTTTTTTTGTTCGCATTTAATAGAAACTTATCGAACATACTGAATATAAATAATGAAACAATTATTTAAGCATTTCTCAAAATCTAACCCCTAAGGTGTTATGGGGGGGGGGGGGGGGGGGATTTGTAAAATATTTTTTTTTGTATTCACCGAATGAAACATGGCATAAGTCGGTACTATACAAGACAAATATCAGTTACGAAAATTCAACCCTTATGGGAATGGGGGGGAAAGTAAAATTTTGATATATTTATCTTCATGATTGTTGATGATATTAAAGTAAATTCGGACAAATTAATATTCAATTAAAAATGAAAGTTCGATATTCAAATCCTAATAGCATGGGACGGGGACGAGAATGGATTTAGATATGTTAATCTTTGTACCTGCTTTACTTATAAAGGTAAATTCGGGCAAAATAGTCATCTATTAAAATAAACTATATTATTTTCTACATTCAACCCTTAATTGCGGAGATAGACAGGGTCTGTGTTTTTGATATGTTTATCTGCATAGCTGCTTACGTTATAATAGTGGAGTCGTGCAATAAAAAAATTCGATATTCAACTCCTAATGGCGAGGGTAGACAGGGGGTTAGTTCTTACATTTTTTAATTAAAATCCGATATATTTACGTTTTTTATAGGTAATGAATAAAATTCAATATAAAAAATATGTTATCCCCTATCACGTATGGAGGGTTCTAATTAGTTTCGAAGTTTACGCGAGCGAAGCCGCGGGATTCCGCTAGTTTTATATAAAACAAAGCACTGATTTTAATTAATTTTCCATACAAAGACATATCTTTCAATATGCAACAAAAAATAAATAAACTGTTGCTATTAAATATTCTCTCAAGTACTTCACATTTTAGTTATTTACTTTTACACACATATTTACACTTTGCAAAATAGAGTTTGACATTTTATTAATTATACTTCCTACTGACACATTAACAATATAAAACTGCTGTTTTCAATTAGGATAGATTTTCAAACTTGCTATTTATTTTTTCTTGAATACAATATGTACATTCTCTTGGAGTAGTTAATTTATTTCGTAATTATTTTTCTATTTTTAATATTGTTTATAAGTTTTCCTATTTTAACATCTTAAATATACGTCATTTTGTCTCTTGCAAAACAAATTTTTAATGTGACTATATTCAACTGAGAGTTGTTTTTAAAAATATATCTTTTTTATTAACATGTATTGTACTAGAAAAATTTGCATAGCATGGTATAAACAAGGTAATCATATTCAAAATATGAGAATTCTAACGAGACTGATACCTTTTAAATACTGATGAAACGAGACTAACCGAACTTTCAAAAAGAAACCAACATGGTCCAGCCTTTATAATAACGTAATTATTAAAAAATTAGAACTCGAAATTTCAACAAAATTACAAGTTATAAAAGTATCTGTTGTCAGATGGTGAACGTTCTACAGTCAAAACTGTGCTGAAACTCTTAATCATAAAAATGTTTTAACTTAAAGTTTTCGAGAATAATAAATAACATTTTTTTTGTAATTTATTGTGTTAATTTTTCCAGAAAATGTTATTTTTATAAATGAAAAAATGTATTTAACCTTTAGCCGCCACTGTGAAGTACCAGGCACCCCACATTTTCCCAACTTCAATGTAAACTGTTTAATTTTAATTTTTAAATTTTACACGGTTTTAAAAATTTTTAATATATTAAATATTATATATTCTTTTAAATAACCGATTGGAGTGCATTCCGTATCGTTCGAAGATGATAGAGGAATTTTATTGAATTAAAATACTCAATTGCTAACGAGTAGATAGTTAGCATTTTAGTGTCTGGAGTACGAAGTGACCTGTGTGGCAGATATGTTATTCTGCAGAAGTGAAGCAGCTAAGGATTAAAAAGTTATTATCAACTATACCTAAAACTTATGTTATAACCATTTTTTGGTAAATCGTTCAATTGTCAAGTTATTCGTTTCTGTAAAAGACTTTTGGTAGTCACAACAGTTTATGATAATAGTTTTATTCCAGTAAAGTAATTGACGTAAAAAACTACAGAACAATAAAAATAAAAAAAAACATAAATTATTCGCTTTTCTAAATAAATAAATACCATCGTATATCAGCAAATATTATTCGGCGACCGGCTACAAACATATTAATTATTATTGTCATTAGATTCGGACAATATAGCACATAGTGTATATTTTATGTAGATGAAATGCATACGAGGAATTAACTAAAACTCCAGTAGTAGAGAGACAGTGACAAATGGTGTGGGAGTAATCCGTGTCGTCTGGATATGTAGACCAATGTGTTTTTCTGAACGAATTACTTCCATGTTATTCATCATTGTCTGACAAATCTGAAGTTTGATCGAACTTTATCGAATGTCTTAAAAACGTGAACATGTTAATACAAATATTATAATACTAGCGGAATCCCGCGGTTTCGTTCGCGTAAACTTCGAAACTAATTAGAACCTTCCAACATATTGATTTTTATTCATTACCTATAAAAAAACGTAAATATCTTGGATCTTAGTTAAAAATTGTAAAAACTATAATATATTATTATAAGTAAAGCAGGCATGTAGATAAACATATCTAAATCCATCCACGTCCCCGTCATTCGATGAATACAAAAAAAATTCTTTTACAAATTTTTCCACCCCTCCTAACACCTTAGGGGTTCAATTTTGGGAAATGCTGAAATAATTATTTCATTATTTATATTCGAGTATGTTCGATAAGTTTCAATTAAATGCGAACAAAAAAATATTTTTTTTATATAAACTTTGACACCCTGTTTTAACCCCGTATGGGTTGAATTTCGAAAAATCCTTTCTTAGTGAGTGCTTAGGTACATCATAAAAGAAAGGCACCTACGAAATTTCACGTTTCTAGGTCCAGGGGTTTGGGCTGTGCGTTGATATATGAATGAGTGAGTGAGTGAGTGGTTAAGGACAAACTCTTTTATAGATATAGATTAAAGGTGAAACGATTTATAGATGAATATTAATTTATTAATTGATAAATGAAAATTCATTTAAAAATCGAAAAACTTTTATTTTCTTCGGTTAGTTAGATTAATGTCCGGTATTATAAAGGATCTAGCAAATTTGCAAGCTCGCTAGTACTCATAAATGAGGTTATTAATTTTGTTTATAGTATCTTAGATAAGGGGGCGTCCATAAATTACGTGAGATGTTTAAGGGGGGGAGGGGGTCGAGTCAAATCTCATCTAATCTTACGTTGGAGAGAGGGGGGGTCTCGGCAAATATCACGCAATTTTTTTTCTGATTGAAACAAAAAAAAATTATACTATTTTGGTCCATTTAATTTAGATTATACATGCTTAAGAATTAATCTTAAGCGTATATCGCAATACGATTAAGATCATTCACTAATTCGTTGGAAAGAAAATAATTTCATTCATACTTTGACGTTATACATCTACTGACTGTCAAACCACCATATTTGTTTTATACCAAATAGCTCAATTTAATCTGAATTTACGGTACAGTGTAGTCCGTTCTTTGTTTTCGCGCCACTGTCAGCCGAACGCGCGACTCGATGAACACTTATAACTCTCAGCAATATTGATTACTAGTCGTAAATAAAAGTACGAAGTAAATTTTTTTTTCTTTTTACAATAACAATCCAACGCGTTTACATAAGAAACCCACATTTTGAAAAATCTCACGTGAGATTGGGGGAGGGGGGAGGGGGTTGAATAAAATCTCACGACATCTCACCAGGGGGGGGAGGGAGGGACAGAAAATTTAAAAAAACACCTCACGTAATTTATGGACGCCCCCTAAGCTATGGAATTCAGAGCAGTGATACTTCAACGTATTGTGACACAGTTGGCGACTCTGACCGTATAATTTTTTTTTCATAATAGCACCACTGTTTTAATACCGTTGGTGTCTACATGCATGTCATACAACTATACAACGCTTGCGCGAAAGTTATCAAAGTCATCACAAAACCGCAAGAGAACTGTCATATCAATTTGATATCTCATTTGAGAGTGTTAGCAAGCTTACAAAATTACATTAATCTATAAACGTGATTGAAACTGGTACTATTTTTTTAAACGAAATTTAACTAACCCATTATGTCGTGACACATATGTACCTCAAAATAAGATATCTAGTATAATATATAACAAAACACTGGTTAAAAATACGAAGAATAACATCTTCATTTCTCATTATAGTATATAATGTTACTTATTAAATTTTTTTTAGTTTAACAATCGCATTAATTATGGTGAAACATATTTTATGCAAGTATTGATATTTCATAAATTTGTTTCCACACAATTAATTTTTATAAATGAATAATATACCGGAAACCGCACAAATGAATAGGAAATAACAAAAGATAAGACTAGAAGGTAAGTTTATTTATAGAAATATATTCGGTACATGTAATAAATCATGTAATAAAACAATTCATTATAAACAATGCAATAATTCTACAATTTATGCGTTTAACCATAAAATTACACTGATTATTTTAAATAAAATTGATAGAAACTATGAAGTTTTGATTTTAATAAGACAAATCTTGAACTATAGCTGTTCAATTTTATTCGTAGAGTAAAAAAAATACAAAATGAATATGAAATGTCCCTTCCACGCATCCATCACAGTTTGCAAGTTTTCTTTGATAGTAAAGAGTAAAAAAAAATTAAATACGTGAAAATTAAAAAATATATTCCTTTGCTAACAGGAAAAAGAATACCTAATATTTGTCGTTATATTATTAAATACAATATTTATATAATCCACATCGTTAAGAAATTACAGAAAGGTGATTTTTGTCTCTAATGCTATACAATACTTTATAGATTAAAAAACGCTGAAAAAATATATTGTATAATTAATTTATTATTACTTAATTTTAATGTTAACATTTATTTCTCTTTTAATTACATTTATCATTTATTTCATTTCGTATTTTAATTTTATTTATAAAAGCGATTCTTGTTACTAAGATATTCCTGTCTAATTTTACTTTTTTATGTTGAATTTTATATTCATTCTGAATTCTGAAAGCTTTATAGTTAAAGATTAAAAATAAATGACAGTTCAATGTTATCTCATTTGCCTTCAGTGACAATGTCCGTTGTAGTTTATGTTATCAAATTAATGATATTAAATAAACAACAGAAAGAGTATATACGTATTAAATTACTTTTTTGAATCATATATATTATAATAAACGTAAATTATTAAACAAAGATAACAATAAATGTTATACCCATATCATGATATCAAAAACTACACGACAGCAGACAAATATTGGGTTTCCTTATTTTCGCAAAAGAAAGCGAAAAATTCACTCACGTAAAGTGTGCAGGGATTTTCTTCATTTTTCGGTCAATCGGATTTTCACGTAACAAAATAAAATTTCACGGGATTATCTGCCGGATTCTGTTTGGTTATTTACAAACTGTGTAAAGTGGGATGATGAGAGGAAAACAACGCTTTTCCCCAACTCTGATCACATATAAATATCGTCTAAATTTGACGTTTCTTATAAACACTAGACTTATCTTAAAGCCCGGTTTCTTTTATGAAAAGAAAAGAAGAAAATGTTATTACGCGAAAAACCGCTTGTTACTATATGTATAAAAAAATGCAATTTCCTTATATTCAGTATACGTATGTAGAATGTATAGTATATGTATATATCAACAATAACATTACGAGCTCCTATGAATCGAGTATTTTATGTCAATTGATGTGACATTTATACCTGTTATTCTTTATCTTTTTATGCAAAAACTTACGTTATTGATTTATTTCGAAAAAAAAACATACAATTCACACCTATTAACTCTCCAGTAGTAATGCCCCATTTTATGATATTAGTGGTGACATCAAGTCCCGCAAATATTTAAACCATTTTTAAATTTTAAAGGCTGATAAAATTTGTTTTATTAATTAATAAAACTCTAATCGATTATTATTTAATTTGTAAACTCGACAAAAATTAGTAACATAACAAAAATGATTCTTTAAATATAATTTTGTAAAGCAAATAACATGATTGTATAAAAAATAATTTTTACCAGTTTATGAACATTACATATATTTTATTTTACATATATTATATAACCAGCAAGACGGTCTGAGAGACTTTGTCAGCAATATTTTCATAAGTGTAATATTAAAAGTAAAACAGAATTCAAGTCTGAAACTAATGAAAATTTTTAAAAATCTACAATACAAAATTTTCATGATTTTGTATGCTCTTTCGAATGGTGATAGTCGAAATTCGAAAAAATTAAAAAGTTACCCCCCCCCCCACACACATTTCATAGGTTTAATTTTTCGAATTTTAACTATCGCCATTCGAAAGACCATAAAAAATCATGAAAATTTTGTATTCTAAATTTTTTCTTAATTTTTATTAGTTTCAGAGTTATTTGAAAAAATATGATTATTTTGCACTTTTTCATAGGGGTATTTCACAATTTATGCGTTTAACCATAGCCAAGATAACCAGTTAATGTAACTATATACAAAGTTTAAACTCGATACGAATTTTCGACTTTAAAAGGATCCCTTGTAAATTATTTCAAAAAAGGCTACTCCCTTGCAGAGATAAAAATTTACTTATTGTTTATTATGTACCTATTAAAATTTGCAATCAAGAATATATTTTGGTTCAAATAATTCCATATTTCAAAAAATAAACAAGCAGATTTATATTTTAATTTACGATTGAACAGAACATAATACCGCGATTTAAATGGCATTATCAAAAAATAATAATCCACAGCATTACATCGAATAATACCACAACATATCCCACAATCAATAAATACCTGAACATCGAAACATGAATCAACAACAACAGATGTTATTTTTTCTATAAAACCATTCACCGGCAAATAACGAGTCTCATTATTATAAACATGAGTCAATAATACAGCAGCTACGGAATCTCTATTTTAAGATTTGCCAGTGGGGGATTGATGACTGCTGAGGATCCCCGAGACCTACCGGGCCCAGATGTGCCTAACCTTGGCAAACAGGTGTTAGTGTTTGGCGGTCAGGTATTCTATCTTACTACTTAATGATGTGTGGTCTCACTGTGGTGACGTCATCCCCAGTGGCGTAACATACCTCGTGGTTAGCATTCATTGTGTGCTGTGTAAATGCGCTCTTGTCATAAGATAATTGTTATGGTTTAGTTTATTTAGGACTTTAGGATATAGAATAGAGTAAATTTTATTGTTTTTTCTTATACATACACGAAGTTTACTTTATAATAAAATATAGTAATCATGAATGAGATTTTAACGGAATTATACATGAAACTTTATACTTAAATTGCTTGTATACAGGCTGGCTCAACTAAAACGAAACGACGTGCTTTTGGCTATTTAAAATAAGATTTTGAAAAACGTCGATTTTGTTCTCAAGGGGGACATCTTAAGCTATAATAATTTTGCAAGAATCTTTTCAACCCTCAGCGCTATGAGCACAATCCTTAAAATTTTTAATAGCATGATAGGGCAAATTATACCTCATTTGAAAGGTTTTTTCATTCTAAATATGGTGTTTTTTGTTTGTTTTTTTTTCAAATCTGTTTAGTTTTAGTCAAGTTATTTACATTTTGAATTCCAAGAATTCATTGATTTTTTGACAACTAAAATTCAAAACAAAGTAGGCTTATTTTCTTATCAAATAATTCAAAACATTCAGGTAATTTTTTTTTAATTATTTGATAAGAAAATAAGCCTAGTTTGTTTTGAATTTTTAACATTTCTTGAATTAATAAAGGTTTTGGATACCTATTTTGAATATTTTATAAGAAAATAAGCCTACTTTGTTTTGAATTGTAGTTGTAAATTTTTGTTTTTTGATAAAAAAATCAATGAATTCTTGGAATTCAAAATGTAAATAACCTGACTAAAACTAAACAGATTTGAAAAAAAGTACCTTATTTAGAATGAAAAAACCTTTCAAATGAGGTATAACTTGCCCCATGCTATTTAAAATTTTAAGAAATGTGCTCACAGCGCTGAGGGTTGAAAAGATTCTTGCAAAATTTTTATAGCAAAATATGTCGCTCTTGGGAATAAAATCGACGTGTTCGACCGTTTTTTTTCAAAATCTTATTTTAAATGACCAAAAACGCAGCCGTTTCGTTTTAGTTGGGCTACCCTGTATATATGTAGTTTACTCTTTTCAATTTTTGAATTTAATAAATGCTGAATTTTTTTTTTTACTTGTGATTTATATTGTGATATAATTTGTTTATGTGACGATTTATTTGTTAATTAATTCTTTAAAGTATTCTTATATAACATACATCAAATAGATCAATTATTACCCTCTTCTGGGTAGAATAAATTAATAACCTATTGATCAGAAAAAAAAAACAATATATTTCAATAGTCAAATAAAATTTTATTCTTGTAATTACTTAAATTTCTACAAGCTTTTCCCCCTCCTCATGAAAAATTTTCTGCGGCTGCTCCAGACAGAATGTTAATTCGATCAGAACAATAAATAAAGTTTATATACACATTTAACCTACAACGCGAAACATTGTTTCTGAGTTAATTGTAAGTATATCATTTTTTTGTATAACAATTTTTGTCAATAAACGTTAATTTTTGTTCAACACAAAATGTGCTTTAACTCGGAAACATTGCGTTGTAATGCCGTGTTTAGACCAAAAAATCACAACAGCAATACGATGTTTTCAAAACAAAAATGTAAAGGGTTTGTTGCAATTTATCAAAAAAAAACATCGTACTTTGTTCGTGGTGTACAATAGGTCTGTAATGTAGTCCATAAAGTATAATAATACGAACTTTTTGGTAAATTATCTTTCTTGTCTATCTTCTATATCTATAAAAGAATTTGTCCTTAACCACTCACTCACTCACTCACTCATATATCAACGTACAGCCCAAACCCCTGGACCTAGAAACGTGAAATTTCGTAGGTGCCTTTCTTTTATGATGTAAGCACCTACTAAGAAAGGATTTTTCGAAATTCAACCCCTGTGGGGTTAAAACGGGGTGTCAAAGTTTATAGAAAAAATAGTTCACATTTAATTGAAACTTATTGAACATACTCCACAATATAAATAATGAAACAATTATTTCAGCATTTTAACAAGCAAAATTTAACCCCTAAGGTTTTTTTTTGTATTCACTGAATGAAACATGGCTTTTATAAGTAGGTATTCCAGAAGACAAATTTTAGTAACGAAAATTCAACCCCTATGGGAATGGGAGGGGGGGGGGGTAACATTTTGATATATTTATCGGACGAATTAATATTCAATTAAAAATTAATGTTCGATATTCTAGCCCTAATATCATGGGACGGGGAAGAGGATGGATTTAGATATGTTTATCTGCATACTTGCTTTACTTATATATAAAGGTATATTCGGGCAAAATAGTCATCTATTAAAATAAAAATTTCGAAATTCAATCCCTAATGGCGAGGGTAGACAGGGGGTTAGTTTTTACAATTTTTAACTAAGATCTGAGATATTTACGTTTTTTTTATAGGTCATGAATAAAAATCAATATAAAAAAATGTAATATGGTATCCCCTATCACGTATGAAGGGTTGTAATTAGTTTCAAAGTATACGCGAGCAAAGCCGAGGGATTCCTCTAGTATAACAGTTATACAATATTTTATACAATAATTAATTAAACAATAGTTTTATTAAATAGATATTGTTTTATAGATTCCATCAAAAAGTAATTTTTTACTGCAGTATCTTGCATTTTAGAAAAATGATCTGTTTCTAAATAAATGAATCAATTTAATATAAATGCTTAAAACATTTTTTTAAATACATCAATTCTTTTAACTTAATCAAAACACTCGAATCTTACGTATCGGGTCTTTGGCCACTTCTCTCTCATACACACAAACCGTCTTTGTCTCAATCATTGATACACTCTGGGAATAGTACCTCTTGACTTATTCAAGGATGTGGACTTTTTTATTTTCGCGCGTGAGGGGTCAGTGTATCGTTTAATCGATGGAATTTATCGTATTAAATAAACCCCGCTGCGTACGCTGAAATACATTTTTCTGTTGTGTAATTTTTCAAGTGTAAGTTATGTTCTAGTTTTATTTATATCTTACTACAAGAAATCAGTTCATCGGGTGGTCCAGAAATTACAATCATTCATTCGTATAATATATTAATATGTAGTTGATTATGTAGAAAAAATCGCGATAAGCATAACTTTGTAACCAATATATACATGGGTATTGTATCTACACAGGTTTTTTCATAGGGTACTAAGAAAATATATCAACATTTATCTATATCTATACATTTGTAAGCTTTGTCTGCACAATGTAAATATTTTGAGCTTTTTAAGTATAAGTATGCATAATTTAACGTTTTTAGATGTTCACTAATAAAAAACCTTTTAGTAAGTTTGAACTAAATATTACTATTGACCGATTATGAAAAATATATAGACAAAACCGTCTTGTAAAAATTTTGACATAATAAGATGAAATTTGGTATACGGTTGTAGTTTGATGCCCCAAAAACAGAAATGATAAGATTTTTGAAAAAAAAATTAATTTTAGGCCCCCCTGCTGTAAAATGAAAAATGTTTTTAAAAGAAATGACCTACCCCATTGAGTAGGTTATTAGGACCTTTTGACATTAACCCTTCAATCACGATTTATTTGCTCTTCAAAGTCATTATGAAAGCGTCCCCTCTCCTCTATTTTCAAAACTATCAATTCAAAAAATCTGAAAAAAATTCAGAATGTAGCTTTTAATTAGTTGGTACTTTCACTGAAAATTATAACGAACACTGTTAGAAATATTTTGGAACCCCCTTTCATAGACTGAAAAGGAAACTCATTTTTTTTTTCATTTACCCCATTGAATGAGGTGTCATTTGATAGGTCTCCTAAAATGCAATAATAAAAGTCAAATGACTTTTTGATTTTAACCCTTCAGTCACAAAAATTTTGAAATAACTTTTTTTTATAAATCGTATATAAAAGTGAGAATGACTACGGAACCCTATCATGTACGTGCTCAACACGCAATTGCCCATTTTATTTTAAACCTTGTTTTTATGTTGAAAAAAAAACAGTTGAAGCTTGTTTACATACTGTTGTCTACTTTTTACAATATAAAAAAATCAATTTAATTTCTCCTCAAATTAGTCGATAGTAATTTTATATGAAATCATCTTTAAACTTTAATATGTGGACTTAAACTACAATCAAAAATAACTATTTTGAATTATAGTACTTCTAATATTAATAAAAACACGTTAATGCAGGTTTCGCCAAAATCGGTCCAGTAGTTTTTTAAATTACTTCGGTCAAACACAAATACACAATTTCTCTCTTTGTATATTAAGTATTGATAAAATAAAAACACACTCCTGCAAATACCAGAAGGCAAAGGGTTGAAAATGAATGCATGTATACAATACCGTTCAAATATTGTTATGCATTCCCAACAAAACCAAGTAGTAAAACCTATTCAGTTGACCTTACATTTCAATATCATGTATACCACCACGTTCGTTCTGCATTCAAATGTGTTTGCAGTTCTGCCAAAAGTAATTGAAGCTTAAACATAAACTCATCGAGGTATTACGAGAAACGTTTTGTCTTTGTTTACGTGTATCTGTTGTTTTTCAATTTCCTTTTATATTATAGCGTAAATATATTTTTTTAATCGCTGTACATAAAGAAGTCTTAGGGTTTTATATTTTTACGAGCTTATGTTTTTAATATCAGTTTTGCTTTCGCAGCAACTTGTGTTTTTTTATATATTTCAACGTAATTATTATGTATGACAACGCATGTAATATTTTCATAAATATGAAATTCTTGCGGTTTTTTTTTAATGAGAATGCAATTTATATACGCATAGAATACGTGAATAAAAAAAGGAGATAAAATTTTAATTTGTTTAATTTAGGTGCTCCTTAGTGTTATCAATATTTTTATTTTATATTACACATATGATTTTTATTTTCATGGTACAAAAATCTGAATCATTTTTCAAAAAGTATTATAGGTAAATATGGATTTATATAAAGATTGTTTTATTTTTTATATATTTTTTTGTTTAGAATATACCCATATGGATATGTTGTTTTATCAAGTAAACAAACATTTTCCTAATAATATTATCAGCTTTTTATCGCAGGAGTCAACAGTTTGAAGTCGATGTATTGTTTTACCATCCGACAAAAACAGTTTGTCGTCACGGAGACTAAATAAGGTTTTAACATAAAACTATTACTATAGCTTCACCACCAATAGGTTATTTCTGATATAAAAACAATACCTCACAAAATTGTGAACTAATTTTCTAGGAAGTACCTATATTTTCGGGAGCAAAAAATAATACATTGACGTTAACCTATTGCCATTCTACTATAGTTCAGGAAAAATTTTAATAACATTCATTAAGAAATTATTTATTTATAAGTACATTAATCAATCGTGAAATTAAAAAATATATAATTTAAAATCTTACTATTGAATGCTAGACTCTGATTGGTTAATTGGAATATTTACAGGGGTGTAAAAAATATAATAATTTAGCTTACAAAAGTCACTCCTTCCTTACTTTTTGTTATATACTGCTCTGATAAGCACAGTGGTAACTTTTATTCATGATTTCTGCCCCAATCTTATAAGTTGTATACAAATAAGAGAAAAAATAAAATTATTTATAAAAAAATTAAATGACTGAATTATATTGGTACAGGGTGTTCGCGGGAACCGAGTGATCATTGCTAACTTTGTTATTATTGGAGCTAAAAGATCGGTTAAATGGGCAAAGTATCAGTATTTTTTCCGGGATGAATAATGGCGGTGTCAAAAAAACAATTGAATGTCAAATTTCAGAGATATATTGAAATACAACATTTTTTAAATCGAATACCCTATATATTATTATAGAATTTTATAGCTGAGAATGTTTTCTTTATAAAAGTGTTATACATGTATGATGGTAAAATTAATAGAAACAAGTTATAACAAGTATAAAATTAATAGAAAATAACGAAAAATAGTGTGCTATGAAGATTTAATAAAATGCAAACAAATGATTAGAATATTTAAAACAATAGTTTAAGGTTTTTATGTCATTTGTTTGTAAATTTTTAATGTTTTTGAATTTAATTGATAACGAAAAAAATTATTTCTTATAGTTAATTATAATATAAACATTAAACATAACAAAGTCAGCGTCTCCCATACCTGATTTAGAACCCTCTGGTTCAGATGATACATTTTCCTGTATCCAATGTTAGGACTTACGACCTCTATCACGTAGGCGGAGGGTAACATTTTATCACATATTTTTCTACTTCTTGACATGTTTGGACACACCTCTCCCTTCTTGTATGCATGGACCCATTCATCATTTAATATTTATTACAACATATTTTAACGTATTCACAAAAAATGTTTGTGATATATGAGACAGCTAATGGTTCATTTAAATTTTCAAATTATGTGAACCAAAATTAATTATATTCATGACTTTTCAAATTGTGATATGTATACGTCGTTATTTTTTATAAATGAGTTTTTACGAATTTTTGTTTCAGTACATATATTATCGGCATTACTTTATTTTGATATATTAGTTTACTTTTTGTTTATATTTGAATAGATAATTTATTAATAAGTTTAAAATTTGAATTTAGCTGATAGTACAGACCGTTAATTAGTATTTTAACCGGTTGGACGGAAATTTATTTTTATCGATCTGTGCTGGTAAATTCTATATTTGACATTTAAATTCCTAGTCAAAAATTGTAACATATAAAATGATGCTTTTTGGTACACCACATCGGTCAAAACTTTCAATGGGTTTGTTACAACTTGAAAAGAAGAATGTATATAACAAAAAGACGCCATTTATTCTAAGAACCAGACAGTTTGTCGTCAGTATTATTTTACTGCCATCGTCGTATAGATATCATGTATGTATGTATATGTATGTACAGCCTTGGCCAAAAGTATTTGCCACCCTCGTCAATTCTTAGATATGTAACTTTTTTTGACTTGACATGGAGTGGGCGAAATCGTGTTGTGTAAAGGGCCAAATGGGTTAAAAAATACACCCAAGTACTGTAAACTGCGTTAAAACCATCTCTTCATAAAATGTTCGGTGATACCAACATGAACAGCGCCCGTTTACAGTAAGAAAACGCGCCTGTCACAAATCGCGAGTGACGATGAAGTGGTTCTCAGATAATGAGATTGAGCTCCTGTTTTGGCTTCCTCAATCATCGGACCACAACCCCATTGAACATCTTTGGTCGATATTAAAGCACACGATTAGGGAACACACAATCACATAAAATAAAAATATAAACAATATCTTGATTAAGGAGTGGGAAATAATTACTCCACAATAATGACGATGCTTAGTATCGAGTTTAAAAAAAATAGTAACTGCTGTTATCATAACAAGAGGTAGGTATCTGTACAAAATATTAATTTATTATAATAAATATTTCCGTTATCATCAACTGGTTTTATTTATTTAACCTGGGTGGCAAATACTTTTGGCCAAGGCTGTATGTATTGCAATTGTCTGTGCAAATTCAGTAATATTTGTTTCAATCAATCAATTCTTCTGGATTATTTTTATAACTTACAATCAGCACAGTTCTCTTTTTATTTGCAAAAAAAACGTATTCCTTGTATTGTGGTAAGAATAGCATACATTATAGTATCATTATTATAAAATCTGATCTTGTACTTTTTGCACAGTTTTCCTGTAAAATACTCGTTCACTTCAAATTTTATTTTCCTGAAAGTTAGAATATGGAAAACAGAATAATCCAAGATAAGATAGGTAGAAATTTAATCAATTTTATTATATTAATATTGCAACAATAAAATTAACACTAATTACTCATATTTATTATTTAGTGGATCGACTTATAAAATACAAAATTTAATTAACTTATTAAAATTAAAATTTATTAACATCAAAATGTGTTCATAATAATTATTCATATTGATACCTTTACTAGCGGTTGTAATCGGCGTTGTAGAGGTAGAAGTCGGAATGTCACCAAATTAGTTTATATAGTACAGTAGAGCGTCGATAATTCGAACTATTTAGTACCAAGGATAGTTTGGATAGACGTTAAGTTCAACATTAAATTACAATACTTGTGAACGCTCTCCAACTGACGTCATTTTTTTTCATCACTGCTTACCCCTCTGAATTGCGTAATATACATACCCTATTTATTTACCTGTTGGTGACAGTTTTATCCAAATGGTTCAGTGCTTTTATTTGATTGCAAATAAACAAACTTCACAAACATTTGTATTTATTAGACAAGTTATTATATTATTCAATCATTATTGGTTAGACGTAAACTGGTGAAGCTTATTATGAAATAATTCAAATAATAATGTAGCATATTGCAGAATATTTAACGAAAATATGAAAAGCGTTTAATTTTAATTAAAACCAGATATTAATTAGTATTTGTTATGTCTTATTGAAATAACATTGATTTTATGTGATTTAGTATAGATTAATTAAACCACATATGATCTTTTGAATTAATTGTATATTTGAAATTTAATAAAAATTCGACATTTCATAATTGAAATGTCACATTAAGTATTTAAATTACATGTCATATTCTCTGATAGCGGAATAGCAATATTCACAGGATGTTAGTTTTAGACGCAAAATAATAATAACCACAGAAAATTCATAGTGGTACTCATTCATATTCAAATTATTCAAGAATACCGAAAATTGATTGATGATATGTGAAAATCCCGACTGTATTAAATTAATGTATTAAAGATTGTGGTTATTCGAGATAAAGTGATTATAATTAACATTTTAGAATAGTCATGGGCAAGAAAAATAATACACTAACCAATTTCTAAGATTAACCTCCGGTTGCACAAAGCAAAATAATTCACGATTAGTTAACCAGTTGTTTTCAAAGCATTATTACGTCAATTCTAAAAAAAACAATCACGGTTATGATACCATCTTATAAAGTAAAAAATTGTCATATTTAGTGAATTGTTCATTTACAAATTGAGAATAAGTTTAGAATAAACAATAATCATGGATTGAAAACAACCGATTAACTAATCGTTAATTATTTTGTTTTATGCAACCCGAGGGAAGTGTATATGAATGGGTATTTTGGAAAAGGGTCGTCTCCAATTTTCGAAAAAATCATTTGTTGATATAATTTGATTAAATGTACATAATTCTAGATAAAATGGGTCATGTTTCATCTTTCTAAGTAGACAAATGCTCGGAGTCAAAGAAAATGAAAAACCGAACCATTAAGATATTTTTTACTCCTTCTACAATATTTTTCTAACCCAGAGTTGGCTCTTTTTCAAAATGACCGATTCATATACCTATTGTAGGTATGAAAATTTATTTTATTATATTCTTTATTGGTTTCTTGTAACTGATAAAATATTATTGTAAAGATTACGCTGTATTGACATTTGAAACTGTCTTGCTTTACGTATACAAAATGAACCAACTGTCAATTGCACTAGCTATTATACCTGGTAAATAATAGATACCGACTAGATCTTGACAACAGTGGACAAAAGAACGTTATAAATTGTAGATATTTATGTTTTCAGGTGAGCTTGTGTGCAGAGCGCCGCGGCGGCCGGCATGCGCAACCCGTCGTGGTGGGCAGCGCTGCTGGCGGCGGCCGCAGCTCTGATCTGCGCGCCGCCGGCCGCAGCATCCACGCAATTACGCAACAAGACCCACCTCACTATCGGGTACTTGATGGCGGCCAAGGGCACCATGAACGATCGCCAAGGTCTCTCCATCTCCGGAGCGCTCACGTTGGCCCTCGCGCAGGTACGTAATCATCTACTGTTCAATTATTCACACCAACTTATCTAATATTATCCGCTTTTCTTATACAAAGCTCCCACGGTGCTAGTAATTGTTGGCTTTTGTTTATAAGCCTCGTCGATACCTCGACCAACGTGTTGGCATGTATTGCAGTAAAATCTTCAGGGCTCTGTTTATGTATCTAGAAACCAAATTAATTAATATACAACTTTTAATCTTTGAATTAAATAATAGAAAGTAGCATCAAATGATTATTATCGCAAAATGGCATTGTATGCTCACATTTGAGAAAATTATATTGCCTAGCAATCGGCAGTCACTACGTTGATAACTTTTTAACCGGAATAAAGGCAATCATACTAACAATAAGATATGTGCATGGTCAATACAATAATGCTGTCAACAATGTTTTGTATGCTCTTAATATTATAAATAATAGAATATTACCTTCTTAAATTTCTCAAGGAATACATTTTTTATTAGTTACGATTACAATTAAACAAAATTAATTATACCTGTGAATTAAACAAAGTTTTGTATTCTGATTAAACATAGAATCTAGGAATACAAATAAGCCGCTTATAACCTCAAATATTTAACCTTACCTATGTAGCATTCTATATTTATTCTTAAACGATTATGTCTACCAAATTACACCAAAATGGATAATCGCTTCAAATATTAAACAAATAATTAATCTTCTTAGAACTAACAATAAATATTATGATATATTATTTTGAAACCTTTAAATTATAAATTACATCACAAATTTACGTTTAATTATTTCTGGAATCAAAAATAGAAATGAAAAGGTTGATGTTTGAAAATTTTTACTTTGTTTATAAGTTTTAATTGTTAAAACAACTTATAAAAACAATTTTGTTTACCTGTTACGTATGGTATTTAATACTGCCTGCAGTATTTTGTTTTAAATTTTATCAAAATATAATTATATTTACTAAATTGCTACCATAAATAATTATCTACCTTTATTATATTTGTTCATTAAACATATCCATGTTTACATTATTATCTGTACGCAAGTATGAGAAGACTAAATTAGATATTTTATGATTTTAATAAATTCAATATTTTATGTCATGTGAAATTACTTATCAAAATTATCACAAACTTGCTTCCTTGTAAATTATTTTTATACATCGTATCAATACTAGATAAAACTATTAACTATTGTTTTTTTGTCAGCAGTGTTATTGGTCTAGTCGACGTATTATAGATTTAAGTTTACGATAGTTAAAAAGTTATTTTAAAGTATTAATATTTTTTTATAATTATGTACAGATAAATAAATATTTATAATAAAAATTATTTTACTATGAAACATCAACCATCAAATCAACCTTCGAAAAATTTCGGGGAGAAAAAATCATAAATAATCATATGTAATGTTAGTAACTGTGCAAATAAATATATATGTCGTCTACACGTCAAAGGGACCGCAAAGTTTTATCTATTGAAACAAAAATACAAATTATCAAGTGACAGGAAAAGAGTTATGTTTCATTTTTATTTTATTTTTATGTATATTGTATATTATTCGAATTACCAGTACACAGAGAGAATATTTTTTCAAAAATTAACAGAAAATGCTGTGAACCTGAGGACAGAATCAACTTCTGAAAAAAATTAACAGAAAAGTCGGTAGAATTTAAAATAAAGTAACTGAAAAATTACAATGACATACTGGTAAATTTTAACATAGTACCTATTAAAATTTATTTACTTTGAAAAAGTAATATACGCTATTCTTTAATTTAATTTCTTGCTTATGAAAATTTCACGTACATTCTCTGTAATTTTACTATGTTTCTATATTACTTTTCATATTTGGCCTATCACCGTCATAGACACTGCTATACAGTAATACAGTATATTGAATTGTAGTAGACGTTCTTTTAAATTTTACCATGTCGGGTGTTAAAAATTTCTAGGACCAAGAACATTTAACATGTTTTTCATGTTAAAAATTAACATAAAATTTTTTTAGTGTAGTACCATATAACATTTAAGGATTAAATGCATTTAAAGCATGTATGTATTATAAATGTCCTGTGCGTCACACAGAGAATTGCCGTAATCAAACATTTATCAATTATCTTAACTGTATAATTATTCATTTAATTTTAATATTTGATTGATTTTATAGTTGTGTAATAAAAATGGATACTGTTTCACGATGGCTTGAATTTTTATTTATTTTATATTATTACATTACACCAGTGTGGCTTCATGTATAGGTGTTTCAAGGGGTATAAACGTACTTCTTAAGTTTTTTATTTCGAACAAAAAATTTCCAAATAATACAATTTTTTCTCGTTATGAAAAACAGTTTTAAAATCATAAAATGTATTGCATTTCTCAAAAAATTTACCCTCCATAAAGGTACATCTTTAACATTTAAATCTGAAAAGGTGATTCGAACTTTGATAAATAATCTATAAATGGATTTGTTTTACAAACCCATGTTGATTCATATTTTTCTCATTTAGTCGACTATACGTTCTTTAAAAAAATCACACCTTATAATAATATAAATAATATTTTGCTGTATTTCTCAGATCAACGATGACCCGGACATCTTGCCCGACGTCCACCTGGACATGGTGTGGAACGACACGCTCGGCGAGACAGTGAAAGCAACTAGAGCGCTCACGGACATGCTGTGCGACGGTGTCGTAGCGTTCTTCGGTCCGGAGGGTTCGTGCGACGTGGAGGCCATCGTCACGCAAGCGCGAAATAAGCCTATGATCAGTTATGTAAGTATATTCTACATTCGTAACTATATATCTTTGCCAATCGATTCATGAATCAATTCCGAGTCCAACGAGGTACTTGAAGCCATATATGAAAAATTTTGAGTAGGGTCATGAACGGGAAAATTCTTAAAATGGGCTAAACTAAAACCACGGACCTACCATTTATATAGCGAAAACCCGAGGTCTCTATAGGTAGTCAGGGGGCTGAGATCTCGCGGTGGAAGACAAACGGACGGACGGATGGAAAATCGAGCATATAAGCCCTACCGCACTTCGTGGGTTGCGCTAAAAAAGTGCGAATAGAACTCGCGTTTTAAGGGTGTTCCTTACCATTATATAAAACTTAATTATTAACAATAGTTAATTACGTAGATAATAGATCCGATACCCAAGGCGTCTATGCGTAGACACTATATGAAGGAAACCGCAAAATTAAGTTTGTTACGTAATAATTCCACAGAATTAGAAATTTATGATTTTCGAATTTTTTACTTTACTTGTGCTATGTATGAGACCTTCCTTCATGCCAAATTTCAAGATTCTAGGTCAACGATTAGTTCCTTGTAGGTTTTGATAATCAGTCAGTGAGTCAGTCTGTCAGTATTTTCAAAATACTCTTTGAAAGGCTGTATCTTTTTATTGCATTGGAAAGTAGTATTTGATATTAATTTATCCTATAAGGATTCCGTTTTTTTTTTACATACGCAGCTCTAAAAGTTAAAGTTTTAAAATTGCACACTTTGTCGTGGTTGTGGGACAAATAAACCAGCAATATGTATGCAAAGTGTAACATTGTCAGTTGGAAAATTCTGTAAATTCTATATTAAAAGAAGAACAAAAAATTTTATTGTTAGTTTAATAAATTATAATTATATTATATTATAGTTTCTTCATCTACTGCGATTTTCCTTGTTTTAAATTTGTTATATGAGGTAGTAAAAATTTTATAATTCTTCCATATACTATGGTAAATTTTTTTTCTATTTAACTGTAAAGTAATCATTTCTTTTGTAAGAATAAATTAATACGTTAATTGAAATATACCGGTTAAATATATATATTATTGTCAGTATTATAATTATATTTTTAATTTTGATACATAAATTGTTGACTTTTATGTTCAATATTCCCCTAATATTATTATTAATTATTTTTATTATATTATACCGAACGTAGTGATATTTAATAAAATTGTGATAATAATTTTATTAAATAATTTTAATTTACCAATTCATTGATTTCAATAATTATTTCAATATGAAAACATACAAATACTGTATAGGTTATATATTATATTTGCGTTTGAAATTATTCACGTTGAAAATGTTTTATAAAAATGAGGTTAATCCCACACGCGGAAATTGTAAACCTTTTAAAAAGAAATATATTTTAAAACAGTGCTTTGGACGATTTCATTGTCGTTTTTATAAAAATGATAAGATGAAAGGGAAATTATTAAAAGGTTCTTTTGTAAATCTATATATATATATATATATATATAATATGTTTCTGAAACCTTTATGAGTTTTTCATTCAATTCCAATTATTGTAATAAAAATAATAATGCCCGGTATTATCAACCAATTTAAAGCTCCTTTAGCGCTAAATGCTCCTTTAAAGTAAATTTGGTGTATTTCAAATGTGATTTAAATCAATATTTAAGCTCTCAATGAAAAATTTACATAACATACGTTGTAAATAAATACTGTAGAAAATTTTAAATCTATTTAATTAAATATATTATGCTTGGATCTGTTGATAATATGACAGTTAGCTAAAGGAGCATTTAGTTAAACTTGATAATACTGGGCGTAAGTCTTATAAAATATATTATTATTCAGTGATACAAAAAAGCCTAATTGAACTATATTATATTTTTTGCTATTTTTATAGTAGTAAAAATAGGGGTCCCCAAGCTTTATTATATGTTTCTGCACCTTAAAACATGGAGCCCTGTATAAAACCTACTAAGCCTCTTATTTATGAGTCATTCAACGTCAAGCGGGACACTTTTTGACCTCATGTTTTCTGATTTGGCTATATTTTTTATACAAGTTCTTTGGACCCAATTTATATGTCAAACAATTTTTATTTCATTTTTATCACCTCTAGTTTAGAAGTTACAAGGGGTTGAAATTTCGGAAAAACAGCAAAAAATCGAAAACATTCTCTCCTTTAACTGTTTATATCTCCGGTTCTATTCATCCTACAAACATTTTGAAGCTCTTGAATGTCACTTTAATAAATTATTTATTTTATTGTTATATACAATTATATTATTTAAACGTGATTTTCAAGGCAAGAACACGCTTTGAAAATTTTGAAAAAAATATCGTATGATCAATTCTCTACAAAACTGCTGAGTTATAGAATGGAACTCCGATGGGAACTGTGTCAAAAAAAGTGATTTATGCGAAAAACCGCGCGCGCGCGCTTATCCGCACAGCTTGTGTCGTGGTATTGCTCAGTAAAGGAAGAATTTTTTAAAATTAATAAAGTTTTTATTTTATTGTTATAAACAATTATATTATTTAAACGTGGTTTTCAAGACGAGAACTCGCTTTGAAAATTTGGAAAAAAAATTCGTATTCCTTGATCAATTCTCTAGAAAACTGCTGAGTTATAGAATGGAACTCCGATGGGAACTGTGTCAAAAAAAGTTATTTATACGAAAAACCGCGCGCGCGTGCGCTTATCCACACAGCTCTTGTGTCGCGGTATTGCTCAGTAAAGGAAGAATTTTGACAAGGTCATGGTTGATAATTATAAATTTGACATATAAATTGGGTCCAAAGAACCTGTAAAAAAATTATAGCCAAATCAGAAAACATGAGGTCAAAAAGTGTCCCGCTTGACTTAGAATGATAAGATTTTATATTTGTGTTCATAACCATACATATAAACAAAATTTCGATCTGAGAATAAATTTTAAAAACGAACGGACGTATCTGTACCACACAGTGATCTTCTACTTATATATCCAGTATAATTCATTAAACGTGTTTGCGAGAAATTATTTTAAGACATTCGTATTCATTGATTTATAGTAAAATATGTCAAACATTTATAATTGATGATCTCAACAAGATTGATATACGAGTATATGTACATATAAACTATTCACATATTTACTTCCATATTATAGTAACTAATTAGTGCTTATACATAGTTCCGTAACTAGTCCGTAAATTAAACAGCTGCGTCTTACACATATCTTGCTTAAACTACAGATTTAAAACTATTAATATAGGTACAGTGGTGTCTCGCATAACGAACACCTCGAATAACGAACGCTGCGCACAACGAACTTTCTGTTCGTTCATTGCACGATTCGCACAACGAACTGCATCGTGTTTAATTTTGCTGCCCGACCGCTCCTACGTATCACGAAGTCGCCCGAACTTCCAAGGTCGCACGCAGTCGATGCTCAAACTTACATAAACATGCATCAACGCGCGTCAGTCGTTCTTTTCTGTGCTTAACTCACACACCTGTTTGTTTTAATAAATGTAATTTTGTGTGTCTATATTATGAGATCTAAAAAAAGCAAGAAGGTGATTTCTGTTGAAATGAAACAAGAAATAATTAGAAAGAGGATTTGACCCTGCAAGCCTCGGTAGACTCTCCTAAATCTGATTCTGACTAAAAAATAAAAAATGTGTACAATCTTTTTTATGTTACAGTACCATATTTTATGCTACAGAACGAATTAAAATTTTTAACATGTATTGTTATGGGAAAACGCGTTTCACCTAACGAACTTTTCGCATAACGAACTTGCTCCCGGAACGAATTAAGTTCGTTATGCGAGGCACCACTGTATTATAATATTTTCTTATATATCATAATCATATTAAAGTGTTCATTTTCAAATACATTTTTAAAATAGAACTACCTTTTTGCTTGCGACTGGTTTTTTATTTACATTTGTTATTTATATCCTATTATCTAATCTGTAGTTATATACTTAGTTTAACTAAAAATAAATAGAAAACTACGTTGATGACAAAAACATTACAAAGCTCTCCCATATGCGCCTTCTCTCGATATTATTGTTTGTTGTAGATTTATAATACTTTTGATCCGATCAACATGACATTTAAAAACTATTCATTATTTCCTGTACATACAGTGATATACGCAAAATAAAACAAATTTAATTGAATAGATGTGTTTACAAAAACATCAACAGCGTAGCAGTTGGATAAAAATAAACTCTCTTGTTTGAGGACGGTATACACATTTTTATAATATATTTGTCATATATATAACTACCCACATATATTACGTATTTATTTATTTATTTTTCGGAAAATATTCTAGTAAAATATCAACTTATATATGAACTTATTTACTAGGTCGATTTTAATATTTGATTTGATTTTGAACCCACAAAGAGTAACTTCCCAATCATTTAAGGGGTATGAACAGTGTAAACGTCAGAATTTTAGGTATTTTTGTATACATCTTTAGTACATTAATAAGTACTTAATTTTTGTTAATGGTAATTTTTTGCACAATGGTCCTTTGAAAATCGCACCTCTTAAATCTGACCTCAGTGGCGTTGACAGCAATTCGTTCAAATGGATCATCTGAGAACAAAAAACGAGAAAGATTCCTAAAAGATATGTTATTAGCTATAGTCGAACGTATAGGGGATTTTCAAAATATTGTTTAGAAAAAATGGCGACCATTTGAAAAAAAAATCAAAATTTTCGCGAATTTTACAATAGAAAATTGTTTATAAAAAAAGGTAAAAAAACGGCTACGTCCGGCTGAAGAGGCACGTTTCCTCTACAAAATCCATTTCGAATCAAATCGATCGGACGAAACTGTCTTAGTTATGCTGTCAACCAGGTCAAAAAAGTGATTTTGAGATAACAGCGTTTAAAGTTTTGGAAGAGATAAATCGAATATATAGCATGACAGCATTTGGCGCTCTTTTCGAATACTTAACGTTCGAAACTTGAAATACATATTCTTTGTATAATTTATAACAAATAAAAAAATTGATTTTTTGAAAATTTTTACACTGTTCATACCCCTTAAACCTCCGTTATTGTGTTTGCAAGGAATCAAAAACGATTATGGATTTTTTAATCGATTTAAAAACTTAATTAAAAGTCAAATATTTGAGGCGGTAAAATAATTAAAGGACTTAACTGTCAATCAAAACTGTAATTATGTATTTATTCATTGAGGTAAAACCCTGGTTCTAATATAGCTTATGTTAGAGCTGTAACTCTAAAAGATTCATCGAATATACTAATACCTTTAAGACCATTCCGAAGTTTGTATAACTTATAGTTCCAAAGTACTATGTCACCAAACAGGATATTATGAATATTCAATAATAAACTATTTATTGGAGAATTTACTAATTACTGGTTTTACCGTATATCCGTATTCTCTACAAACAGTAATTTTAAAATGATATCATCAAAATCTAATAATATTATTTTTTACATAGTTAAAATTAATAAAATAATTTACTATTTTATTGAAACATGCACTTTATATAATTAATTATAATAAATACAAACAAGGAAAATAACAAATAAAATATTTTTTAATTCATCACTGCAACGAGAATGCAAAATTAACAAAAAAAAATGTTGTAACACACGTACCTAATAATTCGCCTTTAAGTTATTGTTATTCATACCAGTACCAGTGGTCAGCAAACTTTATTGATATATAATTATTAACATTTATTTAGTTAAAAGAATCCATGATATTATATAATTTACTAGCTGACAACCCTCCGTATTATTAAACTAATACTGAGGACTTTTTTTATATCTTAAAAATTATTTTCAAGAAAAAATAATTATTTTCGTATAGAAAAACAATAATACTTACATCACAATTTTTGTTTGCATTTTATTTTATTTACTATCAATAAAAGTCATAATTTCATACATTTGTAACTTTAAGTTTGAATATCTTCAGAACGGCTCACTCTGTAAAAAAATAAATCGGAACTTTTTTGTAGAGCGTTCAATTTCCTACTAAAATAACTTTTCAGATCATTTTTACAATGCTTAAATGTCAAGATACAAAAATAAAAAAAAATAATAATTTTTTTTCATGTTATTTAAATGGGAAATGGAAAGTTAGGAACAGGCACCACTTGATGTTAATATTAAGAGCTCAAATTTTTAGAGGCTTCTTTTTTCATCTTCTAGAAAATTTTTTAGCCTGTTTTTTAGTTGAAAAAAAAAGTTGCTCAAAATGACACACCCTAATGCTTACGTCATAAAAGGAAGACACCTACGAAATTTCACTTTTCTAAGGTCCAGGGGTTTTGGCTGTACGTTGATGAATGAGTGAGTGAGTGAGTGGTTAAGGAGAAACTCTTTTATATTTAAGTAGGTATATAGATTAAGAAATCGTTAAATAAGACAACATTTATCATTATAATAAATAAATCAACAAATTAAATAACACGACTTATAATAACACTATAATATCTAATACTCGTAATTTTCGTATGGCCAATTTCATAAATTCTTCGCTCACTGAACATTTAACACTCTAGTAAAGAGCTAAAAGCGTTTTCTGCTATTCTACAACAGGCGAACGGATATTATTAAATTATCTGCTTGGAGCTACAATAAAAGATTTTAATTAAATTTGTAATTTAAACGAACATCCCTAATGTACTCACTGAAAATCTGCACTATGTCAGTTACTTGTCGGTTTTTTCTCAAATGTTTATATTATTCTGTAATTGATTTTCATTTGAACCTTATTCTAATTAAAAATTAACAAGGTATTAAATATGAAATGGACAAGTTTTACTTATAAACTAAAATTTTCCGCGTATTTTTCAAAATCGGTTATTACCCGCCGCTCTTATCAAAACATTATTATTATAAAAACCAGGTATTACTTTTTCTTTGTACAAGCATAACCTAATTATCCATATCCATACTATTAATACTATCTAAACCGCTGAACCGATCATCATGACATTTGGCTGGGAGATAGCTTGCGTCTTGAGGAAGAACACGGTGATATTTGAACGCGCGACCTGTTTTATCGACTATCATAACAGAAATCTGTATTACCTAACCTTCTTCTTCTTCTTCGTCATGGGTTTTATGTCTGGCAGCTGCTACTTAACCTAACCTAAATTTCACGCGAACGATGTCGCGGGTAACAGCTACTTCAATATAAATTGTTATATTAATTACATCAATATTCTAAACATCTTCAATTTTATGTACTGTACATTTTTTAACATATTTTTATTAGAAAATGTCAAATGTAAATTTTCCATAAGACATGCCTGCCGTAAATCATAATTTATAGTAAATCTAGGGTTTATGCTTTCGAACAGGAAAAGTTTCATAAAAATTACCTGTAAAATGACTTTTATAGACAATATTCCAAATAATATTTCAAAAATATTACATTGTACGAAGTCCTCATATTACATTAGTGCCAATTAGAAACTATTACAGTTGAAAACGGTTATAACGACATCGGTTAATACGACGTATCGATTTTAACGACTCAAATTGAAAGTCCAACTGAACCTCATTTAATTGTATTTTTACCGGTTATTACGACTATCCACTTTTTACGACCAATATGACCGGTGTTGTTATAACCGGTTTCTACTGTTTTTATAAAAACTTTTAAGACAATATTCAATATAAACAATAATAAACATATAATATTTAGAGAGTAAATAAGTAAGCTAAGGATAATGTTCAGCACCTCCACCATATTTAAATAAATCAGGGAAAAAATTACAATCATCAGCTCATTTAACAACCGATCTATTTATCTTGTGTAGTAATAAGAGTCGTTGTCCTCTTTAATCTTGCAATCCCTCCACCGTATTCTCTGAATTTTTAAATAGTTTTTACTATTATTATTTTTAACACAAAATACATCTTCGTTTCTAAACCAGAAACGATTTGTTATATAGACTAGAGTACATTATTACGTTATATAGGTATAGGCATCGTATATTTTGTATAGTTATTCATGTTGTCTCGGTGAGATGAAATTGAAAAACTCGGAATTGCAGTAATTTCTTTTCCATGCATTCTTTAGAAACGCCGAAAATTGTACATGCTCATGAATAAAGTGTAGGTACATAAAACGAGCGCAACATTTCACTCGTTTTAAGCAGTCGATAGTTTATTATACGCATATATTATCTAGTATACTATAGGTACTACGTTTCCATTATGTGATTTACGAATAATCTATGTACCTATTATATTGATATGTGAATAATACATGTATGACTTATTTTAGCTTGATCATTTTTTTTTAATTATTAAATTTTATAATATTCTGTTATAATTAAAATAATATATAGTAGATAGCTGATACATTTTTTATGTGTAAGTAAAAAGGATCCGGATTTAAAATTATTAAACCTCTGAAATAATTTAAAAAAATTAATTATAATGTTATTCAAATACCTAAAAATTAGATACTTAAAAGAAAACACAGAATACATATTACTTCGCTTTTAGCTAACAAAACATTTAAAAAGGGCAAATATGTACATTTATAAATACATAAATTCAACCAAGTTCTTACTATTACATATAACAATTTAATAAAAGTAATTAAACTACTATTGAAAATTGATAACCAAAGTCAATCTGGTCGTATATAATAAAATCATTAAAATTATAAAAGAAAGTTTTGAGAACGTAAAGCTTTAATTTATTACGAATTTGAATACACTCAAATCTCTAAACAACGACCATCCTATTAACGTACGCTTCGAGAAACGACTGAACAACCGCTCCATGTAACGACATTCCCATATCCCTACCACAATACTACCGTGGCTGCTATATTTCTGCGCGAAATTTAAATTTACCAATTAACATTAAAGTCGGCACAGTGGTGGGTGCCCCTCTAGCTGACGTTATTAGGAGATTTTGATTTACCGATGCATACGTTGTTCGGAGCAACGAGTGTGCTTAATATTCGAACACTGGCGCCATCCGCCGTAGATCGGCAGTACTAACATTTCGTTGTGGTAGGTAATTAATTCGTTTTGAATGAAACGTTCCATGATAAAAAAATCGATAATGAATTAAATTCAAAGTTAAGTTTAGGCCATATAATATATTTTTTATCCGGATCAATCCTAGGGCCGCAATTAGAAAATATCTACATATGCTCATAGACGGTGAATATTTTCAGGATTTTGAATGAAGCTTTTTATAATCTTTTTTTAGTTATCTAGAAATTTTCGGCTTGATATTAGTTTTATTTCATTTCGCAAAAATACTGATAGGTGATGGATTGCAATGAATATACTGGTCAATGCAGGGGCGGATCGTGAATTTGTGGGGCCCTGGGCTAATACTACTCAGAGGCCTACCTAATTACTCAACTAATTGCCATTTTGTCAAAAAACTGTACTATAGTGATGTCGATTTTTAAATCTTGAAAACTTTTTTTGGTGGTTTTTTTTTTTAGTCATTGTAAATGGAGGCTGGGGGTCCTTTGTATCCACGGGGCTCTGGACTGCAGTCCAAAAAGCCTATACGTAGATCCGATCCTGGATCAATGAATACATAAAGTTTTATAAACACTGATTTAGATTGTTTCTTATAGGTAGTTATCAACAAATCTAGAGTCATGTTGAAATACTAATTATTAACAATCTCTTAGAACAGAAATTTCGACGAGACTTATCGTTTTCGACTCAAAATTCAAACGGCAAATAAAATCGCGTATCGAATTGAAAGTTTTTATAATGGAATATTTCGAATCCTGAGTTATTCGTATGAAATATTCAATTTCGCCCACCTTCACTTATAATTACAATAAAAATATGTAATATTTATTGAATTTATAGTTAAAAACATTCATGAACTGTTTATAATAGTTTAGATTACGAGTTGTTAAGAATATGACATATTCGGTTACGGATACGGATAGGGATAATTTTTTTCTTTGTTTCAGATTCCGATACATTATTTCGGATAGGAATTTTTAATTATTTTTTTTGGCCCGCATATTGTGTCTGAGTATTCAGGCAACGAGTATAGGGAACTATCCAAAAAATATGATATCTTTAATAATTATTTTGGATACGGTATTGATTTTGGCGGTCAAAATAGTTTTGGATATGGAACTCTGTAACATCTCTAGTTTACATGACGATTGAATGGTTAAAAGTTATGCCGAGGGGTGAGATGGGGGATAAAATGCAAGATAAATAAGTTTCTGTTTGAGAAATTGTATTGAGTTCGTTTGTAGTTACAATACATCACTGTTGTAAATTGATGATTAGTTGATATTTTCTGCACCACGGGGTATTTTGTAACGATGCGATGGTTCGCATCTCAATCAGTTACACTGACTATTATCGACTGCTATTGTATACCTATACTTACTGCATGTTTGCCATTGATATAATGTGACATTACCAAATGCATAACGCGCAGTATATATATAAGTAATAATAGATATATTCAAGTGTATTTGTATAATTAAACACCATAACTATTTCTAAATATTAACTTTTTTATGTTAAAAATCTCTAATTTGTTTTAATATTAAATATTTAAACACGTTGTCATTGGGACCGCGCTTGTTTTTCAATTCGCTTTAAAATTTAAAATATTGTGAAACTATGTACGTTTGTGATTTTACGTGAAAACCGCATTGTTATGCGATTGTTATTTGGGAAAAAAGAAAATAATAATTATTAAATTTATATCATTTAAATTGGTTTCCTTCAGTAGACCAGTTAAAATAGTAAAATAAAAACTACATGTGCGTAAATTAATTTTATACATGTTATGTATATATATTTTAAATTACTGACTTTGAGACTCGGTGACCCCATGGTTTACTGGATTATACCTATACAGTATACACATACTTATCAGTGGCGCGCCAACGAAATTTGCCGCCCGGGTGCAAGACTTTATTTTGCCGCCCCTATATATGTCGACAATAAAACACAATACAATTTTTAATGTATCTAAATAATATCATATTTTTAAATCCATTTAATTATTATTTGACTGCAAAAAATAAAATAAAAATAAACGAAAAATAAAAAGAAACGATGGTGAATTTTTTTTTGGAAGTCCAGGGACTGACCGAATCGTCGGGAAAGAACCCAATTTTATACAAGATCCGTGTTTTATACAATCCATTTGTTTTTTAAATTTACGCTCAAAATTGGACTTTAGAAATGATTAATATATTGTAGGTACTCGTTCTAAAATACCACCTGCATTTTCCATAATTATCTAACATTACCTACATTATTTATTTTCGTCATTTCAACAAAAATATTTTTTTTACAATCCACAATTATTTAATTAACAAGATAAACGTTTTCTATGATTATTGTTATTATTAAACAGCGACTGGCGAGGCGGCTTTTTGCCGCCCCTGAAATTTGTCGCCCATGTGCGGTGCACTCCCTGCACCCTCGGGTTGGCGCGCCACTGATACTTATTATACTTTTTTCAGTTGTAATTGGCTAATTTAAATTAACTTATTTTTATCTTATAATGTTTGTGGGTTTCTAAATAAGAATTATTATTATTGAAATAATCTCCCTAGAAAAAGAAAACCATCTAAATCGATATAAATTAATTTTTTTTTTACTTTTTTCCAGAAATGTTCTGATCATAGAGCATCGTCTGTACCGACATTTGTGAGAACACAGCCTCCTGATACTCAGGTAAAATTATACTTGTTGTTACATTACATATTGTTATAATAATTCGACATTTATTTTCTCCAGGTTACTAAATCAGTCATATCGTTGTTAAAGTATTACAGTTGGACCAAATTTTCTATTGTTTATGAAAAGTATTGGGAAAATGTAGCACTATCGTTAGAGGATCAAGCAAAAAATAATAGTATGAAAATTAATCACAAAAAGCTCTGGGTGGACAAGCATATTTGTTGTAGGGATAACATGACTTGTTGCCAGGGTAGTTATTCATATCAATTTGTCACTGAAACTAAAAATGAAACAAGAAGTATGTATATAATTTATCATTCATACTAATAAAAATCATAGTTAATTAACTCAGCGATTCTCAACCTGTGGGGCATGATAAAACTGAATGGGGGGGGGGGGGGGCATATCAAGAAAAAATGATAAAAAATATTATTGATTTTTTTTTTTAATTTACTGAAAGAAAAGCAATAAATAAATAAAATACACGTTTACCTTTACACTGACATAATATACTTATAAATAGGATTGTATCAGTACTGCACAATGTATTTAATAATTAACTAATCAATATTAAATTAAAAACAAGATTAATAATAATAAGTGACTCCCTTGGGCCCGTCTTGCTGAGCAAAGTTTTTCGAAAGAAGGTTTAATATTATAATTGATACTCTAAGCATTTTTTTATATTTATATAAATATGAATATAAATTTTTATATTTATATTTTTCAGTAAAAAATATTGTATTGGGGGGGGGGGGGGGGGGGGGCAATGAGAATTGTAATTGAAAATTGGGTCGCAAATACTAAAAGGTTGAGAAACGCTGAATTAACTTATTGTTAGGTAATAATCTCCAGAGCCAGATTTCTATTTTTGCCACCTATAAGCCCTATTCCCACAAAAAGTAATGTTTATCATTATTTTTTTACATGCTGGACACTGAGTAGTTTTTAGACCTATTGGGAAATCTGGCCCTGTTGATCTACTACTGTGTTACATTTATAAACTTTCTCTATATCTTTTAATTAATTTAAAAAATTTAATTATTTTTTAGTTTATGTGTTTCTTGGTAGTCCGGTATCTTTAGTTGACATAATGCAAGCGATGCATGCGGCACAATTATTTGAAGATGGTCATTATATGGTAATATATGTTGATATGAATGAATATTCTGATAAAGAATCGAAGAGATATTTATGGAGTAAGTATTCATAAAATTAATTATTTATTGACATTGTGTCTAATTTTTATTTATTATTATGGACTTATATTTCAGAACCTGATGAAGTCAATACCTATTCAAACTGTACAAATCATCAGTGGGATTTTTATAAAAGAGGTCGGTCATTGTTTGTTATTGTATCAACACCACCAATGCAAAATTATCAAGATTTTATCCAGAATGTCTCAACATATAATGCACAAGAGCCATTTAAATTCCAAACATCAAAATTCTTCCATTCTCACAATTACACAAAGGTAAAAGATATATTTACAATTTATTTATTATTAATTTTATATTACATATTGTTCTTGTTTTTGCAGTACATTTCAATCTACGCAGCATATTTATATGATTCTGTGCAATTATATACCAAAGCATTAGACCAACTGCTGAAAGAACAAAGTACACGCACAAACATTACTGAAGATATCATTAGAGAAATTGCTAACAATGGAACTAAAATAGTTGAAACTATTATCAAAAACCGTACTTACAAAAGTAAGTAATTTCTGATTTGTTATTTTCATAAATATGTATATCAATGGTCCTTATATTTTATATTGTTCTTTAACAGTATTTTTTTTAAATTGTTTACAGGTGTTACAGGAGCTACAATTAAATTGGATAACAATGGAGATTCTGAAGGAAATTTTAGTGTTCTTGCACTTCAAAAATCTGAATTCAGAGAAGTTAACTTCACGTGCGATTATCATTTAACACCTGTTGGACAATTTTACTATGGTGAAGGAGAATTACCCGTGAGTGAGTTAGCCACCATAGATAAATATATTTATATATGCCATTTAATTTATATTCAAATGTCTTCGTTGCAAGCATATATAAACAATTTTGCCATCATTATTTAAATTGTATTTATTATCATTGCTACTTTTTTTAGCTTTTTCGTTTTAAAATTTATTATAAAATCCCAACTGAATCAGTATATATCGAAATAAAAAAATTGAACCAAGAGCAACTAGGTACCTATTTCAAAAAGCATAATATTTTATTTGTTCTGTATTTTTTTACTACTGATTCATTTATTATAAATTTTTTACCACTATATTGAATGAATAAATGCAATTTAAAAATATTTTTATATAAAGTATTAGCTTCCAAAAACTCGTATAATATTAATGTTATATTTAAAATTATTCAATAATTTTTTAATTATCATTATTACTAAAATTAAAATATAAATTTTCAGCAATTCAAACTCAAGGCAAACACAAAAATAGATTGGCAGAGTAATAATATTCCACTAGCTGAGCCTACATGTGGTTTTTCAGGAGAACTCTGTCATAAACCTGATTCTCAATTCAACAGTATAGTATCGGCCAGCGTACTTGCTGCTCTGTTGTTTTGTGCAACTGTAATTACTATGAGTATTTATCGTAAGTGGAAAATTGAACAAGAAATCGAAGGTCTGTTGTGGAAAATTAATGCTGATGATATAAAGGGTTACTTTGGACATGATATTGTGCCATCTCCTAGTAAGGTCAGTAATGAATTATTGAACAATGGCATCATATATTAACCGACGATAAAATACCTACTTTAATTAGTAATTCTGAGAAATTGTTCTTCAAAATTAAAAAATATATATAAATATTTACTCAGAATATTGAGTTCCAGTACTATAACTGATTGACATTATATTTACATTAACAATAATAATAATTTACGACTATTTTAGACAAGCATTACAAGTGTGGGCTCTTATGAGTCCAGATGTGGGCCTCAGGTGTTTGCTCAAACTGGCCAATATCGAGGATTAGTTGTTCGAATTAAGGAACTGAAGTTTTCAAAGAAGAAAGATATCTCACGTGACATCATGAAGGAAATGCGTATAATGAGGGATTTAAGACACGATAATATAAATTCTTTCATTGGTGCCTGTGTGGAACCTATGAGAATTTTACTAGTCACTGACTATTGTGCCAAAGGAAGTTTATATGTAAGTAATTTATATTATACAGGGTCCTTCAATAGTGCGTCCGGCAAACCTAGCGCACTTCCCGTAGGAGATAGAAAAAAAAGTTTGGTACATAATATTATTGGTTTGAAAAGATCAATGTCGTAAAATTATTTTCAATAATACAGAGTGTCCCATTTTTGCGCTGTAATAAAAACAAACATTTTTTTAAATGGATCCCCCTATAAATTTTTCAGTATTCCGATGTCATCTTTTAACCTCCACATTATCATCTATTCATTTTTTGATTTAGTGACAGTGTTGCCAAATTATAAATTTTTTTCCGAAAAATAATCCATAAACAGGGTCAACTTTAAAAAATCGTAGCGACCTCGTTTTTTTTGAAGTGATTGATTTTTTTAATAATAATATTAGTCCTGGCAAAGAGTAACATTTTGATAATAACCAATTTGAATTTAGTTATACAGGATGTCCATAAAAAAATGCCAAAATTTGCAAACTTAAAAATGATAAAACTCGTTTTTTTCAAATGTGACTACCCTTTTTTTATTTCGCTATTCGATGGGGTTTTTTCTCCTTTTCAATTTGTATAGGAGATGTCCTATGTCTAAACCCCATAGTTTCTCAGATATTCAATACTTTTAATAAAAATAACCTTTTTATTACACTTGTATGCACCGAAGTAGGCCGTGCAGATGAAAAACACATGCCGGCGAATTGATTTGAGCCTGGATGACATTTATTTTGGTCTTTTATCTTTTAGTTTTTTCAATTTTGTAACTTTTAATATTTTATTTAAATAAAAGAAATAATTTTTTTACATAAGTATTATCCGTTTTAACTATTAATTTTAATCAAATATTTCATTGCTACTTAAGTACTACATTTTGTCATTTGTTTTTCATCAGCACGGCCTACTTCAGTGCATAGAAGTGTAATAAAAAGGTTAATTTTATTAAAAGTATTGAATATCTTAGAAACTATGGGGTTTAGACATAGGACATCCCCTATATAAATTGAAAAGGAGAAAAAACCCAATCGAATAGCGAAATAAAAAAAGGGTAGTCACATTTGAAAAAAACGAGTTTTATCATTTTTAAGTTTGCAAATTTTGACATTTTTTTATGGACATCCTGTATAACTAAATTCAAATTGGTTATTATCAAAATGTTACTCTTTACCAGGACTAATATTATTATTAAAAAAATCAATCACTTCAAAAAAAACGAGGTCGCTACGATTTTTTAAAGTTGACCCTGTTTATGGATTATTTTTCGGAAAAAAATTTATAATTTGGCAACACTGTCACTAAATCAAAAAATGAATAGATGATAATGTGGAGGTTAAAATATGACATCGGAATACTGAAAAATTTATAGGGGGATCCATTTAAAAAAATGTTTGTTTTTATTACAGCGCAAAAATGGGACACCCTGTATTATTGAAAATAATTTTACGACGTTGATCTTTTCAAACCAATAATATTATGTACCAAACTTTTTTTTCTATCTCCTACGTGAAGTGCGCTAGGTTTGCCGGACGCACTATTGAAGGACCCTGTATAATTAAGATATTAATGTTCCTAAATCTATTTCTTTGGTTCACTGGATACATAGAGTAGACACGTGTAGCCTTATAAATAGATTGTTTAATGAGATCGGAATATATCTGGTCTTAGTTAAAACATTGTCGTCTGTTAAATTATTATATTATTTCTTGTAGGATATAATTGAGAATGAAGATATTAAGTTGGACAATATGTTTATTGCATCATTAGTTCATGATCTCATAAAAGTAAGTAGTATTATTAATTTTTATTGATTTGATATAGTAATATTTGTATTTATTTAACAGGGAATGTTGTATATTCACAATTCATTGTTAGTCTATCACGGAAATCTGAAATCCTCAAACTGTGTTGTCACAAGTCGATGGATGTTACAAATTACAGACTTTGGCTTACACGAAATTAGACACTGTGCAGAAAATGACAGCATTGGCGAGCATCAGTATTATAGAAGTACTTTTCAAAATGAATATTTTGTTATTATTTTATTACATTATTATAATTTTTATTTTAGATCTATTTTGGAAAGCTCCTGAATTATTAAGGTCACATAATCCAGTACAAGGTACTCAAAAGGGAGATGTTTATGCATTTGCTATAATTTTATATGAAATTTGTGGAAGGAAAGGGCCATTTGGAACAACTCGTGAACCTAAAGGTATTTATTTTTAAATTACTGTTTTCTCAAAAACGACTTGATTGATTTTGATATTCCTTGGAATATCATAAGTGAATAAATTAACCACGTAAATAAATAAAAAATGAGCGCACAGACCATTTAACTCATATGCTGGCCTAAACTATAAGAGATATATCAAAATTATATCACGAAGTTTTGTAGAGCTTAGCTAATTCTATATAAAAGTATACGGTATCATATGTTGTGGCATGAATTAGATGGATTGATGAACGGAGAGGGAAAAGTATCAAACAACATTATGTTTATTCATCGTTTTTAAAATACACATGTGTAAATCTGCATATATTTTAATGTTTACAATGTATTGTTTATTTTTCAGAAATAATAGATCTGGTGAAACAAACTCCACAAGAAGACGAAGAACCATTCAGACCTGCAATTGATTTACTGTACGATTCTGAATACAAATGTGGTGAATACTTAATAAGTTGTATGAAGGAATGTTGGCATGAAATACCTGACCTCAGACCTGATTTTGCAACTGTACGTACCAGATTAAAAATGATGAACGAAGGAGGAAAGTAAGAAAATTGAAAATATAGTAACTAAACTCTATATTTACAATACAATTTTTTATTGTTTCAGGCGTAGAAATATTATGGATCAAATGATAAATATGCTTGAAAAGTATGCTAATAATTTAGAGGATCTAGTCAATGAAAGAACACGACTTTTGTTTGAAGAGAAACAGAAAACAGAAGATCTCTTACATCGAATGTTACCTGAGTAAGTCTATTGTATTTTTTTAGCACTATTAGGGTCAAACTCCAAAATATCGCATTACACATGTATTATACAATCATTTTATTTCATTATATCATATTGTAGTTAATGACTGTCTTATTTTCTCAGACCTGTGGCAAAAAAATTAACTACAGGACAAGGGGTGGAACCTGAATCTTTTGACCAATGTACGATATATTTTAGTGATATTGTTGGTTTCACTGCTATGTCAGCTGAAAGTACACCATTACAAGTATGTAATTATTTACATAATGCATTAGTATTTCTCATTGTAAGTTAATTATAAAATTACAATTTTAAATTTTTGTACAGGTTGTGAACTTTTTAAATGATCTCTATACAGTATTTGATCGAATCATTAAAGGTTATGATGTTTACAAAGTTGAAACTATTGGAGATGCATACATGGTGGTACGCATTTTTTTAATTATAATATATTAAATTATACTATCAGTTATCTTCCTTTTTAGGTATCAGGACTTCCACTCAGAAACGGTGACAACCATGCTGGAGAAGTTGCCTCTATGGCCTTAGATTTACTTGATGCAGTTAAAAGTCATTGTATAGCACATCGACCGAATGAAACTCTTAAATTGCGTATTGGAATGCACACAGGTATTTATTTTATCTACCATAATCATGTAAAGAGAAAATAACTAAATGTTTGTATTGTTTATTCAGGACCAGTTGTTGCTGGTGTGGTTGGTTTAACAATGCCAAGATATTGTCTTTTTGGAGATACTGTAAATACAGCATCTCGAATGGAATCTAATGGAGAACCGTTAAAAATACATATCAGCCCACAATGTAAAGAAGCATTGGATAGAATAGGAGGGTATACAATAGAAGAAAGAGGGTTAGTTTATATGAAAGGAAAAGGTGAATTAATGACTTTCTGGCTTGTTGGTGCTACTGAAAGAGCTATCCAAAGAAGGAATGTTGACTTTGGAGATTTACCACCATTGTTTTGTCGACCTAGACGAAGTCCAAAACTAAATATGGATTCTCGACAACCATCTTTAGCAGATTCATGTTCTTTACAAATGAGAAGAACAATATCAAAGCGAATTGATACAGCACCACTTTATATTACATACGATATATCTAAAACATTGAACGATGATTTTTCGAGTGACAGTGATCTGAATATCACACTCAGACAACGACAAGTGACGAATAAGAAAACCTGTGATACTTCGTGTCTGCCTGAAGAACTGACGCAGAATCATTCCAATCTTATTAGAGAATCACGATCTCTGGATATGTTTCCAAATCTAAAAAACAAAAACTTTGAAATACCAAGGAAAACGGTAAAAAGAAGTTTTACATCTTTGGAAAATTGTAAACAAATTCCTGCTACGGAAAATAGTAACTATGCAAACGGAAATGTTGTCACTGTTTCTAAAGAAGCAGACAGTGTTAGCGATGATGTCGAAGTTCCACTGTTACGCCAACCAAGTTTATATAACGATATTACTATTTTACCGCAAAGAGGAGGCCCTGATGATGTTGATCAACTTCTTTTGCAATCGGCAAAACGCTGGCGAAGTTCAGAAGATATTCCAAGGCCAAATGATTTAATAGATAATAGTAAAATCATGTATAGAAATCCAATACGTAGTTTTTTAGCTGGATTATTTAATGGTAATGGATTAAGGACAAGTGATACGTCTATTCGAAAAGGTGTACTACCAACATATAATGATATTCAAGCAGAAAAAGAAAGCATTGTTTGATTTATATCACTGTCAGTGATGTTATTAATGTTCAAATATTATATATCTGTATCTTTACATACTATCAACCAACGCACATGTGAATGTATATTAATTTACATTTATTTTATTATTTAAATTTTATCTTGACAACTTTGTCATTTTATCAAGAGGCTGAAAATATACAAGAGTATTAAAACTATAAAATGTATAGTTTACTTATTGCCACTTTGATACGATGCCAGTTGAGGTCATTGGCGCATTACTTTTTAGCTTTATATTTCAATTTATTATGTAATTTATATTCTTAACTTATTTTTCTTTATACTTTTTTAAACAGATAAGTGAAAATTTAAAAATGTACAATTTTAAGAAAAAAATTATATTTGTATAAAAAATTATAAATAAAGTTTTGTAAATATCTTTTACCAGCCCTAATCAATTATTGTATTTTAATATACACACACAATATCAAATATTGATTTCAATTAAACACAATAAGTACCTAATCATTAAATGTTTGGTAAAGAAAATAATTTGAACTTAAATATGTATATTTAACTCTTATCTGGGTAACATTAGTATTTTAGATTCAGTGTGTAGTTTACAAATTTAAGATATCAACTTTTTGATATGATAATTTTTATCTACGATTTGAACTCTTAAATATTCCCTCAGCTGTTTCTGAAATAAATATTGCCGAGATAAAATTAAATATAAACAAACAGTGAAATAATGAACATATCATAAATATTTTCATTGATTAATAAATAGTTTAAAATATATAAATTGATCAGTTACCATGGTAGTAATTATTTTATTTATTATTTCATGCAAGTTTGTTAATGTTTTTAAATCGGAGGTATATTTGTATATGTAGTAAATACCTATTTTATATTCAACTTCACCAAATATACAATTTACTAATCAATTGTAGCTTAATAAAGACCGAAAGTATTTATAAAACACCTCTGGTTTAAGAAATCTATTTTCATTTAGAAGTTATTACATCATTACGGTTTGATGAGGATGGAACAAAAATTGTTTATTTTAAATGTAAAGTCACAAATGCATGTTAAGGCATTGGAAAATATCTGAATGGCTGTGAAATATTTTCTTCATTGTAAATAGAATTGTGTGGGTGGAATTTAGAGAAGAAAATATTTGATATAAAGAGTAGAAATTTTATTTCTTCCACCAGTGAATGTGCCATTAACTTATATATATATATCTACACTATAAACTCTATGTTATGATGAATCTTGTAAATATAGATAGATCTTTGTTTGATAAATATAAAATATATTTATTATCTTTTCTTATTGTTTTTTTTCTTTTAAATATTCCTGTGAATAGATATAGCAGTGTTAGGAAAATTAAGAAAATGTTGCAATTTCTTTACAAAAAATTATGTTGGAAAATGTAATATGAGTTTCTAATAAAATATTTGTTATTTAATTATGTGTTCTTATATTTTTAACATTTATAATTTAGTACCTGGAAGTAATAATGTATGCATGTATAATAGGGAGACCCGATTTCCCTTTTCCTTTTTTTAAATGATTTGGGATATACTTGTCCTGATTTAAACAAAATACACTCGTCGCTCCAAACAACGTAGGCATCAGTAATTCAGAATCTCCTAACAACGTAGGCTAGAGGGGCACCCACCACCGTGCCGATTTTAACGTTAATTGGTGAATTTAAATTTCGCGCAGAAATATAGCAGTCACGGTAGTATTGTGGTAGGGATAGGGGAAAGTTGTTTCATGGAGCGGTTGGCCAGTCATTTCTCGGAGCGTACGTTAATAGGATGGTCGTTGTTTAGAGATTTGAGTGTATTTCATTCTTCTTAGAAAAAGAGATAGATATCTCCCAAAGCTACCACATTTCTCACTGTTTTGAGGAAATGTTGCACCATTATGTTTACATCATGAAGCATGTATCTCTGTAATACAATTTGTTGAGTCAAAATATGACCCCCGAGCCGGGTGGTCTCTCCTGTTCGAGTTAGTGCGCAATAGTTGACTGCGCAACCGTATGGCTGTGTGCGTACCCCGCCACATAACATTTAACCAATCAGCGGCCGCGCGGAAATACGTCTTCCTTCTTCATGCTGCGTACAAAGTAAATTTCTTACTTCTGCGCAAAATATCGAAAAATGCCGAAATATCGAAAAAGACCGCCTCCTCTAAGTTCCGTTTTTTGGCCTACCCCTTCCACTGAAGTTTAACCTTCTTATTGTACGCTTCATGGTTTACAAAATGCACGGTCCATGCTCTGCTTTTTTGTAGATCACAAAATTTTCTATCAAAAAACCAAAAACATTTATCTTTTTTAGATTAGGCGTAAGAGATGTCCAATTGCCTGCATCAATTTTCGCGCGGCTCGAGAAGTAGCCCGAGAGGTGCGCTCGGGCTATTTTTCCGGCACGGCTTACGACGGGACAGTCACACTGTAGTTCAATAGTTGAGGTAAATATTAATTAATGAAATTAATCCCCGTTAGACTTGGGCGCCAATGCCAATTCCCAATTCATCCCCGTTTCCGAGAAATCGCGGGTAAAAATTTACAATTCTTTATAAATGATAGCGGTCAACGCTTTCTTTTTTCTCTCAATTTTCCGTTACAATCGAACACGCGACCAACCTCAACTATAACCACACGAAGTCTTTACCCGTAACTCGATGCACCTTTGTGACCGTCCCCTCGTTAGATATACTAGATATATTAATTGAAATAAAAAATTTAAATATCCAGACAAAAATCTATTTTAAAAAAATCTACAAAATTTTAATATTAATAGTGCACAATTTAAATAGATAATAAATTAATTTTTTCAGAATTTTTGAAACCATTTCTCGAGTCGCGAGAAGTGTCTCTTACCCTCACCTAAACTAAAGAAGTTATATAGACATTAATATAATTATATATTGCTCTCGAGACTCGAGATAGGAAATTTTATTGATGAACTTTTTCGAATGTTCCTTAGTTCTCTCTACGTAAACCGTAAAAGGTAAAAAACGCTGTATAAACTTTTACAATTGTTTATGCATTTTTTAAACAACTGTGCAATGTTTCATATTATGCACAAATGTTCTTTAGTATCTTTAGTGGTTCTTTGTAACCCCAACATACAAACTTGCACCAACCAAACATTTTTTTCTTTATAAGTTAATGCAAGTGATTTTTTTACAAATGCACTGGTTTATTTGTGCAACAGCAGTAATTGCTGCCACCACAGGCTGCCACGAATAGAATATCAAACACCAGATCATTGAGTAAAAAATAATAAATAGTTATTTTGTTACTCAATGACCAGATTTTAAAATATTTTTGAAAAAATAGTACCTGATATAAAATTAAATAATAATATAAAAATATAACCGAATGTTATATGGAAGATTATTTACATAAAACATTTTTTAAAAGGGCGCTATTTTTTAATGCGCACATACAGTGCGCACACTTTTATTTATCGTGCATCTGCTTCATCCGCTATTGTCGTTATTGTGGTGAATTGCTAAAGCTGAAATTTTCATTGTATTGAAGCAGTAATTTGTCTTTTTTTCGGTAAGCATTTAAATATTGTTTTATTTATTATTTACTTTCTGTTTACATAATTTCCAATCATTTATATTCATTTTGTTTGCATACTAAGCTTTATTCGCGTTATCTGTAAAAGTATTAATGGCGATCAATACATTATGCCGGCATGAAAGAAAAATGATTACGAAGTGTTTATTTTCAGTTAATGTATTTGTAATATGATTTTATAACATAAATAATTGAAATTTTAGTAAATATGCGTTTATTTTTAGAAATATTATTCGTACTGTCTATGCTTTTCTTAGGTTATTGTAAAACTGTTTTTGTTTGCATATATAGGTATCATTTTTATCATACTCGGCACCACCTTAAAACAATAATTAACACTATACTAGAGTCTATATTTAGATTATTATGGTTTCCTTTTAAAGTGTATTTGCTAAATATTGTGAGTATTGAATTTTACAGACTCATATTTGTAATACAATTTATTTTTCGTTTCTCTATATAGCTTTATTACATGGAACACAATACAATGGCTCAGCCGCCAGTTCCGGATCCTAATTTAACTAGACGTCGTTTACGTGTCAATCCTTACGCAGCCAGTGATGGACTTCCTTTAAACGAAGCTGTTAAAGTGGTATGTTGCATATATGCTGTGTGTGCGTTTAAGTTAGTATTGTGTTTAATTTTAACATGTTTATAAAAAGGAAATGGCATCCACTCCAACTAAAACACCTGTGTCGGTGTTACAAGAACTTCTTAGTCGTCGAGGTATCGCTCCAAAATATCAATTAGTACAGATTGAAGGGCCGATTCATGAACCAATCTTTCGGTACAGAGTTACTGTAGGAAATGATTATTATGTGGGTACGTACTATACTTGAAACTACTTGAAAGTCTAAAAAAGAAATTGGTTATCAACATTAAATGTATTTATAATTAGGTAAAGTGTATATTTTCTTCAATGTTTTTTATTGTATTAGATACATAAAATATTTAATCTGTTTTTATGCTAAACTGGTTGAAAAAATTAAATTTTGTTTCATTTACGTTCTCACTATTTGAATAGGTTTTATTGAAGTAAAAAAAATCAATAAAATAAATATGTAAAAGTTGTGACAAGCTTTTACAGGTGCAAAATTTCCTTTTTAATGTAGTGCATTTTTTTTGAAGTTGACACAGCAGCTAATAAAATTATTATAAAATGTTTGGTAAATTCATTATATAAGTATAAAATTTTTGATGAAAAATACGTTTCAAAAAGACTATTCAAGAAGTGAGAACTTTTTTGAACCAGTCAATTATTTACATTTTAAAAATTTAATGGTTTTTAAGAAGTATTTTTTCTTTTTTATATTATGTTATAAACATTATTCTTTAGCGATGGGAACTGGTCGTTCTAAGAAGGAAGCTAAACATGCAGCTGCCAAAGCATTATTAGATAATATTGTTGGAAACGGAACTGAAGATGGCCAGAATGGCAATGGTAATGGCGGATCTCCTACTGCTCTGTAAGTATGATAAATACTTAATTATAATCTTTGTATGAGGATACTCTTTAAAATTTACATAAAGCGAGTAAATAAATAGACAGTCATATCCTCACTTACGTTTATCTTATCTTTGAAGTATTACTGTATCTAGAAATAAAAAAAAATGAGTGTGTGTACTTATGTACACGCGTTAGAAGTTATACTTCTTTGACATGATTGAAAAACAACTACGAATAATATGTGTTAGTTAGATTTAAACAAACATTGAGTTTTAATTAAAGAAAAATACAAAAATCAATTAAACAATTAAATTTTGTTACAACAAAGCAAATTTGAACAACTTGACGACTTTTAGTCGACAATTGACAAATTATATATTACAAGTGATAATATATTAATTATGAACAATACAAAAGGGTAGATAATCTAATCTAATAAAAATACTTTTTGAAATTAATAATATGTATGTACTTACAATCTCAATTCATTTCCAAATACGAATAAATTTATCACACAATAAAGATACGTACTTTTTTACCAGTAAAACTATAGACTATAGTCACAAAAGAAAAGATAGCATGCGGCGGTAAAACATGAGTAAGAATATTTAATGTATGTATGTATAAAAATTTTAATTATGTCTGTGGATGTCATGACGCAATCATTTTTTTATAGGCAATACTCTTTACAGTTGTGTTATTTAAGTAAAAAACACAATTTCTACAGACCATGTCTACCTATTCCACTGCGTAACGCTTCGTTACATTTTCGTTACATAGCTTTTCATTTCCGTTACATTACTAAATTTTTACCCTCAACGTGCCTAAAGATGTATAACTTCAAAAAGTATTAAAGCAAATCGTTATATGGGTATTAATATATATTTATGATAAATAATGAAGAAACATTAAATACTAAAAGTAAACAAACAGAAGATTTGTTTTAATCTGATCATTGGAATATATCTGTTGAACAACTGTACACTATGTACTACAGTAGTGTCTGATTTAAGGAGGAATGGGAGTACTTTTGAAAACATTACCGTTTATCTGAAATTTTGTAGGCTGAAAGATAACTATACCAAATGTTCACTGTCAAAATTTGAAATTGATTGTCCACACCGTTTTTGAGAAAATAATTTTTAAATATTTCTCTTTAACATGGTCTTAAATGGGAAATATTTTTGAATGATTGTAGAATCTATACTAACATTACCATTTACTCTGAATTCACACCAAGAGTAAATATGATATTTATGAATCATTAGCCAAAAAATCGTTGACTTCTACCACACCGTTAAAATTATTTTCAATAATAAATACAAAAATTTAACATAACCTCAATGTGATTAAAAATAAATTATTGAGTATGGCAACATCGCAAAATCTTCGAACGGCGCGAAATTTAGAATATTTCAGTCAAAGAATAAAATTAGTATATTTACAAATAAAAAACTGCGAATCATTAAATTTATCTATATATTTATATAAAAAAATATGATTTTAATTATCAAATTATACATTATTTTGTAAATGTATGATACGTTTAATGACTTGTGTATTTTTTATTTATTTATCTGTCATAGTCATAGCACACTATAATTATTGCAGCCAATGCGCTGTTGCAACTTATTTTATAGATTTTAAAAATATTTTTTTAGATATTAAATTGCTTAGTTACCATTCACTACTCCCATTCCTCCTTAAAAAGTGTGAATTTTTGCACAGCAGATCATTTAAAAACCTCTTTTGTTATGTTATTTACAATTTACTTTGTGGGGGCTTTGGATGGCTGTCTCGTCATGTTAGGTAGAAACTGGTAATTACTTGGTAAAAAGCAGTTATATAGGATTCAGTCGAGACTTAAAAGATATCGTTATGACCAATTTCGACTGTATGTATAAATGGAAACTCTAGACTAAGAATAAATGGACTGCCCTATGTATTTTTATTTGGTTGTTTACTAGAAGCTCTATTTTATACAAGATATTTTAATTTTATTTATGAATGTACATTTAACATTATGTCAAAATTTTATGAACTGCTGTAGCAAATATTTCTAATTTAATCAGTGTTTGTAGTTTTTATGATAATGCATATGTGACGTATAAATTAAATATTGTTTATAGCTATTGCAGTTCATGCTGATTTCTGTTATTCCATAGCAATGCACCTGTAGGTGACGCTCAATTTCCTACTGACCTGTACAGCGAGGACAAAGTTGTCGGCAATCCAATCGGATGGTTACAAGAAATGTGCATGTCCCGCCGCTGGCCCCCGCCATCTTACGACATGGAAAGCGAAGAAGGGTTGCCGCACGAACGCATGTTCACAATTGCGTGCCAGGTATTCAAGCATCGCGCTGTAGGATCAGGAAAGTCTAAAAAACTTGCCAAACGTCAAGCTGCACACAAAATGTGGCAAATGTTGCAGGATTTGCCTTTGGAAGGAATCAATCTTAGCAATGTCGATCTTGAAGATGAGGTAAAATAAATATATTAAATGTGTTTTTGTATAAAGGTGGGTGTTTACGTGAACGCGAATGTGCATAAAGCAAGCTGAGGATATACTGCATGAGTTGCATGACTCAACTTTGCTTGAAGGTGAGCAGCAGTGAATTTAAAGAGAGTAGGCGAGCTTAGGGGTTTTAGCACCCTCAAAATCAAAATAAATTTATATTTAAACAATATAGTGTATATTAATACTAAAACAGGGTGGCCAGTTTTTGGATTATCGGGAAAAGTCAGGGAATTTGGTTGGAAATCAAAGAATTTTCTGTAAAAATACAAAAACTCCAACCACGTCAAGAAGTTTCCCGCAAATATTTTTAAACAATTATCTATTAAAATTGAAAAAAAAACATGCAAAATTTTCGAAAAAGTTCCATTGTCAACAAATAATTCTGTTTTATCACATGATCTATTTTTAGTACTTTAACCAATCAGAAATGTTCCACACTTTGTGTGTTCCGCAATTTGTTCAATTGTTGAATAAATTAATGATTGTTAACAGTGGTGATATTAATTTATTATGTGATTTGTTAATGAATATATTATTTTTATTAAACACAATTTTGTGAAATTACATATCTAAAAAATAGCCTGTGTTCAACAGGGTGGCCAGTTTCTGGAAAACCGGGAAAAGTCAGGGAATTTTTCATAAAAATGCAAAAACCACATTCTCGCAAATATTTAAATTTTAACCTTTTTTTTAGGTTTTTTTCTAAATTTTATATAAAAAACAGGGAAAAACGGTAAAAATTCTCCTGGAAGACCGGGAAAATTCAGGGAAATTTGTTCCAGAGAACTTCTGGCCACCCTGTTCAAAAAAGGTTAACAAAAATTAACCAATTTGAAATCTTTTTTTTCTGGAATGATGGTGCAATTCGTTCCTCAACATCTTTTCCCTTTTTAACATTTTTATGTAAAAGAAATACTGGCCACCTGTATAATAGATAATTTTTACTTCAACTAACAAAGTAACAAATAAATTAAATGCGAAAAGGTTAGTTACTAAAGACATCAACTGCGAACGGCACCAAGACAGAATTTTACATTGGTGTTACGTCTTATTTTCTTATCTCTGACAATACACAAAGTGATTTAGCTCGTCTCGTACAGGCGTACACATTTGAGCCTTCATAGCTCCTCAGTCTATTCATGCTCATGTGTATACCCACCTTATTAATAAATATACTAATATACCTATATTGAATGTTGATTATTTGTTTTAAATAAAAGAGTATTGAATTGATTTCTTTTATTCAAATATTAATATAGTAGTAGAGCAGTAAAGATTTTACTATCTTTCTACTTTTTGAATCAACAGTTCTATTAACTCCCATTCAAATGTTAATTTGATTCTTAAAGTGGGAAGTGATAGTAAAAATTCGTTGATTCAAAATAATTATATATTTTCATTTTAGCTGTATCAGAAAATTGGAAAAATGTCCGTACGTTACACTGATTTGAAAGATAGTAAAATCTCAACGTTAACTACTTCGCATAGCCACAAAGTGTCCCAATTCCATAAAACATTGAAACTCGCCACAGGGAAAAAACTTACAGAGCTACAGGTATATGAAGTAAAATTTAATAATTACAACTTCAGGTGCCTAAAAATTTAATAATAGCTACCAAATCCAGTTAAACAAATACAAATTCCAAACTCGATATCATTATTTTATTGTTTCATTAATGTCATTACACAGAGCATCATCTTCTAATTTCACTACAAAGAATCCTGCATGCCTTGCAAGCAGTTTTTATTAGAACATTGATATATGGGTAGCCATAACTTGCTATTGTACAGGGTGAAGAGAAAAATGAGGTGCTCAGGAATAAATTAAAGGGATTGTGTTTTAATAAAAAATATTAATTGTAAAAGTTTAAAGGTTTTAAAACTATTAGATGGTAATATCAATGTTACCTTCGGATGATCTTTTCAAGATGAACTTTTCTCTAACGGATACTTATTTTTATTATGGTAGAAAACTTGATTGAAATAATTTTTTGTCTGATTGCAAAATAATGAGATTTTTTTACTTTTTATTTGAAAACCATCAACTTGAGAGAAAAAGTAGTTAGAAAAAATGTAATAAATAAAATAGACCTCCCGATAATGAGTAATATCCTACTCTTTTACATGCATGAATGGTATGTGCAGAACATTATGTCGTAATGGCGGTCATCGGAGTTTTGACAAGAGATATGCATAAGTTATACAAAAGTTTTTTTTACATTATTTTTCATTTTTTAATTGTATATGAAATCTTAAGAAACAGAAAATTCTGTACGAATGTCGATGGATCGATGCAGAACCATAGAGTAAGTGAAGCAGCTGAAAACGCTAATTGTCTGTAGAAAGAATGATGCCCCCATTCTATCTTTGTTCAAAGTACATTACCCAACCTGTTCATGCACACAAACATAAGTGCAATGTGTTCAGTAGATACGGACACAAATACTTGAATATTTGCTTTCTTTTATTAATTATTAGTGGCTTCTACTTACTCCACTTAAGAGTGGGGGTTCAGGGGAACGAATTTTGTTTGCTGTAGAAGGGCTCTACGCATTTGTTGTGTGGGGGCTTCTTTATACGGGAGTTCGTTATCGAGAGGTACTAGTGTATAGGTTTTTGTTTAAAATGAAAGGTTTTTCAAGGTCATGTCAATAATACCATAAATAGTTTTAGAAATCCTAAAACTTCTACAATTAACATTTATTTCAGAGGTCCAATTTTTTTTCTTCACCTGTATGTAATTTTTGTTTGTATTTGTAGACAAACACTGTTTCTTTGGGCACCTGATAAATTTCTTTTAAAATGAATTATTAATGTATATTTAATTTTACAGAATACATCGCTTAACAATAAAACATTCAACTACGTTCAGTTTCTCCAAGAGATTGCATCTGAACAACAGTTTGAGGTAACTTACGTTGACATTGAAGAGAAATCTATTAGCGAAAAATGCCAATGTTTGGTGCAGCTGTCAACATTACCGGTTGCGGTTTGCTACGGATCGGGTGCAACATCAAAAGACGCCCAAGCGGCTGCCGCCCACAATGCTCTTGAGTATTTGAAGATCATGACTAAAAAGTGAAATAACAATTGTTCATAAATACTCTCTCTGACATTTAACCGCGGGGGTAAACTAGAATACTTAACATAGCTCCAGGTTCTAAGTTGTAGTGTTTTGTTTCCTCATTGTATAATTTAGAGAGAGTGCATATGTATAATATTCGATACACAGCATGCGTTTGCTTGATGTTTTATAATATCAAGCATTCTTATTTACATCGGTTAGCTATCTGCAGTATCTATAAAACATGAGACCCAGTTCACAAAATTGCAATTTCAGTTTAGGTTTTGCATTTATTCAAAGAATTTGTTCATTATATATCATATTTTTATAGAATTGTGCTTATTTAAAATGTTAGCAAATTATTTTTATTTTGTTTACTTGTCGGGCTGGTGTCGTTTCACGAATGGCTGCACGTTTAAATAATAAACTGTACAAGCTATACTTTGCATAGAATTAGTGGAGTTTTCCATGAATGGAAATAACCGATATTGCTTTTTAAATGTTGATTATGAATATATACTATATTATATTAATATTTACAAACATTGTACCCCATCTATAATAATTGTATTCTCTAATTAGCTAACTAAATATTTCCTTTGTATTGCATGTTACTTGTCACCATCTCGCATGCCTTTTGGGAAAAGGGCATTATTTTAATGCAAAGTATAGAGGTTGTAATTTTTTTTCATATGTAGACGTAGGTATTAATTAACATGTGTATCAATATAAAGTCTATTTTGTATTGTATATCTATCATAATGTGGTAAGAAGAATAAAAAATGCTAGTTTTTTATTTCTCTAATTTTTCATGTTAAATTTACTTTCTTATTAAATATGCTTCAATTGTATTACAAAAAAATGTAAATTATATATTATTGTATATATAATTGTCTTATTTTATATTGTATCTAAATTCATTGTGTTACTAAAAATACATATAACATTAATTTGTTGTAATCATGGATCTAATATTGATGTATATGGTAATTTATTATAAATAAATGTTTATTCAATCACATTATTGTTGGCTTGATTAATTAAATTACCTACAAATAAATATTAATATTGTTTACAAGCTTATAATCTATGTACCGGAATGCAGTAAAGAAATCATTTCTCAAAAAAGTGTACAATAAAAATTTCTTGGGCACATGAAAATAAGAATCGCGATTGGGAAAATGTGCCCAAGAAAATTTCGTTTTCATGTAAAATTGAAATGCTAATTTAATTTTACAACTTAGTTGGCTAAATATTTTTAAAATTCATTTTACTTGTCAAAATTCTTTAATGATGTTTCGTTATTACATCAATAGACTACGTCCATTTGCTTTTAAAACTTTCCGACACAATCGTTACTGTCATTTTGAGAAGAAAGATGATAGTAAATACATAAAGATTACAGTATGTGGTGCAGCAGGAAGTGTAGGACAGCCGTTAAGTCTCATATTAAAGCAATCTCAGTTATTTGACGAATTGGCTATTTACGATATTGTTAATACATCAGGTTTTGGTTTGGAATTAAGTCATATGGACACAAAATGTAAAGTTAAAGCTTTTACTGGATCTAATCTTTTAAATGATGCATTGAAGGTAATATTGTCTAAAATATTCTTTATGGTTAACTAATATCAGTAAATATTTATTTACAGGACTCAAGTATAGTTATTGTAGTGGCCAATTGCCCTGCTACAAATCCTAGAGATAATTTCCAGTTTAACGCTAATGTAGTTTGCGCCATTATGGATGAAGTAGCCGACAGCTGTCCTAATGTGTGTATTTCTACAAAATAATTATAGAATCATGAGACATAGGAAGTACAGATTATAATAATTATCGTTACTATTCATTTTTTAGGCTTTGATAGGAATTTTAACGAATCCGGTTAATAGTATCGTACCAGTTGCAATCGAAGCGTTATTACAAAATGATATTGATGCATCTGATCGAATATTTGGTATAACAACATTGAATTCTATAAGGGCTAATACATTTGCAGCTGAAACTCTTGGTATAGAACCGGAATCAGTAATAGTTCCTGTAATTGGTGGAAATTCTAGTGAAACGATTGTACCTTTGTTTTCTCAAACAAAGCCTTGTAATGAATTTAAAAAAGTAGGAACAAAAAATACTTCTTAATAGCTAAATAAGTCTGAAATTATTAATTATTTTAGAAAGATATAAGAAAGTTGACATCTGCAGTTCGTATAGCAACAGACGAGGTTACAAAAGCAAAAAATTCTCATGCATCGGCAAATTTAGCAGCTGCTTTTGCTACCGCCAGATTTTCTATGTCATTAGCAAGAGGGATTTTAGAACAACAGAATGTAATTGAATGTGCGTTTATTAAATCTAGATGTGTTCCTGGAATCGATTATTTTGCAAGTCCAATTGAATTAGGTCCTAATGGTGTTCAAAAAATTTTTGGACTACCAAAATTATCAGATTTTGAAGGAGATCTTTTAGAAAAATCAATCCCTGCTTTAAGAGAAGATATTGAACAAGGGGAATTGTTTATAAACGATGATAATACTGAAGATGAAACTGACGAAACCGATGAAACTGTTAGTAAACACTTGTGATGATGTGAATAATTTATAAAATTTAATTTTATTTGTCAATTTGTCACAATAATAAAATACGATTCTGATTGTAAAGCCTCAATGCTTTTATTCTGTTTGTAAAAAATAAATATTTAATTTTTTGTATAGTTGTAAAAATGAGTATACTGTTTATTATTATTTCAAGTAGAAGTAGATTGCATAAAGTAGAAAATAACCAGTTAGTAGTTCGTAATAGTGATTATTTTTTTCTTTTTACAATCCAACATAGGATTTAAGTTAATCGAACAATTTATGAACCGTCATTACTTTTGTTCTGTTCAGTTCACCATTAGTCAATTTAAAATGAACGCCGTCATTTTACATACAATTTTATGGTAGGGATTTCCGGTTTCTTTTGTCATTTATTATACCACGTTTTTCTTGAATTTATAAGCTTTAATAAAAAAATTTATATTAACGTCCAATTTTATGAACTTATAGTTACAATGAGTGTAAATAATGAACAGAAGGTAATGAATTTTTATTATAAATGTCATCATTTTAGGTTAAAAATTTCAGAAATACTTAATTGCATTCATGTTTACTTACTATTTTTGGATATCGTCGTTGTCATTTTAATATCTCCTATGTGCAAATTACAAAGTTTTGAATAAACTAACAAAAACTATTTAAAAATTTTTTACCAATTTTATCCGTTATAATATTCTTTTATCATAGCATAAATATTCTATTAATCTATTTTTGTTATTTAATATGGCTCACCTTTTATTTCGTAATTGAAAAACAAAATTTTTTTTTGTATTTTCAACTGTACATAGGAGGTATTAAAAGTTAATTGTTTTCACATAATAGATATAGTTAGATAGCAAAACTAGTTTTTATTAATTAATTAATTGCCACAGTTATATGCAAACGATGTAAATTATCTAGAAAACAACCCCCTTATGTGTATAAATTGAAAGTGAAGTTGACTTTTTTAATTTCTCCTATGTGCTGTAGATAACACATAGGAGAAATTAAGGATCAGCTATACGAGCATATCACATAGGATAAATTAAATTTACTTATTAGAAAGAAACGGAGATTGTTATACTATTGATATATTATTGAACAGATAGAGAAAAAAAAGACCAACCGTAATATTAAAAAATATCATTTTTGAAAATATTGTCACATAGGAGATATTAAAATGACAACGACGATATGAAATGACGACTAACATTTACGTCTTACTCAACAGGTTCAAGAATACAAAGATTCTTTAAAAGTTAAAGCCGAAGACCTAATTTTAGTAGGGTTTCCTAAAAAGATAGTCGAACTAAATGATCTTTTGGAAACATCGCAGTTTCGAGAGAGAGAATTGACTGATGTTCATCAAGAACTTAATGTACCAATTCCTGAACCTATTATATTGAACAATCATGATGATGGGCCACCTGTTAAGAAACGAAAATCAGAAAGTTTGTTACAGGAAGGAAGTAAAGTGATGGCATTAACGTCTGGACCCATTCCGTGCAATAAATCCTTGTGTGATTTAATACATCTCGTAAAACCACACATCAGACAACTCGTTGAGCATTCCAATCAGGTATTTATATTTATTATAGTACAATTCTATCTACAACATAATGTAGTGAGGCAAAGATTATTATAGATGCATTATGTTTTTTTAATGATTTAACTGCAGTAGAAACCTGTTATAACGACATCGGTTAATACGATGTATCGGTTTTAACAACTTAAAATAAAAGTCCAACTGAATCACATATAATTGCACTTTTACCGGTTATTATGACTATCTACTTTTTATGACCAATATGACCGGTTACTACTGTATATTAAATGACTTAATTACTGGTGACATGCACAATCAAAAGCCATAAAAAAGTATATTTATTTTATGTACCGCTGGTATTTTATTAACTGCCTTTTTGCATCAATAACTTTGTTGTACTTTAAAATTTTTATATTTGGTGAGTCATACGTGCAAGACTGCACTATCACCATGCATGTATTAATACTTTAACATTAAATGATGTATGCACGAAAGTTGTTAATACTTTAGTGTTTTTTAAGCAGTTTGTTGTGGTAGGAATTTAATTGTCGTTTTAATTTATATTAACTTCAGCTTCACCCCCGAAGATTGGGCCTATAGATTTTCCTGCTTAAGGACAGTTAATATAACAATAAATTAATAAGTTAAACAAATGTTGAAAACATATTGAATAACGAATAATTCTTTCTACTGAAATTTTTTTTGCCGCCCTCCCCAACTTTTTTTTTTCCGTTGTTGACTCGAATATGTAATTCATATATACTGCAAAAAAATCTGATGACCTTGTTTTTTTTTTTTCGTTACCTCTTTCTTTTCTCATTATTTTTATATTTTTTAATCTGATTCTCTTATGTAGCCTTCCGCACACCACCCCTGCTGGCTTAGCGCCCAGGGCAGTTGCCCTGCTTGTCCCCCCCCCCCAAGCCAGTACTGTTCTTTCAAAATGTCTTGTTTTTTAATTATAATTTCAACAATATAAATAACACTGAATTTATTTCTTTTTTTTGTAGCTAAAAATGTGGATCTCTTTCATGATACCAAAAATAGAAGATGGAAATAACTTTGGTGTTTCAATTCAAGAAGACACCTTGGCTGAAATACAGTCGGTAGAATCCGAAGCAGCAGCATTTTTTGATCAAATTTCTAGATATTTTATATCAAGAGGGAAAATCGTATCTAAAGTGGCGAAGTATCCACATATTGCAGATTATCGGAGAGCTGTTCAGGAGCTTGATGAAAAAGAGTTTTTAAGTTTGTGGCTTGTTTTGTCAGAAGTGCGCAATCGTTATTGTTCATTACATGATATTGTCATCAAAAATTTAGAAAAAATAAAGAAACCAAGGTCTTCAAATGCAGAATCACTCTATTAGACATTTAAGTTTATTTTGTTTTATGAAATTCTTTTACCAGGACATATTTGGTAAAACCATACAACTCGAATTTTTTTTTAATGTTTTCTTTTATTGATAATGATGCATTCTGGTTGCAGTGATAAATTAAGACATGTAATTTAAAAAATAGTAAATAATAACATTTATTTATTTTTTCAGTACAATACTATTTTGTTTGTTTTCCTTGTTCATATTTATTATTATAATAAATTGTATGGAGTGCATGTTTCAATAAAATAGTAAAAATCTGTGTTATTTTATTAAAAATATCCAACTCGTTATTGCTTCATTATATACAGGGTGAGTAATATTAGGTGGAACCAACTTAAATTGTTGATCGGAAAAAAAATTTCAAGCAAAAAAGTTCATATGAACATGTGTCCAGAAACTAAAAATTGTTCTGCTGATAAGGATGCATTTTTGAAGGTATAATTATATGTATTTACTTTTTTACTTTTTTTTTTAATCCCAGAACAATAATATGAATTTATTTTGTGTAATTAAAACCATCCTTATTCAATTAAATTCTGCAATACTACCTTTGTTTTTCTTGAAATGGTTCTTTTTATGAAAAAAAATTATTTTGTTAAATGTTTTTGGAAAATAAGTCGTAAACATTTAAAAATAAAACGGCACATGATAGGGTTCCGTAGTCATTCTCACTATGATTTATAAAAAGTATTTTTCAGAATTTTCGTGACTGAAGGGTTAAAATCAAAAAGTCATTTGACTTTTATTATTGCATTTTAGGAGACCTATCAAATGACACCCCACTCAATGGGGTAAATGAAAAAAATGTGAGTTCACTTTTCAATCTATAAAAAGGGGGTCCAAAATATTTTTGACAATGTTCGTTATAATTTTCAGTGAAAGTACTAATTAAAAGCTACATTCTGATTTTTTTTCAGATTTTTTGAATCAATAGTTTAGAAAATAGAGGGGGGGGGGGCGCTCTGACAGCGACATTAAAAAGCAAATATATCGCGACTGAAGGGTTAAAATCAAAACTTTTTTATTGCATTTTACGAGACCTATTAAATGACACCCCACTCAATAGGGTAAGTGGGAAAAAAATGTAAGTTCAGTCTATGAAAGAGGGGTCCAAAATATTTTTGACAATGTTCGTTATAATTTTCAGTGAAAGTACTATATAATTAAAATCTACGTTCTGGAATTTTTTCAGATTTTTTTAATTGATAGTTTAGAAAATAGAGGGGGGGACGCTTTTTTAATGACTGGAGAGAAAATACATCGTGATCGAAGGGTTAAAATTAAAAATTTCTGTTACATTTTTTGTTGCATTTTAGGAGACCTTTCTAACGACACCCCACTCAGGTGTAAGTGAAATTTTTTTTTTGAAAACACTTTTCATTTTATGAAAGGGGGGTCTAAAAAATTGTTATTTTCAAAAATCTTATCATTGCTGTTTTTGAGTCATCAATCTACGACCGTATACCAAATTTCATCTTATTATGACAAAATTTTTCAGGACGGACGGACGGACATGGAGAAACTATAAGGGTTCCTAGTTTTTTACGGAACCCTTAAAATGAAAGTTTTTCATTTTTTAACAAAAAACACTACTGCAATAAAAATTAGAGGTCACCAACAAAAATAAAAAACAGGAGGACCTCGTTGTGACCTATCCATCTCATATCCTTTGAATGCTTTGAACCCTTCAACTTTTGTCTGAAATATTTTTTCTCTCGAATCTTGTTTTAAAATGGATCACTTGTTTAAATTTTAATTTTCTTTCAAAGTAAATTCAGCACTGGGAATATTTGGGATGTCTATATCTGTGGTGATTACTCGATTCATTAATTTTTTACGGGCAGTGGCGGATTTGCAGTCCTAGCTGCTCTAGGCCCCAGGCCATGTGCCGCCCCTTTCTCAGCACCCATCATTATAGACTAGATACATAATTCATGAATTTACTTTATTCCCACTTTTAATTGATTCAGAAAATTGTTTAACTAAAAGCTAGTTTATAATATTTTCCGAGGTTTCAGGGATGATTGGACATGTAAATAAAACATTTAAAACGGTTTTAGGTTTTGTTTTTAATAAAATAAATGTTTTACAATGTGTTACAAAACTCGTCTGCACTTAAGCGCAGCAAAATCATTAATTAAATCTTCGCAATCCAATTTGCTTTAAAAATCAGCTTCTATGTTAAGCAAAGCAAGATCGTTTAACCTCTGCTCCGTCATTGTTGTGCGTAAATAGTTTTTAACTCTGCGCAAACAAGAAAACGATCTTTCTCCTGTACAGTTACTGGCGGGTGTACATATTTTATATGTACGATGTACGAAATTATTTATACTTTGATACGCAAAAATAGTGATTTAGGAAGATTATAATCATACGGTACGCGAGCCTTTAAAATATTAAGATACTTTGCATTTGAGTTATTTCTTGTTAATCTTGTTATCATCAGTGATTTTTTTTGGCATGATTTGCCGCCCTTAATATCTGGCCGCCCTAGGCCCGGGCCTACTGGGCCTTATGGCAAATCCGCCACTGTTTACGGGTGATTTTTCATCCATTAAAAAAACATCTGCCAAGTAAATTCACAGATATAGAGATACTTTAAAAGTGTCCCTAATCCACAGTGCTTTCTCGTGCTTAATTAATTCACCAAAGGTAGTTAATTATTAAATAATTTATAGAAACACATATCTTGAAAAAATAAATATTTTGGGATGTCACCCCTCCCTCTTACATACGATTTTAATGATTTTTAAATAGACCGTTCTTAAGCCAGACCCAACTTCATGAGGTTATGGAAGTGAAGGATTCGGGGGACAGACAGACAAACACACACACGGACAGACAGACAAGAAACGAAAAGTGTTTGTCTTTAACGAGCACAAATTAATTAATCGATCGATAATAAATATCGAACTAATTAGGCTGGTCTAAAACCTTAGAAACGATGATAAATTATTATTGTTTTATTGTATTTTTTATTTTCAAAAAATTACATTATTAACGTCAGATATATCTACTATTTTGTTACAATGAGGGTAAATTATGAACAGAAGGTATGTAATATAATTAATAATTAATATTTTTTAACTACTATAACCTTAATAATTCGTAAAAATTACATGTCCCTAATTCGCATACGTTTATTTGCTTGCATACAAAATATGACAGAAATTTTATTTTATGTATCATGCTATTCATTATTCTGGTATAATTATAAATGGACCTTATTCAAGATGAATCATAATACCCATTTCACGTAGTAGGTACTCAACAATAGGATCATATGGAATATGATCATATTGTTGAGTACTACGTCCCTGCCCTCTTTTACGTGTAGATTTGCTATAATCGGTTCATCAATATAATACTATTCTATCTTGTATTCCTGTTAATAACCACAAAAATAAAAAAAACAACACAAAACGCAAATAAAAATACAAATAACATTGACTGGCATTGACTAAATGAGTTATTGAAAAATGTTTAATCTAGCCGACACCTCACCAACAACAACAAATGAATTTTAATTAAAATACAAATAAAAAAAGGTCGTCTGATGACCACAACAAATTTATGTTTATAAAGGCCGGTCCACACGCTACGTTTTGCACAACCTTTTAAGTCTGCGCAGTCTTAAGACGGAATGAAAACTTTGCAATTTTGAGCGTCCAGACGGTACAGTCATATTTGTATTTTTCGCTCATTGTCAGTTTTGTGTGATATCGCCATGGAGGAGGTTCTACTGTGGTCAATTTTTGCATGCTGTCTTGTTAAAAAAAAGATTAGAACATCTCATTGTCAGAAGAACCGGGCGTTCAAAGTGGTCGCGGAAATGGCTTCTAAAAAGGCGGGACTTTTCCCATATTAGATTATTGCGTGAATTACGTGATGAACTAATGATTGGCGGAACTACTTGAGAATGGACATGGACACGTATACTTACTTATTGGAATTAGTGACACCACATATCATCAAAGAAAATACTGAGGAACAAAACGAATCAGAAAACGGAGCAAGCGTCCACATCAGTGGCGTACGCAGGGGGGGGGGTAGAACCCCCCCCCCATGACATCTGTGATCTTTATTTTTAAACCAATATTTATTTGCAAATACCTTTTTTTTAGTCATTACCAATTTCAAAGAGATTTTTTTTTCTTTTTGACCCCCCCCCCCCCATGACACAATCCTGCGTACGCCACTGGTCCACATGCACCGATTTGTCCGCACAGGTCATGGATTTCAAAGCCCATTTGCTCATTTATCGCTGCAACTGTACCGTCTTCCTGTCGGACTCAAAACTGCGCAATTTTCCGATCCACACGCAACGTTTTATCTGCAACGTGTTGAACTGCGCCGACAAAAGGTTGTGCAAAACGTAGTGTGTGGACCGGCCTTAAAACGCCGGCTAACATTTAAATTTTGGCAAACAGGTTCAAGAATATAAAGATTCTGTAAAGATTAAGGCAGAAGAATTAATTTTAGTGGGGTTTTCACAAAAGATAGTGGAATTAAATGATCTTTTGGAATCAACGCAGTTTCAAGAAAAAAAATTGACGAATGTTCATCAAGAACTTAATGTACAAGTTCCGGAACCCATTTTATTGAATAATAATGTTGACGAGCCAATTACAAAGAAAAGAAAATCAGAAATAGTGTTAAATCAAGGAAGTAAAGTGATGGCATTAACGTCTGGACCCATTTCAGGCAATAAATCCTTGTGTGATTTAATACATCTTGTAAAACCGCACATCAGACAACTTGTCGAGCATTCCAATCTGGTATTTATATATTAATTTTACAGATCCCATTCATTCAATTTTGACTGGTATAGTTCTGTATCCACAACATGTAGTGTAGTGGGATTGTATATTACATTTTTAATGATATATCTACATAATACATACAAACTGTATTCAGAATATGTTTTTGTAGCTTAAAATGTGGATTTCTTTCATGATACCAAAAATTGAAGATGGTAATAATTTTGGTGTATCAATACAAGAAGAAACTTTGGCTGAAATACAAATAGTAGTATCTGAAGCTGCATCGTATTTTAACCAGATTTCTGGATATTTTTTAGCAAGGGGCAATATTGTATCGAAAGTGGCAAAGTATCCATATATCGAAGATTATCGGGTAGCAGCTATTCAGGAACTTGATGAAAAAATGTTTTTAAGTTTCTCGTTAATTTTGTCAGACGTTCGTAATCATTATAGTTCTTTGCATGATATTATCATAAAAAATTTAGAAAAAATAAAGAAACCAAGGTCTTCAAATGCAGAATCACTCTATTAAATTATTGGGTTTTAGTAACTCCTTTTACCAAATGGGAAAGTCTGGTGAAATTATACATCTTTAAATTTTTTTAAGTATTTTTTTGTTGATTCATTTTGGTGGCACTGATAAATTAATACATTTTATTTAAAAATACTGTAAACATACTTTACAATTTTATCAGTAAAATAATATTTTGTATATTTTTCTTGTTGATTTTTATTAACGTGAAATTATATGCAGTGATGGTGGAACGTTTTTAATTTAAAAGGGGGAACATGATAATTTTTCATTGAAAGAGAGCAAGAAAATAATTTAAATTCGAATTTTTGTTCAATTGATTGATTTAACAGTTTACTGTGGGGGAAGGCATTGCCCTATTTGTTCCCAAGCGTTACATATCACTGTTTGTATGGAATATATGTTTCAATATAAAATAGTTAAAATCTCAATCTGTTGTTATTTTTTAATTTGTTCATTTAAATATTAAACTATATTTTAGAATATCTTACACCACTACTATTATTAAATATACATGCGATAACAACAATATGGTTAAAACAAAACTCTTTTCTGCTTACGTAATAAACGAATTATTACCAACGCTAGGGGCGTAGCTAAAGGTTAGCTAAACCAGCCCTCGTTAAGGGGTTAGGTGTAGTCAGAGACATGAAAAAATGACAATTTTAAATAAATTTTTTTTGCCAGTAAATTATTTTATTTTATAAAAGTAAAAACATAGCATCATTAAATAAGGTTTCGACTTGACTTGATAGAAATTTTAGAAAAAAAAATTAATAATTTTAAAAGTAATGGCTGTTTGTGTTGATCCAGTTCCAACCGAAGCTCCTTGCGGTGACAATCACTTATCCTTGGAGATTCATCCAAATTCAATCGGACAAAAAAAAATAGTTTTATTAATAGATAATCTAGTGCCTGATCGAAGCTTTTTTTTTCTTTCTTAAATTAACAAAATGGCAGCTTCAGGAATTTTTTTTCAAGATTTTCGGGAAAAAAACCAACAGTTAATTGTTTATAACAAATCGAATTTAAAAAAAAATAAAAAATCCTTCGATCAGGCACTAGTTTTTCATGTTTTCAAAAAGCTGTATAAATTTCATTAAAATCTACCGAGCGGTTTTCGAGCTACAGTGGTCACCAGTTCAAAAAACATAGTTTTGAGAAAAACGCATTTAAAGTTTTACACTCAATTTACGTAAAGTAATATACATATTATTTAATTACTTACACCGAGTCAACTATTCTTGGGCCATAAAATAGTTCTTCAGCCGTTGTAGCAGCTTCCAAAAATGCAAAAAACAAAAATCGATTTCTTGAAACCTAACCCCTTAAGGGCGTAAGGTCTAGGAGAGAGGAGAGCCCAAAAATGAGGTGAAGAGCATTATGAAAAAAAGCAAAATTGATAAAAGTATTGATTTTGGTTAAAAAAATAAATCTTGCTCGATTTTGATTCATCTACGTTTCTTTAGCTACTGTCAAAATGCGACGGTGCGGCTGTAGCGTCAGGCCAGGGCCGAATATGAGCTCCAACAGCGGACCAAAAAAATTAATGGACCGGCCCATATAAAGATAAGTTTAATTAATTGTTATACCCATAACACAAATCACATACCACTACTTTCAATATAAAATCAGTTAAATGTTTTCGTCACGGAAATTTTCTTTCGGAGTAAACTCTGAATTCAGTACGAAGAATCATTGAAATGTCTATTTCTGTGGTAGGCCACTCGTTTTACTAATTTTTGGTGGATTTCTTATTCATTAAAAAATTCAGGTCAAATATCGATCTAATTAGACTGATCTAAAACCGTAGAAACGAAAATAAATTATTGTTTATTTTATTTATTATATACAAAAGAAGTTTCAAAAAATTAAATTATTAACAACCGATTTATTAATTTTATTTACAATGAGTGCAAATTATGAACATAAGGTATGTAATATAATTACTAATTAATAGTTTTAACCGCTACAACCGAAATAACTCCTTAAACGTCCTCTATGTTTATACACTGTATACACCATCCAATTTGACATAAAATTTGCTGAGGCAATCGTGTATATACACGATTGCCTCAGCAATATAGGCACGGTTTGCCTATATAGGCAAATCGGGGGCGATTATATATGGTATGGAGAACCATACATGACTTCCATGTTCTATAATATCTTTTACAATAATTTTTAAAGTTTTATGATATACATTTTTTTAGAATAATAATTATTTGACATTTGAATTTTAACTGCGCTTGTTTCCATGGCAACATGAATTTATTAATATTTAAAATTAAAATTTTGAGGGTAGTTTTCACCCCTTCGGTGACTATTTCGGCATGTTTATGAAATAAATACCCCTTAGATTGGATTGAAATACAAGTGTATCAAATCATCAAAATTGATGAGATCCTACTCACTTTTTAAACGATAATTGGTACAAATTTTCGAATATTTCCGAAACCCCTAATCCGATTAACACCAAAATCAATAGGTCTGGAGTACTCACTGAGACAAACATTTTCCCCAAAAATAATTCAAATCGGTGCATATTTACAGTAATCGTGAACGGAATAAAATTCTACATCCAAACACACACACAGACACACAGACACACGCACAGCCGCCATGCGGAAATTAACTTTTCTTTGCATTTTGAAGTTAGTACAATCAGAATATGCTCTTATCTCGGACACGATTTTTTGACGGTATTACAATACTTCCACTTCTTCGAACATGGAAGTAAAAAACACTGTTAATATCCGTAAAAAAAAACAAAACAACATTATAAAATACAAATACCACTGATTGTGAGTTGTTGGGAACGGGGCAATTTAGAGTAGGCGCACACTACAGACTTTTAGCCGGCCGATAGTTTGATCGGTCTCTTAATTACCATCGAGATATATGCGAGTGCGCACACTACAACGATTCGAAATCGGCCGATCAAAAAGTTTGAAAGGCTGTACGTTTCCCTTCAAACTTTATAATCGGCCAACTATCGGCCGACTACTTAAATACCATTGTGGGCTATACGAGTGCGCACACTCGCCGATTATTTAGTTTGTTTCTACAAATATTACCTATGTGTTGTATGTGTATAAACAGTGTTAAAATGGCGTTAATAGCAGACAAATCTGTAGAAAAGCTAATCGAAGACATTAAGAAATGACCAGCCCTGTACAAAAAGAGTTTAAAAGAATATTCGGATGTCAATATAAAAAAAATATGTGGTTGTCCTTAAATTGTTCTAAAGAATTATGATCAACTATAATTTAAAAAATATTAATATTTTAAACTATTTTCTCCAAAATAAACATTTTTACGTTTTTTCGTCTAAGTGTCCCCAACAAATATCAACCATAAGAACACCCCGTCATTGATTTAGATTTTGAGATAAATTGAAAAAAAGCTTGAAAACGAGATTTTCACCTTTACGGCTTCTTTTCTTAATTATTCTCCTCCTCCTCCGTTTTATAATAAGGGTAATAATAGCAGATTTTCTCGACAACATTTCTATTCAATCACTGAAAATCGGCCAGTGTGCGCACCTACCACCAACCCGACTGTTTAGTTGTAACAGTGTGCGGGGGTACAGTCCAATCCGACTAAACTATCGGCTGATAGTTTAGTCTGTAGTGTGCGCCTACTCTTAGCCGACGCAATAACACACTTGAATTAATATAAATATGAATAATTAATATAAAAGGTCCTCTGGTGACCACTATAGATTATTGTAATTATATAAACTCCAACTAACATTAAAATTTCGGCAAACAGGTTCAAGAATATAAAGATTCTTTAAACGTTAAGGGAGAAGAATTAATTTTAGTAGAGTTTCCCAAAAAGATAGTCGAACTAAATGATATTTTGGAATCAACTCAGTTTCAAGAGAGAGAATCAACTGATGTTCATCAAGAACTTAATGTAGCAGTTTCAGAACCCACTGTATTGAAAACTCATTATGATGGGCCAACTACAAGGAAAAGAAAATCAGAAATATTATTACATAAAGTTAGTAAAGTGACGGAAATAACGTCTGGATTCATTCCATGCAATAAATCCTTGTGTGATTTAATACATCTTATAAAACCGCACATCAGACAACTCGTCGAGCATTCCAATCAGGTATTTATATATTAATTTAAAAAATCTCTATTCATCCCATTTTGACTGATATAGTTTTGTCTCCATAACATTAGTGAAATATAATATATTTATTACATTTTAAATGGTATATCTATTAGGGTGTGCCAAAAGAAGGCGATATTTTTTTTATCGCTCTCAGCCCAAAATATCTCAGGAAATGCCCAAACAAAGCTCCTGTTAAAAGCGGAGCTCAAAATTCCAATTTTAAGGGGTCCTGCACGGAAGTTGAAGTTTTCCCATCTAAATAACATGGGAAACGGGGTTTTTTAACAGTTTTTTGTCCTGCAAACTGTGAAAAAATTATTTTTGAAAAAAATGAATGAATGGATCTTTTTGAGTATTAAATTTAGTACAAAAAGTCCCGTTGAGTCAAATTTCTGTATTCAATATTTGATTTTTGACAGAGCTTTGAAGTTCAAATTTTCGCATTTTTCGCGTTTTTTGCATTTTTCAGCTAAACTATCCGAGTTAGGGCAAAATGTTAACTAGCAAAATTGTAGTACGGTTGACATTCTATAAAAAAGTCTCCATCGACTTTTTTGTATTATGAATAACAACAAAGTTATAGACCCATAAACATTTATTTTTTTAAATTTTCGCTTTTATGAACTAAAATATCGATAATTGAACAAAGAATTTTATGCAAATTTGTTAGTACATCAAATTTGGAACAAAATTGGATAAGATTTTTTGTATTATCAGTAGTTAAAAGTTACAGACTTATATAATCATATTTTTATGATTTTTCCACAAAATTATGAAATATATTAACAATAAACATGACATATTATTAAAATATAATAAAATTAGAAAAAAAACTTTTTTAAAAAACAAGCTTTTACATATAATAAACCTACATATGCACTAAAAAGTAAAAAATAAGTTTTTTTTTCACAAAGTCTTCCAGAATTCGTATGACTAAAAAAGCTTGTGGCGTTCATTTAATATTTAATGTAATATTTAGAAATATAAAAAATGTCTAAAATATCAATATAGGAAGAACTACATTTTCTACTATAAATTAATATTTTCAAATCTTACATTAAATTGCATTAATATTATGTTAAAATGCATGTATGTATAATGTATATGCATATACATTAATATTTGGAAATCTTGATTCAAATTATAATTTTTGGAAAGGACAAAGTACCTTTTGCTAGTTTAATTTAGTATTTCAAATTACTTCATTAAATTCCTGGTTAATTTATCGCACATGAAAGAAATATTTAGTATTCTAGATTCAACATGGGAAAAAAGTCTTAAAAGTATTTTATCTACCTTAAAATATTATTTCAAAATATTACATGAAATATTTGGAGTTCTAGATTAAAAATAGAATTAAGGGCTAAGAGTTTCTCAACGTAAAAACTACATTAAGCTACTTTCAATGAATATTTCGAAATATTCCATAAAATTTCATATACATAATTTATATCAAATATAATATAAAATATTATATCCTGTGAATATTTTGATATTATATTCAACATAAAGGAAAGACTACCTTATCATCTTTCAATTAATATTTTTAAATTGTATACATTAAATTCCTGGATAATTTGATAAAAACTACAGGGATATTTTGGCTTCAAGATTTATCATATGAAAAAGGGCTAAGAAATACCGAAAAGAAATACAACCTTATCTATTTTATAAATTAATATTTCAAAACATTAACATACATTGAGTTTCAGGTTTATTTGGTATCAACATTACATTAATATTTGATCTACTATAGATTTTTCCAATATTGATATTTTAGACATTTTTTATATTTCTAAATATTACATTAAATATTAAATGAACGCCACAAGCTTTTTTAGTCATACGAATTCTGGAAGACTTTGTGAAAAAAAAACTTATTTTTTACTTTTTAGTGCATATGTAGGTTTATTATATGTAAAAGCTTGTTTTTTAAAAAAGTTTTTTTTCTAATTTTATTTTATCCATTTTTAGTCAGAAGTTATTTATTTTTTATTATATTATATTATATTCATTGCATCATAAGACCAGGCCCAGATAGAGGGGGGGCTAGGAGGGCCATATGGCCCGGGTCCTGGTATCAGGGGCCTCGGCGCCCTGAAAATTATTTATACTTTACATTTTTACATATTTTTTTGATACTAATACTATTTTTAATAGAGATTATTTAAAAAACATAAATATACTACAAAAAAAACACACCTTAATTTTAAATAGAAAGCAAAAAAAGGAAAATTTTCTTTAAAACAACCCACGGTTTTTAATACTTAATAATATCAGGAAGATATAAGAATTTTACTCGTGCAAAAGTTGTTTGAAATGTCGTTACGCTCGGGTGAAGAGGGGGGTGTATGGGGCCCCCTTAAAATGTGGGTTAGCCCAAGCCCCGTTGAAGCTCTCTCAGGGCCTACATAAGACTAAAAACCCTTTTTTTAAAACTGATCGAAATATATTGATTTAAATACATAGAATTAAAATTACACTTTCATGAAAATTAATATACAAAAGTGTCTCTGAATACATTAAAATATTACCTCACAATCAGAAGAAGGCATTTATAACATCAAACGTTTTTTATTGTATATTAGCTTCTTTAGAAATGAAGCGCAGATCCAGGGGAGGAAGCATAGTGAAAACCCACACAAACCTAAAAAGTAAAGCAAATTAAATAGAAAAATGCTTATTAAATATACTAAAATAACTTTTTTTGTCTATTTCACAGACCATGACCCCCTCCCCCATTGAAAATTTAGACTCGCGTCTCTTAGAAAAAACAATATTTAGATCTACAAAATTACACTAACATAAATTAATTTATATTTAATATTTTTCAATAATGCCATAACAATATAATACAAATATGCTTATAGGGAGGGTGATATAATAATAATTTAATGGGATACTATAATACATATTTATATATAGGTAGGTACATAATGAAGAAATAAATCTACAACTTCTTTTCTATATGTCAATATAATCACTACAAATAATAGTATATTATACCACGAGTCAATAATGATAGCTATTATTACCGAGGAATAATTTTCGAACCGAGCCGCATAGCGGCGAGGGAGAAAAAATTTCCGAGGTAATAATAGCCATTATTGCGAGTAGTATACTGTACTTTATCTACGACTATTTTAATTACTTTAATAAAACACAACTGAATACAAGAAATGCAAACACAAGCATTTTTGTTATAATTTCAAATTAATATAAATTAAACTATACCATGGAAACAAAATACACAAACTCTGTGGTGTCCAAAAATATTAAAATTAGTAATATTACAGTTAATAAACTGAACAAGTTTTGTACTATCAACAACTTTTTTTATCCATCTCAATACAAATACACAAACACTAGGTGTTTTATTTGACAGTCGTAAATAAATTTTTTAGACTTAAAGTTTGTGTATTTTGTTTCCATGGTATTATTTAATTTGAGGAATTTTCTGATTGGTGCATTAGAGGGCAATAATGATTTAGAGGGCAATAATGACCATTATTGCCCTCCAATGCACCAATCAGAAAATTTCTCTTTCGTCATGGTTCCCTCTGGGATTAATATATCGCATTATATAGTAAAAACTACGTATGTAATGTGTGTATTATATATAAGTCGTGGATAAAATTTATAATACATACCTGATATTTATATAAAATTCGATAATTTTTCAATAATTTTCTTCAATTTATAATTTATAATCTTCAATAATAATTATCATTTCTATTATTATAAATTATTTTAGTACAGGCAATGAATGGAATGAAAAAGAACAAATTAGGAGTGCGATGAAATTTGGTACCAATGTAGCATACATTAAAGTACGTCTGTACACAAAAGTCCCCATCTATAGGCCTTGTGGAAAATTTTTTAGAGCCGTTTGAAGTTTAATTTTGTTATTCTTGAATAACTTCAAGACAAATAAATATACGGAGGCGTGCCTTATATCAAAATTTTCAAAAATGTTTGCATTTCAACAATATTTTAAAATTTATTCCGATGTGTGCACCTAAATTGCTGAAAAGTTGCCGTGAATCCAGAAATTAGGCGCGTTTAATAAAAAAAATATGTTTAAATGGATTTTTGAGCTCCTAAAACTGATAATAGAAATAAATGACCTGTATGAAAGTTATAGAGAATAAAATTTTACATATTTTTATGTAAACTGCAATATTCAAAGTGTGAATATTTATTAGATATTTCTTTTTTTAGGTAGTCGAAAAAACAAAATTAATTTAAAAAATCATATAAATAGTATGCTATGAAAATTAATATTACATTGAAAATAACACGATATTATAGAAAATTAATGAAAATAAAGGTAAATTATAATTCCAATACTTCCATAAGACTTTAAATAACATATTATGATTACAATGTACTGAGGTGTTCATTGTAGCCCCTCGATTGAATATTATTGTATGATTAAATAGTTTTAAATATGAATCTTCAAGATATTTGATTTTATCTTTAAAATACGGATATTAGAGTAGAACAAAATCAGAGTGCCGTAAAATTGTGCATATATGTAGTACTTATATTACTTTACATGTGTGAAAAAGTCCTCACGAATTGGGTATGTGGAAAAAAATTATAGCGATTTTAATGTCGATTTGTTAAATTACAATATATCATAATGTAACTTATTATTACCCGTTTTTTATCTGAATATTTACATACTATGTATCTGTGTATAACATACACATAATGAACACTTAAATTATGATTATTTAGATATAAATTTTTCTTTTTTAAATCAAACGATTTTCAAGACATAAATTTATTTGTTTAATTCGATTGTATAAAAATATATTATATCATGTATTTTGTACCTGTTTGTAGATATGCTTATAACTTTTCTTTCGGGGTATCAATAAATGGGGACTTTCATACAGACGTGGGAGATACATTAGTGAGTGCATCTGAAAAAGTCCTCAAACATTGGAGCCATAGGAAAAAAGTTACAGTTGTTTTATAACTACATTGTGGTAAATTATGATCTATATAACTTATTTACAGTAAATTTATTTATATAGGTAATTCTACCAAAAAATTAGAACTGATTTTGATTCCTATTTGACTATTGTATCGTTCATATTGAAAGAAAAAATCTTTTTTTTTAATTTCCATCGGGACTCTCCATAAAACATTCTTTAGTTTTTAAAAATAAATAATTTTACAATTTGTAATAAATAAATTTGTTCATAAATAAATTTACTGTTAATAAGTTATATAGATCACAATTTACCACACCGTAGTTATAAAACAGCTGTAACTTTTTTCCTATGGCTACAATGTTTGAGGACTTTTTCAGATGCACTCACTAATGTATCTCCCACGTCTGTATGAAAGTCCCCATTTATTGATACCCCGAAAGAAAAGTTATAAGCATATCTACAAACAGGTACAAAATACATGATATGATATATTTTTATACAATCGAATTAAACAAATAAATTTATGTCTTGAAAATCGTTTGATTTAAAAAAGAAAAATTTATATCTAAATAATCATAATTTAAGTGTTCATAATGTGTATGTTATACACAGATACATAGTATGTAAATATTCAGATAAAAAACGGGTAATAATAAGTTACATTATGATATATTGTAATTTAACAAATCGTCATTAAAATCGCTATAATTTTTTTCCACATACCCAATTCGTGAGGACTTTTTCACACATGTAAAGTAATATAACGACTGATAACTTTCGCAAGCTCGTATCTCGATTTTTTTAAATTTTCGGATTTTTAATTTAATTGCATATTTTGACTACTACAATTCAGAATATCTACATATTATATCGAAATTATTTACAAATAAAAAGTTATAGGTGAAATGTTTTCCTCGTATCTTAAAAAATAATTTTAGATAATCTTCGAAAAGTCGTATCTCAGATACGAGGTATTAATAGCATATATGTAATACTCCTATATTGCCAATCGCTATAAGATGGCCTGGATAAGTTAAAGTGAGAGGTTCAAGTCAAATGGATTCGATTGCGCAGGCGCAGAATTATATTTAAGCTATGATAGAAGGAGGCTTTGGCCAGTTTAAAACATTTTAAATCGTTTAAATGAAATATGTCAGTTTGAAACTGATTGCACATGCGCACTACTGACCATTTGACTTGAAAATAGCGAGACAACAATATATGTCCACGCCGTACAGAATTATCCTTTTTCGCTACCCTGATTGGCAATATAGAAGTATTACATATATGATTAATAGTTACTAAAAACAAAATGCGATCTCGTATCTGTCAAATTAGACGAATTTTTTAATTAAATAAATAATTTAGGAAGGGAATTTCTGTATTTAAAGTAATCAGACGATGACTGGACTGATCTTCCTCAGAAGAAAAAGGTCAATATCATTGCCTAACGTGGCAAACTTTTATACCCGGGAATTTTTTTAGATCTGCAGTGATCAAATCAGATCTCGATAGATCTGACATAATATTTTTTCACTGGTTTTTGATCTGTTGAGACCTGCAAAGATCTACAACAGTCTACAAAGATCTAAAACGATCTACAAAAATCTACAAAGATCTCTGAAGATCATTGTAACATTGAAAATTCATGATTTTTCAACATTGAAAATTTATGAATTTTTAACATTAAAAATTTATGAATTTTCAACGTTTCAATCTCTATCACGATCTATAATGATCTTTAAAGATCTTTATAGGTCGTTGTAGATCTTTACAAGTCTCTACAGATAAAACCAGTAAAAAATATGTTGTTTCAAAATGCAGATCTATCGAAATCTAATTTGATCACTGCAGATCTAATTTTTTCCGGATAGCCAGCCTTTAGCAATTCCAGTAAGGAAATACAATGACCTCCAAACCATTAAATATGTCATCCCTAAATATTTTCATATGTAGAGAATATAGTCGAGTCAATGAAGCTGGAAAATCACCAAAACTTTGGAATCCCCAGCACCGATTTTGATGAATTTATTTTTTTAAATATTCGTTATACCATACCTACTATTTGAAATCAGAAACATTCCAGCCGTCGGACTCAATCCCTCCCGCCCCTAATTTTGCAAATTTTTATAATATAGTACGTCTGGTTCACAAAAAAACGCTGCACTTTTTGATTGGGGGATGCCACTTTCTGTGGTCATATATAATGCTAAAAGAACGATTTTCAGATAGGGATCCACTTTAATATTCGTGTAGAACACATTTATATGGGCAATGAAAGATAACCCCCACCAGTGTTTTAAAATTAACTGTATCTCAGCTCCTAGTCATTCGATTTAAATTTTCTTTAGTTTATTTTAAAGTTCTTATTGTTACATTTTTGTCATTAGGGAGCGTTCAAGTATTACGTAACGCAATTTTTGGAGATTTTTGACCCCCCCTCCCCCCATGTAACGCGCCGTAACGTTTTTCTGTACCCCCCCCCCTACAACTAGTTTTTACCTAAAAACTGTTACGTAACGCGTAGTTCAAAAATTGATTTCAAGATAATACTATTTAAATGAACAAATTCTTTGGAAATGGCTAGTTAAACTAAAAAAATAGAATTTTATTTGAAAAAGTTCATAATAGAATAAAATATTTATTTAAAAAATAATCTTCGGAAGAAGGACTTTAAGGGGTTACATACAGTTAGAATTTTCAAAAAATTTAATTTTTTTTTATTTCATTTTCGTAGTGTACCTACATATATTTAAGTACACACATAGAAAATTTCAAGTCAAAACGGCGATTATATTCGAAGTTACACGCATATTTGTAAAGACGTCTCAGAGCGTTTGAAAGTAAGAGGCCGGAGTTAAGAGGTTATATACAGTTAGAATTTTCAAAAAAATCAATTTTTTTATTTCATTTTCGTAATGTACATATATTTAAATACATACACAGAAAATTTCAAGTCAATCCGGCGATTATTTTCGAAGTTACACACTTATTTGTAAAGACGTCTCAGAGCGTTTGAATGTAGGTGGTCGGAGCGTTAGTGCGTTTTTCTCAAATCTGTGTTTTTAAAGTCGGTGACCACTATTCCTTGGAAACGGTTGAACCGATCAATTTCAAATTTTAACACAAGTTTCTTAAGAATATTTTTTAGTAATTAATCGAAGGTTTTATCTCACCGATAAGTATTTATTTTTTTATAAACAATTTAAGGTAAAATTTTTGTCGAAAATCGATATTTTTTTTTGAGAAGCCGCCATTTTGTCAAAAAATTTTATTTTGCTTATTCCTTCGATTAAGTACAAGATTATAAATTACTTTAAAGAAATTCGTTTGGGTTTTTTATTTTAAAAGATGCAATCCAGAGATATCGTGGTCACCTTTTTTGAGAGGACCTCCTGGAGAACAGCTGTAGCCGCTTTCGAAATTATTATTTTTAGAAATAAAAAATGTTAAAATACAATTAAAAGTTACCATAATATGTGTACAAATTTTTACATTGATAAATTATAAAAGTCTTCTCTTAAAAAATTCATGAAAAAACACTTTTTTGGCCTTCTGACTGTATGTAACCCCTTAAAATAAACTAAATTTGAAAGAAAAATGAAATCGGATAACTAGGAGCTGAGATAAAGCTAATTTTAAAACAATGGTGGGGGTTATCTTTGATATCAATGAAAAAAATAAAAGGTCTTCATTTTTATATCTAAGGGTTTACAAAACTAAAATCTAGGCATTCTAAATACATACAAGGGTCGCAACCGAAGGCTGAGACTCGAGCACATTTAAGGTTGGGTTATTTGTACATGTAATACTACTGAAAATTGTAATAATGATTAGTGACTATTACCGCCAATGAGTATCAGCAAAAAAATTGTAGATTATTAAAATATACACATACTCGTGTCGCAGCCGATAACACATATTAATACTAACCCGGGTATCAAATTTCATAACTCTATCACAATGGGGTCTACACGTATTAAATAAAAACTTATTTTAGAGAAAATCTTTGGGGGTCTGTAGCCCCCTCATTAAGAATTTCCGGGCACATATTCATATGAACTTTTTTGCTTTGAATATTTTTCTCGATTAACTATAAAAGTTTGTTCCACCTAATATGACTTACCCTGTATAAAAACGAAATTAAAATACAAAGCCATGCAAAGCTTGCTTGGGTTGAAATAATAATTTATTACCCAAATAAATAGCAATGTCGTATCTTGTTCTTTTGTTTATAAATTAATGTTTCAAAGTCGTATCTACAAAAAAATTCATTTTTACATCATCTTTACGTGTATGTCTTTAGAATAAACACCAAATAAAACTCTAAAGCTATTTTTAAACTTAAATCACTTCACTTTGCTTTGGTAATAATGCCTCTCCAAAGTATTGTTTATCTACAAAACAGTAATTTGTGCGTCCTGTAAAATGAATGTTTTTGAGATACGAGCTTGCGAAAGTTATCAGTCGATAAGTACTACATATATGCACATTTTTACGGCACTCTGATTTTGTTCTACTCTAATATCCGTATTTTAAAGATAAAATCAAATATCTTGAAGATTCATATTTAAAACTATTAAATCATACAATAATATTCAATCGAGGGGCTACAATGTATAACCTCAGTACATTGTAGTCATAATATATTACTTAAAGTCTTATGGAAGTATTGGAATTATAATTTACCTGTATTTTCATTAATTTTCTATAATATCGTGTTATTTTCAATGTAATACTAATTTTCATAGCATACTATTTATATGATTTTTTAAATTAATTTTGTTTTTTCGACTACCTAAAAAAAGAAATATCTAATATTCACACTTTGAATATTGTAGTTTACATAAAAATATGTAAAATTTTATTCTCCACAACTTTTGTACAGGACATTTCTTTCTATTATCAGTTTTAAGAGCTTAAAAATCCATTTAAACATATTTTTTTTATTAAACGCGCTTAATTTCTGGATTCACGGCAACTTTTCAGCAATTTAGGTGCACACATCGGAATAAATTTTAAAATATTGTTGAAATGCAAACATTTTTGAAAATTTTGATATAAGGCACGCCTCCGTATCTTTATTTGTCTTGAAGTTATTCAAGAATAACAAAATTAAACTTCAAACGGCTCTAAAAAATTTTCCACAAGGCCTATAGATGGGGACTTTTGTGTACAGACGTACTTTAATGTATGCTACATTGGTACCAAATTTCATCGCACTCCTAATTTGTTCCAAGAACAGGGCAATTATTCCATTCATTGCCTGTACTATTTGTATTACGAGTATTATATTGCAAAATATTTTGACAAGACATAATTTAATGTTATTGTCGAAGCAAACCATGGTTACGAAATAATTTTGATTATGGAGTATATACACTACTGATCAAAAAAAAGTGGACAGCATGAATTTAAGCACAACGATTAAATTTATTGTCTTCTATCATAATTTTCCGTTAATATGAAGGGTAGTTTATTCAATAGATTGAATTAGTATATCATTGGCATCAATATGTTGTATAATTGAGGAATATTCAATATATTTTTAATATTATTCTTGTAATATTGCTTGATTTGTGTATACGGTTACAAAAATTCGCATATTGCTAAGTAGTGTTAAATCGCAATTTTTAATACTTTTTGATGTTTTTATGAATCAATGTCACCAATTAAGCGGCAAGTATTAATTTTATTACATTTTTTATATAATTCAACCAGTTCTCAAAATGTTTTTATCATGAATTTAATAAAAAACAAAAAAATCATATTATTCCGATAAAAAAAGATTGTAAAGTGACTTTAAGCAAATTTTATAAAGTTAAATCAACTATTTTGAAATTAAATTAACATAAAAGTTCATATTTTATGTACTTATTTACTTTTATTTTAAAATAGAACGACGTAACTATCAGAAGAAGAGTGTGGAATAATTATTGTTTTTAGAAAATCGAGGAAATCTAGTAGAAAGATTGTTGTTGATAAGTAAAAACAGGAAGTTAATGATACTAAAAGTGCTGTGCATAAAATAATTTATATTTATAAAACACTGGGAACTGTTTGACGCGCTCCAGGTTCCGGTCGATCACGGAAAACAACAATGAGAGACAATCACGCGCTTAAGAAATAGACACTCAAACATAGAACATAGATCGCGAATGATTTTGAGACTTCCAGTGATCTTAAATTAAGTCAGCATACGGTCAGAAGACGTTTAAAAAACAAAGGAATAAAAAGTTATAGGTGTAGAAGAGTTTCTATGTTTTTTACATAACATATAAAGAAGAGGTAGGCATGGGTGCAGAAATATAAAAAATGCAGATTGGAATAAAATAATATGGCCCGATGTATCGCGATTTTGTTTGGTATCAGATTGTCCTGAAAGATGTCTTTAAAGATCTGGAGAACAGTTTTTATCAGAGTACACAACTAAAACAGTTAAAAAATCAGATGGGATAATGATATAAGGTCATTTTAGTGCACAGAATGAGGGAAAATTGTACTGAATGGAAAAAGATGTAAAAATTAACACTACTAAATACAAAAAAAAATTACAAGAAGGGTTTCTTCCTAGTATTAGTGCATTTAATAAATGTAGAATTTTAATTTTTATGCAAGATACCCTCTGTCATACGACAAAAAGTGTTTTTGATTGGATTAATGACCACAACATAAATTTTAAGGATGGTTGACCTCCACAGGGCCCAGATTGAAATCAAATTGAAAATTTATGGTACCCTATTGACAGGGAGTTACATTAATGTGATAATAAAAATTTGGAACAATTATGGACAAATATAAATATAATTTTGAGTGAAATCAGCATCGAAACAATAAATAAACTTATATCGCCAATGCCACGAATATTAGAAGCGGTCAGAAAAATCAGTGGGGGGACTACAAATTATTAAAATTGTTTGTAAGTATATATTTAATAATTAAGTAACACTATATATTTTATAATAACTACACAGATTTATTTAGTTTATTTATAAATTCCCTTTTATTTCCATTTTACGTTAATTTTTCCACTGTCCACTTTTTTTTGATCAGTAGTGTACATAATCATCTAGTAACCATGTTATTTTATTATATTAAATACATCAAAAAAGACCTTATAATAAAATAACATAGCTATAAAAATGATAAAAAAGTGCATTGTCACGGAGAATACACCATATTTGAAAATTTGACGAAAATCGTACGACGGGAAGTTGGTTAAAAAACGGTTCTAAGATTCGTGTTACGAGACATACATACTGACATACATGTGAAGTTAAGTAAAAGCTTGTAAAAAGCACAATGTCGTAGCCTTTATCCCTTTTAGGCTGGTTCCAATAATTTATATAACTTTGTTGTTATTCATAATACAAAAAAGTCGATGGAGACTTTTTTATAGAATGTCAACCGTACGTTTCTTGCATTTTTCAGCTAAACTATCCGAGTTAGGGCAAAATGTTAACTAGAAAAATTGTAGTACGGTTGACATTCTATAAAAAAGTCTCCATCGACTTTTTTGTATTATGAATAACAACAAAGTTATATAAATTATTGGAACCAGCCTAAAAGGGATAAAGGCTACGACATTGTGCTTTTTATATTTTAATAATATGTCATGTTTATTGTTAATATATTTCATAATTTTGTGGAAAAATCATAAAAATATGATTATATAAGTCTGTAACTTTTAACTACTGATAATACAAAAAATCTTATCCAATTTTGTTCCAAATTTGATGTACTAACAAATTTGCATAAAATTCTTTGTTCAATTATCGATATTTTAGTTCATAAAAGCGAAAATTTAAAAAAATAAATGTTTATGGGTCTATAACTTTGTTGTTATTCATAATACAAAAAAAGTCGATGGAGACTTTTTTATAGAATGTCAACCGTACTACAATTTTGCTAGTTAACATTTTGCCCTAACTCGGATAGTTTAGCTGAAAAATGCAAGAAACGCGAAAAATGCGAAAATTTGAACTTCAAAGCTCTGTCAAAAATCAAATATTGAATACAGAAATTTAACTCAACGGGACTTTTTGTACTAAATTTAATACTCAAAAAGATCCATTCATTCATTTTTTTCAAAAATAATTTTTTCACAGTTTGCAGGACAAAAAACTGTTAAAAAACCCCGTTTCCCATGTTATTTAGATGGGAAAACTTCAACTTCCGTGGAGGACCTCTTAAAATTGGAATTTTGAGCTCCGCTTTTAACAGGAGCTTTGTTTGGGCATTTCCTGAGATATTTTGGGCTGAGAGCGATAAAAAAAAATATCGCCTTTTTTTGGCACACCCTAATATCTATACATAATACACACACACTTTGTTTTTGTAGCTTAAAATGTGGATTTCTTTCATGATACCAAAAATTGAAGGTGGCAATAATTTTGGTATATCAATTCAAGAAAAAGTTTTGGCTGAAATAGATATAGTAGAATCTGAAACAACATCGTATTTTAATCAGATATTTGAATATTTTACAATGAGAGGGAAAATTATATCCAAAGTGGTAAAGTACCCGCATATTGCAGATTATCGAAGGACTGTTAAAGAATTCGATGAAACAATGTTTACAAATTTCTCATTTGTTTTGTCAGACGTTCGTAATCATTACAGTTATTTGCATGATATTGTCATAAAAAATCTAGAAAAAATAAAGAAACCAAGATCTTCAAATGCAATATCACTCTATTAGATATTTAGTAATAATTCTGATTGATATTGATTCATTCTGATGCCATTGATAAATTATATGTTTATTTTTGATATTTATTACAATAAAATTATATGCAGTGATGCTGGAATGTTTTTACTTTAGAGGGGGTAACATGATATTTTTTTATTGAAAGAGGAACCAAGCTAATAATTTTCATATGAATTGTAACGTTTTGTTTTAAATAGTTTACTGGGAGGGGAATTGCACCCTATACTTACTATATAAAATTGCTGTTTAATTTTAATTTATTCATTAAATGTGAAATTATATTTAAAAATATTTTACCGCTATTACCTATTATACATATAAAATATAATTTATATTATGTGATAATTAGAAGATGAGTAAATGCAAAAAAAAAAAATTAAATTTAGTTTACTATATTTAATGTAACAACATTATATGCATACAATAATGACTATATGTTTTATTAGTTTAATAAATATATTGTAACAGACAAATTTTAGCCATATCTTTATCAAGAAGGATGCAGCCTTCTATTTGCCTTTCTTGGTTAGCCAAAAATAATACAATTTATGATAAATTAATATCTATTTAATTATTTATAATCCATTAGCAGCGGTTTTCAACCTTTTTTAGCTTGCGTACCCCTTGGCAGTTCATTATCCTAAATTGTACCCCTTATATTAGTAAAATGTTTATAATTTAAATACTCGTACTTGTTATTATTTTAAACTTGTTCTAACACTAAAGAAATAACAATAACGTGTCAAGGAGTGTGCCCAAAATGTTCATTAATGAAAACTAAAAAGTTTTTATAGATACATATTTTTTTATAAATATAAACTATTATAAACATAAAGTTAAATATTTGCAATTTTACATTAATTTTAACTTAACTTATTATATTCAGTGAGATCCTAGTGCTTGCTTTGAGGCACATAGTTTTTTGAAATCAGGTTCGATTGATGCAAGGTACAATCTTAAATCTGGAGCTGCATTCAGCTTATTACGGTATTTGTTTTTAATAAAGAGATACGAAGAAAATGCTCTTTCCACCAGCACTGTACTTATAAATGCTAACAAAACGTTAAGCGCTTTAGCAGAAAGCTGTTCATATTCGGTGCTGATATGTGACCAAAAGTTAATAAGACATTTTCCTCTAAATTCGACTTTCAAAGTAGAGTCATTTGAAAGATCAATTAAGTACTCTTTTTCTTTGATAGATAATTTAGCTACTCGAAAGTATTCTACATTGAAAGAATTTGAAATCCAATTGTTGAGTGTCGCTTCTGTATATTTATTATTCTGTAATTTAATGTGAAAAGTTACGTAACAGCGGGAAACTGAATCGAGACGAGAGGAAAATAGTTATATTTTTAACATCGGCCATTACTCATTTTTTTTCGCGTACCCCCAAGTCATGATACGCGTAAAGGGTAAAGCTGAAAAAATTCTATTGTGTGAATACGTATTTTTGTATATCTATTAATAATGATTTGCCAGATCACATAAAGCAAGATCCTTCCTTATATTTGAAAATTTGAACGTACGCGATTATTTAACCACTTAAGCATTTTGAACAAGACTCTCTCGCGCAACAAATGTGTTCCGTTATGCGCTAATTAAGCCTAGTTACACTCGCCAGTAATATGTTCTATTTTTATCTTGAACGATAGGTATTCGTTCGTTTAGAATTAAGTTAATTGGATTTTATGTTTTCTTTCTTGCTTTTTTCGTTATTACTATGTGACTTTTCACTTATTATATTTTTATACATATTTTAACACCATGTTTTAAAAACCATACTAAATTATTTTTTTAATTTTTCTTTATTTCTTTTCAATTTATTTAACTAATATTGTTATGAGTCAATTGAAACTGTATTAATCTAAAGAAAAACTTAAAAAATCATGCATTATTAAATGGTTAATTGCTTAAACTTAGTATTTTTGTGGTTTATCTTTTGTCGCACTTTTGTTGGGCTTGGTATTATGTTTAGCAATCCTTTTTTATATTTTCTAGATTTTTAGTACTATAGAAACGATATTTAATCATTGTTTAGGTATTGTGATAAAATTGTAATTATCAACTGTTTTTATTAGGAAGTTTTTATATTTTTGATGATTATAAGTAAAATTTATATTATAAAACTACAGGTTCACTGCTATTGTAGTTAAGTAGGTGTAATTGTGGGTGCAATATATTCCACGTAAATTGTAAGTATTAATTTTCATTTTTTTCTGAATACATGGTTATGTCATTGCATGAATTGACAGTCATTTCTTATATGTAGTTTTGTGGAATATCAGTCTCTCAAATAATAGATCAGTCTGAACAATGCTTTTAAAATACAATTTATATTCATAATAAGTAAAAATCGGAAAAAATTATAAAACACTAATGTCAAAATTTTTAAATTTTGTAATGTCATCTTTAAAATATACCTACTATAATTAATTCACCTGAGTAGAAAATTTCCTTATTGCTGCTTCTACATTGTTACGTAGATCTTCTATTTGATGTTTTTTTAATATTATATTGACAAGAAGATATGACAGAAGAATTAAATGATATAATAGTTCTTATGATGCGTAATTACAAATGACCAATAGATGATGACCATAAGTACCTACATGTTAAAAATTATAAAGTTCTTAGTTAACGGTTAACCAATGTATGTAGGAATATTAATTGAAACTATTTATAATATTAGGTAATGGAACCTTGCACGTTGTAGCTGTAGTTAGAAGAATGGGTTTCGGGGAATATTTTTTTGCTGAACAAGAACCAAAATTGCTCACAGTACGTTCGCATCTTTGCGGAGGTTATTCGAATACTTCATTATCAAGTGGATATAATGGTAGCCTCATGCAATCGAGTGCTGGAACTCGAATTTCTGATATATCCAATAGAACTAGCTTAAGAACAGAAGTGCATTACATCAACTCAGCAATATTTATAGAGAAACTTGAGAGTGATAACGATGAACTAGATTCTGTATCCCAGACTGGTAGTATTGCTCCACATTCTAATATTTACGCAGACCATTTCTCTATACCAAAATTGGAGTTATCAACAACGTCTTTGATTTCAACTGAAACATCTAATATAAGGAGATCTCATGCAGGTAGTTACGATGAGTGGTTATCTCTTAAAGAAAAAGAAAAACAATTACGAATAAATAAAGAAAATCAACAAAGAGAAATGCAAGAAGCTGAAAAACTAAGAAAGTTTCAAATGGAAAAAGAAAATTTCAAGAAATGGTTAGCTGCAAAGAAAGAGAAAGAAAAACAAATGAAGTTGCAATTGGAACTGGAACAGAAGAAGATAAAGTTATTGGAAGAAATAAGGATTAAGAAGAATGAAGAGAATAAGCAAGCGTTTTTAAAGTGGTATAATATGAAGAAAAATGAAGCTCAAGGTAATTAGTTTATTTGTGTTCTGATTGTTATCTGAGAGCAGTAAATATTTACTAATTGTTAATTTATTAGAGAAGAAGAAGAAAGAAGAGCAAGAAAAATATCTTCAAGTACAGTTAAAGAAATTGCGTGAAAAGAAGAGTCATCACGCTTTTGAAGAATGGTTAGAAAAATCTAAATTCAATCCGAGGCCTGTACCACTTAATATGGGTGTGAAGAGTATGTATAAATCATTATAACAATTTTAGTTAACAATTAAGAATCATTATTCACATAAATTAATTTTTAAAGGTTTGCGAGGATCCGCTTCTGCAATGTTCATCAATCCAAATCCTTGGCACCAAGATATTGAATTATCGTGACAGAAAATTGGATAAAGAAACTATACGTTATAATAATACGGTTTGTATACTGCTGAGCTATTAAAATGAAAAATAATATAGACTCAGTTATGCTTTTAGTGTTAACTGTTTTTAATTATATATAGATATTACAGTTTGATAACTACAATATTTTTTATAGAATATTTTTTTAAATGCTAAACATTTTTATTTATTAACATGAATATTAAATTTCTAACAATTAATGTTTACATTTCATTTGGTATAAAATTTTGCAATATACTAAAAATGTTTGTTACAGTATGGAAATCATGTTTATCCAAATTTAATATTTTTTATTGATGTTATTTATAGTACAAAATGTTATTATTTATTTTATACATTAAATAAATTTAATGGTACTACTGCTATATTATTAACACAAATTTTCAGTAATGATGAAAAATACATTGTATTATATTTTGTATACAATGTTAATTGGTTTAAATTATTCTTCGAAATTAATGATGTAAAATTAAAACTATATAATTTTTGAAAAAAAATGTAAGTTGAAGAGTAAATATATTTTGGAATTAATTAAAGTCTATATAAATCATTATTTCTAACATATAGTATGACTATTTTTTATTATAATAATATGTATGTGCGGTCTTAATAGTATTTTAACAAAAAGTTTAATAAAACATTTCTGCAAATAAAATATTTCCCTGGAGATCAGATTGTTTTCACGATAGAAATTGATTAGAATTGTTATCTTTTAAAATGTTTCTTCTTCTTCTTGCAGTCGTAAAATATCTGATTTGTTCATGAAATAATAGCTTGGTTGCCTGCCCTTTAAGTCTTTTAACACTCGTTTAGCACCAGCTTTTATCAATACTTTGCTTATTGTTTCAACTTTGTCAACTCCCATTGCATAGTGCAGAGCTGTCCGTTCCAGCTGTTATAATAAAATGAGTAAAATTTAATATAAGTATAAAATAAATACAAAATTTATGGTCTTACATTATCTCCAACTTTAAGTGTTTCAGGAAATGCGTTAGCTAAGAAATCAACAATTTCTTCTCGTTGACATAAAACTGCTACCTGTAACGCACAACGACCGTAATTGTTTTTCCCCCGAGCTAACAAATGACCACTGCCTGTTTCTTGGACATCTGCCAAGAAAGTGCGCGTTTGCTCAATATCCCCATTTCTAATAGCATGATGAACCCTTTCACGTTTTTCCTAAAAAAAAGTTTTTATTTCAATAGATAAGTACATGTTAATTATAAAATAATTTACCTCAAAAGCTAATATGGAATTGAGAAAATCTGCTGTTGCACTTTGATTTCTTTCCTGCACAACTTGTAAAATATTTTTTAGATTTTCATCAACTGCATCTAATATGTGATCGTATCCTTCTAATAGAAGTTCTAATAGTTTGTCTGTGTCCCCTGTATTAAGATAAATAAAACAATTTAAAATGACATCTTTTGTAAAATACTTTATTTAAAAATACCTCTCGCTGCAATACCGAGAACCCAGCGATCAATTTCTGCCGTATTTTCGGGTAAACCTGCTTGAACGCTGACATCTCTTGCTGTTCGGTATAATTCATCACGGTATCCAATATTTACGTCTGCATCTTCGAGTAGTTGAAGAAGAGCCCCACGTCCATGTGTTCGTGCCGCTGCAAAGTGGACCATGCTTTGACCATGTTCATCCTTTAAATTAAAATTGAATGTCAAATAATTGATGAAAATAAATAATTTAGAACACATACTCTATCTGAGCTACTAAATGCTGATTCCGGCCCATCTGGACTAGATATTGGATCGTCTGGATCTAATGTAACAACATCGATTGTTCGTGGAGGTGGATCGTTATTATTTTGACCTTCACCGGATCCTGCTATGATTCCTTCGTTTGCTTCTATAGTTCTTGTCGCTGTTGATCCACGAGTTTTTGGTCGTGGATTGTTATTGGCAAAATTGTAAAGATACGTTGCTAAATATGCGATTGGATCTTTAGGTCTTTTATTTGCCACTTCAGTTAACCCCTTTATCAACGGATCACCCAGAGCTAAAATATAATTAAATTATTTACATTTTTAACTAATACCTAAGTATGTAAATTAAACATACAAAATGCTAAATAGCGTCCTTCTTCAGTATGAAAAAGAGGAAATTGTATTTCTGCATTCTTTTGAATTGTCTCTGGAATCAAACATAAATCGCTTTAGTAGAATGTTAATAAAATTATAGTTTCATAAATCATTTTAAAAAATATTTTTTCATATATATGTATATTACCAAAATTTTATCCAAATAATACCTATGTTTATGTATAATAGGAATAAAATAAAGACATATTATTACTTTCAGCATTTAGATAATTTATTAGAAAAACTAATGTATATAGTAGATAAGAAAGCAAACGTGGAAAGCAACACTGCAAACATTGATGTAGCCAACCAACATATTTTTACATTACTAACCTAAAACATTCCAAAATTGTGTGATCTTCATGCGTTCAGCGTGCCTCTGGACTGCATTGGAGAAAGCCCAAAACATTTAGAAATCCAGCTTTCTTAAATTTACACATTAAATAAATAATTGAGCAAATTTGTAAAGTGATTCATTCATAAAACTACTATTTACTTATTTACAATAAATATATATTTATAATTAATAGCGACCTGTAGATGGAGATTTTTTTCGTTTGAACATATTTACAAACATGGACGTCATGTTACTTGAATTCACTGATGCTTGATCATTTTCTAGTTGTATTAGATTTTCAACTGCCATTTTGAATTTGTTGAACGTTTGTATTTCTGTAGTCGACAAAGACTGACTATTACTAACACATATCACATGTTCATCATCTTGATAAAAGGTTAATCCCCAAGTTGAACATAACTGGTTTAGATTAGATAAGTCCTTGATTAGATTTGGTATTTGAAGACTTGCAGTTATTTTAAACCCATTTCCTACACATTTAGGTCGTGCTGATAAAAATCCAAAAATACTATCCTTTTTAAATTTTAATTTATCATCTAGATACCTAACAAGTTGAGTTGCTTTAACATAACAGTACCCTATGTTGCCAGCAGTTACTTCTGACGTTGAGGAGATAATTCTTAGATGGTCAAGCACATTTATCCAAATAGCAACGTCTTCTCTTTTGTTTATAAACACTCCTCTTCCATAAGGCCAATGTTTTCCGTGTAATCGAAAATTGTCATTAGATTCTAAACACCAAAGTGGGATCATTAATCCAGCATCTTCCAACATAATTCTTACTTCCGATGCATCTTCAAACACTTCATTTAATGTATAATACGTTCCTTTTTCCGGTTCATCTGAACTAGAAAGAATTTTAGTAATTTCATCACTAAACAGCTGTGCCGTTAACACTTTTTCCACTTCTTCTAAACTACCTATATTTAAATTTAATGGAAGTTCGGTATTTTCGAAATTTCTAGTATACTCCACGCTTCCGTCATTTACAAATCTTTTTTCTGGATCTAAATCATAATTTATGACAGTATTTTCTTTATCTACGCTAGTAAAAAATAACGATGCTGGTTGAGGTATAATTTTCGCACTTACGATGAATCCATGTAACAATTTTATGAAGGGTATCATGAACTCATGAAATACAAGAAACACATCATAATCGGGTACTGTTACCCCTTCTATGAAATCTATTGCTATACCAATACGTATATCAGGATCTAATGGTAGCTTCTTTACGCAAGGCCATATCAAATCGTAAATAGTATGATCCATACGACTGAGACGAATCTTAACTGCATCGAATGCACGTTGGTGTAAACAATGAGTTACAAGACCTCTGAATGTGTATGCTTCATCTAAGGAGATGTTAGATCCACGACGAGTTTGTACAACACAAAAACATTTTTGCAGCGTTGGTATGTCTTCTTCATCCACATTTCGACGTGCAGACCATACATCGCCATGGCCAACTAGAGGTGCATTAAACACAGTGATTGTGTGAAGTGAAAGGTCCACACGGAGGATATAACATTATTGTAAGATAATTAGATAAAATGTAATCTCAATTACTTTAGTTAATCAAAGAGATCTAATGTTGTAAGCATGAACCAGTTAATAGAAAGTTTAATATGAAAATATTAAGCAAATATTCATTGCAAAAGCTTGGTAATATTCGAGTATTTATGTTTAGTGCAATATAAAATAATATTTATATAGGTTTAACTTATATAACTTTAATATATTTAGATAAGTATTAGTAACACGAACCCAGTGTGGACAATGCCAGTACAATATAAATGAATTAAAAAAATATAAATATAAAAGTAAATACTTATTTAGTATTTGTAAATAATTTTACTGTGCTATTTAAAACTGAATTTTAAGTTTTTAGTAAAATTTACAAATTAAGCATTATACTTGTTATAGAAAACATATTTCATAGATAAGACATGCATTATATAAAACATGGAAAACTTATATCATTTTTTTGTATAATTCATGCAAATGCATTATTTATTAATCAAACCAGTCTCCATGCAATAAAACGTGAATAAATTTTAATCAGTAGTAAATATTACGTGTGTATTTTGTACCTTTGTCGGTTAACATTTTGTCTGCTATTATTTCAGTAGCTCCAAAATCTCGTAATAAAGATTTATGTGACATTTCATCAGAATTATTTCTGTAGTATTCAGCCATATGTCCAAGCTGAAATTTTTTGTTTCGTTTTCATATTTGGAATGTTCATAAACATATTTTTAAGTACTCACATTATCTAATTCCTTTGCATTTGCTCCTAAATGTAAAAGTAAGTTATAATAATGACCGTTATCTGCTAAAGTAGCTGCATAGTGTAATGCTGTTCTTCCATTTGTATCTGTCACCTATATAAATCGAAATGTAATTATTTATTCTTTAGTATTTATTATTGTGAATATAAATAGCGTTACCTGAACAGTTTCTGGAAAACGACCTGCAAGGTATCGCACAATACTTGTATTTCCAAAAACAATTGCTACGTGTAAAGGTGTAGCCCCATGGGGCGAAGAGGTGTCTCTCGCTATTGCAAATTTTCTTCTATCTAAAGCTGCTTGAAGTTCTCTTAAATCACCGTCTCGTGCTGCTGCATGAACTCTTTGAATTTTATCCTTAAAATTGATTCAACACTTTGTAAAATTATTTAATGAGATTTTATAAGTTATCTTGTTTACCATGTATGATGGAATATTATCTAAAAAAGTCTGAAGTTCAGGATTGTCGGTTTTCTTTCCAACCAATTTGTGACCGTTGCCACTTAATACCAATGCTGCCATCATCTCCATATCTCCTGCTTCAATCATACGTTTTATCTCAAGATCACCATTACCGTCATTATTTAATATTTCTTTTTCTTCGTTGACGATTCCTTCAATAACTCGTTCTGACTGTCTATCTTCATCATCATCTTCCTCATTTTCTTCGTCTTTTATTGCATTTTCCGTATCATGATCATTTGAATGATCTTTTGTAATTACTTCATCATCATTATTATCATCGTCATTCTCTTTTTCATCTATTACTACCACTTGATCTTCGTCTTTGTCAATACCATTTTCTAAATTTTCTTTTTCACGTTCCTCTTCTACATCTAAAATATCTGGTGATGGAGAATTATGATTTGCATCAGGTTCATCTTGTATTTCTTCATTTTCATCATTTGGTTGCGTTTCTTCTTCATCCGGTTGCATTTCTTCTTCATTTGGTTGCGTTTTTTCATCAATCGGTTCCGTTTCTTCTTCATTTGGCTCCGTTACAGGTTCTTCTTCCTTTTCATGCATTTCACTTACATCTTCAGTTTTACTTTCATCATCATTAGCTTCTTCTAGTTTTTCATCGTCGTTTTTTTCATCCGTTGGACTCTCAAGCGTTTCGTTTTTTGAAGTTGTGTTAATTTTTTCACTTTCTTCTTCATTATTTTCTTTTTTCTTATATACTTTAGGGGCATTTTCGATAGTGAGTAAACTCCAATCCCATGAAGGTGGAAATGTATTTGATGCAGTGCGAGGAGATTCAGGAACAATCAGTAAAAGTTTATTATCCACATCAATTGGACGACTTCTATAATATGCTGCCGTTTTTAGTTTCTGAAATAATATTTACAACTTATTTATGTTTTTTTTTTTTAGTTTTGTTTGAACGGAAGAATTACGTTATCTAATTTAGCTTCATCTGCACCAGCTTCCATAAGCATATTGTACATTGCACCAAAATCTTTTGGAATAACTGAGTAATGTAGAGGAGTTCTTCCATCCTTATCTGTCATATGTAATGTTCGAGGGCATCTTTCCACTATATATGTAACCAACACCATGCGTCCTAACCCTGAAGCCTGTAAAAAATGTGTTGTTGCATTGCTGTATTAAAAATATAAATTGTTTTACCTTATGCAAAGCTGTTAAACCATTTGCATCTTTACTTGTTAAAATAACAGGAACTATCGGATCTTCAGTTTTCTGTTTTAATAAATCTACATTATCTGTTATTACTGCTACATGAATATCTCTGATTAATGCCTAAAACATATTGTTTGAACTTTAATACTGCATTTGTTTTACTAAGCTTACATTTTTATTACCATAATATGTGGAACAGCCTCCAAAAACTTTTTGATTGTTGGGTTGTTACTTGTTTCCACTTTAAGCTTTGCTCCATGTCCTTCCCATAAAACTTGCTGAAGCTTTACAAGATCTCTTTGATGAATCCAGATGCGGATACTTGAAGGTTTGATAACTAAACCTAACGATGTTTTAAAAGAACAAAAACAAGATGTGTGAAACTATAGTGCGCTCAGTGGCGAACTACAATGAATTCCAACAGCTGATACTTTTTTCTACAAAATATGTGATCATAGCGTTAACAAGATTCTTCGTTGGAGGTGTGTTAATACCAATTCATTATACCTTCTAATTCTAATATTTACGTTAGAAGTATACAAAGTGTACGCATAATCATGTTATTTGATTACAAGTGAATTGTTTTGATATTAAATTCATGCCTTATTCATTTTAAGTAAAATAATGCTAAATCATTCCATATCTTATTAAGGTTATCAATTACCAACTAGTATTTAAATATAGTAATATATTTATTACATATGGTTGGAATTTTTCTGCGCCATGCATAAAGGTGCCTTTTCATGGAGCGTCATTGACGCTAGTTTTCTAGCGTCAAATCTCGTCACGTGACCGATTTTAAATTTTTGAATTTTAGCTGTCAACTACTGTTTGACGTTTAAGTGTGAAAAAACAACCAATAAATTACGTTCAGTTATTAAAAATTGATTTACATTTCATTATACTATTCGTAAAGACGTATAAACTCACAAAACAAACAAGAATACACATAATATCAAAGCTACTGACATTAGGTGTCACATGATTTCTAGCGTCAAGCAGTATGAGCTCAACCATGTTGAGCTTTTTCACTTGACGCTGACCAATAGCAAGCATTCAAAATTCAAAATCGTAGCGTCCAACGTCAATGACGCTCTATGAAAAGGCACCTTAATGGCAATTATTCTTTATATACGTTGAATAGTTCGTAAAAAATATGCAAGTGTTAAATGAATGCCTTTGATATGTATAACAGAATCAAAGATAACATTGTTTGTGTAGTTCTGTAAAAAATTTTATTATAATTAACAGTAATTATGAATGTCAAAGCTAAACACGGATATTTTATAAAATGATAACAAATGGAAAGAATACAATTGCATATTATTTATAGGATACTTCTTACTAAAATTCTACATTAAAGAAAATATGTACACACATATTTATTATTATGTGATATTTTATTAATATCATCTTTAATTAAACTCTTGTATAATTTACAATTGTAATTTCATTTTTATAGTTATGTATACCTATATGTGTATAATGTTTTGCATTTCTGAAAAAAAATTACCATTGCATGATCAGTAAAACGGATTTTTTTCTAAAAGGCAAACAGCATACCTAACAACATATGTACATTGTACATACATATATTGTTTCGTAATAAACATTTTTTTTACTTTTGATAACTAAATATCGTTTAATCGATTTATGTCTAAACCTTGATTTTTTTCAGTTTAACATTTTTTTTCCTTTTATTTAAAAAAACAACGTAGAGAAAAAATAACTCCGTCTTATTTCTACTCAAGACCGTCAAACTACCACGTGGATTTAAATTGCATGATTGATTGTCCCATACTTATTGTTAGTGCAATTATAAAAAATAACAATGTATATAATTTACCTTCGTCTTTTGATTTTCTCGTATACGACATTGTTTTCGGTGCAGTTGGAAGTTCGAGTTCGTCAGGATGTTCCACGTAGTACTGCGGATTATGTCCTTTATTATCTAAGACTGAGGGATCAGCTCCAGCTCCTGTTAGAAGTCGACCGACGGCACTTGGATCTTTACAAGCGGCAATGTAATGATACGGTGTTCTTCCCTCCTGAATAAAACAAAATAATAATTCAATTAGTTAAGGCGGGGTTGATAGGGCTCTAGTCTAGAATCTAGAGGCTAAGGAGGTATAGTGTGGTGAGTCAAAGTTTTTTTATGGTCACCGTCAAAAGAAATTGATTAGATTTCATAGCGGGAAGGGACCTGTCAAAAACTCGAGATCGGATGTGTGGGACATGATAAAGTGAAGTAAAAAAAACAATAGCAAAGTAAATAAGCCCTTGTACTCTTCGGATACAGTTTTTTACATATATGGTACACTTTAAGACTGATTTGGAATTTTTATATCTCTAAAGAGGACAGTTAATCAGCGGTATTTTTATTTGTCTGCCCAAAGTACAGTGATGCCTCGCACAACGAATGCCTCACATAACGAACGCTGCGCACAACGAACTTTCTGTTCGTTCATTACGCGACTCACACAACGAACCTCGCTTCACACAACGAACTGTTTCGTATTTCATTTTGCTGCCCGAACGTTCCTACGAATCACGAAGTCGCCCAAACTTCCAAGGTCGCACTTGCACGAACATGCATCAACGCGCGTCAGTCGTTCTTTTCTGCGCTTAACTCACACACGTGTTTGTTTTAATAAATGTTAATTTGTGTGTGAGGATTTGACCCTACAAGCCTCGGTAGACTCTCCTAAATCTGAGTCTGACTAAAAAACGTGTGTACAATCTTTTTTATGTTACAGTACCATATTTTATGCTACAGAACGAATTAAAATTTTAATATGTATTGTTATGGGAAAACGCGTTTCATATAACGAACTTTTCGCTAATCGAACTTGCTCCTGGAACAAATTATGTTCGCTATGCGAGGCACCACTATATTTGATTTATTTGTAGATATACAATATGTGACAGTAGAAAAAAATAATACCATGACAAAATACATTACTTTAATGGAACAATTTATTATTTATTAAATAGAGGCGTTTTATTTATTGAATTTGAACAATATATGTAGATGTATGTAAATAATTTATTATTAAAGTCGTGTAGAATTTAAAAAAAAAGAGTATAGATAGGTAGCATATTAAATATGAATACTTTTTGTTTATAAATAATTATTATTAATGTTTTATTTTTAACTCAATATTGGAAATAAAGGAGTAACATATTTTTTTATTTACATATATAAATAAAACATCAAATTATTTTAAATTGATTATTACACAAAGAAATTCTTCTATATACTAATGTAAGTAAATAAACAGAAAAAAAACTATAACTTTAAATCCGCTTCGAAAACAAACATTTAAATTACAATCAATCAATTTAATATCGTGTAGATACAATTGACACTTAACAAATTAATGATGTACAAACAAACAACCCACTGAGGGTGTGTTTAATTTTGATTAATTCCCACGAAATGATAACCGCGAATGCGTGATTTGTTAACTGATTAGCACAATATTTGGGTGAGGTTATTAATTGACCATTAAACAGAATATTTCGTGTCTATTTGATTCACAGCACACGACCTTATCAACACATAAATATCTGTTCAACAAAAAAAGGAAAAAACGAAACCGTTTTCTATTTTAGGTAACAGGAAGGGTGTCAGGTCGAGATTGTCTCCCGAATATTTTATTGCGAAGTGTGTGCAAAACTATGTATGAAGTTTATAGCTATATTTTGTAAACATTGATTGATATTTCCGTTTATTTTTATATATTTTTTAAGTGAAATTTATTTTTTGCACGATAAATTATATACTGAGTCAAGAAATATGGGAATGAAAAAAAATTCATTGGGTTTAAAAATATAAAAATTACATCATTTTTGTGTTGAATTATTATACCTGCAGTCACTTGGAAAATAATTTCGATTGCAATTTGGTTTGATTATAAAAATGCGGATATGTAAATAAAATATGTTTCGTTTAAATAATTTTTTTTATAAAACTTAAAACTTTTTATAGACCAGCGATTCTCAACCTGTGGGGCGCGCTCCTCTAGTGGGGCGTGATAAAACTTAAAGGGGGGCGCGAGCATATCGAGAAAAAATATTATTAATTATAATATAATATAATATAATAATTATATATTATTAAAAATAAAATACACGTTCACATTTACACTGATATAATACACATAAATAGGGTTGTATCAGTACTGGACAATGTATTTAATAATTTACTTATCATTATTAAATTAAAAACAAAATTAATAATTATTAGTGACTCCATTGGGCCTAAACTTGCAGAGCAAAGTTTTTCGAAAGAAGGAATAATATTAGAGATTGACACTAAAAGTTTTTTTTATATTTAGTTGAGATCTATTTTTCAGTGAAAATTATTGTACGAGGGTGGGGGGGGGGGCGATGAGAATTGTCATTCAAAATTGGGTCGCAAATACTAAAAGGTTGAGAAACGCTGTTATAGACTCATTACTGTAAATCAATCGGAATAATTATCTGGACTACTACGCTACATTAGTTTATTTATTTTATTACAGTAAAGCGTCGATTATCCAAACTAATTTGGTCCAAAGATATTTGGGATTGTCAAACATATATGTATGTATGTATATACTTCAATCGAAAAAAAAGTTTTTGATAAACCTAAAAAAAATATTGTATCAAACTGTGCATTATTTGTGATTAAATATTTATTGAAGAGGCTACGTTCTGTTCTATGATTGACATTTAGATTAAATGATACTCTAATATACAAAGTTTTATGAATATTTTTTATTGCAGGTTTTAATATTATGATACAATTTAAACATTTTTATTGAATAAAAAAGTTAAATGGTGATTTTCATAATATGTGTATATAATAAATCTAATATAAAACCGAATTCTGGGTTTATCTCAGTTTCGGCCGAAACAGACACCGAAACCGAATTAATTTGCAAAGCAAGTTTGAAGATTGATAAAGGATAAACGTTTATAAAACAATAATAGTTTAAAAATAAAATCAAAACAACTACCAACAAATTATGAATGATTAAATATTAATAATCTGTCACATTTTGGAATTAGTTTTAATCATTCATTTTAAAATTATGTTTAACAAAATCTTCGGTTGGATCTGTCCAATAAAAAATTATAATCTCTAATCTAATAATCTTATTATTAATAGAAAAAATGCTTTTATCCAAAATGTGAGAAAGTAAATTATTAACATGATGGCCTGATTAAAATAATATATTTATTAAATATTTAATAACATATGATCGATTAGCATGGTTATCGTTTATCATGAGAATTAATAAACATTGCTACTCTATCTACCATATTATGCATTCGGTACTAAAGTGTTATGAAAATATAATTAACAACTTACGTTAAAACAGTAATTAAAACACAACTAACCCGATCTTTTTGGTTCACAAGTTGCGGGTGATTGTCAACGAGGTATCTTGTGACGTCTTGCAAATCATAGTAAATGGCTTTGTGGAGCAACCCGACGCCCGCTGCGTCCTTGCTCGACGCCAATCGTCGCCTTCCGCCGTCTTCCGCGAGAAGGTTACGCAGTTCACCTAACGCACCCCCACTAACTGCATCGTGCGTTTGCTGAATCTTGAACTAACAAAATGATTCATTTTGTACATATATTTTCATTGATTTTATTAAGGCTTATACAAAACCCGATTTTTGAAAGAAAAAAAAAACGGTATTCGAAAAGAAAACGGGTTTTAGAATCCGGTTATAAATGGACTGCGCATTTTGTATAACATAATCATTTCTACACTCGTGTTTAAATAAAGACCAGCATAAACCCAAACAACGATCTATCTTTTTTTCTCCGATGCGCAGTCCATGTTTTATGTGTAATAAATTATGCACCTCCAATAAGATAGCTATAATTTGAAAATGCGAGTTTTTGAGCTAAACAAACACAAATGATTAGAAAAATATTCTCTATTTTCTAAAAAAAATAAAACGGGCAAGTGCGTGTTGGGCACGCACATGATAGGGTTCCGTAGTTATTTTCACTACGATTTATAAAAAAAAGTTATTTCAAAATTTTCGTGACTGGAGGGTTAAAATCAAAAAGTTATTTGACTTTTATTATTGCATTTTAGGAGACCTATCAAATGATATCCCACTCAATGAGGTAAATGTGAGTTCACTTTTCAGTCTATGAAAAGGGGGTTTCATAATATTTTTGACAATGTTCGTTATAATTTTCAGTGAAAGTACTAATTAAAAGCTACATTCTGATTTTTTTTTTAGATTTTTCGAATCGATAGTTTAGAAAATAGAGGGGGGGACGCTTTTATAATGACTTTGGATAGCAAATACATCGTGATTGAAGGGTTAAAATCAAAAAGTTCTGAGACATTTTTTGTTGAATTTTTGAATTTTTTTTAAACACTTTTTATTTTATGGAAGAGAGGTCTAAATTTTTTTTTTTTAATCTTATCATCAATCTATGACCGTGTACCAAATTTCATATTATTATGTCAAAATTTTTACAAGAGCGACGGACGGACACGTTTCTAATTCTTCTGAAAATTTGATGACTATTTTATCGAAGGTGTGCAATATTACATATAATGTACTTACCATGAACGCAGGTACAGTTTTTAAATACGTCCTGATTTTATTATCTGGGGAATATTCTCCCAGCAATCGCTTCCCTTGTCCTTCAAGGACAATTTGATCTAACTTATCGGTATCTCCGTTTCGAACCCACTGCTTTATTTGATTTGGGTTCAATTGTAATACTGTAAAAAATAAAACAAAACATTTCATTGTTAGTATACCGGGTGTCCCAGATAACTTTTCCAGCATGAGGATCTCAGTATCTATAAGAGATACAGGTTTGGTTAAATCAGATGAATTATTTGTAAGAAAGGGGTGAGTATTATTACATAAAAAAATATTCATAATTATATGTAGTTTAGACGGTATACCCAAAAAACTGAAAATTCGGAATTTCTTTAAATGGCTATAACTTTTTTGTTAAAGTAGATAGGTACTTTTCGTTTGCGGTTTCTTTAAGCACTTTTTTTGTGTAGAATTGATTGGTGTATTTAGAATTTTTATATCACTTTTAGTTCCTGAGATACAAGCTCTAACTTTAGTTTTTCTTATGGGCCACTAAGTTGGCTATGTCATATTTGAACGTGTTTTTTTACTCTACTTTATAACGATATGTCACTTGCCATATTTATTATCGAAAAAAGTCGAAATACTAAGTATTTTATTACTAATTTTTAAGTGAGCCATGAAAAACAAAAATTGTAAACAAAAATCACAATAACAACAATCAAAATAACAAATGAATATTTGAAACAATGAACTATTTGAAAGAAATATATTATAATTTTTTTTTCGATAATAAATATGGCAAGTGACACATCGTTGTAAAGTAGAGTAAAAAACACGATCAAATATGTCATAGCCAACTTAGCGGCTCATAAGAAAAACTGAAGTTAGGGTTTGTATCTCGGAAAATAAAAGTGATATAAAAAATCTAAATACACCAATCAATTCTACACAAAAAGTGCTTAAAGAAACCGCAAACAAAAAGTACCTATCTACTTTAACAAAAAAGTTATAGCCATTAAAAGAAATTCCTAATTTTCAGTTTTTTGGGTATACCGCCTAAACCACATAGAATTATGAATATTTTTTGGTGTAATAATACTCACCCCTTTCATACATATAATTCATCTCATTTAACCAAACCTGTATCTCTTATAGATACTGAGATCCCCATGCTGGAAAAGTTATCTGGGACACCCGGTATATTAATTAAAGTAAAATGGTATTAATTTATTATAATTAGAATTTAGTTAGAAAAATGAATATTAAAAAAGATCAAAAATATGTAATGTATTAAAATTATCACAATGTGTGTACAAATTAAAACTTCTCTTTGATATTTTATTACAGTTTTATTGTATTAAAAACTGAATCACGTGATCATTTATGAATTTTCTTTAATACTTATAACTGTAGTTAATAGTATATATTTTAAACGCATAAGATACATAATTGTATCTAATTCGATAATGTATCGTGAGTAGTTTCTTTTTCGACAAACAATATTCCTTTTGTGTATGAATAGTACAAAATTACATTAATTATAGAAGACAATGTAATTGAAAGATGTTTTATTTGGATAAACAAAAAAATGATGCATTGAACGGAAGTCGTTTCAAATATCATTCGAAATTATCTCATTCATAACGCGAACCCCACAACAGCACAATTCAACGATTTACATACAAGTTACGGTGTTACAAAAAGCAAATAAAAATCACGGAACATATTTTTTTAGATGTTATCGGCGAGATTACGCCTACCTTCATTGTCAATACCAGTAAAAACAGATTGAAATTATCGATACCGGGTTTCCGAAATATCTGTGGACCTGGCGAATCGCGTGCTGCCAATAATGACTTTTCAGTCAGACAAAAATATACTTTTCTGAAGCTACAAATATAACACTAGCAATAATTCACGACTAGTTGCTACAGCAATCGTCGACAACGAAATAAATATCGTGCATTGATGTCTATTGACATACCAAGTCACGATGATCGATCTGTTTGCAAAAAGGTGGAGATGATTGTTAACTTGACCTTATCACACAAGGGATTTTGATAACAACCAGTACGTCATATCAGGCAGAAAGGGGTGAAGGTTATTTTATACTTTTCTTTTATTTGCCATGTAAAATGATATATAGATGTGAGTTCTCACGCATATAAACTAAATAAAAGAAAGTGTGGATATTGCTATTTTTATGAGGTGACGAAATTCAAGGCTAGCTGTTCTCTTGGAATCGAAGAGTTCATTTCAATTTCATTTTCCGGTGCCTGATTACAATAATAATAATTTATTCTATAAAAATGTTCAAAATACAATTTGGATAGAGTTGTAATATTGATACAAGAAGAAAAAAAATACGTTCAAAATAATGCATTTAAACAATTTGGACTTTTGGAAGATTTGTAGGTAATATACATAGGTGGGCGTTAATTAACGAAGTTAACAAAATGGTTAACGGATTAACTTTTAAGTTGACTCAAAAAAATGTTAACACTTTTGTTAACTTTCGTTAAATTTAACTTCCGTTAACTTTAGTCCGTTACATTGGTTGTTTGTTGAAAAGTATATAAGAAATAGTAAAAAAAAACATTTTGGATGCTTAACTTTTTAACGATTAAATTTAACTTTCGTTAAATTTTCGAATTTTCGGTTAACTTTAACTTCCGTTACATTTTCGGAATTTTAACGCTTTATCGGTTAACGAACTTAATTTTTTTTATTAACCGATTAACGATTAACGAAGTTAACTTTTCGATTAACTGTGCCCACATATGGTAATATATTATCTTTTCTGGTATATTTTATATAATTGTTTCAACTTAGTACGAAAACATCTCAACCGATTTTGATGGGACTTTTACTATTCGATAACCCAAAATCAATTAATTAGTTTAAGTTATATGATAATTAAATCAGGTCAGGTCCGTATGAAGGAAAATTTATAATTGTTATTTTAAAATTAAAATATATAAAAATGAAAATGTGAATCAATACCTGGTAGTTGTTGTGTTGGTTTAATTAAATCAAAAATGTATATAGAATTATTTAGGTCACAATCCTGTTGAAGAAATTTCAATTAATGAAGAATAAAATTGTATCAAAAATCAACATGTTAATTAACAGAAGGTAATGTTATTGATGTTATTAAAAAAATGTTTATTGAAATAATTAGGTCATGCAGATATTACAAAATATAGGTACAATTGATATTTTCTAATTAAATGTATAAAACGAAAATTAATTGATTTCTAAAAAAACTGCATGAGAAGCCGCGGGGATCTGATGTATTAAAACAATAGAATAGGAAACTTAATTAATCATTATAGAATTCAAAGGTGTACTATTATTTTTATAAAAAAAAAAACTTCGTGTTACTGTTTTGTATTTTTAGTGTAAACACGACATTATGTATGTAAACTACTTTAAAACCAAATTTCTTTTATGTTTTACTATTTGACATACATTTTTTGCGATTTATTGTAAGATCATGGAGGCAAATAAGGCCTACCTTAATTAAAAATGCTATATTTTGGGTAATAAGTAATTTATATTAAAAAGGTTATGTTGATGATAAACTTTGGTATATTATTAATCTAAAAATGAACAAAAACTAACATTTCTTAAATGCTTTTTAAATTTTTAAGACATCTTAAAAAAAGTTAGTTTGGGCTTTATTAAACTATGGGAGTATAATAAGACCACTTAACTAAATTAAACATTTTAAGCTAACTGTAATTTTATTTTGCATAAGAACTATGTTTTAATTAACATTTGGACTAATGGTTGCTTGATTACAGCTAACGAGCTAACAATTAAATAACTAATAATCTTAATTTAATATTTATTTTTTATCCATAACGTGCCGATGTTGCATCCATTATAGCTGTTACTAGATTTACGTTGTAGATGATTTTTTAAATAAAACTATTAGTAAATAAAAACAACATGCCAGTCTACAACAAAATATATTATCATAAATTGTAATAATTGTTAAAAAGCTCAGTCTTAAATTTCGTGGGTCTTATTATTAAAAAGCAAAAACAATAGAAATCAACTTGTACCATAAATTATGGATCGAACAATAACCTGAACAAATAAAAAACAGATAATACATAATTTTTTAAAACAAAACTTACTATTGCTTGTTGCTTATTTTCATAAAATTGAGCTTTCGCCACCATCTCTCGCAACAAATGCAGTTGTACCGAAAAGTTAGCGCGCCGAGACTAGTCGGTATGTAGTCAGTTTTGTATAAGTATCTTCTATGTGTATATAAAAACCTAGACCAATCCAACTATTGTAAATGTGTTTTTTTTACATGGGCCTTATTTACTCAGGTACCTTATGTCAAGTTACTTTTGAAAAAATATTATTTTTAATTATTTCGTAAAAATACAATTAAGAAGCATTAATATCAAATATCATATTATACTAGAAATATTATTTACTCAAGAAGATTAATTAAATCAAATAAAATAACCATTGGTTGTCAAATAAAAATAAAAATACTTGATATAAGTAAAAGTATTTTCCTCGCTACGGTACTGTACAAAACTTGATGGAAAAAAGTAGACAGTATTGAAAGAAATCGAATTGAAACTTCTTATATCGATCAGGTTGTTTATTTATTTCTATCTAAAATAGAACATTTAGATGGTGTTTTGTTAACGATAAGTATTATATGTCAATTTGTACCAGCTATAGGTTTTTTAACGAGATTTCAAAATTTAATTATAAACATACATTATTTACGTAGAAAGTACTTTGTTTAAATATTACCAGGAAAAATAAAAGTTATGTTTTTGAATCTTAGTAGTATATTTATTAAATGAATTGTTTATTAAATGTAATTTACTATTAATGAAACATAAATGTTACGTTTAATGAATATTAAAGTATGTTCAAACAATCACGTGACCGTTAATAATTATCTACCTAATTAATTAGTGTTATTAAGTTATTCATTTATTTATCGAAATAATAATAATTGTTCTTTAATTACCATAATTTCAAACTGTAACCAGAATTAACTGGGTGCATTAGATGTGCCATTTTATAAAATTGATTACAAATTTTATCACGCTATCTACATAAGACTATAATTGTAGATATTATTTATATTTTCGATATAGGTAAAATAAAATATAAATAAATATCAGAGACCTTTGATAAATTGTATTGTTTTGTTATAAACTTGTTTCAACGTTTCGTGACTCTTAACAATGTGCACCAGAAAAATATTTATATTTTTATATTATTAGGTACTTGGCTTGTAAACAGAGAAAATCTAGAATATTTCTGTAGAGTAACAAATTGTCTATAAATTTAAATTTTGGTAGAAATTATTTATTTTACTACAATCCATAGACAACATAATATAAAACTCTCGATTGTAGTGAAAATAATTTTAGAAAGATTTTGTAGAGTTCAACATTCATTATAAAAATCAAAATAGTAAGAAAACATCTTAATTAATTGCATATATTCTACTGAACAATTAATTTTCTGATTATAATAAAGAAATGTTCAATATGTATCTAAATAAATTTAAAAAAACTTGCCTGTAAAATTGTATTAAAACACTAAGCTTGGGTTGCATAAAGCAAAATTAACCACGATTAGTTAATGTAATTAACCACGATTAGTTAATGTAATTAACCACGATTAGTTAATATTTAGTCTAAACTTATTCTCAAATTATAAATGAACAATTCACTAAATATGACAATTTTTTACCTTTTAATATGTATCATAACCGTGATTGTTTTTTTTAGAATTCACGTAATAATGCTTTTAAAATTACTGATTAATTAATCGTGAATTATTTTGCTTTGAGCAACCCAAGGTAAATCTGGTAATATGTTTTGTAAAAATATTTACATATTATGTATAAATTGATTGATTAATTTCATTCAATAAAAAATGAACACTGTACACAGAATACTTTTTATATGTATTACAGTAAAATAGATATAAGATATGTATCGGTAGAAGTTAATGCTCTAATAATTGAATACTTTGTACGTCGCACATATGTACATGACTACAGACACAATAATACTATTATATGCTATGTATATGTACACAATACATGGAAATAATATTATAAAATCTATACTGCATTTACATATGTTTATATTGTACATTGTACATATTCGATTAACAATCCCTTGTTTTTATGAATTTATTTAATGTTGTACTTTATGAAGAATCGCTTGAAACGGCATGTATGATTTATGATAGCATGTATTGGCTATTTTTTATCGTCTAATAAATATTAGAAAATTTGTCGTAGTACTTTTAAATTAATATATTAAAAAAAATCTTTGTATGTATAATTGCATATTATATAACAAAAAAAGAGATATAAATTTTTGAAATTTTATGTTAATTTTGAGGGAAAATCAAAAAAATTTCAGTACATTCAATATTGGCGTATTTGGTTAAGACTAATAACATATCAAGTGTAATGTTTCATATACACATATGATATGTAGTAATACATTAATTTTTATATCATAGAAACAAAGATACAACTATTTTTATAAATATTTCAAATACTATGTATAGAAATACATATATGTATTTACTTCAAATTAACAACTATATTTAGATATGTTTTTTTTATCACAAACAAAACATTCATAGACATAATGTCGCCGTAACAAATGTTTAATGCTATAAAACAAAAATAAAAGCAGAAAATTATATACCATTACTTACCTATACAATATTATATTTTTATGTTATTCATGTCACATTCCAATATGTTCAATAAATATTTTACATTGAAGTAAAAATAATATCATCACCTTATGTTTTAGATATAGGTGTTTTATATTCTTATAAAATGTGTTTTCTAGGTCAAATTAAAAAAAAGCGTATAATAATGAATGTTTTAAACTGTTAAGAAAAACTCTAAAAACCACAGTCATTTTAATAATTCGGAATGCCTTAAATAAATTTGAAGCAAGTTTATTTTGACAACCTAAAAGGACACATCCCTAGAATAGTGCCGTAGAGTTTTGAACCATTCTCTATGTATCTGTCTATTTATAAATGTTCTAATAACCAATTACATAGCTACTGTAAAATATTAAAAGCATTTAAGGAATAAGAACTACGGGTAAAATATTTTAATGAGTCTTTATCAACTAATTGCAACAATAAATTAAACATAAAACAAAAACAAAGATCCAAGAATTGACAAAAACGACTTTTGTGTTTAAATTTTTTGTAATATACTAAATTGACGACTATGAAATATTTTTTGTATTTTAAATACTTTATTTTGTCTTAATGGTTTCAAAACTGCATAAATTAATTTGATTTATTTTTATTTAAAAGAAATGATCGATGTACATTGTTCTTTGCGTCTCTATTGACATCCTAAAAAGTAATTAGTGACTCCAGTGGTAGTTTTTCGATAAAACTATTTTTAAAACTTAAAATAAAATGCAAATAATATATTTGACTAAATCAAATGAGTCATAACTTATATTAAATTTGAAAAATCACTTAATACTTAAAATTTTAATTGGTTTACCATTAAAAAATCTGAAAATCAACCTTATTAAGCCCTGTTTCATATAATATTTTATTAACAATGATGTGTGAAATAAGAATATAATTTTACAAAAATAGAGACATATCAAATTACAAGTTAAATTTAATTAAGTATTATGTTATAGGTATCGAAAATGAGGTTATATTTTTTATAAACGTTATTTAATAATTTATTAGCTATATTTCAGCTAATTATTATATTTCTATAGTGTTATAAGAAAACATTTTTCTTAAATAACAATAAATAATCTATCTTTAAGATTTTTTTTACAAATTTAGTCTACGTATAAAAAAGGATTAACAAAATCAGTAAAATATATATTTCCGAGATTTATTTATTATAATTATTATTATATTAATTTTATAATAAAATAATATATGCTATTGATATGCTCTACTAGAAAAAAATTAAGCTTTTGATTATATAAACATTTTCTACATTAAAAATAGCATCCATTTTGTATTATACTATGACAAAAACATTAATAAATATAAATACCATTCATATTTTGTTTAATCCAATTTCAAGCAACAGTATCAAATGCTATAAACCAAACATAAAAAAGTCTTTTAGAGAATTAATTGAATCATTTAAATTTTTGGTCAAAATCACCTAGATTTGAAATATATATATACCTCAATAAAATCAAAAGCAAAACAACTACAAGTGCTTAATAGATAACAAATATTTACCACGTTGGTGTCCTCACGATCACCATTGACAGCAACAACAACAATACCAGTGGCTCACAACAATGTGTGTGTTAGAGGGGTACATGCGGGGGGTGTTGAACGATAGGACGCACGACATTAAGTGCGGAGCTACGCGCAAGGAGTCGCCGGTGTCGCGACGCAAGCGACATGCGTCAAGTCTCGATAACAATTACATGTAATGAGAATCTTCACGCACTGATTTAATGTTACGTATGAAAAATCTGGGAGTATGAGTATTTCGAAGTGAGGGAATAAGTTGGGGTTAATTTTGGATGTTTTAAAATAAATTTGAATACCATAAAAATATTTTTTTAGATATCTGTATTATTGGATTCTTCGTATTAATTTTTAAGCTTTTAAACGATTTTAAGCAGAATCATATTAATATCTTGATACACTGGTAGAAAGGATTTCTCAAATCAAGTAAACCTTGTTTTGTATATAACGAAAACAATATTTTCTTAAGATAAGCAATAATCTCTTAAAGTTAGTTGGATTAAGAGTATGTTTCTTATATTAAGAAAATATTGTTTTCGTTATATACAAAACAAGGTTTTCTTGGTCTAATACAGTTTTTTTTTCTGTGTACATAGATTTTAATACGAAAAATTTCAATGATGTTTCAGAAATATTTCTGAAAAATACTCCGTCATGAGTTCGTCAAGTCGAAACGTCAAGTAAAAAAATGCGACAACGTGGACAGTCCGAAAATTTAATTCTTTTTTAATTACTTTTTTACTTAAAACAAAAGAATCATTTCCTTTAATAAAAATTTTCGAAGAGATTATAATACCACCATTTCTTTCGGAACATGGACATAAGAATCACTTTAAATCAAATCATCTTAGAACCCAATAAAGCTAGAAAATCTTTCAAGTAGGATGTATACAAATCATTTACTATTGCTGAAAAACGCTATCTGCGATGTGATATCGTTATGATTTTTTTCTGAATTTTAGAACAGTGGAAATAAATGGATTGTTTTCACTTATCACTATTTAGCAGCGCACGCGAAGATTCCTTTCCAACGATTGTTTTTTTTCGGCACAAAATATCCACAAATTGTACACTTTTTATCACGAGGAACACTACCCATTAGTGAAAACCGAACTATAATCCGTTCAGTAATTACTGAGAAATTCGTGTGCAAACAGATAACAAAACCGGGACTTTTATACTATGTTCAGATATCTCACAGATGATGTTAACTTAGCTTTTGCTCAATAGAAAAATATAAAATAACTAGCGGAATCCCGCGGCTTCGCTCGCGTAAACTTCGAAACTAATTAGAACTCTCTATAAGTAATACGGGATGACATATTACATTTTTTTTATATTGATTTTTATTCATTATTTATAAAAAGACGTAAATATCCCGGATCTTAGTTAAAAAATTTTTAAAAACTAACCTCCGTCTACTCTTGCCATTAGGGGTTGAATATCAAATTCTTTTATTTCAGATTAAATCCATGCTAGTCCCCGTCGAACTTTCATTTTTAATTGAATATTAATTTGACCGAATTTACTTTTATATCATGAACAGTTATTATTATTATTCCCATAGGGGTTGAATTTTCGTAACTGATATTTGTCTTGTAGAGTATCTACTTATGCCCTGTTTCATTCGGTGAATACAAAAAAAAATATTTTACAATTTTTTCCACCCCCCTAGCACCTAAGGGGTTAAATTTTGAGAAATGCTGAAATAATCGTTTCACTATTTATATTTTAGAGTATGTTCGATAAGTTTCAATTAAACAAAAAAAAATATTTTTCTATATAAACTTTGACACCCTGTTTTAACTCCGTAGGGGTTGAATTTCGAAAAATCCTTTCTTAGTGGGTGCTTACATCATAAAAGAAAGGCACCTACGAAATTTCACGTTTCTAGGTCCAGGGGTTTGGGCTGTACGTTGATATATGAGTGAGTAAGTGAGTGAGTGAGTGAGTGAGTGAGTGAGTGGTTAAGGACAAAGTCTTTTATAGATATAGATTTTGACTTGGTACATACCTATAACAAAATTAATTTATACATTTTTATTCAACAAAAATGAATTTAACGATAATAATATAATTGTTATATAAATTAATTACAATTTAACATTGATGTTTAGAAAGATTATCGACATGATTTTTCAACCCTTTTATCTAACATACAATGCTATGAAGTGTAAAGGTATTAATACTTGTTACATTTCGTGCTGAAGCAAAGTTAAAAATTCATACTTACATAATATAAGTTATGCATTAAAGCGTGTGTAAGTTGTCAGATGGATGATTGAAGAAATATAGGTTAAGATTTATGTTGTTATAGAATATTATAGATAATAAAAAATATAATATATAGTACATTATTGATAGTCAGATATATTTATAAACTGTCATTTTATATATTTGTATATTTTGACTCGTGAATTATTATTTATAAAACATATTGTATTCCTTCCTCTAAGGTTTAGTATTAACCCTTTGCACCCCAAGCCTACATACAGCTCATATTTCTAATGTCGCCGTAGCGACGACAACGGAGTGCAAAGGGTTAATATAGATATATAATAGGTATATAATTATTTTTAATAATTTTATTGAAAATTATTTGTATATTTGATTAATAAAAGATAATATTTACTCAAAGAACAATTTTCCTCATTTTTTTGTAAAACATTCAATTTAATTAAGCAAATGGTGGAGGCGCAGGGGATAAAAAAATATATTTTACAATTTATTAGTACTTTTAAGTATTTAGGAGCTAACTTTTCGGTCTGTTGTCCACGTTATCGTATTCTTATACTTGACGTTTCGACCCTCACGTCGGAGTCTTCTTCAGAAGTGATTCTGAAACATTCAGTTTGTTATGAGAGTCGAAACGTCAAGTGTAAGAAGTAAGAATACGACAATGTGGACAACAACCAGAAAAGTTAGCTTCTATGGATAACGGCCACAAAAGCCTACAGAAGAAAATTACTTTTAAGTATTGTTTGTACCTAAACATTGCATTTTTTTTAAACAACTACAGAAAAATTAAAAATATATTTGGTGTCAAAAATACAATAGTTTCAGATTAAGAATAAAAAACCTTCCTATGTTCAATAAACATTTTATAATGTTTTACGTATTTACCCAAATAATTCGCACACCTAGATCTAAACAGGTATTAACTCAAAAAAACAATTTTTTTTCAGAACAGGCGAAAAACTGATTACTGTATCACTGTGCACTATACAGATTTATGTTTTTTATATGCAGCTAGAAGAAAGATATTGTAGGAATTTTTAAATCTGTTTTTTTTGGTCGGTAGGTATTGAGATAAGGAATTTGATGGTGTACATAACTTAAAAATTGAGATTTTTGAGTTAGATCCCTTTAGATCTAGGTGTGCGATATGTAGAATGTAGATTTATAGATATTTGACAGTTTTACATTACAACTATTTTGTCCCGAATTTTTTCGAAAGATGCTCTTATTCCTTCAAGTAATCCATATCAGGAGAAGGTTGTTTTGTCTTCGGGCTATACTTAATTAAGTTCATAATTAAAAAATAACATATATAGGTAATACTTCCTAAACAATTGTTTTTAACAAAACGTTGAATTAACAATTAGACTAGAACATAGTAGCGCAGTCGTTCGCAAAATTATTCCGATTGAATTTTTTGTTCTTATTGGGGAGGTTGTCCTGCAAGGTGCCGATCGGAATCTTGGTCGGACATTGTTTACGAAAAGGCCCTCAAAATTTTTTTGTATCATCTTAAGGTCTTTTCGCATGAAAAAGATCCTTACACTCATAACTGTAACTCTACTCCTTTATTTTTTATTTATTTTTTTAAAGTTCATAAAAGCTTGAATTTAGGTATTTCCAATCATGAAAATGTATACATTAAAACTAATGTTATCATATTAAATATTTTTTTTATAATTCTTAAATAAATGTTAACAAAATGGTATACTTCAATTTTAAGGTTCTAACCGGCAATCATCTATATTTTAATTAACAACCAAGCGCGTTTCTCTAAAATTAAATATTCAAAAAAGTTTGTGTTATTTCCAAGTAAAATAATTATTACCTAAAATATTAATATTTAACAGACGGACCTATAAACTTAATTAATTATTTCAAGTAATATCGATATAGTGTAAAATGCTTGACATGTTTAATGTTTCTAAATTGACGTGTGGATACTTCAGGCCAGACACGTGAGAATACAAGAGCCTGTTCTCATTGTATATTCTATTGTAATTGCTTTCTTATAATTTATTAATCACCAAAGTTCATATTGGAAAATGTTAATCAATATTTGTTCCATTTTCTTTCAGTATATAATATGTACTTGAACATATAAAATCTTGACTACCCCATTAGAAAATAATGATACTATTTTTCAGATGTCAGTTAAAAGTGTTTTACACGCATATTGATGATTACTTTTATTTGCTTTAACTGTTTTTCATTTTATTTTGATGAGAATTTTATAGATTTTTCAAATACCTATGTTTTATTTTATTTTATATTTTGATATATGTAATGCATAGCAACAAGATTTTGTATATGTATGTACAGAAGGAATTCTGATTATGTGATCTTATCCTTCAATGTTCTAAATACATTTAAGAATATCAGATGTTTTTAATGTTTCTTTTTTGTTCAAAAATTCATTTAATTTTCGATTTTATGTTTATTACAAGAAAACTGTGTTTTGAGAAAATGTATCCAAATGTTTTTGCTGTTAATAAAAAATTAAGTTAATAATTTTACATTGCAACAAATTTTAAGATCTAGATATTTTTTATGTTTATAGAATATCAAAATAATAAATACTAAAAAGTATTCCATACGCCCTTTTTGCATAGACACCTGAATATTATTACAAAACAACCAGCACTTGGCTTAGGTATTAGTTCATTTAAATTACTGTACTGGGATCAACCAAACTATGCTCGTAGACGTAGGCGCCGATTTTACTTTTCATTAATGGACAACAAACACAAAATAAAATGATTATGACTTTAGTGAACTTTTACCTGTATCTCGAGAAGCATTGAAATTGAAGCAAAGGGATCTGTGAGATTTTGTTAACAAAGTTTACACACTTTTTATAGAAACATATAAATACTATAATTCTAATAAAATGCATAATAGTGATTCGTGGGATAAAATGTTGCATTAATATTGATCTCGAAATATAGCTCATTCAAGCTGTAATCATTTTAGTTTTTGAGCTTCTGGTATGGGTTAGTTTTTTTCTCACTAAAATCAACGATATGCAGTGGACCCTAACTTGAATTCATTTATATAAAAGTTGAACAAAAAGTTTAGCTTATTTTTTTTAATTTCTAAAATTATCTTAGATACACTTTTTTAACTCCCATTAGATCGGATAGTCGAAGTTCTACTTTAGTGTGGATATAATTTACGTTACTAATCCAAAAATCAAATCAACTGGAATTTGATGTATGATTGATATATATATGTAAGTATTAGAATAATTGGTGTACGTATTCTATAGAAAATTTCGCACGCAAAAGAGTAGTTTTGTTACAAATTCGATTGTGTCAAAAATTACATTAATACTTATTCTGTTGAGTTATTTATGTATTTTTTATATTCAGTAATTTGAAACACTTGATTAGTTCTGCATTTAAACTTTTGCTATTAAAATTGAATTAATAAAAAATAATTAATAAAGTAGACATTTTCTCAGTGAATATGAAATATAATATAACGTATACAATGATATACCATTAATTTTTAATTAATAAGAAGGCTACAGGCCATTAAATAAGTACGCAAAACCCGTATTAATATTTAGACTTGTGTTAAATTTTAATTCCATTTGTAGGCGGGAATGTAAAAAGGTGATCAAATAGTTCCGGACCGTTCTTATGATTTTTTGCTTCCTCGCCATATCAAAATGATAGAAAGAAGCTATGTTGCACCCCCGCAAAAAAAGTATCACAACTCAAAAAATGTAGTTTTGAGGAAATAGGAATAAATGAAATTATAATAATTTAGGTAAATCAAAATTGTAAAGGTACTTAATATAGAAAAAGGACTGATACACAGTATTTAATTTAAATATTTCAGTATTCCTGTGATATTTGAAAAATAGTAACTATTTAAACGCTTAGTGATTAAATAAGTATTTAAAAAAAATAAAAAATGTGATATTTTTTTAGAATATGCTAGTTTTGACGGTAGGTACACGGAGTACATTAATGACAATTTTTAGAAGAAATAGGTATAGTAATTTGGAATCATTCTACATATTTATCTCAAATATGACATTTTTTGAGTTGTGACAATTTTTTCTGCGGGGGTGCGATGTGATCATTTTTGAAAGCAAAATCATTTTAGATTTCTGATTTAATTTTTCCGTCTCAAGATGAAAAAACAAAAGTTTTTGTTCCTCTTTAAAACTTTATCACACATCTTACTCATGAATGAATTTTAATGAAATTGGTTTTGTCAATTGGGCGAGGCTAGTAGATGGTCACACATTAAAATCATCAAAATCAAATAAAGGGGTACCCAAACGGATTTTACATGAAAAATTGTAGAGTATTACAATTTCTTTAAAAGGGTAATTAGTAAAATATTCAATATTAAAATAGATATATATTTTTCAGAATTTAACACGAAGAAGCACTTATTAGATTTGTTTTTATTCGCGTGCCAACACTTATATAACTATACATATACAGCAATAATTTTAACAGCATTATAATCTCTCACAAAACGAACAGAAGCGGATTAAGATAAATATTAAAAATTCATTACCTTCAATTTTTGTTAAAATCTTAAAAGTTGAATCTCAAATATCACCATTAAATTATGTGTGTATACAAAATTAAAAGAACAGTTGATTTTAAAATTAATTTTTTTTTTCGTTTTTCTATTAAATTAATCAAAACATGCTTAAAGGCATTTACAAACTTACCCCTCGGAGGACTAGAGTGAACATAAAGTCCATTGACTTGTGAATTCTTATCTGGATGTCTAATTCGTTTTCGAATCGCGGGTGCCATAATGAACACTAACCTCAGACATATTCAAATGAATAAACACTTGATGTATGAACTATTGATTATAGATAATATATAGCACATTTCATGTTATTATTTATTAATTGTTTTAGTGTGCTCGTGATTCAAATAACTAGCTGTGTCAATGTTGTTTTCCGATTATAAATTAGATATGATTTTTTTTAAACCAAAACATACATTTTATTTTAATGGTTACAGGTCCATTTTTATCGATTTGTCAGTTATATTTACTTAAATTATTTCCTTTATTTAGTCACTAAATTTTTTCAGTCCTAATTATGTTTATTCAAAAAGTCAATTAGGGATTAACTAAAATATCAAAGTTAAATATTGATAGTCTCATTGAAATTCAAATTTTAATACCATTTTTGTATTGTCAATGTTCATATAGTTTTTATTATTTATTTAATTCGATTGATTATCTAATAATAATTAATTGTTAGTTCATTTTCTTAAAAGTTTTTCATTGGTTACATTGTTTCTGTTTTGAATTTATTTATTAATCAGGCAATGTATAAAATTAGATATAACTTTGTACATATTTAAATTATTTAAAAAAAAATTATGTTAAAGTCCCACTAAATTTTTTATTAAAATACATAAACATCACTTAATGACCACTACGCACTGTGTATGAGTAGTTATGAATTGTCACTATATCATTATAAATGCAATAGTTGTGTTCATGTACGGACACTTTGAATTGCGCGCTTACCGTGCGCATCATTAGTTAACCGATTTGCCGTTTATTGAAGCCGAAACACCTCTTTGATATAAATAGTTAGATGTATAAGTATACATAGATTGACTCTTGTTTTCTGGATAAAAGCTGCATAATATTGGGTTATAGGCGTAGGTGGGCATTAACTCGTTAATTCGTTAATCGTTAATTAACGAAGTTAACAAAATGCTTAACGGATTAACTTTTAAGTTTACTCAAAAAAATGTTAACGTTTTTGTTAACTTCCGTTAACTTTAGTCCGTTACATTGGTTGTTTGATGACAAGTACATAAGAAAGTTGTCGAAATAGCAAAAAAAAAGATCTTAAAATATTTTGGATGGTTAACTTTTAACGGTTAACTTTAACTTCCGTTAAATTTTCGGAATTTAACGCTTTAACGATTAATGAAGTTAACTTTTTTTATTAACGAGTTAACGATTAACGAAGTTAACTTTTCGATTAACTGTGCCCACCTATGCTTATTAGTTTATCAGAATTGTCATTTACAGGTTTTATTGATAATATAATGTGTTATATTTAAATTGATGACTAAATAACTTTTTACAGACCCCATGCACTTTGCGTTGTTTCAGTTTTCAGTTGTAAAGTGAAAATTATTTTTTTTTTTTTAAATAACCATTTTTATAATTTTTAGTATGAAAAATTTCAGTGAAATTCACCACACGGAAAAATTGATAGGTACAAAATTGCGTATATTTCAAAACTGTTAATTTAGTTGGCATTAAAATAGGTCATTGGGTCTTGAATCCTCGTGAATGAAAGAAGATTACGCATAGTGACTAACATAATATCATATCAATACTATATTCAAAATAAAAATAAAAATAGTTTTGCATAGTCGTGGCTGTACGGGGCCCACCCTAACGCCAAAACTGAAGAAAAAAAAAAAAAAAACATAATACCAGCAGAAGACTAATTTTCTTTATTTTTTGAGGGTATATAATAGCGTTTTAAATGATGTTTTTATGATTTTATTATTATTTGAATAACATATTATAATTACATTACACAACTCGTTTATATTATACTTATATGTTCAATTATGATTTACTGAAGGCCCTTTTGATTAGAGGCTCGGGAATTTTGGTAAATAAACGAAATATTAAGTATTTTTTTTTCTGAAATCGTCTGAACTTGGGATTCATTATTTTGGCTTCTGAATGGACCATTGATAAATTATTATCTTTTGTTAATCGAGCAATCTATAATTTATTTATATATCGAAATACACAATTTCGAGTAACTCCCGTTCCATATTCTTATTAAGTTCAACCCTTTGTCATACCACTTAATCGACCAATCATCGTCTAGTAAACTCTGTATAGGTGTCTCATACATATATATGTGATCATTCCCACCTGCTATGGTTAATTAATTCTTACAATAACAGAACCTTTTTTGTGAAATGTGCGAAGGTTATGATTCACATTTCCAAAAATTGAACATCAATTTCCAATGTTATTAACATTGTAATTAAAGTATTAAAGAAAATATGATTATGTTGTAAATAAAATAAGGTATTACATTATTATATCCACTCATTCTAGGAAAATGTATATACAGGAGAACTTCGATAAGTCGAAATTCTCTATAAATTTAAAAAAATATGCCCCTTTTCTTCCTTTCAGTCCTCAAAACCTCTATTACTCTTAATATGAACCATATTTAATTCGAATTAATTATATACGATAATGTATATTTTAATACGTTTTGACCCTCTACTACAGTGGCGTAGATAGTGGGAGGGGGGATTAAGGGGATCAATTCCCCCCCCATGAGTCCAATTTTTATGATATTCATAATGAAAAATAGAAATTTAATACTGTATATCCCCCTCGATGATCTCGATGAGACTGAGACTATGTTGCGAACGGCTAAAAAAAAGTCATCAAAATTTTGATGAGACTAAAAAAAAATACAAAAAAGAAAAAGGTCTTTAAAATTGGTCATGACAAAAACTGGTCATTAAAATTGATCATGGCAAAAAAAAGGTCTTCAAAATTGGTAATGACTAAAAAAAGGTCTTCAAAATTAAATTTCTGCCCCCCCCCCCCCCCCCCAATCGCAAAAAGCTATCTACGCCACTGCTCTACTATAACTAGAAGTTATCATTTGCTACCTCCATTACTATAAACTAACATAACATAGATGTTAAACTCCTGTAAGTCTAATATGTTCTTGTAAAAATCTCTCTTACTCGAAACACTCTATAAGATGAAACCTCTTTACTTTAATTTTTTTAGTTTTTCCCTTGAACTTCGACTTAGAGGTTCTACTGTACATACCAAATATTTGTATAAGAAATTAATATTGACTTGGTACCAAATCCAATAAACATCCTTGAATTTATTTTTGATAATATTATATTTTCTTGGTAAATTTTGTAATACATATCTATACAAAATTGAAAATTGATTATAGGTACTAACTAATAAAAAATTATTGTTTTTCTATAAAAAGTTTGACAATGTTATTGTAAACAGAGAAATTGTATTTATTGTATTTTGATGGAACAGGAGTGTAGCTAGATTTTTTAAATATTTTAGGTAGGATAAGGAGAAGATATTTTTTAATAATTCTCGTATTTTCTATAGGTACCATTTAAATGCTAATATTAAAAATAATTATAACATGAACTTTATGCAGATAATCTTTATGGTAACTTCATTAATTGTAATTTATTAGGTATAAATTTTTGTCTATGTTCATATTGTTCATCTTAAAACATTGTTTACTTGTCTTACAATGGATAATTAATCATTTAAACATTTTTTTTCAGTTTAAAAAATATTTGAGTACACTACCCACTGCAACAAATAACCATACGTCATATTGATAGTTTCATGTCCATTATAAAATCGTTATTATGGAAACCTATACATAAAAAACGGCTTTCATTTAGCTGCACGATCTGAAACATACTCAATAAAATTACATGTCATAGATTAGTTTGCTTTGTCTCTTATTATCTTTGACGGAGCTTCTTTGGTTGCTAACAACAAAACCCTGTCGCATTGGTATTTCCGTGTACACTGGACATTGCATTATCTCTCGCGGTATCTGTGGAAGGGGGACAGGTGATGTTTTACATATCGTTTATTGTTATATGTATTGCTTTTCTATGATGTGTATCGACTTTTATACTGCATACGTAGACAATGTGCAGGTTATAACCGGTACAGATGCATTAATTATTCAATGTTTTATTTATAATACATATTTTTATTGCAGATATGTTTACAGGTTTTTTTTTGCCATGGATATGATTGATATAATGGATAAAAACTTGATTAAGTATAACAAAAATTAACTTCAATAAATATTGATATTATGTCATCAATTAATGTATACCTGAAAAATGAAAATATTTTTTTTAAATAAATAAAGTGTCGGAAATTTTTGCTTAGTAAAAGATACAACAATAGTCTTGCAGTTATTTCTCTAAACTCCAAAGCAGTGATTCTCAAATGGTTATCAAAAATCTTTAAAAGTACCTACATAATATAAGTGATAGTACATATATACTATACATATATTATAGGTGCTGCTAACTTATTTTATTTTTGGGTGCTATCATTTAAATAATTTGAGAACCACTGCTTTAATAAAGGCCTCCATACACGCAGGCCCATCTTTCCCACTGGGCACTCTGGGCACGTGCCCAGGGCCCCGCGATTGATAGGGGCCCCATATCATCAAACAATAACCGATATTTATTACCGAAAAACATACGATATTTATTTTGAAAAAAATCAAACGATAATGACATTAATGACTGACTACAATACCTACTTGCTTATTAGTTTTTGCATGCGCGAAGCCCCTCTACTCTCGCCCGAAAATCAGGCTTTCTGATTTCAGCATGTTTAGGATTTTAAATATATAAAAATACATTGAGTGGCCAGTTTCTGGAAAACTGGAAAAGTCAGAAAATTTTGCTAGACAGAGAATTTTCTGTAGAAATGCAAAACCCACACCACGTCAAGAAATTTTCCGCAAATATTTTTAAACAATTATCTATTTAAATTTAAAAAAAACATGCAGAATTTTCAAAAAAGTTCTATTGTCAACAAATAATTCTGTTTTATCACGTGATCTATTTTTAGTACTTTAATCAATCAGAAGTGCATAGGTACCACACTTCATGCAATTTGTTCAATCGTTGAATATATTAATGGTTTTTAACAGTGGTGATATTAATTTATTATGTGATTTGTTATTGAAGATATTATTTTTATTAAAAATAATTTCTTGAAATTTGATTTATTTTACGTATACACGTACCCTCTGCACATTAATTAAGGGGATACCTAAAAAATAGCCTGTTTTCAAGTTTGTAAATTGGTCAAAAATTTACCAATTTGAAATCTTTTTTTTCTGGAATGATGGAAATTTACTTTACTTTATGATGGTGCATTTCGTCCCTCAACATTTTTCACGTTTTAACGTTTTTATATAATAAAAAATGCGTATCTTAATACGTCACGGAGTGCATTTATGTAGAAAACTTAATTTTAAAATAATCATTTTGTAAAGAATTTTGATACCTTAAAATCAGTATTTTGAAAAAAAATGCAACAAAATTCGCAATGGTATTAAAGTTCTTTTTTAAAGTTCCGTAAACTTTAATATATTGTGTAAAATATGTATGCTTAAAAAATTTTTTTTTAATAAAAAACGGAAAAACGTAAAAATTCACCTGGAAAACCGGGAAAAGTCAGGGAAATTTGTTGTAGAGAAATACTGGCCACCCGTTTAATGGTGTACTAATTACCTACACTGTTTTAAAAAAATCATCAGTAAACTATCAGAAAACTTCTTTAGCTCTGTCAAGGTCATAGGGGCCCCATTGTCCTAATGTGCCCAGGGCCCCCAATAGGTTAAAGACGGCCCTGCATACACGAGCGGGATTTCCTCAAGGTTTGGCCCGAATAGTCCAAGACTTGAGGAATTTCCCAACGTGTGTGGTGGTTTCCTTGAGGTGGCGGATGAAGCGAGAGGCCAAAAATACCGAACGAAATTCAATTCTTTTTGGACTTGAGATCGGATTTTCCCGATCTCTGGAACACGTGTGTGGTTAACGCTCAGTCGTCCTTGAGGATTTCATTTCATCAGTCATGCCTCGCTAATTTCTAACAGAATTCGTCCAAATGGGTGAGAATGAACCTTGTTTGTGGCAAGTTTGTTCCAAATAATTGTGAAAATCTTTTGGGAAAATTTATAGTTCATTAATTAGATTTTTGTAGGAATACACGCTTCTTTTTAAAATCCATTCTTTGCACCTTTGCACTTATTTTGAGCCTTTTTCTTTCGAATGCAGTCCCGTGCAACTGCACAACCAACAGCCACTAAAATATTATTATCCATCGATGCATGGATTGCGAAAAAACCATGAGAAACACAGGACTAGTGTGTTGACCTGGAAAAAATCCTCAAGTCCTTTTCTTGAAGGATTTCCTCTCTGTTTGTGGGCAATGGTTATGTAGAGGAAATTCCGAAGAAAATCTCGGAGGCTTTTTTCTTGAGGATTTCCTGTAGGTGTATGGCTACCTTAAAAATGTTTTACATTAAAGGATCAAGAACTAATATGAATGATTAAAATTTCAATTAAAATTTTCAAACCATAATTAACATTAATCCTTAATCACTATCAGTAGGTACATAGACAGTTTACTAACTGTAGTTTATTTTTAACTTTATACAATTCATATAAAATAGGTTTGAAACGGACTATTAACAAATTTTGATTCATTTTGCTTTAGCCAACTCAAGGTTACTAACTATATATGTAAGTATAAACCAAAAAAATTAAAGTATATATGTATGTAATACATATTACTTATATTCCACAACCTGCTATGTATTATTTTTAACATGAAAGGTGACTGTTCTAAACGAAATTACATTGCCGAACGGATCATCTTTCATGTTACAAACTATATTAACATTGCATTTTTGAGTAAATATATTGATATTTTACGCCTAGCTGATCTCATCCGTGTTGCCAGCAACCCCTTATTTGGCTAGTTGCAAAATTCATTTATCTACGCCCTACCCCACTAGCTTTTTGTCAATTTAAATTTGTAAGTAACCGTCAATATTGCAACATGTTATTCTATGTTTATATTTATTTTTATTATAATATTACATACAGTAGGTAACCTAATATAATGCTGAATGTATAAATATTTCTGAATCAGCGATATATTTAGGTGAATTTGAAATAATGACTACTTTTAATAAAACTAACAATATTGTAAGTAGAGTTTGCAGTATACTTTAAATAGTAATCCAATATGCATTACATTTTTGTTATAATAATTGTAATAACAATTTCAGAAGCAAAAAGGCGTATAGAAGGTATACAACTAATATTTTTATTTATTGATTTTAAATAAAAACATTATATTTTTCAGATAATGAGATTACTCTCGAATGTGAAGGAAAAATGTACAATAATGTGTCATTAACTGCTTATTATCCTGACTATTATGATGCTGATCACGAAAGAGGATATTTGGACATGCGCGGAAAAAAACTGAGAACTTTACAGGTAATTTTACAGATACATATTTGAACCTCTGGCGAGCAAAAAAAGCTTGTTTATGTCAGCCCCCTTTGTAGAGGCCATGATGAACCGTTTATTAGCCAAATAAGACAAAACAATTGAAACTAGGTTTCTATTTTAATTAAATTTTTAAGGACTTTATCGATGGTCGTGCAGATTTTGTTACTATTGCTATGGATGAAGATTTGCAAATTACATATGGTACACCTGTTTGTATTCCTGAATTAAACAAATATTTCGGTCAACGTATTAAATTTTTAGTAAAAGATGATGGAGAAGAATTAAAATCTCGAGGATATTCAAGAGCAGATGTCTGTGTTAGATCTGAAGTTGATAGTTATGACTTAATTGTTAATAGTGTTGTTACTTTAGTGTTTTAATTTAATTTTTATCAGTATGTAGTTTATATTAATTTATTAAACAAATAAATATTGTTAAGTTTTTTTTTTTTAAAGTTAGGTACTTTATTTTTTTGTAATTTTCTATATTGGTAATGCTGATTTTTGACAGATTCATAAACACTTATGATACACACGTGTTTTTGAATCAATTCGAATTGTATTAATTTAAAGAAATGTTTCGGTTTGGATTTTCCAATAACGATTCGTTAAATGGTAAATATTATTCTGTTTAAAAATTACCAATATTTCAGTTACTCATATTAGTTATTTTTAAAGATTCGTCAAATAAATGTAATGTTGTAAAAGACACCAAAGAAAGTGTTGATTGGATACAAGCTGAAGAAATCATATTCGAAAATGTACTTGAAGAGGAAGTAAATCCAATTACCAAGAATGAATTATTAAAATATAAATGTATGGGGTTCAAAATCACACATGTCAGTCCAGAATTCGCATTGGTAAATGTTGATAACAAAGCGATTACAAAAGCTGAAACAGAGCGGTCAGATTTACTACCAGGAATATATGAAGGTATGTTCACTATAAAATGTATATTGTTATTAATATATTCAGGAACACTAATACGCCTATTGTACACAGGTGGACTAAAAGTTTGGGAATGTACAACAGATTTAGTTAAATATTTTTGTATAAACAAAATAAATTTTGAAGATAAACGTGTATTAGATTTAGGATGTGGTACTGGAATTTTAGGTCTTTATGCACTTTTAAATGGCGCTAGTTCTGTTTATTTTCAAGACTATGTAAGTATCAATTAGTATAGTAAATAGTAGTTGGTATTACAAAAACAAATATTGGTTCTAGAATACGGATGTTATAAAATATACAACTATACCAAATATATTATTAAATACCTCAAAATCAACAGAAATGCAAAGCAGGTGTAAGTTTTTTTCAGGCGATTGGCAATCTTTTGTTGACTTAGTATTAAATAAAATAACTTTTGACGTAATCATAACATCGGAAACTATTTACAACATTGAAAACTATCAGAAATTATTTTTAGTTTTTACAAAACTGCTTAACACAAGTGGAACTATGTATCCTTAAATTTAATACATTTTTTATTTTGAAATATTTAAATATATTCTTTAACAAGTAATATAGATATTTAGCAGCTAAAACTTACTACTTTGGAGTTGGCGGTGGGACCAGACAGTTTGAAAATCTTTTAAAACAAAAAACTAATATGGAATCTAATGTATTATGGAAATGTACGGATGGAGTAAATAGAGAAATAATTGAAATAAAACATAAAACATGATTCCTTAAATAGCAGTCTTTATTTTTACCATTCCTTATACACACTTCACTACATTTTTATTTTTAAGTGGAAGACATTGAAAATCCCATTTACATAAAATATATTTTATACATTAATATTTCTACAAACGTATATTCAATAAGTAAAAATATTTTATTTCATGAATATTTAAAAATTGTATATTTATTACAAATAATATAAAAAGATATCAAAATAAATATACACCATTGATATAAAAATAAATTTCTCAAAGATTACACATTTACTACAATTATTAATCTAATGCTATTTAAAATGACTATTTTCATAAATTCTATTTATGGAGCAAGTCTCTCGTAGACCCAACCATTTTCACCAGAGTGTAAAATAACGCCATCTGGTTTTTCACCATCTTGAGGCTTCCTGAATTGGATTCTGTCATGCACTCGATCACTTTGTCCTTGCCAAAATTCAAATAAATTCGGAACAAGCTTATATCCACCCCTAAAAATAAAAATGTTTTATTAAGTATTCAAGATGTACCAAAAAAATAATTGAATTCACCATTCGCTTGGCTTTTTTACAGATTCTTGATCAGGATACAACTTTTGCATATCTTCTGCACGTTGTACCAAATATTCTCGATTAGGAATCGGTCTGCTTTGGTCGCTTGCTAATGCACCAATTTGACTTGCATAAGGTCTGGTTGTAAAGTAATCATTGGCTTCTTTATCAGGTAGTTTCTCAACAACACCTTCAATTCTTATCTGAAATAATTTATAACGTTAGATAGTATTAAATATTAATTTTTAATTGATACCTACTTGACGATTAAGTTTAGCCCAATAAAATGTAATAGCTGCATACTGATTTTCTTTCTAAAAGTATAATTGAAAGAAATTATATTGGAGTTGTTGGTACAAATAAATATAAAATTACGTACCAATTGCTGACCTTTACGACTAAGCGAATTTGTAAAAAACTTAAATCCGTTATGCTCTTTTCCATATTCTTTTAGTAGTACATATCTTGCAGATGGTTTGCCTTCCCTTTGGAAATAAATACATATTATTTACTTATCATTGAAAAGTAATTAAGTATGATTTTACTTTGAACATGTTGATAAACACATTGCGTTTGGTTCAATTATATCCTTATCATCGATAACTTGTTTCATCCAAATATTAAATTGATTAAAGGGTTCTTTAATCGGTATATGATCTTCCACAAATGCTTCATCTTTCCCCTTATACTTAATACGTAAAGCTGTAATGATTCAGCGTTATTCTAAGTATATAACTTCATTAAAAGTTTAATTTTCATGCAAGAAATTACCTTTAATATCAACCACGGCTTCCATTGATAGACTTCTATAAACGATTTCAGGAATTCTACAAACTTTCAAATATTTCGTAGAATTTGTAAAAACTTTGATCAACATTTACCAAGTTAATTTTTGAAAGCGTGACCAAGTTCATTAGTGGTAATTTCATAAACAAACATGCTTTGACATTTATCTGTCAAAAAATGACAGACCATAGACTAAGTTTGCTACAGTGGATACCAACATTGTGCCTATATAAGTACTAATATTAAAAATAAGTTTTTAACTAATCAAGCGTTAAAAAGTTTATGTTCTATATATTTTGATAATATAAATATATTTAATTATTTATAAAAAAATACTGCAAGAATGGAGAGAATGTAAATACCAACACGTTTAATTTATATGTTTAATAATACTTCTTTATTTAGATTTTTAACAAAATATAAACTATCTATAAAATGAATTAGCTCTATCAAAAATTCTATTTTCAATTTGAACACATAAGCTATTACTAAATGTTTAGCTTTTTATCTATATTACAGTATAATCATCATATTTTCGATGATAATTTGTGCGACAACAAGAATTTATATTCTTGTGTATATTTTTTATTAACTACTATTTATGGAAGTTACTAAAACCAAACAATATATACCAGAGGCGTACTTTGACATTTTGAGGCATGAGACACAAAATTTTTAAATCGGGTGAATTAGGAAAATTATTTTATTTATTCAACGATTAACAGCCGTATTCATAGTTCCACCTTGAGGAATAAGGATCCCTTGTTACTCTATTGACGTTTCATAAACCTTCTTTGACAACCAAGGCTCCTTATATCTCAAGACAGATCGCTACCTTCCTTGAGGAAGGCTTAAATATCTGAGGAGCCCTTGAGATAAGGAACGATTATGAATACGGCTGTAAATTGTGAGTTTGCGCCTCATGCATCTATTTGTAAGTATGGCTACGAGGAATACGTATACCCCCTGTATTAAATAATAAAAATCCTCTATAAAAGTAAAATAAGGTTATAAAATTATATATTTAGTATACACTTACTAAAAAAAATATGTAGACATTTTGCAATGTTTGCATAGATAAATAAAAATAATTCAAATGAAAATATAGGAAGAACAATACTTATAATGGTAGTTTTACACCAAGCAGACAAAACACCAACAATTGTTTTAATGCAAAACTTAATACGAACTATTGATGTTTGATTTATTTAGTGTAAAATCACCATAAGAATTATTTTATAATTTTAACTATCTACCATATATTTATTTATATATTTTCAATTAAAATTACTTTAATCTTTGATTTTTCACTTCGTGTCTAGTAAAAATATTTTAATGTACCTACTAATTTTTTTAATAAAAATACAAGATCATTATAAAACACAGCCGGGCCAGCCGGTCTGTTATTAGTAAAAAATATTTATCTAAAAAGTGTGTTTTTTTAAAGCAACTAGTACAAATTGATTAAACTAAATAATTACTATATAATATTAAACTGATTTTACTATACATCGAGTCAATAAAACAGAAATTAATATTATTTTTAATAAAATTTACTCGCTCCCCATTTGTCATCAAATATTTGATATGACCAAGAAAGGGATCTAATTTATTTTTAAATGAAACCATGTCTTATCTAAAAAACAAACAATATAGAAATGAATAATTTCAGTTTTATTGGTTCGAGGTATACTCAGATATTATCAATTGATCAATTTAAAAAACTAATCAAGATACAGTTGTTTCAGGAACAGTTGCAGTCTCAGATACGTTAGCTGTTTCATCGTTTTCAACTTCTTTTGTTCTGAGTCGATATTCAGTAGGAGTTAACATTCCTCTAAGGAACGTATCAAAAGATATAGGTATTCCTTTCTCACATATCTTCTTGTACATTTTCCAGCATTGTTTTTCTTTAAGCGTATCGAATTTGGGTTGGTCAGGATCTTCATCTGATTCGTCATCATTGTCAACATCGACTGATTTGCTTTTGGACATTTTACGAAGTCCCGTTTTGGGAGGTTCTTCATATTTTTCTCCGCTTTCTTCTTTAGTTGTTTCTTGGGTTAGTTCTTCAGATTCAACTGTGGGATCTGAGTTTGGATCCAGTAAGTTAATTGTATCTTCAGGACTGAAAAGAAAATTAATAATTATTGTCGTTAACTGCCATTTAATGAATTAAGACTTATATTTAAAATTTATTGTGAAATTGGATCTTTTTTGAGACAAAGTACGCAAACTTTGTAATGTGACTGAATGCGAAATTAGTACATTTTTTAGAACGTATTCAAGATTGTCTACAGTCTACACTTCTGTTATATAACTTAATACCTAATTCAAAATTGTTTACACTAGCACAAGGATTGGCAATCTTTGTAGTCATTTTTGGAATTGCGCCTGCTAAAAACATATAATCAGGGAATTTAAATCTAGAATAAAAATCATTTAGATTTGTATTTCTAAAAAATCAGTACCTACAAAATTCACTACAAACGTGAACAAAGTAAAAAAAATCAAATTAAGTTTTAATAATAACAAAAAGGTTTAGATATTAAAAATTATTTTTGTGATTGGACCGAGACCTGAGTGATACTTATAATGTGAATGATTTATTTGATTAGAGCGAGACCAGCTCGATAGTCTGGATCGACCATTATAGTTTTATATTCCAGATCTATTATTGGATTACCATTCACTAATATTTATGCTAAACTTTTACGGTTTTTTACGGTTCAGTAATTAGCACGTAATTAGAAGGCTATGATAAACAGCCAGTCAATGTTGTTTCCATAAGTGTTCTTTTTTTCAATTTCGGTATGGTATACTAAAAAGTGTATCTGTTTACTTCATATACCAAAAATATGAACTTTAAATTAGATGCATTCATGTCCGGTATTATAAAGACATTTGCTCGCCATTTAACGCTATCTGCGGGGTATTAAATATAATTGACAACCGACTGACATTTGGAGGACAAAAAAGTACCTCATAAAATGCATAGGTACATTTATTATCACTGCTCTAGAACCCTGAGCAAAATAACGATTTGTCACCTCACATTTAGCGTTCGCTGTGCCCAACAATTTTTTTTATAATACCGGACTTCAGAAATTGTTTCATTCCAAAGGTATTTATAAATGTATGTAATGGAAATTATTGTGATAAATAACATAATTGCACGATTTGTGCAGTTAATTACAAATACAAATAAATTGTATGCACAAATAATAAACAACTTTGAAGGACTTTTGTATTCTATTTTTTATTTTATGTAAATTATTGCTCCATTACACATGTTTTTGTATAAACATTCTTATATTAAATATCATACCTACTCATGAATAATTTGATTTCTAATAAAATTGTTCATATTTCACATTCGTATATTTAACATATGCATGAAATACATAGTACATATAAGTAATTATTACAAAGCCTTTTTTTATGTCCCGAAATTTATAAAATTATCCATTTTGACCTTCCCTGAATCCATTCTGACTATTTTTGCCATGATGTATGTATGTCGGTTTGTCGGTCTGTCTGTCTGTCTGCCTGAAGATGCTATTACTCAAATACATCAAATAGTAGAAGGGTAAAATTTTATGTTTAAAATTAATTTTCGTCTTGAAAAAAAATTATCAGATGTTTACTGATGTCAATTTTAAAATTTTTCGAATTCTTTTTGAAACGGTGTATATAAGAGAACAATTGTTGATATTATTATATAAAATGTGTTATATTAATTTTGTTGAAAAAGCAAATTTTTGAAAAAAATATATATTCAAAACAGATAAATATCTGCCATGAGTGTCATGGGACTTTCTTATACGTCTAACAAAGTACGTAATGTATAGTGATAGTAACTATGTGGCTGTTTACTTAATAATGTACAAAATAATTTTTCTGACTAAATCATAAATGTTGGGAAAAATGTATAGGACATAAATTATAGATAATAATACCTGAACTCGACAATTTTTTAAACAGTTTTTTTTTATTCGCATCGTTTCAAAATTAATTCGATAGTTCAAAAATTGTTAAAACATTCGTTTCCGGTTTAATGATCGTTTTACAAAATGCATTTGATTAAAGTTGTAGAGATTATTATTATCTACATTTGAAGTCACATTAATTTTACTCTACATATCTTTTATTAGTTTGCCAAACATATTTTTAAATAAAATTGCAAACACGTACACTGTTCACTATTAATACGTATAAGAAAGTCCCGTGGCTTCCATGGCAGATTTTTTATTTAGGTATGAAAAATTTCAGTAAAATGTTTCAGAATTAAAATGTACCGTTATTTTTTGCAAATATAATGCGTACATAATTTTCATGTAAACACATTAAAATTTATTCATCGTGACTTTGAATACATTCAAGGGTTTATATTTTAAAGGAAATTCGTACGAACAATTATTTATTTTACCAATGTTTGCACGCAAATTTTAGGATACTTTACATTGTAATTCATAGAATACATAAGAAAATGTATTCACATGCAATGTTATTTGACATGTTTCAAAACTCTATATTATGTGGTTGAGATTATTAAAATTTAATGTAAATAACAAGTTTGAAAATTTCGTTCTCTCGCGAACAAAACTTTGAAGTATTTTAAGCAAATAGTTTTATTTCCTGATGCGTAACATTTATATAAATATTTTTTAATGTTGCATAAGAACTATTATATTTGTTTCTATTTCAAATCGCTCTCCTGGAAAATCACATTTTTGTATTGTTATGTTGTCATTGATTTATTGTCCAGAAATAAGACGATTTAAAAAATAGATAAATTATATTTTTTCTAATCAAATAAATATAATTATAAATACCCTTGTGAAAGAGGGGCGCTTTTCATCCGAATCAATCGTTTTCGTGGCATGATGCGTGCATTAGCGGCTGCAGCGCTGATTTCCGACGGTGTAGGTTGTTGAGTAACTTGAGGAGTTACTCCTGCTGGTATTAGAGATCCTGCAGGTGCTATGGAACCTCTACGTAGAGGGAAGGACGAAGTATAGTTGCGAATAGCCGTCAAACCAGAATGTTGGAATGATACTGAAATAAAAAAAATATTTATCAATATAAATCTAAATTGGTTTAAAATTGATACATATAAAAATGAATTTGGTTTTCGAGCTGTTGTCTACGTGGTCATGTTTCATCTAGGGCTGTAGAGTCGGAGTTTTAGTAATTTTAGGTGGAGTCGGAGTCGAAGTCGGTAAAAAAGTACCGACTCCGACTCCTTTAATTAAATAATGGTTTTTACTTCTTAACACACTTATTGTTTTTTGTTCGTTTTGATTTTTGAAGTACAATGATTTGAAATTTTCAATTCTGGCCGGAACCAGAATCACCGGAATTCACTCAAAAAAATTTTGCCCGAAAATGGAATTTAAAAAAAAATTTTTGTACAGTAGAGTCGGAGTCGGATTCAAACAGAAAAAAAAGGAGTCGGAGTCGTAGGTTTTTGTACCGACTCCACAGCCCTGGTTTCATCTCTTGATATTTCGGCTTTCATGTCGGAATTTTCTTTAGAAATACTTTAAAAGAAGACTCCGACGCCAATTGCGACAATGTGGATAACAGCCTGAAAACTATACAGACAACGGAAATGAAAGCTTACAGATTAAAATGCATACAAAATTAATAATAATTTACGAAAATAGGAAGTATATATTACGCCGTAATATTGTAACTTATAAAGTACACAGGATAAAAAATGCATTGGGCTAAGACAATATTTTTTATACAAATACATATCGCACGAAAGCAATTTTATCTTAATTTTAGAATATAATCTTAATCCAAGTAATTAAATATATGAATAAAAATAACAGTGATTTCATTAATTAAAAGTAAATTATTGAAACTTACCTATCTAAATTAATTAAAATGTACTACTAACTGGTTAAGACATATTGAAATAAAAATATCTAGCTCGACTGAAAGCAATCGAAAAATAGAAAAAATACACAATTGTTACAAGGAAGTTTCACGACACGATAGACCTGAGTGATTACTAAATATAAAAAAGAAAATTTTTATATTTATGAGACATGTTTATTGTCCAACCAAAAGTTCGTTAGATCGATAGTTTTGCCTAGTTATGTAATCATTCTTTTGGATTCAAAAGAGAAGACAGAATTACTTGCATTTTTCAGTATGTATTGAAATATGACAATGTATTATGTATTCAGTAAGCGTTTTTATTCTATTTTCAATGTCAATCCAATATTCTACATATGGTAGTAAAAGTTTTATGAACAATATGCATGTTTTTGAATAACAGGATCGGATTAAAGTATTTTTTAAGTTTATTCTGTGGAACTCTTCAGCTGTTATTAATTGATAAATATAATTATTTTATTTTAATATATTCTGACAAAAAAGACCTAATATTATTTGTAAAAAAATATCTTGATAAATTATATTATAATACATAAAAAAAATTTTTCTTCTTAAAATCTGAGACTTAATATAAAGTTAATCTCAGTTATATTTTGTAATATTTATATTTACTCAGCACCATTTTCTTAAGTTTTTGTCTTTAACCCTTTCAAGCCTGGTAGTATATAGGATATGCCACAAATTGTAGATTACTTTTTCTATCAGCCTTCTGGTGTATTGTGCTGTACCATGCCTTTAATGTCATATAATGATGTCATCTGTCGATTCCTACAGTAACTTTGCTATGACAGCGGTCCGTATAAAAGATAAGTGACGGGGGGACGTAAATAATAAAGAAAATAAAAATAAATATTTTTATGTTTAGTAGGTGTGTTAGGTTGTAATAGAAAATGTTTTTCTTGAAAAATTCAAATATTTCTTAATGCGGCCGCAAAGGGTTAATGTAGCGTTTTTCGCTAGAAACCAGAAATAGTTAAAATTAATACAAAAGGTAGAGAGGGTGGGGCAAGAGATCAGACATTATGTGACGCCACATTACACTTCATTCAATCACATATTTTTAAATAAAAAATATCAACTAAATAATAATTGGGGGAGGTACATAATATCGTGACATATCATTAGAAAGTGACGTTCAAAAAAATTTGACAAGGAGGGGACAGAAATAACATAAAAATAGTCTAAACTAGCCCTGAGTGACTGACTCATCAACATCCAGATGTATTTGCCCCCGAAAGTAAATATTGTTATCTTAAGATTGACTTAAGTTTAATCCAAACTTTATACGATGAAAACGGGTATTAAATGACTTATCAGCCCTATCAAGTTTGCAGTTTTCAATCTTTCATGCCCGGTATTATAAAGAATTTGCTTGAGTGCAAAAGCAAAATTAGCTCCCAGCTAACGCTATCTGCTAGGTATTAAATATAAATGACAACGACTCACAGTTGTAGCGAATGAAATCGTATATGTGATAACCTTGACGCATGCGCGATAAGTAGAAATCAGCGACTTAAAATAAGTGCTGTCAAGTGTACCTTATAAAATGCATATCTTTTACATTGTTATACATTTATTACCACTGCTTTAAAATATCGAGCAATTTCGTAACAATTTCGTTGACACCTAGTAGATAGCGTTAGCTGGTAGCTAATTTGCTTTTGTACTCAAGCAAATTCTATATTATATCTACCGGGTATTAATGATTCAAATCAGGAGCCTAACGATCGTAAGGCTCCTGATGAGGACTTCTTATGAAGTCAAACACGTGTCGAGTGACATTACTTTTGTGGTAAAGGTGTAATTTTAGTTTAAGATACAAATAATGTTAAATACGTAACCGTAACCTAACAATACTTACAAACTAGATTATTTATTATGTTTTATGAGACGTTTCATAAATAAAATACAATACTTTACAAATATATAAAAATAAAAACACTTTGATTCAAGTACTTTTTACACCTTTCGCGTAGTACGTGTGAATATTCGCGCAAATACAACTTACAGTGCTAATATCACCATAGCAACCCGAATACACTCTGTTCGATTATTTCAGAACGAACTCATTGCGTAATATTTTTCCGTTATTTACAAAAAAAACAACCAAATGTTTATAGGTAATTTATGTGTTATATATGTATATCATATCAACATTATTATATGTAGCCTAAAATAAATTTCTATGAGCATTTGTGCGTGTGGATAATAATATTATAGAATATTTGATGTTATAATAAATATTTGATATTGAGGTTAAGATATGTAGGTACCTATGTATTGACATATGTGTTCTTCTCAATGCAATATTTATAAATTCAAGCGTAGGTACATTAAAAAAGGATTTATTTAACATAAACCTATATATTACATATGTCAATTTTTCTATCAATTTTAAGTAGCTACTTCAAAGGACCCCGCAGAATCCTTATGGGAAAGGGGTTTCGGTCAAACTCTTTGAAACTTTAGATTCTGATAGTCCTTGATGAGTAGATCAAAAGTGTCAATGGGCACTAAGTCTTAAAAACTCAAACTTTTAAGATATAGCCCTCTAAAGTTGGGGATCATGCTCGCCTTTAATTTATAATAAAAAAAATTGTAGAACCTTAATTTTCGCACAACTATTTGTATGTGCTCCCAAAGACATATATAATTGATTGTCACCGTAAAAAAGTGAACTTTTAAATTCTTTAGCCAATGGCAGTACTTAAATTTATTATTACGTTTTTTTTATTATAAACCAATTTTTTATTATAAAACAATTGGATTTGTTTATAATAAAAAAAACGTAACAATAAGATTTAATTAAGTGTTGTCATTTCTCAATTAATTGAAAAGTTGACTTTTTTATGGTGACAATCGATTATAGATGTCTTTGGGAACACATAAAAATAGTTGAGCGAAATTTAAGGTTCTACAAAAAAAATTAAAGACAATCATGATCCCCAACTTTAGAGGGCTATATCTTAAAAGTTTGAGTTTTTAGGAGTTAGTGCCCATTGACACTTTTGATCTACTCATCAAGGACTATCAGAATCCAAAATTTCAAAGAGTTTGACCGAAACCCTTTTCCCATAAGGATTCTGCTGGGTCCTTTATGACTAATATCGCATTTACAGTTTTCCATTCAAAAATACGAGTACTGCTTTGCTAATTTATACTGATTTTGCGTTGTTTTTCAACAATGAAATGAGTATTTCACTAATGTGTGAAACATATAGTCACTTCATCCATGAGAGTGAATATAAACACAGTGCCTAGGGTTTACGATAGATATGACGATGCCACGAATAGTGATTTTACCGAATACCGAATATTCGGCTAGGCTCTCGGCCGAAGCGCCGAATATTCGGTGACACTTAGTGCATTTCGTGGGCGTATTTGTTTCATTTAAGAGTATGTCGTTTCACATTAATAATCATTATTGACAAAAATTTTAAGTCAATAATGATTAACTTCAATAATTTATTATTATTTTTGAGAAAAATAAAATATTTATTTTTTTGTAATTTGATGGATAACATTTATTTTACCAAATAACAAAAAAGAGGACAAAAGTTTCGAAAACTTAAAAAGAGGACAAAAAGAAGACACGTTTTCTGTAGAGGACAGTTGGCCAAAATAGAGGACTGTTCTCTTCAAAATAGGACAGATGGTCACCTTAATATAATACACTGTATATATCTTAAAAAAATATCACTGTTTGTTCGTGAAAAGCTTTACGAAATAGCACCATTTAATAAAAAATCACCTATTAGGGGATTAAAATGAAATTTGTAGTGAAGACATGTCTTCACTACAAACAAACTGCCAGTTTATTGCAATAAACTGGCAGTTTGTTTGTTGTGTAACAGCAAGGTCTGAGTAATGCAAAAAAAAAGTTTTTTTCATTCATGATAACTTACCAACTTACCACTGATAGATTTTAAGTATTAAATATGCTAATTTTTTGTAAAAAAAAATTGTGAGTAATATTTATTATGTGCTTTTTTCACGATTTGGTATTCGGTATTCGGCCGAATATTGAGAACTATTCGGCCGAATACCGAATAGTAAAAAAAGTAGCCGAATAGGCCGAATACCGAATAGTAGCCGAATATTCGTGGCATCTGTAGTTTACGAACCTCTAAAGACTTACAATATTAAAAAATTAAAAATACATAATTAAAAAATACAAATGAAAAAATAAAAATCTGCAAATATTATTTCAGATCAGCTAGGCGTTTATAATGCATTAAAATTAACGGGTCATTTAAGATTAATAAAAAATAATATCTTTCAGGCAGTGACCTTTAGAAATAAAAGTGCCTAGCATCTACAAAGGTCTGATATTTAAATATTTATGGTGACATACAGTCAACCCTTAATATATTAAATTGTTCAAATTTACTTGTTGAAAATATTAGGTAAAAGGAACAAATACTTGACTGAGTCATATCTGGTATTATAAAGAGTTTGATCTAGATCAAAACCTAACACTTTTTGCAGGGTATTAAATTTAAATGACAGATATATGGTCAAAATCTACCTTAGTGAGTCTGACCTTTTGGATGAGATCCCCTCCTCCAATTTAATTCCGATCTTTCAAATATTTTTAATTAATCGAAAATATACTTCTCTGCAAGAGTTCATCATATATAATGTTTATTTCAAACATTTGGTTAAACAACAAGTAAAATTTGTGTTTTCACCAAATATGTAATTATAAGAAAATATTTTTCTGTACTAAAAACCAATTAAAATAAATATATAACATTTCGATAGATATTTATCAAAATTATAATATAGTTAAACAATAATACCTTACATTTTAATTGAAAAAGCTAATCTTATAGTATATCTTATTATCTGATGTCATTTAAATTTTCGTTTAAGAGCACGCAATACGTATACTTATATAAATTCATGTTCTAGAATTTGGAAACAAAACTGATAATCTTTTACTTGTATTGGTAGGTCAGTGCTTCGATTATTTAATGTGAAATATTTTTAACGTTGAGACGAGACTTTCCTCGACCTTGTTCAAGAATCTCGGTCGTGAAACGATATCGAGACCGAAACTGAAATTTAAAAAGTTATCAATTACAGTGATGCCTCACATAACGAACTTAATTCGTTCCAGAAACAAGTTCGTTATTCGAAAAGTTCGTTAAGTGAAACGCGGTTTCCCATAACAATACATGTTAAAATTTTTAATTTGTTCTGTAGAATAAAATATGGTACCTACCTACCATAAAATAAAAAAAGTTTGTACACACGTTTTTTATTTTTTAGTCAGACTCAGATTTAGGAGAGTTTACCGAGACTTGCAGGGTCAAATCCTCATTCACAAAATTACATTTATTAAAACAAATATGTGTGTGAGTTAAGCGCAGAAAAGAACGAATGACGCGCGTTAATGTATGTTCGTGCAAGTTTGAGCATCGACTGTGTGCGACCTTGGAAGTTCGGGCGACTTCGTGCTACACTCAGCGTTCTATAATACGTAGCCATCGGTAATTCAATAATTCCACAAGACGTCGGCTAGAGGAGCCCCCACCACCACGCCTAAAAGTTGACAGATACATAATGTTCTGTGTACATAATAATAAAAATGGCGCTGTTGGTGAACGAGATCCTGGTTTGTTGACTTTTTAGGATTGAACTCTAGACAATTGTTATTTGTTACTTTAATACTGGATCAAAAATGTATAGATTACTATACAATCATATGCCAATAATTTATTTTTGTTATTTCCTTGTTTAATCGTTTTCAAATTATCAAATTTTAAATAAAATGTATGTACCTTACAAATTTTTTTATACTATTTATTATATTTCAATTTCAACGAAAATTTGTATTGAATTTCATTTTTTTCCACATTGAGTCACACCAAAACACAAGTTTTGTGTGTAAAATCTACAACTACATAGAAGACTTTAACGTCAATTTGTTAATTTAAATTTCGCGCTGAAATATAGCAGTCACAATGGTATTATCGGTATTATGGTGGGAGTTGGGGAAAGACGTTCTATAGAACTGTTAGAACATTGTCTTATGGATCGGACGTCTTGTGGATGGGCGTATTATAGAACGCTGAGTGTACGTAGGAGCGTTCGCGCGGCAAAATGAAATACGATGCAGTTCATTGTGTGAAGCGAGGTTCGTTGTGTGAGTCGCGTAATGAACGAACAGAAAGTTCGTTGTGCGCAGCGTTCGTTGTGCGAGGCATCACTGTATAAGTTAACAAAAATATATTTTTATATATATATTTTTTAGAGAAAAATTATTGTATATTTAGTAGGTATATATTTTATAAATAAAAAATTAAAATTATTAATTTATAATTCAGAAATATAAAATATATTTTTTATAACCTTATTCAGAAAAGAAAAATATATGGAATGAAGATCTAAAAAAAATCTACAATAAACATAAGTATATGCAAAACATATTATCTATGTATATATTATTTCCATAAAATATACTTTCTACAATCTTTATTGAAAATAGATTTTGTCATAAAACTTAATCGAATATTCAAATTAAGATCTAATCTAATTGAAAATATAAATTCATATTTGAAAGATACAATATCTGCATTTAAACAATAAAACAAATGATTATTGTTGTACCAGAGCCAACTCTGTTTTGTAGTACCTAATACCTATACATTATAAATCTACTTCAAGACGAAATCGAATTGATATTTTTCTCTATGTCAACCGTGCCCTGCCGTAATTTATTCTGAAGAGATCAGTTTTTAAACGTCATGCATATATATCTTGTTTTTGATATTTGTATATAATATGTAGATACCTATATATTTCTGTACTACGTGACCATAAATCAAAAGTACATAATGAAATGAAAATTAGGGTTTTCCAGTTACCTTCGAAGAAGCTATTAATCATATGTTTTGTATTAAAACTTCAAATAAATGTCCGATTTAAGTAAAGTGCTTTAAACGTATTTAGAATAATAATTAATTTCATGTTTGTTAATTGTGGTGTTATTATTTTGTATTTATTTATTTCAATATTTAAAATGTCAAGCAGAACTGAATTATAGATTATTAAACGTAATTTATTTCAACTTAGGTAAACTCAAAATTAATTTATAGCTCTTAAACGCGATTATATCCAAAGGTTTTGTCTATTCTACATATTTATTCAGGTTAAATTGACCCCGTGAGAAAAAGAAATATAAATTGTATTAAATTATTAGGGTTCCGTAGAAAACTAGGAACCCTTATAGTTTCTCCATGTCCGTCCGCCCGTCTTCAAAAATTTTGAGATAATAAGATGAAATTTGGTATACGGTCGTAGATTAATGACCCAAAAACAGAAATGATAAGTTTTTTGTAAAAAAAAATTTTAGGCCCCCTTTCCATAAAATGAAGTGTTTTCAAAAAAAAAAATTAACTACCCCATTGAGTAGGGTGTCATTAGAAAGGTCTCCTAAAATGCAATAAAAAATGTATTAGAACTTTTTGATTTTAACCCTTTAATCACGATGTATTTGCTCTCCAAAGTCGTTAAAAAAGCGTCCCCCCCTGTATTTTTTAAACTATCAATTTAAAAAATCTGAAAAAATTCAGAATGTAGCTTTTAATTAGTACTTTCACTGAAAATTATAACGAACATTGTCAAAAATATTTTGGACCCCCCTGTCATAGATTAAAAAGTGAAGTCACATTTTTTTCATTTACACCATTGAGTGGGGTGTCATTTGATAGGTCTCTTAAAATGCAATAATAAAAGCTAAATGACTTTTTGATATTAACCCTTCGGTCACGAAAATTTTGAAAAAACTTTTTTTTTATAAATCGTAGTGAGAATGACTACGGAACCCTATCATGTGCGTGCCCAACAAGCACTTGCCCGTTTTATTTTTAATTATTTGAAACAAATCGCGCCCGCGTTGCGGCCGCGGCCGGTTGGAAAACAGTTTTAGAATTTATTTTACTGGAAAGATTTTAAATCAATAATTTTTAAATATATTTGTGAATTATCGTCTCTCCAGGAACCTTAGACATTTGCAAAAATTATAATACTTTATAATACTTTTTCTAAAGCTAATAATGATGAAAAAAATTAAAACAGGAACTTGAAAATCGGAGACCACTCTGTAAATTTCATATTCTATAATAAAAAAATGTCATAAAAATGCGAATCAAAAATGAAGACGATATTATTATGGTTATGCTTATATACCTATAAGTTCACTGTTAAAGTTTTTTTTAAACATTTTTATTGCATAAAATTTTTTTTCTGTTTTATGAATATTTTACATACCTAAATTTGGCACAGTTTTATTTTATTATGAGTATTTGAGCTTGAACTTTCATATTTTCGTGACATATTTCACTAACTAATCAATATTGATGAGTTAAATAGTTTGTAAGTTAGTAGATCGTCCTTTCATAAAATATGATAAATTGATGTTTCACTTTTTACTGTATTACAATGAACTGCTGTTAAATACCTATATGAATTATGAAGAAATTATTTCACGTGTATTCTTGTACCTATATCACTTCAAAAATATATTATGGTAATGAAATTCTGAAATAAATTGAATTGTGATTGGAAAAATTATTTTAAAAGCTTCAAAATATCTATACGGCACAGTATTTTTTTTTACATTTTACATACATGTTGGTATGTTTTTTATTATTCTGTATTGAAATTGGAAAAAATTAAATTTGTCTACTATAGCCTGACTACAGTGACTACTGAAGCATTTGATGTAGAAAGCTGCAATTTCGTATAGTTATAATATAGTATTTAGTGTACCAGTATATAAATTTATATAATAGATATGGATTATAAAAGTATGTACCTATGTGGTGCTTTTTAAGGGAAGAAACAGGTTACCATTTTTTTATTCAATACCGGAGAATGGAGTATCATATGAAAGGAATTTTTTGAATTCGTTTTGTTAATATCAAAATCGTCATTTAGCAAATTTTCAAAATATTCATTATTCTGAAAAGAATAAAAATTTGTAAAAAAATATAAATAATGATGCTGAGAATGCAGGAAAATTATAAAAATTCACCGCACTACATTTTTTAAATAATTGGCACGTATGTTATGCTGTCTATGAATTAAAGCAATTACTTTCTATACATATACAAAAATCGAATAATTGCAAAAATATTTTGGTTTGGTTTTGGCGGAGTACAGTTCTTCAATAATTCCGAAATTTTTAGCAAAAAATCTGATAATCATTTTGAACACATGTTGTGTATTAGTATGGCTATCAATAAAGAAATACTAATATAATTTTATGCTCGACTATGTGTGTACCTATACTTAAAATTTTTCTATGATTTTAATTATAAATGAGATGTTCCACTCCGGAGATGTAACAGATATGTATAAGTATGTAGATGTAAGAAATTCGCAGAGAATGTCTAGCCAAACACATGGCTCGCGTGTCTCCTACGATAAGTAAACACGCGATAAACTGCAATTTCAATTACACCGTCTAATTAAATACATATCTTACAAACTCATGATTACGATCCTATTGGTTTCACTTAGGTATTGTTATTATTTCTTTGAATTAAGGTGGTAAATGATTCATTTAACTATCTATGCATGTATGTATAAAAAGAGAGAGTGACTGACTCATCAACACCCAGTCAAAACCTCTACACCTCTTTTTTATGTGACATAAGCACTCACTTAGAGGGGATTTTTGGAAATTCAATTCCTGGTGAGGAAAAGCGTTAACGCACTTAACTGCTTATATTATAAAGGTTAATTTTAAGCATAAATACTTTTCTATTAAAATTAAAATACAACTAAATAATATAATATTTATAAAACGAAGCAAAGCCGCGGGGGGTGGGGGACTACTTAATCTATTAATTATCTCACTTACATGTTTCGTATGCTAATTATTGCTCATATATTTAGCAAAACACATTTACTGCAATCCTTTTCTAAATTAAAACTTGATCTCTCCGAAGAAGTCGTAATCAACAATGTAATATTTTTCAATTAGTTTTCCTCATTAATCATTCAGTATTTTAAGATAAAAAAATGTTTAAACGCTAAAGGCTTTTCCTCAAAACTTTTTTTACCAAATTTTTTTTCGTTTTACACTTAAATCTCTAAACGACTACCATCCCATTAACGTATATACGCTCCCAGAAATGATTGGCCAACCGCTCCATGTAACGACCTTCCCCTATCCCTACCACAATACTACCGGGACTGCTATATTTCTGCGCGAAATTTAAATGTCACCAATTAACGTTAAAGTTGGCACGGTGGTGAGTACCCCTCTAGCTGTCGTTGTTAGGAGATTTTGAGTATCCGATACCGTCTCTGTTCGGAGTATATTTTACCAAAATAAGCGGCACGCAATTTTTAATTGACGTAAGAGTACAGAAGTGATCAATTTGTTTATATCTAAATCAACATATTAATTTCAATATAGCAAATATTATCAACATTCCATAATAAACAATGTATTTTAATAGTACCTACAGTATTTTTGATTAATTCTGTTTATGTATTAGTTAAAGTAAAACGATTTGCGTTATTATTTATAATTAACATTTTGAATGACAAAAATATTAATAAAAGAACACAAAATATAAACTAAAAAAACTCAATATATGTATAAAAAAATATTATTTTGGTTCATCCCTTTAATGTTTATGTACAGAAAAGTAATCCTGAAATGTATATATCCCCAGTTTAATTACAGTAACTGTAATGATACCTTTACTATCTGAGTAAGTACAAAACAAAACTTATTGTCAGTGTGCGTGTATTTCATCAAACCAAGTTAAAATAGAATAAAACACAATTTGAAGTTAGAACATTAGTTGTCGTAGTTTTTATTTCATTATAGTTTTAAATATACTACATAAGATAACTTTGACTAATGCTATTTTAAATGGTGTAAATGAAGTTAGTCAAATTATTATAAATATTTGTTCTGAAAGTAAATTACTGGGTCGTTGAACTCTAGTAATGCATGTAATAGGGATGTGCAATTTTGGATATGAATTTTCCAACTTTTAACGAGAATTACTTTTATTATGTAGCTCGTATCTGCCCGCTTAATTAAATAATATATAAAATATTAAAAACAATAAATAACACTCAAAATATTACTAATAACATCTAAAACCAATCGATTCAAATAACATACTATTTGTTACCTGTGTGAAGTTAGCCCCCTTTTTGTTGAATTTTAAAACTTTGAAAGTTGTGCTGAATTGTGTTATACTTATTCTACATTGTTCCATAATATTCCCCCCCCCCCTAAATTAAAAGCAACATTAGAAAAAATCAAAAAACGATTTTTTTCAGTAGCCCTCCTTTTTTTGAAATTCAAATATTTTTGTTGTGCTAAATTGTGCTAGTTGTTCCTAACATTGTTTCAAAATATCAATACTCTAATATATGTAATAATTCAGTCCCCCAGAATAAAAAATAATTTTTTCATCAGCCCCCCCTTTTGTTGAATTTCAAAATTTTGAAAGGTGTGCTAAATTGTTCTAGCTGTCCCAAACATTGTTCCAAAATATTTCCCCCGTAAAATAAAAAATAATCTAATAAAACTAAAAAAAACGTTATTTTGACAAATAGATATGAAATTCATACAATTTCATCATAATATGTTAATTTATTATATCTGATTTGTAAATAAGTTATGTATCTTATTGGCTTTAACCTCTATTTTTTATATTTTCCAACCAAATTTCATTATTTACCTTGTTTAATCGTCCTCCTTAAATTAACAATTCTGGGATGCGGTAACTGTACTATTTCCTTCACACTTGGTGTACCACCTTTCTTAGTATCTGGCGCGATGAGAGGTTGTTTAACAGTCGTGTTGACGAGATCCTCTTCCGTATCACTAGTTGGTGGACTGGTCAGAGAAACCAACGTTACGACATCACCGCCAGACCCTTGCAACGCCGACCTACAGCGTGCTGGGGTCCGTCTACCACCGGCTCCTTCACCCTCTTCGCTGGATGATTCTGTGCCGATGTGATGTCCACTACGGCCTCTACGACTGCTCGCGTTGGCTGATTTTAAGCGACGTTTCGTTGCAGTGAATTTTCCTGTTGAAATAATAACATTAAATAGCAAATAGAATTTTTAGTATTAATAATGATTATAAGTATATAAATAAAAAATATAATTAAATTTAGGGCATCAATTTTTATTTCTAGGTCAACGTTTTATCTAGTTTTACAGGTATATTAGAAACTACATATGTTTGCTGAGAAACTCACAAACTCGATTCAGGTTATTTACAAAAATTCAATAATCACCTAAAATTTTGCCCATCACGATGATATTGTATATTATTGAGTTATCCTTTTATTGAATATTTTTTTATTTGACCTTTTATTGTGCAACAACTAGGTCATTGATGCACGCTATTCTTTGTATCTAAGCTCAAACTAGAAACTTAGTATCTAATACTTTATACTGAGAGATGAAATTCGAACTTTTAGAACTTTTAAGCATAAATCTTGATAATGGCAATTATTTGACCTACATGTATAAATTTAAATGGAACGAACAAAATCTATGCGTTAGAAAATAACTAATTTGAAATTTCATACATCATCAATATAGATAGGTACTATTTATTAAAAAGCAAAAATGAAAATTCATAAAAACAATGCATGTAATATTGTTATATACATAAATGGCAGTCATATTTCATAACTGAAATCAATAACTACGAAAGCACTTTTCCTTCGGTAATATACATAAAGATGTAAATAAGAAAAATAATGAAATTGTAAAAAAAATGATGAATACTTATAAAGCGAAACAAAACTATAGAAATCGTATAATGCAGACTATTCATGCAAATAAAATAGACATATTTATGCATATTGAAGAATGTATGTTGTGATTTTAAGACAAGGTCATCTAATAGTTGGAATCAATTGTTTGGTATGAACATTCTAGGTCGTTGATATAATATATTACAAAATTTATCTACCATCATTTATAATAATAATAAGAACATAATTTAGTTGAAGTATATGGTATGGTATATATGTATATATTTTCATTTAAATTTATATTAAACGAGATAATTGATTTTATCTTATGAATGATTGTATGCATGTATGAATTTGTGAACAATTTAATAATACCTTTATTATTATTGCTAATTGTGCACTGATCCACGGACGATGCTCTGACTAGCGCCGGCTTGCGTTTATTAGAAGCTGATTCGACACCCGCAACACTCCCCGAAAACGCTTTGTTGGCATGTTTCTGAAATACTTCGCGCTTGGTCGCGGCAGGTGTCAGTACAACGTTATTGCAGGGTTTTGGATTGGAAGAGGCATGTAGGTCATTAACTTTGTCCTGAATTTTATCCGCAACAAGCGGTTCCTGGCTCCTATCCTTATCAGCAATTTCATTATTGATGTACCCATCACCCTGTTCTAGTTTTGACTCATCGTCTCTGACCTCTTCACTAAACTCTGATATAGGTGAAATAACAATCGATATCTGTTTAACAATCTTAGGTCTTCCGTTTGATTTATCGCCTGATGGTACATACGTCTCCGATTTGTTTTCATCATCGGTTCTGACAGTTCTCATACACGCTTCACTTTTATCTTTATTGTTATATAATCCTGATATCGTTTTAGATGGTTTGGTTTTACTCGATTCATTTGCGTTGTTTTTACTGTCATCATCCACATCATCTTTATCTTGTTGTGTTTCTTCGTTGATGTTTCTCGTCAGGTATATATCTATTCCTGTTTTATTCTTTTCCCTTTCTTTCCACGCTTTCCTTAGTCTTTCTGCAAGTTCTTGCCTGGTGTAAAGTATTGTCTCCCGCTCCAGACTCACTTGCCGGTGCATGCTTATTTGAGGTTTTGTATGCGGTTTCTCTGTTGTGCATTTTTTGGCTACAAGGTCGACGCTTGTCGTGTCACTCCAGGCTACTTTCGGTCCAGCGTTGTCGTATTTATTACTGTCGATTGATAATTGTTTTTTAAGTGCAAGTGTTCGACGTGGACTGGAAGACCTTAGAGATTGTTGGCGTACGGGACCAGGTTTTCGTTTAGCCGGTATTGTTTTATTCATTTTTTACAATTGAAGCGAGCAAAACTGAAATTAAAAAGACATTATTACACACACGATACATAATATACTGATCTGAATTTATAAAATAATAAAGAAGATATACACTGCCGTGAAAAAGTCTTTGGACACTAATTTTTTTGCGTATTGTAAATATAAAACTGCAAAAATGGTTGATAAAAAATCTTAAATGTTGATAAGAATACTTAATTACAAATTCTGTAATAATCCTAGCATATCTAAAATACAGCACTTACAATTTTCCACGTTTTAGACCGGGAGCCAGGCTACATTCCGTTTGAAAAACCGTTAGGATTCATAAGAGTTGATGATTTACATTCAGAAAGATGTAAAGAATGAAATTCTGAAGGTTGCCGGAAAAAAAACTCGGAACTTTTTTTGATACGAGCATTATAACGGAGTCCTTCCAGTTATAAAAAAAATAGATGTTGCACCCCCTTCACAGATTCTTTTTACTTTGAAAATAGCTAATTTTTGAGTTTTTACATTTTTTTGGTTATTTTTTAATTTCTGGCAGCTAAAAAAATTAAAATAACAAAACGAATCAAATTGCCCTTTTTAGATAATTATTAAGAGCATTTGTAAAAAAAAATTCAGCAATTTATCTTACCCCCCACATAACTTTTATTTGCTTCGAAAACAGCTGTTTTTGGTGTTTCCGTGATATTTGTGATATTTAACTTAATTTTTTTAATAGAAAATATGCATCAATCAAGCTGATTTTTTGTGGGTACTGAGTACTATATGTGAACATAACTTACGCATAATTACAGCTTTCTCGGTTAAACCAGAAAGACACTGAAAATTTTGAAAAAAGATAAAATGACAATTTCATAAATGAAATTGAAAAGCCTTTATTACGAATATCTACAACGAAAATAACCTTAACTTAAAATTGAGTTAAATCATTTTGAAGCTAGACTCTTTAGGCTTTCAAATGACCCCAAGTTCATTATAATTGTTTTTAATTAGAACGCATGCTATAGCGAGTCGAACAAACGACGAAATCTTCATAGCTTACGAGGGTAAAACGATCACCACCTCTAACCTGTGAACATTTAAAATTTTCTAATTACAGTTTTTGCTAACTAATACGTATAATAACAACTGACTAAACTTTCATCAAAATTAAAAATGGTGAAACATCTACTTTTTTTATAAATGGAAGGACTCCGTTATAATGCTCGTATCAAAAAAAGTTCCGAGTTTTTTTTCCGGCAACCTTCAGAATTTCATTCTTTCCATCTTTCTGAATGTAAATCACTAACTCTTATGAATCCTAACGGTTTTTCAAACGGAATGTAGCCTGGCTCCCGGTCTATTTAGGAAATTTTTGAATTATATGCCTGAAAGGTCATATTTGCTCAAGTTGAAAGTATTGACACACAGTGTCTTTCAAGCTAACGAGAAATTGTTTTTTTTTTTACTATTTTGACTGCGAGTAAACATATTATTTCCGCTTTTTTGGGGATTTTTTATTGACTGAAATCTGTATACAGTGGTCTCTCGCATAACAATACATGTTAAAAATTTTAATTCGTTCTGTAGCATAAAATATTGTAATGTAACATAAAAAAGATTGTACACACGTTTTTTATTTTTTAGTCAGCATCAGATTTAGGAGAGTCTACCGAGGCTTGCAGGGTCAGATCCTCTTTCTAATTATTTCTTGTTTTATTTCAACAGAAATCACCTTCCTGTTTTTTTAGAACTCATAATATAGACACACAAAATTACATTTATTAAAACAAAGAGGTGTGTGAGTTAAGCACAAAAAAGAACGACTGACGCGCGTTGATACATGTTCATGCAAGTTTGAGCATCGACTGCGTGCGACTTTGGAAGTTTGGGCGACTTCGTGATACGTAGGAACGTTCGGGTGGCAAAATTAAACACGATGCAGTTCGTTGTGCGAAGCGAGGTTCGTTGTGCGAGTCGCGTAATGAACGAACAGAAAGTTCGTTGTGCGCAGCGTTCGTTAAGCGAGGCGTTCGTTATGCGAGGCACCACTGTATTTACATTCAAAATCACAGGTGTCCAAAGACTTTTGCACGGCAGTGTATTATTTTAAAGTTTTCCAACAACATAAAAAAATATAATTAATTTTCTTGGATTTTACATGAAAAAATAATTTTATCACAAAATTTTCTTAATAAAATAATCAAAAAATCCTATTATTATCTGTTCTATAAAATCTGTTCCACCTTAATAGTGTCTTAAGCCATACATGCTAGCAATTTACAAGAAAATTCCCATTACCCCTGTTTGATAGATAAAACATTACGTGTTAGAAATAAATGTATTTTTTACACGCTCCGATACCTATAATTCTTACCCCTGTTTCAACAATTCCTTCATCAGTAACCATAGAAACAAAACATTAAGTAATAAATCTACACCAGCGTGCTTTGTACATACGAAAGTTTGCTTATCTAAAATGTTCTTCACGTGTAAAATGACAACTCTCTTTCCCTTAGACTTGAAATTAAATCAACAAATATTTTGGTAGGATATTTGAATGTACCATGACATAAAACAGTTGATGAATTGTTCATCAAAACAAATAAATTTTAACAATAATTATTGAGCGTGTTGTAAATAAAAGTATTTTTTAAAGAAATATTTTTTTTGTATTGCATGTAAAAATAGGGAAATAAATTCTGTCAATGATACGCAAAATATTAATAAAAGAAACATAAATACAAGAAGTAATATAAAATATTATTAAATTATCTTGTAAGGGGTTATTTTTTTATATTTTTAACCCACTCACTTATTACTTTCATTATCTTTTAAACCCTCTTACCTAATATGACGCCATATGGTACTTTTCATTTTAAAAATCTCTTAAATGAAATATAATGTAACATCACATAATATAATTTTCTCCCCCCTCCCCCCCATATTTTTACCTGACATGCGTGTGTAGTTAATAGTATTTATATTTTAAAACCATTTTCAAATAAAAACGCACACGAACGTTTTTTAAATGTTTAAAAAAATAAGATCGTATGTAACTCTTTTAAAGATAACAATATCAATATACGTTAAAATGACTTTTCGTTACAAATGTGTGAAGAGTTTGTTATATAACATCGCGTGTTTATGTAATATACCATCGTGTGTATCACCTTTAAAGACAAAACGTGTTCATCTTGTCGAGAAATCTAAAATAATATATTGTTTATTGATTTATTACTTCAAGCCATGTTACATTGTAAAAAATAACATTTTTAATAAGCTCGATGATAAATAAAGAAATATTAATGTCCGGTTTTATAAACGAGTTAACAAAATTTGCTAGCTAGCAAACACTTTCAAATGGGGTACCAAATTTTTTTTATCAAATATTTATTGCATGCGTAGTAAGTTGGTTTTTATCGTTTTTACTCAAGATTAGTAAATATACTTTATTACCTTTGTTTTTACTTCCTATGCAGGAAACGATCTGTTAAAAACGCCAGAGAGCTCATATAAGTTTGATACCCCATTTGAAAGTGCTTGCAAGTTTGTTAGCTCCTTTATAATGCCGGTCTTTAATCTTCCAACTAATTAAAAAGCCGAAAAATAGTACGGAAGTGGATCACTTATAGGACTTTAATTTGTAATGTAGACTGTATTCCCTAATTATTCAATGTTTGTTTGTACAATATTGAAATTTCCAGAGTAAATTAATTTAATCGGACGATTTAAGTAATGCTGACTACATTATAATTTCCAAATAATAAATCAGTACTACTAAATTTTTTCAATGTCACCAACATGTTTTCTTTTTTTACAAAATTGCAACAAATCCTATGCATTTTTGATTACAACATGCATGTTCTAAAATATCGTTTTGCTGTTTTGGCTTTTTGGTTTGAAAATGGCATTAAACTAACAGAAAAGAAAATTTATAATTCACATTAGAAGTGCGATAACTTTTTGTATATTCAAACTTTGACGCGTACTTTTCAGATGTTTTATCCGAATATTTAATTTGAAAAAATAAAGAGCCAGTTAATTATACAAAATTGTCATTGACAGTCAGAGATACAAAAAGGATTTGCCTTGAGATGATCAGAGAAGGTAATGTTTACGAGGGTCAAAAATTATCAGTTCGGTTAAAATATTTTCATATTATAGAAACTTAGAAGCATGATAAATCGTAAAAGCACATCGGGGTCAGGAGAATCCTCCCCGAAGATTTTTTTTCTGCAAGAAATTTCATAATTTTGCGTATCTTCGATTAAGAATAACTATAAACTAACTATTTATAAATTCATACACAATTTTAAACTATCAATATGTATAAATTATTTTAAAAATTGTGTCGTTAATAAATATATAATAGAGATCATTTAAAATACGACTACACTTATTTATTGAGAGCATTCCGTGCTGATGACAATAAAGTAAACTTTATTACAAATCACATAAATAATTTACTACAGAATGATACCATAAAACAATTTACTAAATATTATTCAAATAAGATTGAACTACAGATAGACATAGATATTTTTGAATATTTAAAATTAATACTACTTTTATTAATATTACTACAATAATAAAATAACTTACCAATTTAACAGCCCCAACAAAAATACACAATCTAAATTATCTGTAATCAAAGAACTAAACCAAAAGGAGGAAATAGTTATAAATTATGTAGGTTAAAAGAAATTCGTCTTGTGCTTGTAAATAAACAGCAACGTGCGTTGTCGCGGGTTGTTGTCCCGGAAACCAGCCGGAGCCACAACCGGAGCGCTGGTAGTGACTGACTGACGCGCCCGATGCCAACAACCCCATACTTATTTATGGTGTACAGGGCCGTGCTTGCGTGCATCGATGTGACAATTGATTCTGATCATAAAAGTAAATAAATGTTCAGATTTTTTTAAGGACCAAGGGGAATCTAGTGTTATTCAAAACAAGAGTTGATTTTTATGGCCAAGTATCATTCATAGACGTATTTTCTGATTATCTAATCAATATCATTCATATTATTACATTACGGAAATTTTTTATACTTCCTAAAAATAATACATTTTTTTATAAATCGTGTCACCACTGCTGGCGCCGCTGTTGAAACTCTTACTACTTATAAGGGGCCCAAAAGATTACTTTATAAATATAACACATTAAGTATTAAATGAGCCGCACAAAATCCAATTATTTATTTAAAAAATAAAACGGAAACCTATCTTCGCATACAAACTTGTCGTTTGTTTTGTTTATGAAAAAAAAAATCACCAAATTAATGAAATTGTATTAACTAATTTTATCCACGACTTATGTATAATACATGCATAACATACGTAGTTTTTACTATATAATGCGATATATTAATCTCAGAGGGAACTATGACGAAAGAGAAATTTTCTGATTGGTGCATTAGAGGGCAATAATGGTCATTATTGACCTCTAAATCATTATTGCCCTCTAATGCACCAATCAGAAAATTCCTCAAAATAAATAATACCATGGAAACAAAATACACAAACTTTAAGTCTAAAAAATTTATTTACGACTGTCAAATAAAACACCTAGTGTTTGTGTATTTGTATTGAGATGGATAAAAATTCTAGTAAAGTTGTTGATAGTACAAAACTTGTTCAGTTTATTAACTGTAATATTACTAATTTTAATATTTTTGAACACCACAGAGTTTGTGTATTTTGTTTCCATGGTATTGTTTAATTTATATTAATTTGAAATTATAACAAAAATGCTTGTATTTTGTGTTTGCATTTCTTGTATTCAGTTGTGTTTTATTAAAGTAATTAAAATAGTCGTAGATAAAGTACAGTATACTACTCGCAATAATGGCTATTATAACCTCGGAATTTTTTTCTCCCTCGCCGCTACGCGGCTCGGTTCGAAAATTATTCCTCGGTAATAATAGCTATCATTATTGACTCGTGGTATAATATACTATTATTTTCTAAAAAAATCTGCCAATAGCAAAATGTTTATGTTTACTTCTTTGCGAAAAATATTATATATTGAAAAATTTGTACTCAAATAAAAATGATTTTATTAAATTTAGAATAAGTATAGGGGCAATCAATATTTACATAATATACAGGTAATTATGTGAAACTTAAGAGACGTGAAAACTATTTAATTAACAACAAAATATTGTGTTTAATTCGGATATATTATTATAATAATGTAAAATGATGTAACGATGACTAAACAAAATTACAACCCGTTTTAAATTTTCTTAGTGTGTTATTTTGGCTTGTCATTTTTAAGCATTGTGTTCTTATTGTAACATGTTTATTTGAAAGTATAATGGATGTAATGCGCATATATATTTTATTTTTAATCAATCAATTAATTTTGAAAATCAATATACTGTAATTGCGGATATGACCATTTTATTTCCATAAGTATTAATTAGTTGCAGTCAATTCAATTTTTTTCAAGATCACTACTTGACATGGATCATCGATAAGAGCCGAAGTTGTCCTGGGGTAATCAGGGCAGGATATGACTATTTATCAAAAATTAATTATTTGCATCAGGAGAGACACTCAACACTGACTATAAATATAATATCCTACATGATTATATGTTAAAGTAAAATTCTTGCTACGATATTCTCATAGTTGATTTGGCATTCCTTAGTGCAGGGCTCTCACACCGGAGCAATATATCAATATAAAAACTAGCAACTTATAACTAGCGATATTATTGGTATCGGTCAATATACATTGAATCGGACATATTGTCTCACACCAAAGCAATATGATATCACTATATTGCTAGTTTCTAATTGGTTGTTACTTTATTGCTATATTGCTCCGGTGTGAGAGCCAACTTACATTACATAACATTTTTTGTACCTTGTAGAAAGAGTTTCAACTTCAGGATATTTTTTTATAATTCAGAACTGTTATCTTTTATATCTGACTATACTTCAAGGGCTTTAAGTATTTTTGCACTTAACATTTTACAACAAATCATTTTATGAATATCTTTTTAAAATATAATTTATTATTTTTTGTTAGATAGAAAAAATGTTCTAAAGTCATTATATAATCATTTGATATAATTAAGTTTAAAGTGGTTTCTAAGTATTCAATATATACTATATTTTATGAGTCCTAAATTGGAAGATAATTACTTGAGCCTATTCATGTTTAAAAGGACGACCAGCATTTAATTTATTCAGCATCCTTAATATATATATGTATTTGAAGGTAATCTACGACGGCTCTGGTGTATTGATCAAAACTTCGTCCTGAGGTACAACTTTGGTTTCAGTTGATTGTATTTAACAAGCCGTCACGTATATCGATTGTTATGGGAATTCGTAACAGTATCACTTTATGTCTTTTTAAATCATAAACAGTTTGTATCGTTCATATACCTATACCCTATACCTATAATACAGACATCCAAGGTCGGATGATTTGTTTACAGATTTTCTTAACCCTTTCAGTAAGATTCTATTTTATGTACCTACAATTAGAATTATTTAAGACTATTTATGGGATTGTATTGGAAATTATATGTTTTCTAATTGTTTTATAAAAAAACCACAATTTGGCTATTTGCACATGCAGTATGTGCAAGCAATTGGCTATTTGCACATACTGTATATGGTATATGTACCAAATTAAGTTAGGTTGTTAAGTTATTAGGGTAGGTTAGTGTACGTTAGGTTAGTGGTAAGTCTAAATAGCCAATTACATGCATAAACGGCATGTGAAAATAGCAAATAGCCAATTAAATGTATATATGGTATGTGCAAATACTTGCTTGCACATACTGCATGTGCAAATAGCCTCATCCTAAAAAAATTGTATCGGCACTTATGAACATTTTCTAATATCTGGATTATCATTTCTAATAAAATGCATTAAACTCCATTCATCAGAGCACGATTTATGCCTATACATAGTACATACTATACAAGATACGGAAGTGCTGGAAGAAGGACTTCTGAAGCTATATACATAATGTGCACATTAGTCACAATTAATTTTTAATTAATTATCACGTACTAGGTATTAAGCCTATGTCATTTGGTGCTGGAGGTTCAAAGAAATTTTAATTCAAATAAATAAACAAATAGAGCAAGTAGGTAACTGTACTGTAAAAAATTAATAGAAAATAGATACCAATAATAACCACGAAAACTTAAAATATATTGTTTTTTATTTTATCTTTTGTGCCATGTACATAATTTTATAATTTATAATGATTTATTATACTAATAATAATAATTAACATGAAAAATGACGTTAAATAAATAAATATTATTGAAAGAAATAATCATCAAATAAAACTAAACTTTTAACCCTTTAGGTGCGATGTGCTGATATATGTATTGGCGACATTATGTATCTAGAGTACGGCATGTCCCGCATGTCGATATTTTCGATTGACTCTTACAAAACGTCTCTCGTATAAATATCTTTACTTTATTAGTTCATGGATTATTGACTTTTTTTAAACAATGGAAAACAACAATACATGCAAGCATTCACCTAAAGAGCCAAGACGGTTTTCTCTGAAAGCAACAAAACAGAAATTTGTCAAAAAACACAATTTTCAAACTCATGTTGGTAAAACAAGCAACTATTTGAAAATTGTTTTGTGAAAGTTTTTATCAACAAATTCAACATCCGTATCGAGTCGGTAAGATCAGTCTAGGGAGTAGGGAGGTGGGGGGTAGGTCCATCTAAAACAAAAACTTGTTTTCAATTATTTATATTGATAAATAAAAACTCCAAAATAATTAAATAATAAATAAATAAATTTATTATCATTTATCAAGTAATTAATTTTATTTGTAGATATTAGGTGCAGGCGCATAAAGCTATAAACAAAATATCAAATGTTTTGTCGATCTTGTGGAAATAATGGAGTCTTTATGCAAATTGTGAAAAAACAAAACAGAAACATCGTGTCTTTAAAATACTTCGTATTAAAAATGTATAGGGTTTATTGCTTTTTTGTCAAAAAAACATTTGTTTTTGTTTTTTCGGTGTAAACACCGCATTAAATTTGTTTTAAAAGTAATAAAAACTGTAATGCAGTGTTTATACCGAAAAAGACAAAACAGCAACATGGTGTTTTAAAACACTTATTTAAAAATGTATGGGGTTTATTGCACTTTTGTAAAAAAGGACACGATCTTGCTGTTTCGGTGTAAACACGGCATTATGTTGCTGTTTTGTTTGTTCTCAAAACAAAGTTGAGTCGTTTTAAAAATTTCAATCTAGTACTGCACAGTACACACATAGCTCTCTGTGATTGTTTAGTCTATGATTTTATAAACGTCATCTAGGTTAGCTGTCATTAATTCTGTCAGAAAATGGCAAATCCTTTTTGCATTTTACTTTTCAGTGGTAAAAGAAAATCAGGGAAAGATTATATAACTGAAAAATTATACCAGACGTATGTATTACTTTGTAACAAATTAAAACTTCATAAACTAATATAAGATCCATCTTATTGCAGTCTCGGTAATGACAAATGTGAGGTTATACATATATCACAACCTATTAAAGCTCACTGGGCTCAAAGTTTGGGCCTTAACTTGAAGGAACTATTAAGTGATGGTACATATAAAGAGAAATATAGAGCAGAAATGGTTACGTGGAGTGAAAATGTCAGAAAACAAGATTACGGATACTTTTGTCGAGCAGCTTGTGAAACAGGTAAAGTTATACTATTATTAATTTTTATTTAATATTCCTAATGAAAAAACATTATTTGAAATAGCTACAAAAAAGTATATATGGATCGTAGCAGATATAAGACGACAAACTGATATAAAGTGGTTTAAAGAAGTATACAGTGAAAAAATTAAAACCGTACGAATTTTTGCTGACGATGATGTGAGAATACAAAGAGGATGGAAGTATACAAAAGGTATTTCTAATATCTAATATTATTTAATTTATAAGCTTTTTAAAATCTTGAATTAATATACTCAGTAATTGATTGAATTAATAAATAAGACGATTAGTAATAAATATGAGAGAAAATAACCAAATTCTTTTAAGTGCTTTACCAGTCTGAATAATCGTTACAATTAGGTATTTATTGAATTTGATAAAATGATAAACTGTCTCGCGTTATGAATTATGATTATGTATGTTTTACGACATCCAATGTTTTGTATACAGTGAGTGAATTGCAGTTGCGGACTACAAATTTTGAACTGATATATAATTTTATATATAATAAATTAAAATTTTTTTTTAAGGTAGGGAATAGGTATTGGAAAAAGTTTCCATATTTAGATGCTAAGAAACTGATTACTTTAGTTGAATTTATTATTTTTAACAAAAATCAATGAAGATTGTAGCGCGAATGTTAATATAATATATAAATTTTTTATAGGCATAGATGATGCCGAGACTGAATGTGATTTAGATGAAGTTACAGACTGGGATTTTAAAATAATTAATAATAGTGCGGAACAGCTTCAAAAGCATCTACAAGAAATATATTCTTATATAAATGATATATAGTATTAAAAAAGTATTATATATAATAATTGTTATTTAAAATGTTATTTCATTTATAAGTACAGAATGTGTCATAGTTTTTATATTTTTTTATACATGTGAAAAAGGTTTTTGATATATATTTTTTATATTTATTTTAAAAAAAATTATTAAAACATTATATACCATTATACAGGGTGTCTAAATACCAGGGGACACCATGGAGATCTCGGAAACTTTAAGAGATAGAGATTCGGTTAAATGAGAGAAAAGTTACCTTTAAGAGGGAACAGTTCAATGGTGCATTTACATTTTACAAAATTTTCATAGCTTACTAGATATTAGCCAAAAACCATTTTACTCCGAAATCTTTCATCGTGAATATTTCTTAAGCGACTTGAAATTTAAAAAAATGTTTCAAATAAATGCTGTAGGGTTTAGTATTGTCTATTTAAAAATATTTTTTTAATTTCCAGAAATCTCATTGTTTTTGAGATATGATACTAACTTATGTTTTCTTAAATGGAAGCAATATGAAATTTTATAATTTTTGAATAGAAGATTTTATTACCTTTTCAATGATATGCAGCTTGATATACTTATTTTTCAAAATATCTCAAAAAATGATGAAAAAGTACTTTTTATTTATTTAATACACTGGATCATCCTAAGATGGCTATGACAATTAACAATAAGATTAAAAAACAACTGAAAATTTACTTATAAGCTTACATAGCATGAATTAACTACTTTATTTATAAAAAGAAAACATATTTCTATTTATTAAATTACAAAATACCAGCCAAAGATGGCTATGGCTATCGACAACAATATAAAAAAAAAACAAGAAGCTATTTTATTTAAAAAAAAACACATTTTTTTTATTTCCAATCAAAAATGGCTGTCAACAATGAGAATTTTAAATCAATTGAGAAATTTAGTGTCCGACCGAATGTTCGGTTTCGGTTTCGGTTTCGGTCGAGTTTCGGCAAAAAAACGAGTTTCGGTTTAGTTTCGGTTTCGGAGGCAAACCTGCCGAAACTACGACCGAAACCGAAACTGCATTCGGGAGTTCTCGCGCTGTGATCGGTCAAGTTCGGTGCATTAAATTCCATCAAAAATAGGTAATTTTATGTTTAATATTTAAAAAAAAACATGAATAATATTCAAAAGAAGAATCTAACTACTAAAATAAACACCTCACCTATTTTGAGTATTTTTAAGGCGCAATTAATATTTTTTTCTTAAATGAGGGGTTGTTATGTTGATTATTATCATACCAATAAGTAAAAATGTCGAAGACTGCATAACTATGTGATTTAAAGATAAAAAAATAAAGACTGACTTATTATAATAACGTTTTCTTTATTTTTCCCTCAAAACATGATCCTTGTAAGGAAGTTTCGGTTTCGGTTTCGGTTTCGGCCGAAACTGAGACTGTTGCCGAAATTCGTTTTCGGTTTCGGTTTCGGTCGTAAAAACCAGTTTCGGTCGGACACTAGAGAAATTATTATTTTGCCTGTTTGTAAGAATACTAAAGAGTCTTATAAGTAAATTTTCAGTTGTTTTTTAATCTTATTGTTAATTGTCATAGCCATCTTAAGATGATCCAGTGTATTAAATAAATAAAAAGTACTTTTTCATCATATTTTGAGATATTTTGAAAAATAAGTATATCAAGCTGCATATCATTGAAAAGGTAATAAAATCTTCTATTCAAAAATTATAAAATTTCATATTGCTTCCATTTAAGAAAACATAAGTTAGTATCATATCTCAAAAACAATGAGATTTCTGGAAATTAAAAAAATATTTTTAAATAGACAATACTAAACCCTACAGCATTTATTTGAAACATTTTTTTAAATTTCAAGTCACTTAAGAAATATTCACGATGAAAGATTTCGGAGTAAAATGGTTTTTGGCTAATATCTAGTAAGCTATGAAAATTTTGTAAAATGTAAATGCACCATTGAACTGTTCCCTCTTAAAGGTAACTTTTCTCTCATTTAACCGAATCTCTATCTCTTATAGTTTCCGAGATCCCCATGGTGTCCCCTGGTATTTAGACACCCTGTATAAACATTTTTTATGAGAACATATGCTTATGTAGATATATTATAAGTATTTAATTTGCAGTAAAAAAATCTCAAAAGTAAAGGTAATTTTTTGTTTTGAATAACCCATCCTCCTATAGGTATTTGTTTAGATGTAAATAAAAATAAGCTAGTTTTTTGCTTATTTTTTTGATGAAGTCACCATATATTACTTGCATGGTATTCCCATTTTATTTTTTAAATGAATGAAAACCACAACTATTAATTTACATATTTTTTTGTATTATTTATGATACGATAGAAATTTACAGAAAATATTTTGATAATTACTTTAAGTTATAAAGAAATTGAATGAAATTTGCTAACTTGCAAACACTTTGAACGAGTTATTAAACATATACCTATGACAGTTTTATGACATTTATTTATATTTAAGGATTTAAGCACGTACATGGTAAGTAAAAAACATATTTTGTATGGTCAAAATCACCAAATGTTTTAGTTAAATGAAGTACCAATGTTCTAAATTCGAAAGCAAATCCAATATAATTTAATACCCCGTTCAAAGTGCTTGCATTCTCGAAATTTACTGGACCGATTTTGGTGAAATCTGCACCAACTCATTTCTTGAAATTATAGAAATGCTATGTAGAGTACTTATCATGCTATCACTCTAAACAGCTGAGCAATGAATATTTATATTTTTTAATTCTCGACTTACATTGGATCCTATGTGTATATTGCCTTACTTGATTTTTAATTTACAGTAGAAACTGGATATAACGACATCGAAGGGACCGGTCATATTGGTCGTAAAAAGCGGATAATCTTAATAACCGGTAAAAATGCAATTATATGGGATTCAGTTGTACTTTTATTTTGAGTTGTTAAAACCGATACGTCGTATTAACCAATGTCGTTATAAGCGGTTTCTAATGTATTATATGGTACTTATAATTAGATATACGCGAGTCAATAGTGTAATTCTATAAAAAAGCGATTTATTATTTGATAATGTCAAAATAAATAATGCCAATGACGTAATACCTTCAAATAAACAATGTGCATTTTTTTACCTATGATAATCAAACAATAAATAAAATAATAATAAGAAGATCAAGAACATGGTCGTAAACTCTGCACGAATTATTTTGTTATTAAGATAGCTAATTAACTAAATAGAACTATAAATATAAAGTTAATATTAAATACCCTTGAACCGCGCGCTGAGATTTTAGAAAGGGTTTTTTATGCAGGAGTCTACAACAGTTTATAACAATACGTTCTCTTCCAAGGCCACCGCGCGGGTGTGTGTTAATAAATTAATATTCAGTTTGTTATAGTTTAAATTACTACGTGTGTATGTACATAATTTATTGAATAATTTAACTGTTTTTTATAAAGTAATAAATAATGGAAAATATTCTTAAGGACTTTATACACAAAATAAATATTTGATTTGGAATTTATCCTTTCGTAGATCTTGTCCCAATTCGTTCTTTGATTAGTTTTGATGTTTCTGCAGGCATTATAATTTATTAGATTATTATAAATATCGGTATGGAGAACCATACATGACTTCCATGTTCTATATGGGTCATTCTTAGTCAACTCTATCAGAGAAAAACGCTACTTTTACGGATTTTCATAATTTTCACATATGTTGTTAAACTTTCTCAAATAATATAACTTTCATTCATCATTTTGCAAAATTTTCAGTTTTTTGAAAATGACGCTTATTTTAAGTTTTGCAGACATGACGCATATGCATTTAAACAATAATTTTTATCTCCGGATGTACTTATCGTAGCGAATTGATTTTTTTTTAGTTTTGTTCACAAAAGAACGATCTTTTTGGACATTTTGTCCGTTTTTAAGTAAAAAAAAATTTTTGATTATTTTTTGTACAATCAAATTTTTTTTTTGAAATTTGAACCTGAGGTCAGTTTTTTAAAAATCTGAAAAAAATCAGAAATATTGCTTATAGTATTCTCTATCATCCCTGCAAATTTTATGCTGGACATATTTATAACGACTTCAAAAAAAAAATTTTAAGGTTGTTGTATATAGGTTACGCGCACTATACATTGATTTGTTGTAATGAATTCGGGTGAAAATGTTTAAATCAATGTTGTTTGTGTGTAATCTATGGAATTAATAAATTGATTTCGAAATAAAGTGATCATACAGGGTGTTAAAAACTGTTTGTTTTATGTACTCATTAAGATATATATGTTTAGTATAAATGTACATTTCTACTTATTTTTTGATAAGAAAATTAATAATTCATGTGTAATTTCTCAAAAATAAAGTCTTTAAAATCTCATATATTACCTCTAGTATTGTTTATTACATATAATACTGCAAGATGGTTACTATAAAAACGACTTTTATAATTATTTTAATTAAAAAATATGAATACCCTAATTTTTAATTAGATTTTGGACGAAGTTTCTAAAATCAAAGAAAAACATCTCTAAGGTTTTATATTAGCACTCAATATTATATATTAGTCACATTAAAATCAATAATAAAAAATATTCTATATATTCTTAATAAGAATATAGAAATTATTAATACTAAATTTATAATATTAAAAGGTATTGGTGGATGATTAAATGATAGTTTTTTGTATCATTCCAATATATTTAATGGTGAAATAATTTTTAATAAAATTAAGGATTCTATTTTTTATTAACTACAATTAAAGCAGCTTTTCAAGTGACCACATATAATATAATTAATATATATAATACTAGAGGTAATATATGAGATTTTAACGACTATATTAGTGAGAAATTAAACAAGAATTATTAATTTTCTTATCAAAAAATAAGTAGAAATGTACATTTATACTAAACATATATATCTTAATGAGTACATAAAACAAACAGTTTTAAACACCCTGTATGATCACTTTATTTCGAAATCAATTTATTAATTCCATAGATTACACACAAATAACATTGATTTAAACATTTTCACCCGAATTCATTACGACAAATCAATGTATAGTGCGCGTAACCTATATACAACAACCTTAAAAAATTTTTTTTGAAGCCGTTATAAATATGTCCAGCATAAAATTTGCAGGGATGATAGAGAATACTATAAGCAATATTTCTGATTTTTTTCAGATTTTTAAAAAGCTGACCTCAGGTTCAAATTTCAAAAAAAAAATTTAATTGTACAAAAAATAATCAAAAAAATTTTTTTACTTAAAAACGGACAAAATGTCCAAAAAGATCGTTCTTTTGTGAACAAAACTAAAAAAAAATCAATTCGCTACGATAAGTACATCCGGAGATAAAAATTATTGTTTAAATGCATATGCGTCATGTCTGCAAAACTTAAAATACGCATCATTTTCAAAAAACTGAAAATTTTGCGAAATGATGAATGAAAGTTATATTATTTGAGAAAGTTTAACAACATATGTGAAAATTATGAAAATCCGTAAAAGTAGCATTTTTCTCTGATAGAGTTGACTAAGAATGACCCATATATAATATCGGTAAATACGGAGAATAGGGGTACAAGCTGTCACAAATGTCAAAAAGTAGGTGTTGGTATGTTAGAATGAAGTAGAATTTGTGTTGTATCTATAGTAACGAGTAAAATATGTTTTTTTATCCAATTTTGACATTTACTTATATATTATTTTTGTTATGATGGTTTTCACTTGAAAAAATATTTCATTATTGCAGGTGTATCTACAAATCAATGACAATGATGTTTTTAATTTGACATAATATTTTAGTTTTATAGGTTTTATATCAACTTTCAAAGAAACGAAATGTCAAAATTGTATTAGTGTCTGTCTGTAATTATAGATAAATCATAAACTCACTGTTTTTTTCTTCTTTTATTAAAGAACACCGAACATTATTACAAGATCTTCTATGCAATTAATTTTATGTAATTAATTCAAAGACACCAATGCAAATCATGATACAATTAATACAGATATGGCATTGCGCATATCACCTAACTTCACTCTGTTCGCTGTGACGTCACACGTGACTCGCCCAAATTAATATTATAGTAGTTCATGAAAGTAGTCAAATGTTTAATTAATAATTCACAATAATTATAAACGTCAGTTTGACATTTAATGTATATATACGGTGAAACTTGGTTATGTGGGACTTGGATAAGTGGGAAACTTTTATAACTAGAACTCATACTGAAGTCCCGTCACATCTGGAAATATATCTGAGTAAATAGATACATTTCCACATATAGAAGATCAAAAATGAAATAAAGTCTAGGCATTTCCTTATTTTCAGTTGATGGAGAATTTATTTAAATATATTTTAAGGTATTCAATAATGAAATGCAAAATTATATCAGTTTTCAGTAAAACAAATACTTATTTATAAAAGAATTAATTATATAAATAATTTAATTTAGATATAAAAAACGCTGTGTTATGTATCCATATAAACGTATCATGCATATAAACACATATAAACAAAGTGAATCACGTGTGACGTCATGCGCAGTAAAGTGAAAAAATGAAACTCGGGAAAGCCATATCTGAATGCAAATCACATTTATTTTTATTCAATTTGTTTGTTTGTCAACCTACCTACTTTGTTATTATGTGAAAATAAATAAATAAATACCAATCAGTGAAATATGTCGCAGTTTAGTGTCGTACAAATAGCATCTATAAACGTGAAATTACATTTGAAGGGATGCTCTGCCCCCTAAATTGCTTGAAACAGTATATTAATTATAATAATATTGAAATATAACTGTTAACAAATAATTTGAATTACCTACGTACAAATAGCATCTATAAACGTCAAATTACATTTGAAGGGGTGCTCTGCCCCTTAAATTCCTTAAAACAGTATATTAATTAAAATAATATTGAAATATAATGTACTGTTTACAAATAATTTGAATTATCTATTGGGATCCGTCAGATGGGAGGAGCTTAAAAAACATGGCGCAGCTAAGGGTTTAGTTTAATTTTAAAAAATTACAAGACAGTGTCAATAGTATATATAAGTATTATAATGTACACATATTTTAAATTCACTCATTATAATTACAGATAATATCACGCAATAACATCAAATACAATACGCATACGTTATTTATTTTTGATTGTTTACAATTTTTCAACAAACAAATCTTTTAAATACATATTTATATTATAACAAATCAATTATATATAGGAAAACTTGTAAAATTCTTTCTTGGTACTTACTGTTCTTTCATTAATTTTATTTTTGGGTGATTTAAAACATAATATTGTGATTTAATCGTAAGTTTTACTATAAACCGTAGATTCATCTGTCAGTTTTATGCTTGAGATTATTTATTTTTTCATTATTAAATTCTATTACCATAGAAACTGTACCCCCAGTCTAGTTACAAATTTTGCCACCAGATGGTGTACGTTCATTTGACGGATCCCAATACGTACAAATAGCATCTATAAACGTCAAACTACATTTTTTAATAAAACAATCTGGTCTCACATGATATCAACTCTATTCTAAGTAACTATGTATGTGATTTTTGACATTTGTGAAAGCTTGTACCCCTATTCTCCGTATCAACCATAATATCTTTTACAATAATTTTTAATATAAAACTTACATTTGTATTATAAATATTGGTTTTCTAATATTCTAATGTCAGATGTACACATTTTTGTAGAATAATAAATTATCTGACATTTGAATCTAGCTGCGCTTGTTTCCATGGCAACATGAATTTATTAATATTTAAAATTAAAATTTTGAGGGTGTTTTTCACCTCTTCAGTAGCTATGTCGGTACGTTTATGAAATAAATGCTCCTTAGATTGGTTTGAACTACAAGTGTACCAAGTCTTATCAAAATTGGTGAGATAATACTCACATTTTAGATGATAATAGGTACAAAATTTCGAATATTTCGGAAACCCTTAATCCGATTAGCACCAAAATCAATAGGTCTGGAGTACTCACTGAGGCAAACATTTTCCCCAAAAATAATTCAAGTCGGTGCATATCTAGTAGTTATCGTACACGGAAGAAAATTCTACATCCAGACACACGCACAGCCGCCATGCGGAAATTAACTTTTCTTTACGTTTTGAAGTTAGTACAATCAGAATCTGCTCTTATCTCGGACACGATTTTTTGACGGTATAACAATACTTCCATTTCTTCGAACATGGAAGTAAAAATGATTTGAATTCAACTAAAGATATATTTTTTTCTTCAATAATTATTTTATGTGTAGGGTTGTATACACAGAAAAAATGTCTTGTGCCAATACTACCCTTGTTTCATATGTATCGAAAATAGTATAATCTTATTTTTATATCAGAATATAATAATCTATTAGAAAGGAACTGACAAAATTTGTTAGCTAACAAGCACTATTAAATGGGGTATCAATCCTATATGATAGTTCCATGAAGTGTTTGACAAGTTTCTCGCACAAACGGTTAGTTAACTCCACTGGAATGAATGAATAGCAAAAAATGAATTTAAAAAAAATCACCAAGCTTAATAGGCATGATATGATTTTAAATAATTAAATAGGTTAAATAGATTCTAAAAAATGTATTTATTTTTATATTAATAGCGAGATTAATATAATTTTTGTTAAAATAAAAATGCAAAATACAGCAATCCGCTATGTTAAATAGAACACCAATCAGAGCGAATGACGTCACGCATACCAGTAAACGTCAAAAGTGATTTACTTTTATTTTAGATAAATATCAATTCCTCTTACAATATTATTAGGTACATACCTTATTTAAGAACTTATATACTTTGGAATTCATTTTTAACAAACAAAATAATTAAATTATCTGTTGACAAGGAGTGTGACGTCAACTCTGAAATGTCACCTGCGAGCGTTTGGGCGTCAAATTCAAAATTAGTTTTAAAAGAGCCAATTTTTGCGATTAAAATTTTATTTTCTGCAGAAGTATTTTTTTTGAAATAGGAGACACGTAAGATCATCATTGAATAGTTTTTTTTTAGTCATCATGCCTATTGGAACAAAATATATATTTCTTGTAAACTTTTTCTCTGAAATTGGTGGTTTCCGAGTAAAAAATTCAAAATTGATTTTTTTCGTAAAGATACCGCAATAAAAAAATAAGTTTCCGTTAAAAAAATTGACCTTACCGAGGCCTAAATCTTTTACGATTTATTTGGGAGACACAATCTTGTTTCCTCCACCCGGTATTATATTGAAACACAGATCACGAATCTTGACTTTTGCCGTACGGTCAACGGTTCATATTTAATACGGGGGTTTCTTAAAAATTAAAAAAAAATATACATACTGTGTTCATCATTATGCAAAAACGAGGAAGATTCGTGATCAACATATTAAATCTTATACTTGGTGATGCATATAATACTTTTTTTGTTGATGAAACTCTTATTTTTGTTATTTATGAAAGATAATATAAAAAATGTAATGCTGCAATTAAAATTTGTTGTACAATTAATTTGATATTTAATAATAAGACGACTTTTTATGTATTATAAATGTATACTAATTTGAACAAAGAAGTATCATATTCATATCTCGTAAATATATCGACAAACTTTCAGGAGTTGTCGAGAACTTCAAAACAATCGCTTTTTGTTTGTGGATTTAACAATAAAGCAAAAGAAAGGACCCTACACAAAAGCAATGAATTTTACCTTTTGGTTGAATTATTTTAGCGAAAATGATAATTCAAAATGTGCTGATGATCAAAAGTTGTAATTGGTGGAACTTACAAAAACTCATAATTTCTGATCCAGAGGGCGTCGAAACATATTTGTTTTTATTTCTTCAAGGGTGAATGCTTAGAAAAATTTACGAAGCATAAAAAGTGCTTTGAATTATCAATGAATACACAAAAATAGTTATTTTGGTAATTTTTTTAAAATGAAAAATTCTAAAATGATTTATTTCTATTATTTGGCTAGTTTTAATGCGGTGTTTACACTCAGAAAACAAAACAGAAACACGGTGTTTTTATGACAAAAAAGCAATAAACCCTATACATTTTTAAATACGAAATATTTTAAAAACACCGTGTTTCTGTTTTGTTTTCTCGGTGTAAACACCGCATAAGAACTTTTCATCCATTGTAATTTTTTTAATTTTGATCCTTTTAGAGATAGACATTAAATACATAAACATATAATGTTTTTGGTACCCCTGGGGCAAAAATTATGGATTTTCCTGAGTTGAACTCAATACAACTTTTGATCAGCATACTTTGAACTATCATTTCCCCAAGCTACAAAAAATTTAAATGGTTTATGAACAAAAACTGATTGTTTTGATGTCCTCGACAACTCCTGAATTCGTCAATATGTTTACGAGAAAACTAATATATTTTTATTTATTTATCGTTCCTTTCGGATTTATCTTACTCACAGATTGGGAATTAATTTTATGTGGTACCCAAGGACACTTGCAGAAAAATTTCTAGAAAGGTGAGGGGGGTAGCAGAGCTTGTAGAAAAATAATTACATGAATAATTTTTTTTACAAGTAGATTTTACATAATACTATAAATTGCATTAATTTACTCGATCCCCGGAGTGGGGGGGGGGTCAAGATACCCGTTTGCCACCCTCTGTGGACGCCCATATTGGTGCAGCAACTGTTAAGATTACTGATACATATGTAATATTTGTGATTCTTGTTTTGAATTTAAACGTGTATGTAAGATGCGGCAATTTTTTGTTAAATAAAAACCTTCTTATTAACAATGTTGTTTTTTGTTTTTTATTTCTCAAGTAATAAAATATTTTTATTTACGGTTGCATGGGTTTTTTACCATATTATATTATTATTAAATTGTATTTTTCACACGAAGAATATAAATGAAAATAGTTATAATAAATATTATAATAAATACCAATTTTTTTGGTAGTTGTAATTATTTATTTTATACAAAAATTATTGAAGCACTATTATAATAATTATTATAATCAGTAAATTTTATACGTAACATATTAATTTATGTATACGCTTATTTAAAATAATCATGAGAAAATTGAACAAATATGTATATTGTATATGGTATATATATTCTAGTATATAATATAAAGTAATTCAGTAAATAGCTAAATATAGAATGTAAATGAGGAAAATAAGTGTCTCCGAGACAAAAAAATATACCATGAGTAACCGTAGATGATTCTGACTATTATGAATTTCTATTTTGTTTATTTTAATGTAAAACCCATAGCACTAATGCAGAAATTTCCCCCGAGTTGCGTGAATGGCTCACGAAACCGGTTTCACAACTCTATTCACAAAAATCAATTGATGTTTACGTTTCTTTTTAATTAGAACTGCTGTTATTTCTTTGGAAATACCTGGTCAAACTAAAGAAAATAGATTGAACCAAATGTCACACAAATAGAGACTAATGATCTAAGATTTTATTTGGGAATATTTCTTCTTAGAATACGTATCATGCTACATATAAATATGTTAATTTTATTATAAAAAATAGTATACATATGATATAGCGTTGCTAATTTTATTGCCAGTGGTAATATATTTATTTATATATGCATAAAAAAGAAATTGTTGTTTTATATTACGCATTTATAAGTATTATTAGTCAGTGCAATTTACAAGTATAATGTTTTATCTGTACTACGACTTTTTAAGATTTAAGCAGGATTTAGAAATTTGTCGCTCCTAGGCAGTTGCGAAAATTGCCGCCCTCTTTTTCAAAATAAATATTTTATTTGAACAAAAATAAAAAAGTATATTATGGTATACGGATAAGATTTTACATACCGGTGACCTTTTTTTTTAGTTTCCACCAAAATTTGCCATCCCTTAATTTTTGCCGTTCTAGGCTGTTCTAAACTGCATGTATGGTAAATCCGGGCCTGGATTTAAGGCTTCTGCGGTTTAATGTAATTTGTGTGACGAAATATTAACTATCAAGAAAGCAGATATACCCAAAAGAAAAGTTATATTATGTCATAATCCATTTCACACCGTGAAGAAATCTAAAAATGTTTATTTTTTTATGTATTTTTTTCAAGTTTAGTTTTAATAGGAAACTTCAATGATTGGTAAAATAAAAAAGGTTTAAAATCTGTCAATATATTATAATTTTTTAAAATTGTGTTTTTAATTTTTTACACATTTCCTCTAAAGTTAATGGGTTTCTAGTAAAAAATTAGTAAAAATCTAACATCTAAAATTATTTTGTTTAATATTAAAAAAAAAATTAAGTCATACAAAAGCTGCTTGTTTTTTCTCAAACAATAAGATACCATAATTAGTCGTGGCTGTACGGGGCACACCATAACTCCAAAACTGAAGAAAAAAAAAGATACCATAATAAAAAATATAGGTTTCCATTTGAAAAAAAAAATGTTGGTCTTATTTGACCATGAAGACGTCCAAAAATTAATAACGCCAATTTGGGTACCCTTCAAAACCAAACAACTTTTACATGAAACATTTTTTGATTTAATTGATAGATAAAAAAAATTAGGGGGGTGATAGATTAAAATGGGACATCCTGTATAATATAATAGAAAAAAGTTATAAAAATGATTTTTTAGAATCCACCAGATATTACATCACTATGTGGTTCCAGTAGTGAACAAAAGTACACATTTATAAAACGTATACAATTAAGCAAGTGATGTGATGAAAAATTTTTTAGGCAGATATTATCTTTTTTTTACTAGTAAGTTAATATTTGTTGTCCTTCATGCTATTGATTTAAATCTAAGCAATTCTAATGTTGGCCTGCGTAAGTTAGGAAAAAATTATAACAAGTTAACGGAAATGTTTGTATTGAGATCACAGTTTTTTAGGTGCGAGTCAATGTCTAAGAACGATATAACGTACAGTGTACAGTATACTGAATAATATATCAATGTTAATTTACGGAAATATATATAACAATAAAGTGACTAAACACTTCTTGAGGCTTTCAAAATGACATATCAAAAACAAATAAGATATTTTTATTTAAATGCTTACGTTATCAGGAAGTAAAAAAAATCAATGTTTTTACTTTTTTTCATATACTAAAATATAATAGGTAATTAATAAAGTTTGGAAGTAAATTTTTATGTAACAAAGTAACGTAGCTCAAGAAATCGCATTAGTAGGTTACATTCAAAAGATCAAAGAAAATTAATATTACTGTTTAAATCATTTGAATTGAATTTCTGGAATAGATATTTTAAAATAGTTTTTAAAGTTGACATTGTCCCGATTTTGTCTTGGTATGCAGTATGCAGCCCTAATATTTACTAAAGTTTTGAAGTAAATTTCTATCTGATGATGTAGAGTAGGTCAAGAATTCGCTTTGGGGTAGTTAGGGTAGGTCACATCCAAGAGATCAAAGAGAATGAGTAGAATTGCTGTACGAATCATTTGAATTGAATTTTGGAAATAAATATTTTCATATTGAATATTTAGTCAACATTAACTTTTAGACAGAAAATTTATTTATTTTATAGTATTTATTGAGTGTAATATTAGACGATTTAAATCAGCTGTTAATATATCCAATAATAAAATGAAATTGATATAGACACTGGATAACTGACCTTTTCTTTTTTTTATAGATGTAATTCGAGTAATAATAGTAATCAGGGTCATTGCACACCTTTTACAAATACGATAATTATAGTGTTGTGCAGTTATCAGACATTAAAATCTACTATATTATTAGAAAAGAATGAATCATTTTACTATAATAAGTTTATATACTATTGAAGAGTATAATTTATTGTTTTTTTTTATAATTACGATTGACTATTTGTCCGTTCGCGGCTTCACCCGCGTTGTATTAGTTTTTTATGAACAATTATAGTATATCTATAAATAGATAAGTCATGAGTGACTGACTCATCAACGCCCAACCCTAACTCATGGACCTATAAACGAAAAACTTTAGAGGTATTTTTCTATTATGACATAAGCACCCACTAAGAAGGAATTTTTCAAAATACAACCTTTGAGAGGGAAAGGGGGGATTTTAATACATTTATCTGCATAACCACTTATAATATAAAGATTAATTTCAGGCAGAATAATCTTCTATAAAATAAAAGTACACGTGTTTTGCAATATATGAAAGTTCAACCCTAATAGGGGTGAAAAAATGACTTATTAACACATAGCTCAAATCTTTGAACTTTGAAATATGAAATTAAGACATCTGCAAAGATGCAGACGAGCTGCTAGTATTACTATATATAAACTATATATAGAGATTACAATTTAATGTTCTCTCATTTATTTGTGAGGTAATTTAATTTTTTTTTCAATTCCCGCAGATAAGAAAATAATATGCGCACTTATTTTTTATTGACCATATTGCAATCAAGAAAAATTATAAATTCATGATTTGAAGTAAACAAATATGAGTCTTTCTTAACAACTATTTGACTTCCTTTTAATAATGTTTATTATTATCTTAATAATAAGCGCGAATAAAATTGTTAATGAAAATTTAATTAGATTACGTAACGTTCATAACGCATTAAATTATGTATTATTTATTTACGTGTAACGTACATTTTTTTTATTATAATTACAAAGTAATATATGTATTATACACACATAGTACATTTACATACTCTGTATATTTGCATTAGTATCAAGTATACAACGACATATAAGTAATATTAAAATATGCATACATTCATATATTATCTTCTCTATTTTACATTTTATAAAAATATAATTATAAAAAAAATCTGCAGTCATTTTTCAATAAACCTACCATAATCGTGTTATGACTTCTTGTTTAGACCAGAAGGACAAAATATCTATAAAATGTATAAAACGCAACGTCTTTCTGTCTGTCTATCTGTCCTGTAGTGCGCTTGTCACTCGAGAACCATTTATCTGATTTACGTTTCTTTTTAATTCAAAGATATCTTCTTTGTCCAAGTTTAAGTATATATTTTGTTATGTTAGGTAACATAAGAAATAAGCAGTGATGATATAGTAAATCAAATCGGAAAAAAGTTTGCCTCCTAAAAAAAAGTTTGCGCGCTATCTTGCAATACGCTGCCTAAATCGTTAAATATTGAACAATATAATGTAGTTAAGTAAGTAAAGATCAGTATAGAATAAAAAGATCTATATTTTGAAGAAGCACAGAACATTAAATATATTTAATGTTCTGTGGAAAATAGGTATCTAAAAATAGATAAATATGTTAGGTAAATAATTTCATTGATCATATAACAAATTAATTGATTCAATTCCATGAAGTCGAACCCAATTTTAGTTAAAATATCTTTCGAAATCTGTTATAAACCTTAATCCATACGAAATTCACGAAACTGTTTAGAATAATCGTTTCATTAATTATATAACAATTTTGAAATATTTTACAGAAGACGACACCGCCCACCTCACCAGGTGAGATTCGGCGGAACACATATATGTATATCCGTTAGAGTAACGTGGGAAAGTACGCGTTTTATTTAGGTTTCGCGAAGGTCTAGGTGACGCTGATACCGTGTTGATATATTAAATCGTATGTGGGGTTTTTACACCACATGGTGGGGGTACAGAATGTGATAACAATGGTTACAAGATCTTGTTAGGGTAGAAGGTTTCTTGTCTTTGAACTGTGAAGTTTACTTGTGAAGGTTGTGATTGTGGATGCTGAAAATTTTGAAATAAGGTAAGTTTTTAAGTGTTCATTATACTTTATTATTATTATTAATTTATTATTATATTTGGATTTTTGATTTCTTATTCCTTTTTGGTTAATATAGTAATTTTATAATTTATTATTAAAATGCTTCTTCTTATGCTGGTGTTAGAAAATAAATTTCATTTAATACAAGTATTTTTCAATAAATTTATTAATTAATATTTATGTTAGAATGGTTTTAAAAATATCTTAACTAGTTTGGCTTCAGAATAACTCACAATTGTATTTATTAAACTAGTAAATTTTTTTATTTATTATAATTCGCCCATTTGTTATATTTAAGTAAAAACATATTGATAAATAATCTTTCTAAATTTCTTATTTAAATAAAAAATAATTCCAAGCTAATTGTCTTTCTCATGGTTAATATAATATAAAAATTAAAAATATGTGTTTATAGTACAGCATTAATCATACATGTATCATTTCAAACAATATAACTGTCATTGTTAGTAGCCCATTTTACCTTGTAAGGAATTCTTTCTGAGGTAATAAAACTGCAAGCACCAATCTGCTATTTATGCAATAAATTTTATTGTTTAAACTTGACTTTTCTGTAATTAAAAACATAAATAAAAAATTTTATATTAAAACGGCTGCTAATCAATGGTTCTTATATGAAATAAAATATAGTCGTAATTAAGTAATATGTTTTATATATACATTAAATCATAGATCATATCAGAATTATAAAAACTTATGACTTGTTTATGTTAGTAAAAGTAACAATACAAAGATACAGTTCACAGTTATGCAGATTTTGTAATTGACAAACTTGTTTCTCTTACTAATGTATGTAAATTTTTTATTAAATAATTTTGTTTTATATATAATATGGAAATTATCTTTTTATATTAAAAAATCATGTTAATTAATTAAAATAAAAAAAAATATATTTAATTTATTGGTGCGTATATACAAGATTTATAGATATAATCCATTTTTTTATATATTAAACCTAAATAATTCCATAAAGGTGAGGCACAATTTTTTTTTCAATTGATTACCAATAAGTTTTGGTACTAAAAAACCTGGTCATTTAAATAAAATTTCAGAAAATTACAAAATTAAATGAAAATATTACTACAGAAGTCGTTCATATTGCTTTTTTAAGTTTGAGTTCTATGTGTTTTTTTGTCTTTTTTGGTATTCGTAATTTAAAATTTATCAACGAAATAAATTATAAGATATTTGTAGGCACGGTATATACAGGTCGATGACGTCATAATTCTGTAGAATGACGTCACCCAACAAATTGAAATAGTAACTAAGTTGGGGGTAGATAATATTCAGTGCCGGATTTACCCTATGTGGTGCCCTAAGCACTAATTATAAAAAGGCCCCCTTTTGTAATTTTGACGACCTTTTTTTACCCTTTTTTTAAAAAAAAACTTATCAATAATTCTTAAGACCTTTTTTTAGCTTTTTTAACAAAATTTTCCCCAATTTTACGATGATGCCCCATTATGGTGCCCCCTATAGTCGGGTGCCCTAAGCAATTGCTTCTTTTGCATATTGGTAAATCCGGCACTGATAATATTTAACATTATATTGTAGAATCGAGTGCTTAAAATATTTATTTACTCTCTATATTAAACAAAGAACGTATTAGTAATAAAATAAAATTAATTTTCAAACAGAAACAACAAATAACAAACATGGAAAAACAACTAAACGGTGGAGAAAAGATAATCGAAATTCAACCATCAAACGGCGGCGTAAGAAGAAAATCATACTTCGATGTCACGGACAGTACAGAAAAAAATCGTATTCTCAAGAACGTGCTGGTATTAGGATTCGCGTTCATGATCCACTTCACAGCTTTCCACGGCACTTCTAACTTGCAGAGCTCTATAAATGCCAGCGAAGCGTTAGGGACCTCCACCTTGGCCGCTATCTATGGATCCCTCATTCTGTCTAATATATTCCTTCCTGTACTTATGATAAGGTCAGTGTTTATAAATTTACATTAATTTAAAACAATAACTGATTTATGTTGCATATACTAGTGCAAGGTACTTTTCGTAAAATTTTTAGAGTTCATTCAAAAAGAGTTAATTTTCTAATTAAATTCTTAAATGAAATAATCTAAAATCTAAACTAACTAAAAAAAATTATTTTTTTATTCCAAATAGTGTACCTAAGTATGAGCATGGTCATTGGTTGAGAAATTAAAACCAAAATTAAAATTAACAAACTTAGCTTCAGCTGTTTATAATTTCAGAGACGTATCTAGGACTTCTTTTGCTCTCAACTAGAACCTGTGTTAGTGCCGACTTTTTTATTTTATTTTAAATTAACCTTTTTTCTACTCATCATACATATTTATGAATAAAAATTAATTTCACAATTATGGGTATTAATTTCACAAATGAATACCCATAAAATATTTTGTTTGACCATGTTTTTAACGAAGTTAAACTAATTATAATTATTATATGTATTATGATGACTGATTATATACAAAATCTTTGCCAACTTTATGATAGAAATAATATTTTAAAAAAAGTATCTAATTATATATGTTATATAACATACATTAATTATAAGTAAAATAAATTATTAAGGGTTTCATACAACAATAACTAAATCATATTATTATGATTACGTAACAATTATAATTAGATTTTATTGAGTGTGTACAGTGTATACGTACATGCCTATACTCACATTTTTTTTATTATTTAGTATTTTATTTGGAATAACTACTTGAACTTATGGTATTAATTAATACTATAAAGAATTGTATACTGACTTGTACCTTGCTTGTAAATTAGGCATCTGAGTTTTTCTTTATGTATTGTACTTTATAACATGATACTGGGCAATGTAATTTTATAGTTAAAAACTTACTTTTATTTATTTGATTAGTATTTATAACATAATGGCATAGTTTTCTACGAAATACATTAGTAGGTGTATACCTAATATGTATAAATATATACATACTGAATAGGTGTTTCCAAAAATCCATTAATAAAACAATTTATTTGATAAAATTTCCGATATATTTGCATACATATCCTATATGCTTTAAGCATATTCTATCAAATATTACAGAATAATTTTCCTTCGTATTTTCTTAGTAGACATTCCATTTACATATTTATAAAAGGAAGTAAATATATCAAACTGACCTATAATATTTTTATTTAGATTAAAAACTTTCAATTTAATACCTCGATGTATTTGAATTTCTGAATATAAACTTCCATAATTTCATTAATAAAGTTATACCCCAAAGTTACGTCACCTTCAGTTTAAATACTGTCATTTTGTCATATAGTAAATATCTGTGACTTAACTTGGGGAAATTGTGGTAGTTGAAAATGTACGTAAATGCGAAGCGATGTGTTGTTAAAGAGCCGTAACTTGGGATATTACTATATTATTTTATCATATCTGATATTATCAGAAACCGATACAGTTATTAGCGCGAGCATCTTGATACGTATATAAGTTCATCTCATAATTTTTTTAATGGACAATAAATGATTTTACAATATTTGTATGTATGTACAGTTGTACAGTAATTTTTTTATGAGAATTTTTATCACTTTATTTTTTATCTGTTTTCAGTTGGCTTGGATGCAAATGGACTCTCTCATTATCTTTTATTGCTTATATGCCATTCATCTTGGCTCAATTCTATCCCAAGTTCTGGACAATGATTCCGGCAGGTTTAGCTGTAGGATTAGGGGGAGGACCTTTGTGGTGTGCTAAATGCACGTACCTCTCAGTGATAGCTGAGGCTTACGCTAAAATAACAGGAGCCAACGCTGAAACAGTGGTCGTAAGATTCTTTGGAATCTTCTTTACTTTTTACCAGTTTGCACAAGTTTGGGGAAATTTGATTTCGTCAGCCGGTTAGTATTTTATTTATTATTAGAATGTGTATATTTTTTATCTTTAGTAATAAAAACTCTATTAAAATAGTACGAAACTTTTTTTTGGAAAAATAAGTTTAAGAATCTTGCTTAAGATTACCCTTTTAAAACGCGAGAGATCAAGTTTTAACTAATATTTTATTTCTAGTTCTCTCTTACGGTACTGAAGTTATAAATGTAACGGATTTCAACACAACTATGAAATATGAGAACATTGAAAATATTTGTGGAGCTAATTTCTGTCCTGGAATCACCGTCGAAGATAATCCAAATCTTACACCGCCATCCGAATATAAAATCTATCTGATTTCCGCAATTTATCTTGGATGTATGATAGTTGCTAGTTTGATTACAGCTTTCGGTCTCGACTCTTTAACCAGGTACGTTATTTCACAAGGAAATATTAAGAATATGAAAACTAAACATTTGTTTTATCTTTAGATACAGCAAAGGAAGATCAGGAAGTGGAACTGGATTGTCAGGGTTCAAACTTCTTTCAGTAACTCTTGGCCATCTTCGTGAACCATATCAAATTTTGCTGTTGCCAATAACAATGTTCATAGGAATGGAACAGGCATTTATTGCTGCAGATTTTAGTGCTGTAAGTATTTAAGAATTGACACTAATAAGAAAAAAAACAGTTAGATTAACGCTTAAGTCTAAAGATGCGAATATGACAATACACCTATCCTTCGATTTACACGATTTTGCTTTTACACGATTTATAAATTGAAAATTTTCAAAAAAACTAGTAAAAATGTTTATTCCGCTCCATATACGCATATACAAAGATTTGATGGCATTTTTGAATTTTTTGTTTCTAATGTAAAATAAATTAAATATCTACTTATATTACTTTCATATACTTGTTATTTTATGAACTAAGAACAATTTTGAGTTTTCCAAGATGTCTGACTTTTTTGTCACTTAAATAAATTACTGAATCATGCACATTTTGTTTTTGTTTTTTCGTTTTACACGATTTTACTTAGCAAAATCCAAGATTTCATTTTACACGGTTTTGTGCAGAACGTATCTACCGTGTAAATCGGGGGATAGTTGTATAATGCTATAAGATTTAAAATTATCAATGTTTTCTTGTATTTTTCAGTCGTTTGTGTCTTGTGGATGGGGAATAAGTCATATTGGATATGTTATGATTTGTTTTGGCGTATCCAATGCTCTTGCAGCAGCTGCTGCTGGAGGAATTGCTAAAGGATCAGCAGGATCTCGACGTGGACCTTTAATATTGTTTGCTACAATTTTACATTCTGCTCTTCTATTCGCTTTATTGTTATGGAAACCAACACCAGACAGACCCGAATTGTTCTTCCTTGTTGCTGCATTGTGGGGTGCTTCAGATGCTGTGTGGCTTGTTCAGATAAATGGTAAGTGAAGTAGATTTTTTTAAATAAAACGAAGTATTATTTCAAAGGTATTGAAATTCTCTACAAAAAGGTTATTTTTAAATTTCATTTTCTACATAAATAAATTTTTTTTTAAATTTATTATATTACATAAAAAAGTTAATAAATGAAAAGATGTTGAGGAACAAATTAGACCATCATAAAGTAGAGTAAATTTGCTCTATTTGAGAATAAAAAAGTTTTGAAAAAAGTTAATTTTCAACCAAATTACAAGAATTTGAAAACAGGCTATTTTTTAGGCGTCCCCTTAATTAATGTGTTGAGTGTAGATTAATGTAACTTATTGAAAAATATATATTTATAATATTTTTTATTGTTCCAGCATTGTGTGGTATTTTATTCCCTGGTCGTGAAGAAGCAGCTTACAGTAATTTTCGATTGTGGGAATCAACAGGATCAGTGATTGCTTATTCGTACAGCTCATATATATGTACTTCGATTAAACTTTATCTGCTCATGGGACTTATGTTGATTGGAGTTGCGGGATTCACAGGTATCGAGTATATGGAACATCATGCGAAACCAGAACCAGAAATAACAAATGGAGATTTTCATCTTGTTTCAACAGGGACAGAAGAGAAAAGAAATTTAAATACTTATACTATCGGCGAATGAGATATATAAGGTTAAAATTATTTTTATAATTTATGTGATATTTGTATGACTAATTTTATAAGAGTATTATGTTTACCCAGACCCGGCGAAATAGGGGACTAGGGGTAACATAGTGGCCCTATTTGATATAGATAATGAGATGAATGTAATCAGGCATAATTTAACCATAGTGACATTACATTGAAAAGAACTAACAAATAGGTAATGGGCCCTAACATTTCTGTTGCCCGGCCTGTGTATAACAGTAGTTCCTAAAGATTAGTTTTGAATTTTAAAACACAAGGTGATGTTTATTTAATATCTTCAACCTTTATTATGTAAATAACAAATTTGAAATGAGAATGATTGTGTTATTAGGTTTCTTATATTTTTTATAATCGCTACTGTTTTTTCTATAAAAGGAACTTATGATTTTTTATTACAGTACTTTTTATTATACATATGTATATTTGATATATGTTATATTAAACATTAAGAAACATACTTATAATTTTGTGACCTGTATCAGGACTATTTAATAATTTAATATATATTTTAAACTTTTGAATGACTATTTTATTTATTGAAAGATACATCTTAACATTTTGAATATAGTGAGTTATGGTAAGATTCAAATGAAATGAAATACATTCCTAAAATTTAATTTGGCCATCTTTGTTTCTTAGGTATCTGTAGATCTATGGTAATTGAGGTAGATCTAACAAGGAAACATTTTCAGGTCGAAAATTCGTATCGAGTTTAAACTTTGTATACAGTTAGAGGAGGTTAAAGTAAGTAAGAAAAAAAATATCACAGCTGCGGTAAAACGGTTTAAGGGGGTGAAACACCCCTATGAAAATGTGCAAAATAATCATATTTTTTCAAATAACTCTGAAACTAATGAAAATTTAAAAAAATCCATAATACAAAATTTTCATGATTTTTTATGCTCTTTCGAATGGCGGTAGTCAAAATTCGAAAAAATGAAGTGGGTGGGAGGTGGGGGTTAACGATTTATTTTTTTCGAATTTTGACTGTCGCCATTTGAAAGAGCATAAAAAATCATGAAAATTTTGTATTATAGATTTTTTAAAATTTTCATTAGTTTCAGAGTTATTTGAAAAAAATATGATTATTTTGCACATTTTTATAGAGGTGTTTCACCCCCTTAAACCGTTTTACCGCAGCTGTGATAATTTTTTTCTTACTTACTTTAACCTCCTCTAACTATATACAAAGTTTAAACTCGATACGAATTTTCGACCTGAAAAGGTTTCCTTGTAAGAAATAAAGGTAACTGAACTAAATTTTAGATCTACATACATCAAGTTTTTTTTCCTGTGATTATACTCCCATCACTAGATGGAATTTAGAAGTTTTTTAAAACTAGATAGTTGTTGATAGATAGATGAATAAATTGTGAAAATAAACTAGAATTGGTATTTAATTTGTTTTTATTCTTTCAATACATCTACAGTACGAACGACTCACATATTTTCTGAATGACTTATCTACAAACATTGACTCTTGAATTTAATTTCTACAAGTTTACAGTGGAACATAAATACTAAAATCTTGATGTAAAATATTTACATCGTGAATATTTACAGTATATTCTTATTAAATGTAATAGGAACTTCGGTTGCAATCAACATTCACTCTTACATTTATACACAGTATAAAAATAATAAATAAATAAATAGCACATAACTTCTATACATTTACTATACACTGTATTTTTATTTCTGAATATTATTTTAAAACAAATATCAACAAATTTTTTAACTGATAATTTAATTTTTATTTTATGCTAGCACGTTATGATCCATTGTATGAAATGCACAAGGCTATATATTATTTTATAATAATTAATAATAATAGACAAAATCATTTTGATAATTAAATTTAATGTAACAATTTATACTTTTACTGACTTTCTGGACATTTATTATGAAATAGTAGATCAATTTATATTATGTACAACGTAAAATATTTTATTGCCAAATAATGATTTGCTTTTATTATTATTAATTTAACATAAATATTCAGAATTAAAATAATGACTTAGATTAAAAATAAACATAGTACAATTTTTAATACAGTAAATAAACAAAATTTTAGTGTAAATAAAATCTATTAATAAATTATTAATAGATCAGTAAATACACTTTAAAATATCTTTCATCACACTATATCTTGGTCATTTTCCATTAAAATGAGAACTATATTACAACTGTAAGTATATTAATTTAAGGCAAATATATATTTTTTTCAAATTTGTTATATTCTATCAACTCAGTTTACAACAAAATGAGAAACAATATTTTAATTGTAATTAAAATTTTGACTAGAATGATTCTTATGTATTTAAATTTGTATGCTTATTATTTATTATAAATGAAAGTGTTTCTTTACGTAATACATATTCGCCTTAAATTTTTCTGTATAAATTTGTGTACTAACTATATATATTTAATACTTAGAAACTACAGATATGAATTTGTACAGGTGATTGTAATAATTTACAATAGATTTTTGTGTTTTAATACTAATTTGTGAAGATTTTAATAATTAAAAAATGTCCAATTATTAATTATTTACACCATTCCTTTAGACATCATGCGGACGGTGTTTTTAAGAGCTTGACGTTTATTGCAAAACCATATTCTTATTACTTCACGTTCATAACCCAATTGATGTGCCAGTCCAGTTATTTCAGTACCTGAATATAAAAAGTAAATTAATGTTTTTGATAACACAATTTACCCAGACATTAGAAAAAGAGTATTATTCCAGTTTATTTAAAATCCCATATTGACCACTGATCCTTATATTAGATACAGTTGTAAATAGTTATTACATTCTTACTTGCAATGCGAGTAAGAACATATTAAAATTGTCAGCTAAGAAGAATGAATGTTAGGTAGCAGTGGCACTAGTTCAGACAGCTTTGTCATAATAGAAGAATCAATGGTCAATACCGAATTTTAAAGAAACTGGAATGAAACTTCAAAATTTAGAAACATTTGTTTGTAAAAATGACAAAATATTTAAAGCAAATGATAGAAATAGATATTATAATTACCTGAAGGATGAGTGTTCCTTTCGAAATGAGCATTGAGCAACTCGAGAGCCTGTGGAGTGAATGAAGTACGTCTTTTCCGTTTCTTTGATGGTTCAACACCTATGAAATCGGTTAGATGATTTTGTCCACTTTTGTATCTGGAACAGAGAGCACTTCTTTACTTCATTATGAGAAATACAGTATTATGTGTAGTAAATATGTTTATATATAGGTATACAATTATAACTATAGTATATAAAAATATTAAAATGTAGGATAAAGTAAAATACCAAATACTAACCTTTCTTCAGCTTCCTTCATCCATCGTTCTAAAACTGGTTTAATTTTTTGTGCACTTTTTGGTGTGATATCCAATTTTTCAAACCTAAAAACATGAATTTTTAATAAATATAACATTCAAAAAGTTTTTTTTATAATAAAGAAAAAAAGGGAGCACTGAAATTTTAATAAAGTTTACGATCGAAGCACAGGACATTGTCATTAGTAATCAACGATAGCAATTTGAATAATATTTCAATTGTTATTTTTGTATGAATTACAATATAATAATATAAATTTTAAAAATTTAATTATTCATGCCAATGCCCTGGCTTTGTTAATACTAAATGTGCTCCTCAATAATTACAAGAAAGTGTTAGTAGAAGTGAAATAATAATATAAAAAAATGCAACGTACATTGCCTGTTGATGGGAGGTCAACTGCGCAGCACAGTACATCTGGGTAGCCAGGGCACTGGGGACAGAGTTTATAAATTATTAGAGGTTACGAACATACCTCGGTAGATCCAATGTCCTGGCGTAGATAAATAATGGTATGGGATTGTCGAATACGTCAGGAGCATTTATTTTTTATATATTAAAATTAAATTAAATCATTCTTAATTACATATTATAAAAAATTACGCAATAACATTAATAAGTTGGACCTAATAACTTATATTATAAAAATGTACTAATAATAAAAATATTTATTTACAATTTACTAATTAAAAAAATCACATGCATTTTATAATCTTATTGAAATATTATATTTTGAATAAATAAATATATTAAATATAGAATACATACCTACAAATGGCACTTTGACTGTAAGCTGGACCTTCAGTAATACTGAGGGCTTGTCCTACTTGAGTTTGTGTCAATCCTAAAGAAAGACGTCGTAATTTAAAAGCTTTAGCGAATTCTTTAATCTCGTCCAAGTTGATTCCGTCAACCACATTACTGTTTGTTTGATTGATTGTTGGCTGATCTGTAAATAAGAAAAAGAATTTTTGTTGTATATTTAAAAAAAAAACATATTACTGATGCATATTATTATTATTTTAAAATTATGATGTGGTATATTTTAAGACCTTACATTGGCTCATAGACATTATGTAAAATATTAAGTTAAGATAGATAATTTTATTAATTTAGTTTGTTTTATCAAATTTGTCTGTGAAAGTTAATTACATAAAAAACTAAGGACTGACAAACTATGGTATGTATTAATAAAATAAAATCTTACTTGGTGAATCTACTAATAAATCCATAGTCGAATTATCAGTTCCAGTCGGAGACGATTGCGGTGAAGGTTTTCCTAACGTACTAGAAGTAGTTACAGTGACTTCACTGTTAATCGCTGCCAATCTATTGATAGCTGCCACTGCTGCAGCTGCAGGAGATGATGTGCATGCAGACAAACCGTTAACTTGAGAATTCTCAGACGTATGCTGTGACTGCTGGCTAGCTCTGTGAGACAGGTTCTCCGGAGCATTGATATCAGAATTAGACGTCACAGGAACTGACATCTGTGGTAATTGTGACATCTGAGATACTTGAGGAAGCTGCGAGAACTGGGAAAGCTGATTGAGTTGAGGTAATTGCGGGATTTGAGGGACTGTTGGAATTTGAGGTAACGTACTAAGTAATGATGGTTGAGGAACGGGTGAGTACTGTTGAGAGGGATGAGTTGATTGTTGTTGTTGTTGTTGTTGTTGTTGCTGTAATGCGTTCAAGAGTTGTTGGGCACTTGCCATTGCCGTACCATTTGATAGAAGGTGGTTTGTTGCGTTAAGAAGATTGTTTCCTATGCCTGCATTAGATGAAGATACTGAAATTAGAACAGTAAATATAAACATATTACCTACTACATTACAACTAGGTACTTATAAAATGTATTAATGATTTTATTGATGTTTACAACCTGACCACAATTTTCCTCTTAACTTTAATGTAGAGGTACTTTAAATGTCTTATTATTCTATTATTATTTAATTTAATTCATTATTACTTGCAATTTATAACAGTCAATGCATCCAGTTAAATTATTTTAATACATTCAGTGTACTTTAGAATCATATGGGTTATTCAGATGCAAAAGTGACTACCTGCACTTTTATCTATTTTTGTTAAAATTTAGTACCTACTCAGAAATAGGTCAGTAGGGGTAAGAGATAGAGATAATTTTCCAAAAATGGTCTCAAACGAGGGATGGGGGGGGGGGATAAAATTAAAAAATGTATCTGAAGAGAAAGGAACGATTACAATAATTCAAAGTTTTGGCTATATTATTCAATTAAGGTCAAATAAATGTATAATCTATTTTTTTTAATACGACGTCATCTCTTGTCTCCTGAATTTCGTTATTTAATTTTAAATTTTATTATTTAAAATTCGCTGATACCGACTGATTAAGGCTTGTTTAAATTGGCTTGAAGAAGAGAAGGTGAATTCTCACATACATACAGGCCCGGATTTACCATGCAGGCAGTGTAGGCACGTGCCTAGAGCGGCAAAAATTAAGGGGTGGCAAATTTTGGCAGAAACAAAAACCGGTATCTAAAATCTTATCCGACATAATATACTTTTTTATATTTTATATAATATTTATATAATATTTTTAAATATAAATATTAATTTTGAAAAAGAGGGCGGCAATTTTCGTAACTGCCTAGGAGCGGCAAATTTCTAAATCCGGGCCTGTATATATACAATATGCCTCGATCTGTAGGTTTTGGAATATCTATTCTCAAATTAAATAAATGCAAACTAATAGAAGTATAAACATTACATTTTTTATCATGTACATTATAACAAGTAAAAAACTGGCACGAAGTTGTTACTTCTGTGAAACGTTGCCAATAAATATACGAGTACTTTGTATAAAGCACTTGTAATAATTGTATTATTTTTTTTGTAAATACTCACTCGTAGAATCAAGTAAATGATGATGTACAGGAATAGCTAGGATTGTTTGTGTCGCTATTCCCCGAGGCGTTGGAATCAAGAGCTGAGCTCCTTGAACACCATGTCCTAGCTGCCCAGAGGCTAAAATCAACTGTGGCATGCTTCCTTGAGTTGCTCCGCTACCGGAAATTCCGCTAGGACATGACACTGTAAAATAGATATATTGTATTTAGTTAGTTGAATAAATAAAATAAAAACATATAATTTTATTTTCACGATTAAAGACGGATGTAATATAATTTGAAAAATCAATCAGGTAAGACCCAGTCTCTTTGCTTTACCATATTTTTTGTGTACAAATCATCTTAACATGTTGGTAGTTGAAATTACATACCTACTATTATTACTTATTATTTTGGCGCTTTTTACTTTAAAAAGTTTGCGAATAAGTCGATACGATATGTACAATGCAATGTGAGACGAAACATTGGTGGATAGTACGATCAAATCGACGCAGCTTATACCCAGAAGCCAAGATCAGAAATAAACGAAAAAAATAATTTTCTTTTACGTCACAATTGCATTTTAAAAATGTTCTATTTGTCGCCGTATTCCCTAATTACTTTATTTTGGTATTTCTAAAATATAAAAATAGTTAACTCAAAGTTAAAGATAGTAGCTTTCCCACTCCTAATGTAACCTATCATTTGTCATTTTAATTTTTCAATAATTGAAAGTATTCCCCGACTAGGAAAAGGTTAATAAATCTTTTGTTAATAAATATCGACCGAAAATATGATTTAAACGAAATGGTTTACTTTCATTTGAGTCAAAAATAATGAACATATACATTATAGTTCATAGTTCAGTCATTATAAGATTTGAGCTAGAAAAAAATGTACTCCGTCATTTTTTTCTCGCCACCCTTTTAAGAAATTGTCTGGCGACTGGACTATTCATTTTTGGAAAGTCAAAATATTTTTATTTCATATCAAAAGTATAGATATCGAAATTTTAAAATTTTAAAGTTTTTTTACCTGGAGTTGGTGCTGCACTAACACTTAAGTTTAATGGAGCGTTCACAACTGGACTTCCTGGAGCTGGAGATAAAGCCTGCATTGCTGTTATTCCTCCCACTAAAACAATATGGAAATTAGCTAACCGAAAAGGGGGAATTATATGAATTATCGAAATATATTTGTATTTAACTAAATTATTAATGTAATAATAGCTTTTGCCTACTAATTAAAAAAAAATATTGGTTACATTTTGATAGTAACATATTTATATCTACCTGTATTTTTGAATTTTTACGAATTATGGTAGAAAAAATAAGATTTAAAAAAATTAAATAACAACTAAATCTGTTATCTAGATGATCTTATATATTATTATTATAGTGCAAGAGCCCAAAGCATTTTATCACCCGTGATCGCACACCCTCAAAATAATCATCGAATTTGCAAGTAAACATTGTAGAGAATAACAATCCATCAGTCGCCCTTATCAAATCCTGTGCATAGTTATGATAATCAAGCTAATTATCGGAATATTTCGGCGCGTTTTCCCGTTACAGAACATCCTAATGAAATTTATAGGAAATATAATATAGTTTTAAATTATATCGGTTGCTCTAACCTCATCTTGTGCAAATTACCCCGGCGACTTATTTTAAAGGGTGTGCAAGAGCTCATTTTTAGTCGATCTATTTTTATTACCAGGCGACCACTTTTTTCATATTCTTCAGAGCCTTAGCTTTAATTTAATTAAAAATTAAATAAATGGATTTTCAATGATGGAAGGACGCACCAAAGAATTATCCTTGTTATGGGCTCTAAGACTATTATGCCGTGTTTAGACAAAAAAAAAAACAAACAAAACAGCAACATCGTGTTTTTTGACAAAATAGCAACAGACCCTATAAATTTTTTAATATGAATTGTTTAAAAACCACCATGTTGATGTTTTGTTTATTTATGTAAAAACGGTATTATACATTTTCTAAAGCAGGAAAAAACAACACGAAAAATAGTTTTTCTTCGTGCCAATTTCATAAAATAAAATATGTATACTTGGTCCTTTAAAGTTGAGGCACTTTTGTTAAAATGTTTTTAAATTCACCCCTTCGACTACGTCCCTGTATTAGAACTATTATTCATCTAACTAAACTCTTTGCTATTAGCATAAATTACTGTCATTAATTCATGCGAGTAATTTAAAACCTTCTATTTTATTTACCCTTTTTTAAATTTCAATAGCCAACGCTGTTATTTTTAATTAATTTTTTATGCGTATATTTAATTCGAATGACACTTACTGGATCCGTTCAGTTTAGCATTAAGTAAAAGTTGTTGTTGTCTCTGGTAGAGGTTATTGGAGTTTGTGTTAGAGTCCTGCAGAACCCCCGCTGTCGTGGATGCTGATTCTGGACTGCCTGCGCTGCTCTCACGGTCACTCTCCTGGAACAATGTTTGCTTTATTAATAACGTTCGGAATGTTTGAATAGACTATTAGTTTATAGATGAAAAACAGGTATATTAATAGTAGACAGGAATTACTAACATTCAATGCATCATTATTCTTGATGGTACCTATCACATTTTTTTGATTTTGTGACTGAATTTGTTAACATAAATTTATTATGAATAGTTTTTGACGAATTATACTTTATTCAGGGTAGCCAGTATTTCTCTGGAACAAATTTCCTTGACTTTTCTCTGTTTTCCAGGAGAATTTTTACCGTTTTTCCCTGTTTTTTTTTTAAACGTAGATAAAAAACCTAAAAAAGGTCACATAGATAAAATTTAAATATTTGCGAAATTTGTGTAGTTTTTGCATTTTTATAAAAAATTCCCTAACTTTCAACCAAATTCCCTGACTTTTCCCGGTTTTCCAGAAACTAGCCACCCTGTTTATTTGATGTTTTTCTAGAGACATAAAAAAACAACAGTTGCACATATTTTATATTAAACATATAATATATTTCCAATCAACTTTTTCATTAAAATTATTAAATGAGTTTGTATCACTGCGATGCGATGCGATAATATGCGCATATATTTTTATAGGGCATTAAAATATTGCATAGTAAAATAGTTGAATATGAATTATGAATATACAGACATATATTTTTCAATTAACTCATATATGAGTATTAATACCATAACATAATATCTACAGAGAGAATAATGTATAATTTATAATCATTTCATGCAATATATCATACATACACACACATACTGTTGTAGAGAATATCTCGTCCAGTGCAGTCAAGTGTCCAGCACGGAGTCCTTTGTCTAGTTAGTGTAATTAGTCGGGCGGGCGATTCCCCACGTCCCCGCCACCCTGTAAGCCGCCCCCTCACGCAAACCACTGCACCACCGGCCCTGCACCCACCACTCCGCGCCATACCTTATTTAAATGCAAATGAGCTTCATTTCGCAATATTAATGCCCCCACCTCCAACGGCGTCACCCCAACCCCTTTGCGCTCAGAAATTGAACTGAACCCTTTGCTTCATATACCCTCTTACCCCTTGCCACCCCCTCTTGCGTAGGTACCTACTACATCTTCTGTAAATCACAAATACGGTGCCTTTATTATAATATGTATTATTTTCAAGTGATTATATTATAAAATCAATACGACGGGGGTTCAGAAATAAGCGGTGTAAAATTTATTCACCGGGTTATTTGCAAGTAGAGTCTGTTGTATGTATGTATGTGTGTATGTTTAGCCTACTCCATCCATAGTGTCTGCAAGAAGTATTATGTAATCAAACTTTATGACGAACTGGTGACTATACTTGAACGTATGTATGTATAATTAAACTGATTGTTTATGCGTGGTTCATGGAACTATAATTTTATGTAATGACGTAATTTTTTATTAAGTAAAAAGTTTAATTACTTTTGTATAGGTAATATAATAAACGCTAATCGATGAATGTATATAATATGTAGTCAACAAATTAGCCAAATTATATATATGATATTAATAAAATGTTCATTTAAAAATTTGTGTTCTCTAATTTTGAATTAAGCAATGTATTTAATATTTAATAATGACAAAATGCATTAAATAAAATTATATTTTCGATAAAAAGTAATTAAAGACAATGTCAATTTTAAATATTAGTGATGAATGCATGCAACTACGTAAGTTAAATGTCAAAAAAACTTAAAGATAATAGTGTAAGTAACGAAACCATTATAACCAAACTTAATTAAAAAATAATAAAAGATGAAATAACAGTATCTTATTCTATTCTCGTTTGTAAGTAATTACACGTTATTGAAGATTAGTTAGATTCAAATTATAGATAAATATTACTGATATTTTTAATTTTCCACATCGGTTTCCACAGATGCTAAACAATTGATGCATCTTCGTGTAAATAACAGAATAGTTTTTGTTCGAGTAATTTCAATTTCGATACAACAAATCATTACGATTTTTTGAGTAAATATATTTTATAACTGATTAGATTTGTAATAAAAAAATAATTGCTTATTCAATTAGTTTATATTTTTTATCACAAAAGTATTTGGTTTTTATAGATTTTGAAATGACAGTTTCTTTGTGAAATATGATATGAAATATAAATATTAATAAATATATTTAAAATATATATAACTAGCGGGATCCCGCGGCTTCGCTCGCGTAAATTTCTAAACTAATTAGAACCCTCCATTCGTGATAGAGGATGACATATTTTTTATATTGATTTTTATACATTACCTATAAAAAAACGTAAATATCTCGGATTTTAATTAAAAATTGAAAAAACTAACTACCTTCGCCATTAGGGGTCGAATATCAAATTTTTTTATTGCAGATTATTATTTCCACCATTATAACGTAAGCAGCTATACAGATAAACATATAAAAAACACAGACCCTGTCTACCCCCGCCATTAGGGGTTGAATGTCGAAATTTTTATTTTAATAGATGACTATTTTGCCCGAATTTACCTTTATAAGTAAAGCAGGTATGCAGATAAACATATTTAAATCCATCCTCGTCCCCGCCCCATGCTATTAGGGCTTGAATATCGAACTTGATTTTAATTGATTATTTATTTGTCCGAATTAACTTTAATAGCATCAACAATTATGAAGATAAATATATCAAAATTTTATCCCCCCCCCATTCCCATAGGGGTTGAATTTTTGTAACTGATATATATCTTGTATAGTACCTACTTGTGCCATGTTTCATTCGGTGAATACAAAAAAAATATATTTTACAAATTTTTCCATCCCTCTAACACCTTAGGGGTTAAATTTTGGGAAATGCTGAAATAATTGTTTCATCATTTATATTGTAGAGTATGTTCGATAAGTTTCAATTAAATGCACGCGAACAAAAAAAATATTTTTTTATGTAAATTTTGACACCCTATTTTAACCCCGTAGGGGTTGAATTTCGAAAAATCCTTTCTTAATGGGTGCTTACATCATAAAAGGAAGACACCTACGAAATTTCACGTTTCTAGGTCCAGGGGTTTGGGCTGTACGTTGATATATGAGTGAGTGAGTGAGTGAGTGAGTGAGTGAATGAGTGAGTGAGTGGTTAAGGACAAACTCTTTTATAGATATAGATTAAAGTCTGGAATCGTTAGGCTCCTGATGAGGACTCCTTGTGAAGTCGAAACACGTGTCGAGTGACATAAATTTTGTGGTTAAGGTGTATTTTTAGTTTAAGTGAATAAAAGTTCAATTTTATTTTTTTCATTAATGTAGGTAACTAACAAAAAACGAATATTGTTCATTATTTCTATATATGCGTATTATTATTATTATTAGCTTGTGTCATTATCGGTATGTAAAATCTATGGCCTCAGGCAAAAGAAGTTCCTCAGGGCCCTAGGTTAGTGTTTAATATACCTACATACAGTATATCGCGCCGCTTTCGGTATGAATATAAAATGTTAGTACTTATATATCGTTTCACTTTCAGTATAAAACTAAAAATTAACTTAAAATGTCGATGAACAAAAACTAATAACTTCTTAATTAAATAAGTAGAGTAAAGTCGGTATATATGGACCAGGTGGGTAATATGGACACCTCCTTTTTTTGCTCCATTTTACATTTTATAAAGACAACATTAATATGTATCTAAGCTTACACTTCTAAATAACTGTGTCAGTTGACATGACAGTGTTTGGAGTACCGGTATGTCATCGAGGGCAAATTTAATGAAATTTGCCATTTTTGATTATTTTTGTTAAATTAAGTTAGTAAATTTTTGTATTGTATTAAATTGTTTAAATTAATTATATTGCTGTTTAAACATGTACGTACAAGGGTTGGCCGTATGAACATTTTCGATTGTTTTAGTTTTTTTTTTTTATTTTGTTTTAACTTAAAAATTCTATTTTTGCCTGTTCAATCTCGTTAAAAGATTAAATTCTCTGTCTAATGAAATGATAAGTGCTGATTTTAAATAATATTATCATAGTTTTCTTACCGAAAATATGAATGGTGTTCCATATATACCGACTTTTCTTTACATATTTTTACAAGAAACTAAAACTAAAATTATTAACTTTAATTTTTAATGTACGCTTTTTCGTAAAATATTTTAAACCTACTATATTTTATGTAAAATAGTTCAATTTTTGCTATAACATTCCGAATGTACGAATGGTCCTATATTAACGTAACTTTAAAATAAAACACATAAAATGGTCTTTATGATTCATTTGAAACTTCGCATCGTATTCTAAATAATTATTCTCCGAATCAAATACCGTAAACTCACAGTTATATATTTATATATTTTCAAGAATACAGACGAATGATATATGATATAAATTACATTAATGTATGCAAACTTGAATCATTATTCAAGCGCGTAAATATTAATGGAAAGAGGCGCAGAGAAAATTCTAATTATATATGCATGTGTACACGGGGATTGCCGCCTCTATTTGAGTGTTATTTATTCGTCTATTGAACTAACAGATTATGCAGAAGTGGATCACGTGACTGCGAACAGCGCACTGTTCGAGAATAAACACGAGTCTAATTTGTCTCTAATTAAATTCACTGTGATCGACTCAGCAGCAGCGCCAGTATTAGAGCATGCTGCACAATTATATTTACGTTAATGTTATTATAAGTAGAAATCTACGTACATACAGTGATCGGTATTTGAATTTCTTATCATCCAGTTAACAAGTTACTATAAATTAGTTAATTTAATATAGATAATTGAATCCTTTCATACAGCCTTGGCCAAAAGTATTTGCCACCCAGGTTAAATAAATAATACCAGTTGATAATAACGGAAATATTTATTATAATAAATTAATATTTTGTACAGATACCTCTTGTTATGATAACAGCAGTTACTCTTTTTTTTTAAACTCGATACTAAGCATCGTCATTATTGTGGAGTAATTATTTGCCACTCCTTAATCAAGATATTGTTTATATTTTTATTTGATGTGATTGAGTGTTCCTTAATCGTGTGCTTTAATATCGACCAAAAATGTTCAATGGGGTTGAGGTCCGATGATTAAGGAGGCCAAAACAGGAGCTCAATCCCATTATTTGAGAACGACTTCATCGTCACTCGCGATTTGTGACAGGCGCGTTTTCTTACTGTAAACGAGCGCTGTTCATGTTGGTATCATCGAACATTTTATGAAGAGATTGTTTTAACGCAGTTTACAGTACTTTATATTTTTTTAACCCATTTGGCCCTTTAAACAACATGATTTCGCCCACTCCATGTCAAGTCAAAAAAAGTTACGTATCTAAGATATGCGGTTCTACTATGTATACCTTATTCAATATGTATTTTAATTTAAAAAGTATTTAATGATAAATGCGTACTAATGGATATGATTTAATTACATACAGAAAAACCATTATTAGTATATGCTGTTGCTTACGTTTAATTTTATACATAAAATACATATATCATTTATATATATATGTAACTGCATGTGGTTCTTAGAATAAACCTATCATAAATTTCAAGAAATAGTCATTGTAGTTTCCAAATTATAGAAGATATGTTTTAAAAATAAAATGGTTAAACAAAGACGACTGAGGGAATTATTACCCCGAAATATATTTAAATTAACCGTCTTATTTCTAACTGTCATCAGCGATAAATGAATAAGGGGACTGAAATTACCTTGAACATTGCCGCAAATGTATAAAGACTAAGAACCTCTGGCTCAGAGTGGGTATAATTATCGAAAAATGTTGAAATTTAATTTACGAGAAAATTGAAGGGTGGGCGGGGCGCATTCGTACTTTCCCGTTGAAATCAACAGCCAACTAAAATAAAACATAGTTTGAAAGAGACAGAACTATTTGACCAAGTCTTTTGTGTAGATTATGTTGGTCACCCACCGCTCATAATTTTAGTTTCAACGCTTTGATACATTAACATTGGTAATTACACTGATGATGTAATTATAAATATAATTTTAGTTGTTACTCGGGGCTATTTACTCGCCACTTGGTCGATTATAGCTGTAGACAAGTAGACGCACGGAAACGAACTGCGGCTCGGGCTGTTATTAGATACGGCTACTAATTATGTGTATGAATAAATTGAGATATATATTGTTTATGTGATAAACGTAGGTCTTAACTTAACTGCACTGTGTGATAATTCATAGTTTACGATTTCTTTATGGTTTTATAAATTACTATTGTCTTATTATCTAAAGACACTGCCATGAAATATGTGTAAATAAACATGCGCTGTTTTGGGAAAATACCTATTAATAAGCAATTTGATATTTCGCAATGACATATTAATTATTATTACGGCCGATTTTATTTTACAAGCCTTCGGAATTGAATCATAATTAAAGGAAATATTTTATTACCATTAATGACTTTTCCTGTTATAAAGTTTTTGAGTTAATGCATGATTTTTCAACAATTTAATTTGATAACTGGTTTGCTTTGCTTCATTCTATTTTTATTTTATAGAAAGTTTTGTTTTGTGTGTTAGGCCGGCTACTCACGTACAGTTTTAACTGTCAGTTTTAACTGTACAGTTATAACTGTGGACTGAGATGTACACACACGTGCAGTTTAATTGTTCAATCCTTCAGTTTGTTCAATGGATTCGAGCACAGATTTCTTGGTCGCACCAGGTTCTAGTTCTTCTAACTTTTTTGCCAGTTTGCTGTATGCAGCATCTTTTTTGGCGCGATCATTGTATTCGACAGATTTAAGTTGTTATAAGCAAAGTTCCGATCCATATATGGCGATAAAGTCAACAATCACTTGGTTTTGTTTACGCGACATGATGATGCACACCCTTCCTCGATACAAACTGAACTGAGAATTTTCAAAACTGCACAGTTGAACCACCACACACGGTCAGTTCAGTTAGTTGTTTCAGTTAAAAATATGAAAAATTTCATATTTCTCAGTTAAAACTGACAGTTGAAACTGTACGTGAGTGATCGGCCTTACCGATATATAAAATTGAACTGTATACTCGTATTTACAAATAAAAATCAAATTGTCATTATCGTCTTTTTACATATAAATAAAGCGGTTTGTTTTGAAGATAAATATTGAAGAAATTGATTCGCAATGTACATAGCAGAACTGGATAGGGTTTTTAATTGTTTTTATATAATCAGTATGTATGAAACACATCATAAGAATATTAAAACAGACAAACAATTCGTTATAAATTGGTTATACTCGATACGGTTTCCTTTGTTCTTCAGTATTTTTATTAAATTTATTTAATTGAAACAGGATTTTTGTGTCACACATGAAATTATTAAATACTAAGAGACAATGAAGATGAAAGTTATTTTATCTGATAGCCAAAACCTCATTTATTTCTGTGACGGGGATATATAAAAATGCTTATACGAAGCCGCTACAGGGAATATTATACAAAAGTGAGTCAACAAACAATAATTTTAATTAATATTTTTTACTTTGTTTTTCATTTCATATAAATGGAGCCGGGAACCGTTCGGAATTGATCACCCATCATATTTATTTATATTTATACGAGATCAACCAAATGGAATTAATTTTCGATATATTCAAGAAAAAACGAGCTGTTGGAACAAGTCCGTGTGTGAAAGAACGCGTATGTTTATTCAGTGAGTTTAATACGGTCGCATTTCAAATTCTCTGATATATCCTGCGGGGAAAAATAGACAGATAAATTATTTTGCGAAGAGGATTTGATGACATTTTTCGTTGAACGCTAATTCAAAGCCGAACTCCGAGTATACGTGTGCATTTATATATACTGTGACAATTTACACACATACACACACCTCCACCCACACACCCGCTTTCGAACTCGCCGTATCGCTTGGGTATTAATACCACCCTTGTCTTTTGTACTAAATTCAGTAATCTTATTACTCAATAAACTTGTTTTTCAAGTAATTAGTCATGCATTTAAATATTTAAAGAACTGCGCGTCTCGCTTTTTTTTTGTTTAATCATTCAATTATTATTATTGCATTCAAAAAGCTCACTCTTTTAACTTTAATAGATATATTTTCAAGAACATTAAAAAATAATTCTAAATTTTATTTTATTATTATAAATGATCCGGTCCTGGCAATAAATTAATAAATATATTTAAACATCCTGTTAGAAATGAGAAAATGTTCGCATTTGTTTATTTACACCAAATAAATAATACTCGATGTAAATAAATATAATTTTATATCAATAATTTTATTTAAATTATAAATAAAAATTAAATTATCCGTATAAACATCCCTTGAGTGAAAATTTATATAAACAAATACTGTTTGATAATTAGAAACATACAAATGCAAAAAAAGTGACGTCTTGGATGACAACCTTGAGAGGGTGACACCCATTCCTTGTATAGAAAATAATAAAATTATTTTTATTATTATAATTTATAAAAATTGTATGGTATTTGTCTATTTTATAATAGACAAGAAGCAGTTTCTAGCAACTTGAACTTCAATATTAGATTTTACAGATGCCGAAGTTTCTGTATTAATTGCTTAGTCAGTGCCAATGTGACTAAAGTGTTTACTATTAATTAAATTAATTATGTATAGGTAAGATGAAAATTTTATTGTTTTGAGTTGAAATTTTCGGAATTTTGCTTCACACACAACAAGCGACACCACTATAAAAAATAACCAATAAAAAATACAAAATCTACTTCTTAAAATATCGTCTAAATTATTGTACTTTTGTTTAAATTAACTTTATATTTAAACAACTGTGTAAACAAGTGTAAAAATAATGTATTAATTGCCTTGTTGAAATTGTTCATTAAGTAAATAATTAGTACTTTGTAAATTAAAAAAATTAAACTTAATTCATGAATTTTGCATTTTTAAACCATACATTTTTGTTTGATTAAAAATATACGTATTTACTTAATAAGTCTACGACAAAAGGGTAGAAAACAAAACATACCTATTTTTTTTTAAATTAGCTCTCAGGTTTGTATTAAAGAACATTTATAATCGACACATTTTTGCTCTATCATTATGTAAATGTATACAACTGATTAGTCTATTTAGTTAAGCATTTAACTATTTTCTTAAAATTTCTCTTTTATCTTTTTCGTATTTATCGAAAAATATCAATAACAATATAACTACAATATTTGAAAAAGTGAATACAGACTAGATTAACCCTTAGCTGCCACTGTGGAGTACTAGGCGCCCCACATTGTTTCAACTTCAATGTAATTTTACAAGGTTTTCAATTTTTTTAATATATTCTTTTAAACAACTGATTGGAGTGCATTCCGTATCGTTCGAAGATGATAGAGGAATTTTATTGAATTAAAATACTCAATAGTTTACGAGTAGTTAACATTTTAGTATTTGGGGTACGAGGTGACCCCAGTGTGGCAGGTATGTTATTCTGGAGAAGTGGAGCAGTTAAGGGTTAATAAAATAAGTAAATCACTTGTCAAGTAAATTAAAATTTAATTAATTGTTATTAAACATAAAAAATGATTTAAAAATTCTTATTGTGCTTGGGTAGAATTTTTTTAACATTTGTGTTTTTAATATTTTGTCTTCTTATATACAATACATAATATATCATTACTGTATTTTTATGGGTTTGCACAGTAAAGAATATTATTTTTATTTAAATTTACCTGTACGTATTTATTTATTCATATCGACGAAATAAATAAATTCCAAAATGCAAATAATAATTAGTAATATTGCATTGATGCAAGATTTTACGATAACATCGAATAAATCATTAAGTTAATTACACTATACGCTACTTCAAAACTTAATAACAAAGATGAAACCAATTAATCTACTGCTGAAACAATTAATTCATACGCCGCTTCCTTTCCGAACTAACACAATTAGCTTAATTATAGAGGTGTTCTTCCAAAACATATATCATTCACTATTATTCGCACTTGTTTACTATCCTGGCCTGCATACCTCTGTATTATGCACGTGCTGTATATAGTTATAGTTAGCCGTTACACCGTTTTCAAATAATTAAAACCCGTAACGGGATAAAATGCAAACATCGATTGCAAAGTACGATATTATTATTACAAGTATGTATGTATAATACAGCTTGTCCGAATCAGGTGGGAGTTATATAAATATATACGTTTGCCTGTAGTTATATAATTAATTTATTCTATTAGTTGTTGCACGATATGTAAAATTGACCGAACAAATAAATAAATTAAATTATAATATTTATAATCTTACTATTATGTACTAGAAATATCTGCGGTTTTGTCGACCTGTATTTAAAAATTCCTGTTCTGAAACCATCACATAGCAATGATGATGATTACATAACTTCAACATACAACTGCCGTTAATTGATCTATTTTATTGTTCTAAATTTTTTACAATATCAATTGTAAATTTTGATTTGTGAATGTTTACACAAAACAATCATGCGTCTTATTTGAAATAGATATTTACTTATAACAGGTCGATTTTGTTTTTAAGAGGGACATCTTTAGCTATAAAATTTTTGCAAGAATCTTTTCAACGCTCAAGTTTAAATTGGATGTTAGTATTTTTTTAAAATTATTTGATATGAAAATAAGCCTACTTCGTTTTGAATTTTAGTTGTAAATGTTTTTGATCAGAAAATCAATGCATTCATGGAATTAAAAATATAAATAACTTGATTAAAACTAAACAGATTTGAAAAAAATAAAAAGCCCCTTATTTAGAATGAAAAAACCTTTCAAATTAGGTATCACTTGCCCTATCATGCTATTTATTATTTTACGGGTTGTGCTCATAGCGCTGATGGTTGAAAAGATTCTTGCAAAAATTTTATATTAAAACATGTCCCCCTTAAAAGCAAAATCGACGCGTTTTTTTCAAAATCTAATTTTAAATGACCAAAAGCATGGCCGTTTCGTTTTAGTTGGGCCATCCTGTATATATGTTTATTATTGTTTATCTTTACAAATGAACTTAAATTATAAAAATTTCAACTATACTTTTTGAACAACTAGTATTCCTTTGATGACCCCATCCCATAAATTTACTCACATACACACAGCGACTTGGTTCCTCAATTAACAAACTCAAACTTGTGTAGGTACATACATTACAAGTCTTGGGCTCGTAATTAAAGGAGTGGAGATTGTATAGGAGTTTAATTTGAATTGACAATTGGAAACTAATTACAGCGCACAGCGGTCTGCTAACAAAGTGCATTACAACAAACATTACTGACCAACATGCAAATATACTAATTATTCTAATTTCTACATGCACCACGCACTCGTCGATCATGAGTGGAAAAATGCAATAAAGTATATTAGTAAACAATTTCTATTTATTTACATAAATATTTCTAGTTATGTATGTATGTATGTACATAGATCAGTGCTTTCCAAATAGAGTACCACGTGTTATAACACTTTTTGAATGCAATACACTCGTCGCTCCGAACAACGTAGGCATCGGTAATTCAAAATCTCCTAACGACAGCTAGAGGGGCACCCACCACCGTGCCGATTTTAACGTTAATTGGTGAATTTAAATTTCGCGCAAAAATATAGCAGTCACGGTAGTATTGTGGTAGAGATAGGAGAAGGTTGTTACATGGAGCGGTTGGTCAGTCGTTTCTCGGAGAGTTGAGTGTATATTTTTTTTTCAAGTTGTGTATCCTTTAGTCAGACGTTTGAGGACCATATAAATGTTTACTGCCATATTTGACGAATTGTTAAGTTAAAATAACAACTAACCGAATATCAACTCAGAAGCCTTAATGTTGAAATAGCAATTTTTGATTTATAGGATTTTTTTTCGAGAATAGTTTAATTTATTAATTAGTATTTCAAGAGTTTTATTGAAAAAGACCTGTATTTCCTGGCTGATATAATATTATGAAGTGATGTATGTATAGCAGATATTAAAAATACCGGGTGTTGTGTATTGGCAACTCGTTAATGCATAAAATCTGTATGTTAGTTAATTTTGTGACAGAAAAATTCGACAATGAAATTTACATAATACATATTGACACATTCATGCGCGGTATTATTAACCAATTTAATGATCTTTTAAAGATGAGTTGGTGTATTACCAACGTGATTTAAATGGCATATGATATAGATTAAAAAACATACATAGTAATATGCTGTCATAGAAAAATGTACATAGTATGCATTGTAAAAACATAGAGCAGAAAATTTAAAATTTATTTAATTAAATGTATTATGCATGGTTTTCTTCATAATACGATATAAAATTGTTGATTTAAGCTAAATGAGATTATTTAAACTTGATAATACCGGGCGTCAGATGAATTCATTTTAGTGATGAGCAAAATTAGTCTTGGTCTACATTTTACAAGACCAAGACTTAAAGCGCAAAACCAAGACAAAGACCAAGACTAAGAATGCGAGACCAAGACTAAAATCAAGATTAAGGGTGCGAGACCACAAGACCCAAGACTAAATAATACTGGAGAATAAATTTAAAAAAATGAATATCTGCATGAATGGTACGCGACTTTTTATCTATTCCAGCAACTTCTCTTCCTGATAAAAGGCTTTTTTCAAGAGCATCAATAGTTATTAGTAAACATCATAATAGATTAAATAATGATTCTGCTTGATGGTTACTGTGTATCAATTCATGGATAGGAAAAAATTTTTTTTTTTACTTTTTTGTGGCAGAGTATTTATTTGATTTGATTTTTTATCTCGTCAAATGACTCGATTATGTTTTTATTTCTAATTAAAAATAGCACGTATCGCAAGAACAAGACCAAGATATTTTCTACAAGACCAAGATCAAGACATCTTTTACAAGACCAAGACCAAGACTAAAACCAAAACTGTTATGATCTTGGTCTTGTGTTTGCTTATCACTAATTGATTTTATGTATGTATGTACATATACAGGGTGAGGCACTAACTATTACCACATTAAATATCTTCGAATCTATACGGCCCAGAGAAAAATTAGTGGAACCAAAATTGTACGGTACGAAGGGGGCCATCATATAGCGATAATAATTTTTGTCCAGGGGGAGGCACTTCAGAAATATGAAAGTCAACATCATTTTTTTAAATTGATTCGGTACATTTGTTTTCCATAATATGATAGAAGAGCTGAAAACAAATTCAGAACTCATCACACAAGATCATTGAACAAGGTTGAAAATTAAGAAAAAACGATTAAAAAATACATTTTTTTATTAAATGAAATTTACATTTAAAGATGTTCGAAGTGGTGGCCATCATTATCGATATAACACTGGCAAATTTCATTTAATAAAAAAAATGTATTTTTTAATCGTTTTTTCTTCACTTTAAATCTTGTTCAATCATGTTGTGTGATGAGTTCTGAACGTGTTTTCAGCTCCTCTATCATATGTTATTAACACTTCGAACATCTTCTTTAAATGTAAATATCATTTAATAAAAAAAATGTATTTTTTAATCGTTAATTCTTAATTTTAAACCTTGTTCAATGATCTTGTGTGATGAGTTCTGAACTTGTTTACTGAAAACAAATACAGAACTCATCACATCTTTTCATATTTTAGAAAAAAATGTACCGAATCAATTTAAAAAAAAATGATGTTGACCTTGATATCTCTGAAGTGCCTCCCCCTGGACAAAAATTATTATCGCTATATGATGGCCCCCTTCGTACCGTACAATTTTGGTTCCACTAATTTTTCTCTGGGCCTTATAGATTCGAAGATATTTAAGGTGGTAATAGTTAGTGCCTCACCCTGTATACCAAAAAATATTTTATTAAATATTCTATCAGTTTTATAAAAACCCAACGCGTTATCATTCGTACATATACATATTTAAGTGATTAAAACAAAAACTTTTAGTTCCGACCACTACCCCATTATTTCCAATATCCCTTCCACGTGGACATCCCCCTACCTAACTGAAACGACAGCTAATTCAATTAATTTTTTTGATTAATTCTATGTATCTTTTTCCCTTGCACTATGCACCCGAATCGCTTGCTGGACATACATAATTACAAAACTTGCGGATAAACAATAGAGCGAAATGCTGAACCCTAAATCGCTGTGGCATCCATCCGCGGAGACAGTAACACAAAGCCCTGCTACATTCCCACCCACCCACAACAGCCCACCCAAAGCGCCCCATGAATAAACATAACCTCACAACTACTTGTGTATGTATATGTGTACGCGGCGCGTTCTGATTTATATTGTATTAGATATTTTCTATGAGTGCTCGCAAATGTTTGATGATTTTAAATGTAATATTTTCATTGTTCGTTGAAATATTTTGCCTTAATGAGATGTTGGTTTTAAATAATGATTGATGAATATACTGTAATAGTTTACTGCAGTCTTTTTGAAACTTACAATGTCCATAAGTTATTCGAGTTTTAGTGGTTTAAAATTATTATGGAGATTTGTGATTATATTTCAATATTCAAGCAATGAAGATAAATCTATTTTAAACAATAAATAAATACCGAATTTAAAACTAGGCATTTTGTCTAACATCGCTGTAATATGCCATTGACGAGTTTGTAAGAAAAAAGAAAAATTGTCTAAAACGCCCCCATTCCCATAAAAAAATAAGAATTCTGATAAATTAACTAAAATAGATAACATTTTGTAATAATATAATTTCGAAAAAAATTACTAAATTTTATATTGAACGTTCAGCATTGAACGAAATACAAAAATTGACAATTATACCCCAAGAAAAAATTGAAGATCTGCAGAGATCTATTCAGATCTCGATAGATCTCCATTTTGAGACAACATAATATTTTTCACTGATTTTTGATCTGTGGAGACTTGCAAATATCTATAATGACCTACAAAGATCTAAAAGGATCTACAAAGATCTCTAAAGATCGTTGTAGATCGTGACAGAGATTAAAACGTTGAAAATTCATTAATTTTCAACGTTACAATGATCTTCATCGATCTTTGTAGATCGTTGTAGATCTTTTTAGACCGTTGTAAATATTTGCAAGTCCCCACAGATCAAAAACCAGTGAAAAATATGATGTCTCAAAATGGAGATCTGAGTAGATCTTTGCAGATCTACGATTTTTTCTCGGGGTACGATAAAATGATTTAATTAACAACAAATAGGAAATATCTAGTATTTATTTATAATACAGCACACTGTAAAAATAATCGCATACTATTTCTTCTAAAATAACAAAAAGTATAGATTTGTTTGCTGACAATGTTATTTCAAAACCATGCAAAAACAGAACTGGTTGTCTTAAATAGCAAATAAAATAGTTTAATGTTGTTTGACACAAATAATATTTGATTAGTTAGAATAAGACTAATATTCATTGAATTAGGTATATACTAATATTATTTACTTTAATTCCTTGTATAAAGAAAGTTTTCTAGAAGATACTGAATTATATGTAGAAACAAAGGCTGAGTGCTGATACGAGACACGGTTTCATAACTAAATCGAAATTGAGACGAGAATAATTAAAAAAAAAAAAAATGTAAAATTTGAGACCAAGACGATTATTTACTTGACTCTGATCTTATGTAGAAACTAAATTGCCAAAATCCAGAGTTTTAAATTGCACTGAAAATTTATCGTAAATGTTTTGGTCTCAAGTAAATTGTTTATAACAGACACCAGACAAAAATTAATCCTGTAATACAAAATTGCATTTTAAGTATATTTTTTTTATAGTTTGTTAATTACAGTGAAACCAAATGATTTAATATTTGAAGGAGCTTAAAAAGTAAATAGACCAGTTATACCTACTTATTGTAAGAGTAAAATTATCAATTCTAAATATTAATATAACGTCATTAATTTAGTTTGAAGCATAAGTTTAAAAGTATACCTTCGGATCTATTGAAACTATATAATGTGAGTATAATAGTTTGGAATACAACTCTGTGCAGTCCAGTACTTATGTCCGAACTATGGGGGTGAGTTTGAAAGATCAATAAACGACTGTTGTAACCTGGCGGGGATGCAACATCCCTCACGTCATCTCAACTACCCCTGCATACATGTATAGTCTGTCTTGCAACCACTACATTTATTTGCAGTGGACGTCAGTGTGGAGGAGCACATGACTGGCTGATGAATCATAGTTACTTTGCATCTATAGTAATTATAATTTCAATAATTAATTGTTAGTTTCGTAATGTTGAACAGTTGTAAGAGATGACTGATAGGAAATTTAATTAAATAATTTTCATAATTTGCTAATTTATTTGGGGAAATATATTTTTATATTTTTCTTAACATTCGAATGTAAATTACAATCTTCTTGCCTGAATTGTATTTTAAAGCAATCTTTATCCCCCCCCCCCTATAAATACTCTAGATTGTTAATATTAAGAAGATATTGCACTTTAGAAAAAATTAAAATAAAATATAGAATACATTTTTATTGTTAAATTATATGATCAGAAAATAATGCATTGGATCAAGACAAACCTTGTTTTATATGTAAAATGAAAACAATACTATTTTAATTTCTTATGCGGTGTTTACACCGAAAAAACAAAACAGAAACATCGTTTTTTTTTAAATACTTCGTATTTAAAAACGTATAGGATTTATTGCTTTTTTGTCACAAAAACACAGTGTTTCTGTTTTGTTGTCTCGGTGTAAACACCGCATTACATTAGTATGAGAATATAATCTTTAATCAATTATAATATTGTTTTATTTAAAACAATATTATCGAATAAAACTATTTGGTTTTAAGAATCCTTTGAGTGTGATAAATAAAGAAGTGCCATATAATTTTTCACTACCCTCTTGATTTCTTTGTAGTGTCCGCCACTGTGTGAAAATTTATATAACCTCTTATAAAGTATACATTCTCTTGTACCTATACACTTCTCAAAATGATGATGTTTTTACTAAGAGTTTTATTATCTTTTAAGTGGACCTATGTTTGTGAATTGAGAGCATCAAAAGAATAGGGTGTTGTTGAAATATATACCTTTACAATTTTATAGGTGTATTTAAAAGAAGGCCTTTTTCTACTTGCTTTATTATTTTTTATCAAATGTTGCATTTCGATTTTTTTAAATATATTTTCTTAATAATGCAGTTACACCATACCCTTTATCGAACAAGGATTACAGTTAGGACCTTAAGATATATCGAATTGTGATGAAATTTTTTCAGAGACAAAATATATTAGAAGTCAAGTAAAAACACTTTTTTATGTCTGCTGTATTCATTATAATCAAAGAGGTCATCAAGAGATATAACATAAATACATAGGTGGGCACAGTTAATCGAAAAGTTAACTTCGTTAATCGTTAATACGTTAATAAAAAAGTTATCTTCGTTAATCGTTAATTCGTTAATAAAAAAGTTAACTTCGTTAATTGTCAATTAGTTCGTTAATAAAAAAGTTAACTTCGTTAATCGTTAAAGCGTTAAAATTCCGAAACTTTAACGGAAGTTACAGTTAACCGAAAATTTAACGAAAGTTAAATTTAACCGTTAAAAGTTAGCCATCCAAAATGTTTGAAGACCTTTTTTTCGCATTTTCGACAACTTTCTTATGTACTTGTCATCAAACAACCAGTTTAACGGACTAAAGATAACGAAAGTTAACAAAAGCGTTAACATTTTTTTGAGTTAACTTACAAGTTAATCCGTTAACCATTTTGTTAACTTCGTTAATTAACGATTAATGGATTAACGAGTTAATGCCCACCTATGATTATATCCTTTTCCAAACAAGGATTACTGTTAGGACCTTAGGACATTTCGAATTGTAATTAGAGTCAAAATATATTAGAAGTCAAGTAATTTGTTTACTTGACAAAACACTTTTTTATAGCTGCAGTATTAATTATAATCAAAGTGGTCGGTCATCAAAAGAGATAAAAAATAAATATAGATATATCAGTTTGACATTTAAAGAAAGATTATATGACATATATTATGTATATGTACATATTCATGTATGTCAATTGTTTATTTGGCTTCCTTTGAATTTTTTCGTATTTGATGAAATTCTAAAAATGTATTTACATATAAATATACTTCGGACAGATACGAAAAGCAATTTCTTGAATAAAATTCAAATATCATATAATACCGATGAACATTGTTACAAAGGCCAATCGTTCAACAGAGTCGGACTTTGACTTTTTATTGGACATTATTTACTTATTGTGTTTTCTTTAACGTAAGTGTACAGTCTAAAAAATAAAATAAAGTTCAAACGATTTTTTTCTACGTGTTGCTTTCTTTTATTTTTAGACATGAAATACATTGATGAAAATTTTTCATTATAATAATCAAAATTATACAGTCAGAAAAAAATAAGAGTTTTGATTTATAATTAAACGTGTGTTCATAGTAATTTTAAAGAAAATAATGTATTTATGTACAAAATTTATTTATAAAATTTTAATTTTGTACAACATAATGGTCGATGTATGATAATATAACTAAATAAGTACTACATATAAAAAACCTGTGTAATAATTACAAGCGTAATTTTAAATTTAAATTAAAAGTATAATTTTAAAGGTAGTTTATCTTTAAATTAAATCATAATTCAACAAAAGTATGCTATGATTTAATTACATTTAACGTTTATTTGGTTTACACCAAAAGGGTTGCATATTTGATTTTCGTCTCAAGTTTTATTACTTGTTATGTGCTCAGAAATTATGTACAATGATCCTAATCAAGTGTAGAATAATCTCTGGTTTCCACATGGTTGTTTTGTTTGCTCCAAAATGAAATAAAGTGAAGAATTATATTACTTATGTTGAAGAATTTACATATCTTAAAAATAAGTAAGAACTTAACCCTATATAAGTTCAATAAGTATGTGAGAACATATTAGTTCTAACTTATAATATTATTGATATTAGTAGTACGTGCAAATACATATACCTATATGTATATCACTTTACTGGGTTCTAGGACAAAATGTCGCCGGACAAAATGTCGCGGACAAAATGGTGCGGACAAAATGTCGCGAGGACAAAATGTTGCCGGACAAAATGTCGCCGGACAAAATGTCGCGAGGACAAAATGTCGCGAGGACAAAATGTCGCCGGACAAAATGTCGCGAGGACAAAATGTCGCCGGACAAAATGTCGCCGGACAAAATGTCGCCGGACAAAATGTCGCCGGTCAAAATGTCGCCGGACAAAATGTCGCCGAACAAAATGTTACCAGAAAAATTTTGTGGAAAAAATCTCTGTAAATAATTCTTTTATTAAAGTACATTTTGTATATGTATATGTTACTGTAAAAGCCCGAACTGAGGTAAAACCTATGGTTTACCGGTAAAACCTAGGTTTTACCAACTGTTAATGGTAAAAGTCCGAATTGGTCTGTTATTATCGTTTATTTCGGACTTTTACCATCATACACTTGGTAAAACCTAGGTTTTACCAAGCGACACGGTAAATGTTGAAAAATAGAGTAGATATCAAAAATATGTTAAAAAAATATATAGAAAATCACTAATATTAAATTTTGTTAACAAAATATTGGGGCGAATGGGGATTATTCTAGTATAAAATACGAAAATTCAATCTCCGTCTTTGTTAGGCTATAACCAAACCAGAGATTGAATCCCCGTTTTTTATACTAGATTAATTTTCTTTCGCCCCAATAGATTGCCCTAACCAAGGCGGAGATTGAATCCCCGTTTCTTATACTAGATTAATCCCCTTTCGCCCCAATAGATTGCCCTAACTAAGGCGGAGATTGAATCCCCGTATTTTATACTAGATTAATCCCCATTCGCCTCAATATTTTGTTAGCAAAATTTAATATTTGTGATTTTCTATATATTTTTTTAAGATATTTTTGATACCTAGGTACTCTATTTTTCAACATTTACCGTGTCTCTTGGTAAAACCTAGGTTTTACCGAGTGTATGATGGTAAAAGTTCGAAATTCGGACTTTTACCATTAACAGTTGGTAAAACCTAGGTTTTACCGATAAAACCTAGGTTTTACCTCAGTTCGGGCTTTTACAGTAACATATATAATAAATAATATTCTTACCGAGCTAATATGGTAAATAGAATAATACACTGCAGTTAGATGCATCGGACGATCACTAAGAACAAACGTGCAATTTTTCTGCACATGATTCACAAGAGAAAATAATATAATTGAGTATCAATTATATTAAATTTGGTTGATATTTTGTACAAAATACACATAGCTGGCTGTGAATCATGTGCAGAAGGATTGCACCTTAGTGACCACCCGAATGCATCTATCTGCAGTGTATTATATAAGAATAAACACCATCAATAAATAAACACTAGTTTGTTGCGGCGGAGATTGAGTCCCCATTTCTTAATAAATTAACCCCCAGCTTCGCCACAGGAGATTGGACCCGCAGAGATTGCCCTAACCAAGGACAGAAAAAGTTATTCGAAATAACAGATTACAACAACCGAGATCCTGTCACATACCTAGGGGACATTTCCCGCATTCTCAATATCAATGTTGTTTGATTTTGAGGTTTATTAAAATTTTTGTTCATAAAAGAAAAATTAATTTATGTTTAAAGTAAGTATTTGTTTGAATGACAAAGTTGCATAAAAAACTCAAACTGTTACCATATAATATGTACTTTGATAAAATTACTATTTACAATGTTTTTTTCCACAAATCTTTGTTCGGCGACATTTTGTCCGGCGACATTTTGTCCGGCGACATTTTGACCGGCGACATTTTGTCCGGCGACATTTTGACCGGCGACATCTTGTCCGGCGATATTTTGTCCTCGCGACATTTTGTCCTCGCGACAATTTGTCCGGCGACATTTTGTCCGGCGACATTTTGTCCTCGCGACATTTTGTCCGCACCATTTTGTCCGCGACATTTTGTCCGGCGACATTTTGTCCGGCCACCCTTTACTGGGTATATGAATTTACGCCATCTTGTTTACAGATTAACTGTGATGTAATGCAAGTTTATTAAATATTGGTTATGCTGTGTAATTAATTAATTAATTCAACTTGATTCGGTGCAATAAGTGAATTAGTAGACTTGGAATAATCATATTGATTAAATTATAGTTGATTTACATATGGTTTAATTATAATAATAATACAAATAATTTTACTGCTATGGATTATATTATTGATCTTATGAGATAAATAAAAAGTTTTTAGTTGTATTATAAAACTTAACACATTATTATATAAATATATTTTTTTTGTTCACGTTCAGAAGAATAATATCGTAAATACTTATTTAATGTTATTGAAAACAGACGGGTCAGTATGAAATAAAATAGGTCAGGATATTTGTTATTTAGATATATTTAATTAAATTATAGGTATAAATTATAGATTGTGTAATAAGTCCATTTACGAGTACAACACTTTTAACTTTATTGTCTTCGGGGTACATACACTGCCATGCAAAAGTCTTTGGACACTATATTTTTTGCGTATTGTAAATATAAAACTGCAGAAATGGTTGATAAAAAATCTTAAATGTTGATAAGAGTACTTAATTACAACTTTTGTAATAATCCTTGCATATCTAAAATACAGCATTTACAATTTTCCATGTTAAGGAAAAATTTTGAGATATATGATTGAAAGGTCAGGTTTACTCAGGATGAAAGTATTGACGCACAGTGTCTTTCAAGCTAACGAGAAATTGTTTTTTTTTTTTACTATTTTGACTGCGAGTAAACATATTCTTTTCGCTATATTTTAGGGATTTTTATTGACAGAAATTTGTATATTTACATTCAAAATCACAGATGTTCAAAGACTTTTGCACGGCAGTGTAGAACCTAAATAAGAATACTTCATAAGTATATATGAGTCGTCCAGATGCAAAACCTGCTATCCACATATTTTAAGATTTTGAGGTTTTTATATCTTTGGATTCTACTCGTCTCAGGGTACAAGTATTATAATAAATTAGACTGCAAACCCGGCATAAATCTCTTAAAATTAAATTTGAAAGATTAAGTCGGTTGCAGAAATCGCTATATTTTTGGTGAACTAAGATAAAAATTATTTTAATAAAAGTAATAAATTTTGTATCGAATTGAGACAAGAAAAAAACATGGCAGGTTTTGCATCCAGACTCATGAAAAAGGTTTACCTAGACGCTGCAAAAACAGTTTATGTAATTTTGCTAGAAATCTGTTCAAACACACATAGCAGGTTTTGCATCTGGACTACTCATATGTAAGTAGAAAATCATTATAGAAATGGATGTCATAATAAGGTTACTAAGAATTTGCTAGCTCTCTAATAAATTTTGAACTACCCTTGAAAATACAGATTAATCTAATTATAACCATAGACACCTAAAATAATCACAGCAACACATTTTCGCAACATTCAATAGCAACCACATAACTGAATCACATACACTGTATCTATTACGGTTTAATTTTAATTTAAAATACAGCCAAACGAGCTTACGAGATTATAAAGTAGGCATTGGAACAATAATTGAATGATTACAATGAGTACAGACCTGTGGATGGTCAGTGTACATGTAGACGTTGGAGCCAGCACTGCGTACATAATGCAATTCTATGTGCCTTGGGGATATTTCAAGCTTGTGATTGGAACAGGGAGATAGCTAGCAAGATGGAAATAGGGTGATGGAAATGATCTGACCACGGTATTTGTTATGCATTGCTGGATATGTGTATGTATGTACATCTCCAACTCAAGAGACAGCGTTCTGGTAACATGCGAGAAAAAGAGCGTGATATGTAAAGTACATGTAACTCACATCTTGTATCTCTTTCTTGGAATATGCTGGTTGGCTGGACGTATCATTATGCGTGTCCAGTATCCATGTATAATATTTCAATATCTATCTTATATATTTATTTTCTCAAACTATTTCCCTATATACTTGGGGATCTGATTGCTACCGAGTATTATTCTGATATATGGTTTGAATTTTATATGGGGTAGATGAGGTCCGCGAAGAAATGTATGGGTTGTGTGTATGTGATCTTGTAACAATGTACAACATATAGGCTCAAGTTTATTTATGTGTATCTAGTTTACACACTCTTTTATATGCATATATTTATTTAATATACTGATGTAAACTATACAGTATATCGTTGAAATATATCTCAATTTATGAAAGGAATATGAACATGTATACCGGGTGGTCTATTTAAGGGTTTTCAGGGAAAATGTTTGGTACAAAAGTTTCAGGGTTATAGAAGGAGGAAAACCAATGAAGGTAAAAATTTTGACTTTGAGTGGAGTTTTTAAGATCGTTTTGGGGTCAACTTCATTTTTTTTAATGGAAATCTATTTCTTTTTTTACATATTCGTATTTTGCAGAAAAAAAGAAACAACTTTTGTATAAGAGGTTTTTCATAATCCTCAAATTCAGGGGCATTTTTTTGTTTGTTTTTATTAAAAATATTCTAAATTATTATTTACCATATAATTATTAACTATGCATGTTTAAGTAACAATTAAATTTAAAAAATGATTTTTTTTTATTTTAGGATTTTTTAAAAGATTTTTTTTTATATTTTGAATATTTTTACTAAAAAAAGATAGATAAAGTTGTTTCTTTTTTTTCTGTAAGGTACGAATATGTAAAAAAAGAAACAGGTTTCCATTTAAAAAAATGAAGTTAACCCTGAAATGACCTTAAAACCTCCACTCAAAGTCAAAATTTTTACCTTCATTGATTTTCACCCTTCTAACCCTGAAACTTTTGTACCAAACATTTTCCCTGAAAACCCTTAATTTTCGAGATATTTGCTTCTCTCAATTTAAATAGACCACCCGGTATATAGATAGTACATACTGCATATAAAATTAAATTATTAAATTTACTCTTTTAAAATACATAGATCATAATTACAATCTAAAATATTTAAAATTATTTTAAGTACAACTGTAAAATATTTTTTAATAAACGCTTTCATTAAAAAAATCGAAGACAAGTGCATACAAAAACATGCATAAATAAAAATAAAAACTTAATTAATTGCATATTTCTTGATAAAATCAAAACACTCATGAACAATGTGTTATAATATATTTAACAGTTTTATTGAAATAAGAAAAGAGGTGCAAATATCATAATTTAAAAGAGTTTAATCTGCATCATATCTGCGGTCGCCAGGACTGTAAACACTGTTAGGGGAGGGGAATTAGGGGTGTGACAGGGGAAGGAAACCTGTAGCAAGAGAAAACAAACCACTCGACGTTTCATTGTCGTTGATGATGTAAATTCCGTTTTTAGTTATGAATATGTTTATTAGTTTTTTTTCCAAACATTATGAAAACAAAATGCAGTATCATTAATGTGATTTTCTTCTTTTTCTTTATTTGAAAAAGTAGCAATTAACATTACAGTTGAGCTATGTGATTTTTTATGCATAAAAATGGGAAAGAAGAATAAATTTATGGTAGTTTTTAATGTAGAGCTTTCAGGTTTAAAGTTCAATATTTTTTTTATTGTAAGGTCATGTTAAAATAACACTATGCAACAAAAAAAATTCACAGAAATTTGAATAGGGGATTTAGAAGGTATTTGTCATGCCGAAACCGAATTCGTTGCCCAAATGATTCCATCACGTCAGGTTTTTTAGATATCCGAACCTAAAAGTTCCAAAAATAACGATTTTGGCAATGTTGGGGAATTTATTACTAAGTAGGTAATTTTTTCTAATGTTTTCTTTCATGATTTCGAATAGTACTATCTTTTTTCTTTAAAATGATTTTTTACATTTTACTATGCGATTTTTCTTTATGGAAATATAGTAGTTTGAAGATATATGTAGTAAAGTTCATTGTATCTACTATACTACACTCTATTAACAAAAATATCATATCTTCAAACTAGTACATCTCGGCTAAAAAAATCGTACAGTTAAAAGTTAAAACTCATTTTAAAGAGGAAAGATAATACTATTTGTTACCGTGACCGAAAACTTTAGAAAAAAATTACCTACTTGATAATAAATTCTTTAACATTGCCAATATAGTCATTTTTGGGACTTTTAGGTTAGAATATCTCAAAACCCTGACGTGATGAAACCAATTGGGCAACAAATCCGGTTTCGGCATGCCAAAAGCCTCTAAATTTTCTATTCAGATCTCTGTTGTATTACAAAAATATTTTTTTGTTGAATAGTGATAATTTTAATTTTCAGTAATACTCAACGTTTCGATGTATGTGTAATACATTATTATTTTTTTAACGGAAATATGTATACACTGCAAACAAAGAAGTATATAAACTTGTACTAATTAAAAGGTTTAAGCTATAATACCATATAAAAACTTCAATCAAAACATATAACGATATGATAGATTATGCATTATATTATATGAATAATAAGTGGTTATTAAAATAATAACCTAATAATAATTGTAAACTATAAATTGTTTCGTATTTACATAGGCGCATACATATCAGAATCTCGTTTATCTTTTATACCCCAAACACTTTATATCTACAACAACAGCGGCAGCTAATAGAAAACACATCTCTTCCATACCGGGCTAGGTATTTACCTATCACACAACATAGTAAATGTGCAATCCGGAGTAGGGCTTGCGTATAATTAAGCGTCCGTCGTCACCCAATTATTCTATTTATTTGCACAAACGTCATCCCTCGCGTACGCCAACCCCCGAGCATCGTCCCATAGCGTCCCACACTCACACCTACCCACCCACTCACACATATACACGCACACTCACGTAAACTACTTCTATTCACATATATAATAGTAGCGCTCGCTGGTGTACAGAAGGGTTAGGTTAGTAGATACCGAAGTAGGCATGGGCGTGGACGACATTTTTTAAAGGAGAAAATAATACTACAAAAGAGTGGTGGGTTTTGTACTCTGTACTTATTGTTAAATCCCATGATTATTTAACATGATTTAATTATTAACATTTTTATATTAGATGGTCATGAAAATGTTTGTAATGTTGATATGTATAACAAAAGATGTGTGTAAAAAATAACAAATATATTATTGAAAAATAAATGTGTACAAATTTATTTACTTCGACGAAAAGATATAATATTTATATTTAAAGGTAAATAACTAGCTTTACAACCTAGACATTTACCACTTATGTACTATTCGATATTTAATTATATGATTTGGTTGGAAACTAAAGCATTTCATTGTGATGATTAAAATATAAAATAACGGTATGAAGAACCATACATGACTTCCATGTTCTGTAATATATTTTACGATAATTTTTAATATAAAACTCACCTTTGTATTATAAATATTAGTTTTCTAATATTCTAATGTCAGTTGTATATGACACATTTTTGTAGAATAATAATTATGTGACATTTGAATTTAACTTCGTTTGTTTCCATGGCAACATGAATTTAATAGTTATTAAAATTAAAATTTTGAGGGTTGTTTTCACCCCTTCAGTGGCTTTTTCGGCACGTTTATGAAATAAGTGCCCCTTAGATTGGATTAAACTACAAGTTTACCAAGTCTTATCTAAATTGGTGAGATAGTACTCACTTTTTAGACGTTAATAGGTACAAAATTTCGAATATTTTCGAAACCCCTAATCCGATTAGCATCAAAATCAATAGGTCTGGAGTACTCATTGAGGCAAACATTTTCCCCAAAAAGAATTCAAATCGGTGTATATTTACAGTTATCGTGACCGAAAAAAAATCTACATCCAGACACACGCACAGCCGCCATGCGGAAATTAGCTTTTCTTTACGTTTTGAAGTTAGTACAATCAGAATTTGCTCTTATCTCGGACACGATTTTTCGATGGTATTACAATACTTCCATTTTTTTCTTTCTCTTGGAAATAAAAAATTATATCGTATGCTAATACAGCATACTTCAAAATTTAATAAAAATGTATTTTTTCTCTTATAAAAATATTTTATGTGTGGTAGATGGAGTCTGGAGTTAATCAGTTTAATTTTGGATAACTAGGTGATTAATATTTGATACAAGCAGTAACCATAGAATATGTAATGTATGTATACATACATTTTGTAATCATTGACAATGTGCAATCTTGCACAATTCACTGTTTCAGTTTTGTCATTTAATATGTTTTACGACCGAATGCCTCGATTCTTTTTCAAAACTTATGATTTAAAATTTAATTAATTTTTAATTCAGTGTCATAAATTGCATCATTATGCAATACAAGGTTAAATTTAAAAACAAAATAAAAGTTTCGATCTTCAAATCTCTATAAATCCACAAAATATATGATTTATAACAGTCAATATATTAATTTATGATGATGTTATTAAACATTTTTTTCGAGTTTCCCTGTTTACCGTTATCTACGAACGCCCATGGAGGAAGGGGTTCCAGTCAGATGAGTAGAATATAGGGAAGAGGCGGGGGTGTACACTCCGTGGTGTAAAACAGTAGGAGGGGTTGTATAGGTACAGCCAGCAGTCGTCGCTGGCTAGATGGGTATGCCCCACCTCATTTGAATTTCTAATTAGCAAACCTCCATGCAATTATTGGATTAATGTAAATTACGAGGACGCGTTGTGCGCACTGGTAAAGGTGCGGGAGGGGGCAGACAACGCCGAGGGGTTGAGGATAATTAAAATCCGTTGATTAATATGTAAATTTAATAAGATTACAGTTCTAGGAACGAATGAACACTCGCCTCCAGTTTGCATTACTCGCGCGCGTATATATTATACAGCCGATGTGTATTCTTGTTGTCGCTTTGTGGTGAGAGATCTCTACACCGGCTCTACAGTTGGACATCGGAGTGCAGACACCACCGCTTATACTGCCTACACTTAATTCTATCTGATCTAGATGCTCGGGCCACTTAATGCACTTCACCGTTTTTTTTAAATACCTGTTTCAGTTGTTTTACTTTTTGTATCCAGATATAAGTTCAATACGATAAAGTAAAATAACAAATAAATACAAAACGCTATTTGTAATTTTATTATTCTTAAGGCCTATATACTACTTTATATCATTATTCTCAAAGTCTATACAATTCATTAGAGTATCATTTTTTTTTTATTTAAAAATTATATATCAATTTGATTTTATACCATTGTTGGTTCATTTAGAATCCAAAACAATTAAATTGAAAGTACCTGAAAAAATACGTAATTCTACAGAAGAGCAAAACGCAAAATTGAAATTAAAATGAAAGAACTTAAAAAGTTTTGATAGATACCATTATTTTATACTACATGGCATTTTTCTTTATTCCTATTTAGTTTTGTGTGTTTATTCGTTTAGACAATTAATGATTTTGTATTTATTCGAGTAATGACAATCTAATGATAATATGGTAAGTATAAACTTACATAAACTTTCAAATTCTTCGAGAAATCACATTTTTGCAATTGTTAAGTTATGACCAAAAATCGTCGATAAGTTAACATAGAAACTTTTTAAGTTAACGATAATATAATATAATATAAATGCTGATTAACTAAGTGAATCAAGTATCAACTTAATCTTCCGTTAAAAAACTGTTTTCTGTTGCACAAAACATTTTTCCCTTAATTGAGGATTAAAACGTCCGGTTAGTTAATTGATCAGAAATGGTCAATTAAGTTATCAAATCAATGATTAAAAATGGCGCTTGTGTATCAGTACGATTATTGTGTGGTGTATTTTTCATATACTATTTCATAGTTTAAATAAACATAAAAAATTATTGAGTAGTTCTTGTTATTTAAACTCAACGTTTATTTTTTGTTTTTCAGTTATTCCTTCAGTTTTTTTGTATACACAGAACAAAAACTGTATTGGACCAAGAAAACCTTGTTTTGTATATAATGAAAACAATATTTTCTTAATATAAGAAACATACCCTTAATCCAACTACGTTATTCCTTCGTTCAAGAATACTATAGTTGGTTTAAGAGATTATTGCTTGTCTTAAGAAAATATTGATTTCGTTATATACAAAACAAGGTTTACTTAGTTTGAGAAAACTTAACCAGTGTAGTTAAATACTCTTAACTTGGGATCAATACTTATCTCCTCGTTGTAACATCATTTTTAATCATTGAAAAAATCTTTATTTAACATCAAAATAACAAATCATCATAGGCGACTCTTAGATTATTTTAATAATTTATCTTGTTACGATGTAGTATAAACGTTGGTCTATTATATAATTAACTAACTACATCTAGAAGTTACAGATAACGGCGAAAGCCTAAAATTCAATTATACATACCCACAAATTTAATCAATACTCACAGGTAAGCGAATTTCTACTTGAAACTAATCACAGAAGCATTGTTACGTGTTTATATTTTTTTAATACAAAAAGTGTTTCTTTTGTACAACGATAATGAGTTTGAAACTGCTGTAGATATGAAGTTTAACGTTGCAGAAATCACATGGACAACTTTGGCGGTAACGTCCGAGAGTTCTAAATACAACTACTACATACACTAATTCGCTTACGACTTCCACTGATAGATGCATACGCGCGTACCTTTGTCGAATCTCAAATTACCAAGTTTGTACTGAAATTTAATTGTTATATTACGTTAACAATATTATCTTTGTGTAAGATTGTATTGTATCCTATATACGTTCTGAGCTCTGCATATATTTAGAATCTATACAATGTATCTATTTTTTGTATACAGGTGATTATTTTGTTTAATCGCAAACGAATGGTAATAATAGATACAAAAAATAATTAAAAAAGTATGAACTATATAGAATACAATCCTGCGTTATATGCAGGTGTTGTTTCTGAGAATTGAGATAAGGCAGAATTAAAAAAAAATGAGAAATGGATGCCAAAGTAAAACTTAAAGTGTAACTATTTTCTTAATGTAAAAAATAACTATACTCTATACCTACACTACATATATTCACGAATGAGTAAAAATTTTGTAGAGCCGTATTTTTCTATATTCTATAAAAAATAAACATCAGTTTAGCGTACTAACTACAAAAAAATAATTTACCACAAATGATAAGGAACTTGATTATAATTTTGCGCATCTCAGTTTAAGAAACACTGTTTTATATAATCTTTAAATAATACATTTTTTATTTTTCAACTATAGGTACCCTCACGCACACCTAGATCTAAACAGGTATTAACTCAAAAAATCACCTTTTTCAGTACAGGCGAAAAACTGATTACAATTACATTGTGCACTATATAGATTTATGCTTTTTATATGCAGCTAGAAGAAAGATATTGAAGGAATTTTGAAATCTGTTTTTTTTTTGGTAGGTATTGAGATAAGGAATTCGATGGTGTACATAACTCAAAAATTGAGATTTTTGAGTTAGCTCCCTTTAGATCTAGTTAATCTGTATATAATTGTTTCAATAATATTAAATCTTTGAAATATATTTTTTTTGTCCGACATTTTTTATCTAGTAATAATGCAGCCATATTTCTATTAAGTACGTTAGTTATTCTTGTACAAACACACTAAGTACATGCGTGTATATGTTTGAACATTATGTGTCGAGTAATTTCACACATCAGTAAATTTGATGTTTGAGGTTTAAATTAATTTCGTAAAGATTATATCATGAAATAATGTAAAATTGTACCCATTTAAATAACTAAAAACACAAACATGGACACTATTATAGACATGATATAACGAATGTATTGTTAGTTATGTCAATAAAAATTGAACGCATCTGAAATTAGTTGCTATAAAAAATATATTAATGCATTAAATTGCAAAAATAACAATGTAGGTTAGGGATAATGTAAAAATCACATAAAACTCAAAGTTAAATAGATTTGTTTGAATCCAACATCATTTCACATCCCTTATTGTTAGCTATGCAATTGAGCCAATTAAACTTATAAATGTTGCACTGAAAAGAGAATGCTTTCTTGCACTAGTTTAATGAATGCTAATTTATCCAGAGCCGTGTCTTTCTTTTAGAATGTCACTAGCAAACATTAATATAAAATAATTATTAATATACATTTGCGAAAGTACAGATGATTTTTATAAATTAGGTACTATCTAGAGATGCCTATTCATTATTACTTGGGATTGTTTTAGTTTAAATTATTGTTTTGATTCAACAATGCTAAAACAATAATAATAACAAAGGAATCAAAATTTTGACATCTGTTTGAGCGTTATAATATATATATTATAACCCCCATATACACATAAATATACTTATTTCAAGTTTTTGCTATATAATAATACACATGTACATACGGACTCTTTTAAGGGGTTACATACAGTCAGAAAGCCAAAAAAGTTTTTTTTCAAGAATTTTTTAAGAGAAGACTTTTTAATTTATTAATGTAAAAATTTGTACACATATTATGGTAACTTTTAACTGTATTTTAACATTTTTTATTTTTAAAAATAATAATTTCGAAAGCTGCTACAGCTGTTCTCCAGGAGGTCCTCTCAAAAAAAGCGCCTTGCGGTGACCACTATATCTCTGGACTGTATCTTTTAAAATAAAATACCCAAACGGATTTCTTTAAAGTAATGTATAATCTTGGACTTAATCGAAGGAATAAGCAAAATACAAATTTTTGACAAAATGGCGGCTTCTCAAAAAGAAATCGATTTTCGACATAAATTTTAACCTTAAATTGTTCATAAAAAAATAATATTTACCGGTGAGAAAAAACCTTCGATTAATTACTAAAAAATATTCTTAAGAAAATTGTGTTAAAATTTGAGATTGATGGATCAATCGTTTCCGATTTGAGAAAAACGCGCTGCAGCTCCGACCTCCTACATTCAAACACTCTTCGTCTTTACAAATATATACGTGCAAGTTCGAATATAATCGCCGGATTGACTTGAAATTTTCTGTGTGTGTGTATTTAAATATATGTACAACGAAAATGAAATAATTTTTTTTTTTTGAAAATTCTAACTGTATGTAACCCCTTAACAGAGTAGGTATACCTACTAATATAATTATAATATACAGTATGTTAATATTATTTGGATTAAATTAATAATTATCATTTTAACATCACTTGATAATTAAATTTTTAAGTATATAAATTTGACCACGCATCTTTATATAGGCCTTTGTTATTTATTAATATTTTTTTCCAATCAGTTAATTAACATTCAAGTAGATTGGTACACATGAATAAACATATAATAATATATCAATACAGATGCCCACCCATATCGAATGAATATTTGCATACCGGTCTTATTGCACCCCTGTACAATGTAGCACATTCTTTTGTAGTTGTACTGTTATGCATGTATTCACTAATTCGATATCGGAGCTGACCAGAAATACTGATAATTATTCTAATGAAGGAAGACTCGCTCTTTAATTTCAATCCTGAACCCTATTTAATTAATACCGCTTATATTATGTATCTACGGTATGTAAATTATTACTTATGTATTCTTACTCGACGAGTTTAAACGTGGTAAAGTTTACCAATTAATGTTGCTCCGTGATTTAATCAATTTAATGAAATATGCAAATTAAATATTTGTATTATTTATTTGTAATGCAGATGCTGAAAGTTTAGTTAGTTTATATTGCATATTTTATGTAAAGCGTGCTTAAAAAAATATACATAATTCTAAACGTACTGAAAAATATTGTAATCAGTGTACTAATTAAATAATTTTTACATCTCATTTTTATTGCAAAATGATTATTTGAAATGTGTTATGAAAATCTGAATAAAAAAATACACTAAGTATAAATATAAAAAGTTCACTTCGTTAATGAATCTGCAGATATTGCAACTGATTAATTGATAATTAAAAGTTAGAAAAACTTATAGAATGAGTTGTTCAGAAGTAAAAGCGACTAATTACATAAAACAGCAGAATAAGAAATTAGAAATTTGTTATAATTTATTTATCACAAAGAAAAAATAATTTGCGAAAAATAACGCCGATTTAAAAAAACTAAAATAATCAGAAAAACTGTCGTATAATCCTGTAATTTAGAAACTTCATGAGATACTCAATATAAATTGATGGATAAACAGCAAATATTACAGCCTAAAATTGTATTATTACATTTCCAGAGAGTAAATTATTATAGGTTTTAGCTTACTATCCTGGATAGACAGGAAAAACTTATATTTTTTCCGTGCATCTCTAAAATGTAAAAAGCGATTAAATATTTAAATATCACGACAGCTTTAAATAAAACATTCCATCGTTTTATAATAAAAATGTCTGGCGACAAAGTAAAAATATTTTAGTTTTTCTACCTCTAATTCAAGTTAACTACTCTAAAAATATAATTATGAAATGGAAATATTTACCTATATTAATACAGAACTATAACTATACTTGACGATTGATTGAAATCAGTTAGACTTTTAATACATAATTAAAAATGAAAATAACTGTAATAATTGTTAGAACTTAATATAATTTTTTATCAGTAAATATAAAATAAAATTAAAACAGAAGCTCCAATTTATTATATAGACTATAGACTATATGGTAAGAGACATTTTGAGACCAGTTCATATCGCAAAATACAGTGATTCTCAATCTGTGGGACGCGAGCATATCGAGAAAAAATATTATTAAAAAATGTATTTAATTTACTGAAAGAAAAGCAATAAAATAAATTCTGACATAATAAAAATAAAAATTCACGTTTACATTTGCACTGATATAATACACTTATCAATATGATTGTATCAGTAGGTACTGCACAATGTATTTAATAATTAACTTATCAACATTATATTAAAAACAAAATTAATAATTATTAGTGACTCCTTTGGGCCTGTCTTGCAGAGCAAAGTTTTTCGAAAGAAGGTTTAATATTTATAGAAATTGACACTAAGCATTTTTTGTAGGTAATATTTAGCTGATGTGAGATCTATTTTTCAGTGAAAATTATTGTACGAGAGGGGGGGGGGGGAGAATTGTGATTGAAAATTGGGTCGCAATTGCTAAAAGGTTGAAAACCGCTGGCCTAATCGGAGTCGTATATTTTATTTATTTTGTATATATACATACATGTATTTCCAATCAATTTAATATTGATATGTATACATAACCAAATAGTTTCAGCTATTATAGCTTACAGCTAGCCAGGTCAACTTATCCAATATACCTACATATACTCGTAAGTACAAACATTCTACATTAGACTACATTATTACTAACATTCCTTGTGAACCGATAAAACAAAAATCTCGTAGGTACGTAGCACACATATCAAAGCAATGTCTCACATAGGTAAAGAGAATAGAGAGAGAAGTGAAATGTGACAAATTGCAAGCTTGTTAATACTTACGTAAATAGTTCCAATAGACGTACCTCTTTGACCGATGGTTCAGAGAGCGGTCTGTGATGTTCACCGACCAATGGTCACTCGATTTAAGCTATTCAAATTATTTAAATATAAATCTATTCATTTGAATCAAACGCTTGAAATCTATGTTTGACGATTCACAGTGTGTGCACGTATTCGGAACTATCTGCAATATATGATACAATATGCATCTCGAGGTATGTATGTATTTTATATTCGATATAAAATACATTGGAATGCACGTCTTGTTCATAAGTGGATACAGGTAATCCCCGTATACACGCTCCGTTAGTTCCTAACAAATGCTCTGTTATGTGAATTCCTGTTATACGAAAAAAGGACTTTTTAAAAATAGGGTTAGGTTTAATAACACTATGCAACAAAAAAATTCGCAGAAATTTGAATAGGTGATTTAGAAGGTACTTATTTATCATGCCGAAACCGAATTCGTTGCCCAAATGATTCCATCACGTCAGGTTTTTTTTTTAGATATTCGAACCTAAAAGTCCCAAAAATAACGATTTTGGTAATGTTGGGGTATTTATTACTAAGTAGGTAATTTTTTCTGAAGTTTGATTGTCATGATTTCGAATAGTACTATCTTTTCTCTTTAAAATGATTTTACATTTTAGTATGCGATTTTTCTTTACCGAAATATACTACTTTGAAGATATATGATATGTAGTAAAGTTCATTGTATCTATACTATACTACACTCTATTAACAAAAATATCATATCTTCAAACTATTATATCTCGGCTAAAAAAAATCGTACAGTAAAAAGTTAAAACTCATTTTAAAGAGGAAAGATAATACTACTTGTTACTGTGACCGAAAACTTTAGAAAAAAATTACCTACTGGATAATAAATTCTTTAACATTTCCAATATAGTCATTTTTGGGACTTTTAGGCTAGAATATCTCAAAACCCTGACGTGATGAAACCAATTGGGCAACAAATCCGATTTCGGTATACCAAAAGCCTCGTAAATTTTCTATTCAGATCTCTGTTATATTACAAAAGTATTTTTTTGTTGCATAGTGTAATTAAGAAAACCATACTAGTTTTACAACTAAATGCAAGATTAAAAAAAAATTATTATTTCAAATACATCTACTTTAAAAAAGGTAGCGATTTTAAAAACAGATGAAAATGAAAGTATGTATCCTTTGTATATTATTATAATATTATAAATATTACTGCTTCCTGTAAAAGATTATTACTTGTTAAAAAAATAAATTGCTAATTAAATTTTTGTAAAAAAATTATAATTATTGGGTGAAATAATCTTATTTTATTAATTCTTGAACTGTGTACGAACGAACTCAATTTAAAACACAAATTATTATAAAAAACAAATTGAGCTACTTTCTTTATTAAAAATATTATAACATAATAATTTTGATGTAATTACCTAATCAGAAAAAGAAACAGAATTTTAAAGTGAGAAATTTATGGTTCTATTCTGTACCATTTGAGCCATTATATTATAATTTGTAATCAGTAGATAATTTCATGATTCAAATACTATAAGCTATACAATTCGAAACCAAATCAAAACAAAGACAATAAACCATACCTCAAATAATACCCAAACAAATTAAATAAATTTCATAAACATGTATTACATTAGCACATACATCTATAATAACTAAATTAACATATCTTTTTCGGGAATCCGAGCAACGTGAAGCTCTACATTAATTCAAGCGTTCGTGACAAATTCGTAAGCATTGAAACGTCTGTTCGGACATCATTAGCACAGTCCGCTGGTCGCGTTCAAAGTTTGAGGTGGTGTTCAAATCTCCCGCCCGAGACTCACAACTTATACCCGGCAAACATGCAAATCGAGCCCACCAAGACACGGGATCCGAACGTGGCAGGATCATTGTTGTTACCCTTGTTTGTTTCAATACAATTATATACCGACGCACAGACATATTATATATTATCTATGTATTAATGCAAGCTATATCCATGTTTTATTTTCAACATTAACACATCTTAGTTTATGATTGTTTTTACTTTTATTATTCATGTCCAGCTGTCATTATTTGTATTGCAATACGAAAATTTCAGATAAAAAGTATAAAAATAAAAGTATACAAATACATGTATACAGGCTGATTCAGCACTGTCGTGCCAAACTTAAACAGTAGATTAAAAAAATATTTTAAGCAAAAAACTTCCATTAAACATGTGTCCGGAAATTTTTCGTTAGGGAACTACAGCCCTCCAAAGATTTTGCACAAAATGAGTTTTTATTTAATATCTAGAGAATCCTTTGTGATAAAATTATGAAATTTGGTGTTCTGTTTAGTAATAATAAGTGTTATCGATTTCTCGTATTAAACAATTATAATTTAGACTAGGGATGTATGGGGCCAGTGGATACCCATCGATTTTTATCTAGTATTTTTTGTTCTTTAATCTTTTTATAAAGTTGGACAAAGAAAGTTGTAAAAGAAAGCATGCAGAATTTAACTTAATACGGATGCTTCAAATTACAAAAATACAAATAATAAATTTATATTCTTGTTCTATGATAAAAATTAAGACAAAAAGTTAACATAAGTATACCTCAAAAAACGCATCCTTATCAACAAATAGCCATTTTTAGTTTCGTTAGTAAAACGTGTAACAGTAATAGAACTGGCTATAGATCTTAGAGAAGTCATATTAGGAGGTTTCTTTTATGAACTATTTTTCATATCTTTAATCATAGAACAAATAATACAAATGTTACACTGGCTAACAGCTTACCTACATACTGAATCTTATAGATCAGTGTTTCAAATAGAAAAATAAAATGTTTACGACACCTGATCCTGAGTTTTATAAATTTATATATATTTTTACTCTTTCATATATACTTTTAATATATTATTCCTTAGTTTTTTTTTTGCATAAATAATTGCTGAATTGGTTTAATCCCAGTATTATTTTGACGCATCTATGGCACCCTGCCTGAGAATATCTTAATAATATATATGTGTAAAACTAATATATAATGTACATATATGCAACATTCTATAAATTTTATCAATTTTGATAATATAGGTATACGTATAATTAATCATTTTTATTATACATATATTAATTTGCAAATATCTTCACATGAGAATTTATGAATGAATTAAATAATAATATATGTATAAGATATTATATTAATGTAAGAACATCTGTGAGTAAGTAATATGGGTTTTTATTTAAATGAAATGCATATATCTTAATTACGAGTCATTTGGAATTTGGGTTTAATATTCATAGTTTACATACATCAACAACATTCATTTCCATAATTATATGAATGAAACAGGATAGATTCTAGATGATATATTAAGTCATTATAAATGTAATTAGTTGTGGAATTAAAATATCGATATAATCGTACATGACTTGATTTTTTTTGCGAAGCATTAAGTGGGCCAATATTTGAAGAAAAAATTATTAAGAATGTTGGTATTGGTTTTCATATAAAAATATTAGGCAAACATTTTTTAGAATTGGTGTAAAAGTTTAAGGGGGATGGCCATTGTGACGGAAAAAAAATATAATATTTTTTTCTTAGATTTTTTTAAAGTTTACATATTCATAAATATGTATACAAAAAATTGAGTTTAAATTTTGAAAATTGACGGAGTTACAGTCAATTTAGTGAGACGATGTAGCACGGCCTGTTATGACATAACAAAAACATTAAACACGTTTATCTCGAAATGACATTTTTCGACCTGGTCGACACGATTCCTCAAAGACTAATGAACCGATTTCAATTTTTTTTTTATATAATTTTCGTAATTGTAGTAGCTATCGTTGCACGTAGCCGATTTTTGAAATTTTGATAATTACTATTTTTAAAACCGCTCTAATTAAAAAAATAGGCCTTAAAAATGAAAAATTTTTTCAAACGATCGCCATTTTGTGAAAAAATAAAATAAAATAAAACGGCTACGTGCAACGATAGCTACATTCATATAGATATTGATAAAATTTTTATTTATTTTTTTGATATAACCCTTCTCAAAATTTCGTATCCATAGAGAAAAAAATTTTTGTTGGTTTTCACATCGAGGCTCATAACTTTGTCAATTTTTAATATTTTTCAATAAAAATTGATATTAAATAAGTTGAATTTATACTTAGTAAAATGTCCTTTACCTGATTCAAAAATATTTAGTAATATCTGTGAAAAAAATTCCCAAACATTGACAATTTTTTGACCCGTCACAGTGGCCATCTCCCTTAATACACCTAAGATTTTTTGTTTTTTCATTTTTGTAATCAAGTAAAATATTATAGGTACTGATACAGTTTACATTGTATTTTGTCAGATAATTTTATCATACAGGTAAACTAAAATCAACTGCAAACAGCATAGCATCATACGATTCAACAGTATAACAAAATATATCCAATTCAATAATTACATATCAGTCTAATGCAAGAACTAATTGCACTAATTATTCATTTAGCAGCAAGACATAACATTGCACAGCAGCACAGAATATAAGTAGCAGTATAACTAAAATCAATGACAGTGTAGATAATGAATGTTAGTACATAAAGCATCTAGAGCGTGTGTGCAGGGCGAATTGGGTGTAGTACGGGATGTGGGGATGTACGAAGGGGTGGCCTGCAGCTAGGGGCTGCATTCGGACATCAGTCTGTGTAAAACATTTGTCTTCGTTTATTGTGAACAAAGTCGACGTAAACATAGAACTGAACCGGTGGACTTGAGCAGAATACCAAATCAACCTTTGAAAAACTGTTGCCCTCTCTGTTTCTCTTCACCCGAAAATACACCCGAGAAACAAATGGCTATTGATTATAAAATGTGTGAAGATGCAGTGGTGCAGTACTGAATATAAAACAGTAGTCTCACGTGAGAGATGTGTTAGTTCATTTGATCTGGGTTAACAAAGATTAGAGTTATCCAGTTTCTTATTACCCACTCCAGCGAGTGCAGATTTAAAAAAGTAATTACTTTTGGAATGGTTAAGGATATTAGATACTATTTAATTAAATATATGTATCTACGATTCCATTACTATAAAAGTGTAGGATACAATATTGTTGAAACAACAATTATACCTTCTTTGACTTAAGGGTTAGGTGTAGTCAAAAATTTCAAGAAATCGATTTTCTTTTTTTTTGCATTTTTGGAAGCTGCTACAACGGCAGAAGAACTATTATATGGCCCATTGATAGATAACTAGGTGTAAGTAATTAAATAATACGTATTACTTTACGTAAATTGAGTGTAAAACTTTAAATGCGTTTTTCTCAAAACTATGTTTTTTGAACTGGTGACCACTGTAGCTCGAAAACCGCTCGGTAGATTTTAATGAAATTTATACAGCTTTTTGAAAACATGAAAAACTAGTGCCTGATCGAAGGATTTTTTATTTATTTTTAATTTCGATTTGTTATAAACAATTAACTCTTGGTTTTTTTCCCGAAAATCTGGAAAAAAATTTCCTGAGGCTGTCATTTTGTTAATTTAAGAAAGAAAAAAAAAGCTTCGATCAGGCACTAGATTATCTATTAATAAAAATATTTTTTTTTTGTCCGATTGAATTTGAATAAATCTCCGAAGATAAGTGATGGTCACCGCAAGGAGCTTCGGTTGGAACTGGATCAACACAAACAGCCGTTACTTTTAAAATTATTAATTTTTTTTTCTAAAATTTTTGTCAAGTCAAGTCGAAACCTTATTTAATGATGCTATGTTTTTACTTTTATAAAATAAAATAATTTACTGGCAAAAAAAATTATTTAAAATTGTCATTTTTTCATGTCTCTGACTACACCTAACCCCTTAAGTTTTGTAGCAAAAAAGTTCTTAAGGAAATGAGTCAAAATGTAAAACTTACATAAATTTCACCGGTTAACGAACTTTGTTTTAATTTCGTAAACATACACCCAGAAAATTACAGGTGTAGTACACCTTAGGTAAACAAATGCTAATATTAATATGATATTTATATTATAAAATATGTAGGTGAACATAATGTATAATTGGTATCTCATCTGCATAATATCGATACGAGATCTAAATGCACATCACGTCTGTTTTGTGTTCGTCAACTGTTCCGCCCATGCCCCGCACCGCTCCTGGTACCCACCCCAGGTCCCACCCGCGCCAATCCCCCGCACGCCGCACCCGCGCGTCTCTCGCGCGTATCTTTCGCTTCAACTAAAACTTAATTATAATTAATTAATGCTACTGCCACTGTCTTACTGTATAGGCTCCTATGTGCTATGTAATTAGAAACCTTTATATAAAATGAATACTGTTAATTAACGAACCTAAAAGACATTATACTCCACGACAGAGATTTTCAAAATAAGTACGAATATAATTATGGAAATTTTCATCGCCAACTATAATAAACTTGTAAATGGGTACATCATTGGCGTAGGAAGTGGCATTAATTATACAAAGTTCATTATGTGTGTTTTGAATTGAACGTCGTTTCTATAGATTACTGTGTATATATAACTCAAAATTAGCAAATTTAATTTTCTATACTGGTGCTGAATATATATTAACTTTTGTATAGTAGACAGTTGTATTATATTACAAATATATATACATACATTCAATATTTTATATGTATTTGTATTACATTATCATTCAATTTTTTCCCCATTCCTATCAATCCATGTACATAATATTTTAAACTGGCGCGAAGTATTAATATTACATTTATTTACAATCAATCAATTATATTAAAAAAGGGAACATACATGTTTTAAATATTGTTTCAGGATTAATAATAATAAAAACTGGGTGGTAATTAATGAGATAAACAAATAATGGTATTTATCTTATAGATTATCAATTTTATATTCATTTTGTTAAATATTATTCAAATGCCCTACATCAGTGTTTCCCAACCTTTTTTGTGATATGCCCCACCTAAGCATTTCTAAAATTCTTATACCCCCCCCCCCCCAACATATACATAAATTTTAATATTCAAAAATTAAATGTTCACTAAAGAAACTTGAATGGTAGGTTTTAGGAAGAAATCACTAGTAAATTCTGCACATAAATTTTATGTCAGGTTCCTGAGAGTCGCCATACAGTTAACTTAAACTCTGGATGAGTCCATTTTCAAATTGCCCCTCTTAACAATCGAATTGCCCTCCTGTGGGGCGTGGACCCCACGTTGGGAAACACTGCCCTACATGAACATTTTTGAAAAGTCTAACATTCAGCTCTAGTATTCTAAAAGTTGATTTTTTAGCTAAATCGCTTTGAATATATAATTAAAGTGTTCTAATAACACAAAAAACTCATTTTTCAAACATGATTATTTCGTTATTATAATTTCATTAAAAAATTATATCAAAATGGCGAATTATGTGACACGAATGACATTTGTACATTAATTAAGCAATCGTATATTAACCAAATGAACCAGTTAATAATCTTAAACGATTAAATAACCTGATACGAAACGGATTAATTGGAATTAAAAACAAGTATTATTAATATGAGCATTGAACTTGTGAAAAATGTATACTGATTTCATTTCAGACGTTAATACATCAATGACGTAAACGTTTAAATAAAATAATTATGTGTTTCAACTCGCATAATTAGTACACATTTTTAAATATCCATTTAAATATATGCAAATTAACACAGTAATAGTTTTTTCTATTACGTCAGTTATATTTATGTATAATGTATATCAATATTAAATCATTTGAGATTCTTAGAAATGGAAACATTTTTTTAAATAGATTTATTTTTTGTTTGAAGTATTTTTTGGTCAAATACAGAAGATATAGTTATACTGACTGAGATTTAAAATAAGAAAATAATAAGTAGTTTAAATTGGCAAAGAAAACAAAAAGAATAAAGTACATTAGTTGGCCATGAAAATTAAAAGACATCTTTTAGAAATAAATTAAAGTTTTCTTTTTATTTATTTAGTTAATTGTTTAAATATAAAGTAGGTGCACTTATTCAAAATAAAATTTATATAATGCCGTAATTACAACAATTTATGGATGTATTTGAAGAGATAAAATAAAAATTGCTTACTATAATAATGTGAAAATATTATTTTAATTATGTACAACTCTTCAACACATGTTAAATATTATAATTAAAAATAACTCAATTTCCTTCAAGTTTTTTTTATTATAAGTATAATTTATTTTTTAAATTCATTATATGAGAAGTAGATTAATCTCTTGAAGCAATTATTTAGTAATCAAATTATATTGTACTTATTTAAAACAAATTTCTAAATTTTATATTGACATTTATAAAATAAAAACAATTAAAAACTAATTAATTTGACAGACAGACGTAAAAAGCATTTAACCACAAAACTACTTTCCTAGAACTTTATAAAAGGGACAGTTAATATTTGTATTTAAGATAACAATATGTATATAACATGGTCCAATAATTGCTAAGAATTTGTTCGTTACAGATGATCAATTAATATAACTTTTTATTCAGTTCCAAGTACTCATTTAAGCATTGAACCAAATAAAATTGGTTGTCTTTTTGTCAGTAATTAATTTCTTACAAATACATTTTTAATGATCTGTGTAATTATTTTTATTCTTGTACCTCTTGCATTAAGCATTGTTGTATTTATCTTTTTTGATGTAATTTTCTTTTCGTGTTCTAAGAAATTTATTATAATGGCGGTAATAAATGTAATACCATATCGTCTTACAAATTACGTTCTTCATTAGTGCTGAAAATCTATAATAGGACTTTTGATAAGTTTTAATAGACGAACGGTTCTATTATATTTATGTCAATAGCTATTTTCGATGGTCGATAAAAAAATAAATTAACTTTTTATTTACATTTCAGAGGCCATGTACGACAATTAAAAAAATTGTATAAGTACCTACCTTTATGCAATCGTGACAGTATTTAAAAAAATGCATAGAATCAATGCATAAAATAAAACGGGCAAGTGCATGTTGGGCATGCACATGATAGGGTTCCGTAGTCATTCTCACTACGATTTATAAAATATTTTCGTGACTGTAGCGTTAAAATCATAAAGTAATTTGACTTTTATTATTGCATTTTAGGAGACCTATCAAATGATACAATGGGGCAAATAAAAAAATGTGAGTTCACTTTTCAATCTATGAAAGGGGGGTCCAAAATATTTTTGACAATGTCCGTTAGAATTTTCAATGAAAGTACTAATTAAAACCTACATTCTCAATTTTTTTCAGATTTTTTGAATTGATAGTTTATAAAATAGGGGGGGGGGGGCTCTGATAACGACATTAAAAAGCAAATATATCGTGACTGAAGGGTTAAAATTAAAAAGTTATCAAACATTTTTTATTGATTTTTAGGAGACCTATTAAATGACACCCCACTTAATAGGGTAAGTGGGAAAAAATATGTAAGTTCATTTTTCAGTCTATGAAACCCCCTTTCATATTTCAATATTTTGGACCCCCCGTCCAAAATATTTTTGACAATGTTCGTTATAATTTTCAGTGAAAGTACTAATTAAAATCTACGTTCTGGAATTTTTTCAGATTTTTTTAATTGATAGTTTAGAAAATAGAGTGGGGGACGCTTTTATCATGACTTTGGAGAGAAAATACATCGTGATCAAAAGGTTAAAATCAAAAGGTTCTATTACATTTTTTATTGCATTTTAGGAGACCTTTCTAACGACACCCCACTCAATGGTGTAGGTGAATTTTTTTTTTTTTGAAAACACTTCATTTTATTTTATTTTCAAAAATCTTATCATTTCTATTTTTGGGTCATCAATCTACGACCGTATACCAAATTTCATCTTATTATGACTAAATTTTTCAAGACGGACGGACGGACATGGAGAAACTATAAGAGTTCCTAGTTTTCTACGGAACCCTAAAAAGGAAACATTTATTTTTCATGCATAGCATGAAGTATATTACAATAGATATTATCGTAGTAAAATATAATAAGTAAATTAAAATAATAAATTAATTTTATGTTTCTATTTTAACATTTACTACGCAGCTAGTTAATTAAGGTTTAATGGACCCATTCAGCCCCATTATAATATAAGCGACCTTTTAAGTATAATAGGTTTTATTGGATAATTGCAGATCTCATTTATTTTTTATTGAATTGATAATAAATATGTGAACATTCACTCTGCTTTTGTTGGAAGTAGTTTTATGTATCTAACTAAACAAGCAATATATAACAAATAAACTAATATTAATATATATTTTTAATCTTAAATATATGTACAGTGGTACCTCGACATACGAGTTTAATTCGTTCCGCAACCTTGCTCGTATCTTGAATTACTCGTATCTAGAAGAAAATTTCCCCATACAAAACAATTGAACTACCATTAATCCGTTCCAACCCCCAAAATGTCACCCCAGTTATTTTTGTTACATGGTTTTGAATAATAAAAACGTATTTATAAATGACAAATATTTATTGTACAAAAACAAAAAAGAGAATGTAAAGAAATAAATTAGATATCCTCACTGGTCTTTGCCTTTTTCGCTACATTTTTCTTGCTTTCACCTGTAGGCCGTTTAGAAAAAACATGTCCAAGGAGGTTTGTTTCTTCCTCCCTCTCAGAATGTTCCGGAAATGAGTGAGGCAAGTGTCATTAAAAAGATCAGATGCACGACCTGCTAAACTAAACCGAACTCGTATCTCGAATTTCGCTCGTAACTCAAAGCAAAAAATCACTCGCTCGCCGGCTCGTATCTCGAAAAACTCGTATGTTGGGGCACTCGTATGTCGAGGTACCACTGTATTTTTATCTCATCCCAGTCACGTGTATCAGATGAGACAAGATTAATTTTTTCAAGATGAAACTGGGACGAGATAACTTTAATTTTTATGAAACGATACTTAGCTGACTTCCGTCTCTATGTATATAGTTTAATTTTTAATATTAGAATATAGTTATAATATTAAAAAAATTGATACAATTTACCGTATTTCATGAATACCTAAGATGCACTTTTACCCCATCTCTTAAAACGGGATGCATTTTATGTTATAATCGTTAGCGTCTAATTACCGATATATTCGACAAAAACTGCGATGTTAAGACGCATTCCTTTTTAGAGACCTTTATGTGAAAAACGCCTCTTTTTTACCGATTAAATAACATAATTTTTGTTTAAAAATAACATTTTTGATAGATAAGTACCTATGTAGAATCAATATAAGAACGCCTAATTAAAAAATAAAATAAAATAAATACATGTAAAACTATTACACGGTGAACAAATATAAAAAGTCGTATAAAACATTTAGCTAGATATGAACAGTGCGAGTATATTTTATATGTATGTATATCCTCTCATCACATATTACAATCGCGGCTTCTGTGCCGTTATATATTTTCAAAACGCATTATTCATAAGCCCTGCACGACTGTTGCAATTTTTCTCCGTAAAATAAATCATCATTATAACTCGCGTCCAATAGCTCCGCGTAGCCAGCGATGTCTGCTACCCTTACCACACTACTGCACCTACACACACACATGCACACACACACACACACACGAACACGCACACACATACACATATACTTATATACATATAATAATACAGTGGCGCTACGTCAGGTGAGAGCTCCCATCTCATAGACATCCGTAATGTTTTAAATATATCGAATAAAATATTTCCTGGTTTTTGGATGTATCTTCAGAAGCATTCTGTATAAAGCTCGCTCTAAAATAACCCAAAATCCTTAATAGGTTCACAAAAGATATATTTTAGTAAGCTATACTACAATTATAAAAAAGTTAAAAAAATTAGATCCATGTGGTAAAAATATTCTTTTATATTTTAATATTTAGTTATAATATTTAAAATAACGATATGCTTCTAATCTATCTCAGCTATTTAAAACATTTTTTTTTATCATTTTGAATATTTTTGTCACCAGAGTGATTAGCCGATCAGAATGTTAGTCATCGTCTTAAATCGACTCTCGTGTTGAAATACACAGAAAGAAAACTGTATTGGACCAAGAAAACCTTGTTTTGTATATAACGAAAACAATATTTTCTTAATATAAGAAACATACCCTTAATCCAACTACGTTATTCCTTCGTTCAAGAATACTATAGTTGGTTTAAGAGATTAGTGCTTATCTTAAGAAAATATTGTTTTCGTTATATACAAAACAAGGTTTACTTGGTTTGATAAATCCTTTCTACCAGTGTCGTTAGCTCCATTTTATAATGGAATTAGGCTACCTAAAATCTTCGTGTTTGGTATTTTCATGTTGTTGGTCAGGAACTGAATGACCCCATTTTTTTTAAGTATACGTTGATGGCTCAGGCATGGTGCCATTATTTTTTTAAGTATTTGACACATTATTACAAGTATGGCCTGCTTTTTTTCTTATATAGGTACTTCTAAAGAGTCGCGTAAGTATAGTAACTGGTGACCCATAGTACAAGCAATAACGATAACGAGAATTAACTCAAGCCGAGAACCTTTTAATTAACCTCCCCGTATATGTGGAAAAAAATGCTTTCTATGGTTTATAAAACGTATATTTATAATAAAAAAACATTTGAGTTTAAAGTACGATAGGATCAGCTAAACTATATAAATTTTATTAACTATTTATTAATAATTTCGGTTTTTGAACGACTCGATATATTAATTATAACTTCACCTAAAATATTATCCACAGACCGCCCTTGTACTATCGCCCATAGGTATACATACACATTGACACTCATTCAACACACATATACACGCACACATATACATAAACTCGCAAACGACTGGTAGTCGGTTCTAACGAGATAGAGTGTCGATATACGAAATGACCGTTGAGTACAAGTTAATTATGTGGTATTGATTTTTAATTTTATGTGCTCTCTATTGGCGTCATAAGAATTTTAAAGTTAAAATAAGAAAATAAAAGAATTAATGATTCGTGAAGATATTAAATTGATTTCTTTTTCCCTGCCTATAGTATAAAATTATATATAACAACATAAATTAAGATTTAATTAACATAAATTATTATTAACTCGTAGATTTTTATGTTGTAGATTATTCATTGAACATTACTTTTTGTTTTAGTTCACTACATTGTCAAAAAGGGTTTAATTTATTATTTTTAATGTAAATTTTCACCAAAAATTCTAATACACTCAGTGTTCTGTAAGACGACCGTTCCATAAGACAATGTTCTAACAGTTCTATAGAACGTCTTTCCCCAACCCCCACCATAATACCATTGTGACTGCTATATTTCAGCGCGAAATTTATATTAACAAATTGACGTTAAAGTCTTCTATGTAGATTTTACACACAAAACTTGTGTTTTGGTGTGACTCAATGTGGAAAAAAATGAAATTCAATACAAATTTTCGTTGAAATTGAAATATAATAAATAGTATAAAAAAATGTGTAAGGTACATTTTATTTAAAATTTGATAATTTGAAAACGAAAAAAAAGGAAATAACAAAAATAAATTATTGGCATATGATTGTATAGAAATCTATACATTTTTCATCCAGTATTAAAGCAACGAATAACAATTGTCTATAGAGTTCAATTCTAAAAAGTCAAGAAACCAGGATCTCGTTCACCAACAGCGCCATTTTTATTATTATGTACCTGTCAACTTTTAGGCGTGGTGGTGGGGGCTCCTCTAGCCGACGTCTTGTGAAATTTTTGAATTACCAATATCGACGTCTTATAGAACGCTGAGTGTATATATATATTCAAAATTAAACTTTTATGACAATTACAAACAAAAAGTATAATACAAAAATTAAAATTAGATGAAAACAATAGAAACAGTAATTAAAATTTTTTTAACTCATTAATTACGAAAATAAATGTCTAATTTTGTTTAGTCATTTCTGATTAAATTGTCATGGCTCAAATATAATTCTAATTGTATATGCGTTTAATATAATAATTACAAATAGTTTGTTTGTATTAGAATTAAACATTACAAGAATATTAAAATAATTTGTTTCAGGTAAGTTAATTTTATAATACATATATAGTTGTGTTATTAAAAGATAACCTTCTAACATCTAACGTTATAATGCAAATCATATACGAGTATAAATATCGTAATGGTATATTAACATATTATGATTCTTTTGTATAATTATTTCAGTAATTATTGCATTAATGACTCATAAACATATTATAATATGTACGTTAGATATTTATCTGAATATATAATAAACATATATTTGTGTGTGTTAAGAATGTAATAAAATTAAATCAACTTAAGATATCAATATTATTATAAATGCATCTAGCACAATTTAATCCTACTTATTTATATCTTTATGCAATATGAGTTTATACTACATATATAAACTTAGGTATTCAGTTTTTATAATCATCAAATATTATAATAAAAATATTCGTACTTACAAAAATCGAAATAACGTGTTTTAAAATATAAAAATCCTTAAAACAAAAATATAGGGTCTAGCTAAAAAAGATATCATTAAAAATAACCTTAAAAACATTCACTTACACTGGTAGAAAGGATTTCTCAAACCAAGTAAATCTTGTTTTGTATATAACGAAAACAATATTTTCTTAAGATAAGCAATAATTTTTTAAACCAACTATAGCATTCTTGAACGAAGGAATAACGTAGTTGGATTAAGAGTATGTTTCTTATATTAAGAAAATATTGTTTTCGTTATATACAAAACAAGGTTTTCTTGGTCCAATACAGTTTTTTTTCTGTGTATAAAAAAAGTTAATAAAATTTTTATTATGGAATTTTATTGATAACATTTCATTGCTACCTCATTTGTAGTAATTTACATCGGTTCTCCGACCTTAGAGAATCAAACTTTTTTAAAATAAAAGATTTACAGGGGCATATTATCTGAAATGCTTTTAAAATAATGTTTTAAAAAGATTTATAATCCGCTATAATCAATTTTGTCCATATATACAATCTGCAATTTAATTATCTTCTTTATATGACACCTAAGTATCAAGGCTAATACTTTACGTTTCAATTGAACATTAACAATCGCAAACAAATAATAATAACATACATACATTCTCACATATACATATATAAGTTATCATTAAGGAATCGCGTTATGTGGATTGTAATTAAATTATAGTTTAAAAATTATTAATGATGTAAATGCACGAACTGGTATACAGCAACAACACAGTGAGAGATAATCAATCAAAAGGGTGATGAACAGCGTACGTATCCATTGTGTTAAATGCAAATATACAATAGACACCTTGCGATTTACGGATGCCATTACGCTCGCTATTATTCTAACTTGTCCTGTGCCCATGCGCCCGCGCCACGCCGCGCCGCCGTCATAAAAAACACACTTGGTTCTGATATGATATGCTTTTAAATTTTAAATTATGTTTATTAATATTTGGTTGCATGTTGCAGATAACACATAAGATATATTAATTAATATAATTTTTTTACGTATTGTAAATATAAAACTGCAAAAATGGTTGATAAAAAATCTTAAATGTTGATAAGAGTACTTAATTACTTTTGTAATAATCCTAGTATATCTAAAATACAGCATTTACAATTATCTATGTTAAAGAAAATTTTTGAATTATATGTCTGAAAGGTCAGGTTTACACAAGTTGAAAGTATTGACGCACGGTGTCTTTCAAGCTAACGAGAAATTGTTTTTTCTTCTATTTTGACTTCGAGTAAACATATTCTTTTCGTTATTTTGGAGTTTTTTATTGACAAATCTGTATATTTAAATTCAAAATCACAGATGTCCAAAGACTTTTAGACGGCAGTGTAAGTTGATTTTTCTTAGGTGTAGGTTTCGTTTTATACAGTGGTAAATAGTGTACCTATTTATAGAATGAGTCGCATAATTAATTTGTCTTACAAATGAAATTATTGAGATCCCATTGCACGGTATTTCGCATTAACATTTTTTCTTGTGATTAAATTTATTAAAACATGTAATTTAGTCCTACTATATAATAAAGAAACAATTTTATGATTTCAGAATCTATACCTAAAAACTTCATTTTGTGAAAAATATGTATATTTTGCCAGTTGCTAAAACGAGACTAGCTTTTTTTAAAGTAAGATTATTCAGTTTTAATCTGTAAAAAGTTGGTCTCGTCTTATAAATAGTTCATAATTCAGTTCCACGTAAACCTAATTAATAACATTAAAAAATTTCATCTTTATATTTTAAAATAATCAAGTACATGAATTCAAATAAATAAATAACTGCAAATAACAATAGCATGTTCTAAAGAGTTAAACCTATAGATGTTAATGCAAACAAACGAGTGTTCATTTATCGGAATATATTATAGAATTTAATTTAAAAAAAGAAAAAAATAAACAAAAATATATTTTTTCACAATTGCATTGAAAACTTTAATTATCAAGCGCATAAAAATATCCTATATATCTAGAGGTAGAACACAATAATAGAACACCAGTTCATGTTCATTTGTATTTTTGTATTTATTTTTTGTATTATATATGTCCAGATGAAATTTATGATATGTTATGTGCAGTATATTTCATTTAATGCAATTCATAGTTGTTAATCTATATGAGAATTTTCAACTGTACGTGGATAAAATAATGTGTATTAATATTTTTATATTGCACTAAGGATTAGAGGAAATTAATGAAATGAGTACACAATTTAATTTAGTAATGCGAATTTTAATTAAATTGCAAAATTTATAAGTTTCGTGTTTGTTCCATTTTAAAAATGTGTGTATTGAATCAAATTGAATTTTTTAAATAGGAAAAACGATGATTACTATTGACAAAGCTTTATAATGAAAAATGTAACGTTAGATAATAGAAATAATGAATTTACCTATTTTTATTAATACTACCTAAATATGAGTTATATGTACAAATGTTTATTATTATTTTCTAATATATTTACAAAAATTGAATGACTATAAATTATAATGTAAATAGGCATGTATAAGAACTCAAAAACGACATAAAATAAATAGAAAAGTACCTAAAAGTTTTTGAAGTCAGTTTCCTTTTTATCTTTGTTGTCTTGGCACCAACTTTAAAAATGGTTAAATTTAATTATTAGGTAGTATACCTACTATACAGGCTGTTCTGGGTGTTCGCGGGAGCCGAGTGATCATTGCTAACTTTGTTATTATTGGAGCTAGAAGATCGGTTAAATGGGCAAACTATCAGTATTTTTTCCGGGATGGATAATGGCGGTGTCAAAAAAACAATTGAATGTCGAATTTATAAGATATATTGAAATACAACTTTTTTTTAAATGGAATAGCCTGTATATTATTATTATTGAATTTTATAGCTGAGGATATTTTCTTTATAAAAGTGTAATAGTTAGTTGTAGTGAATTGAGAACCTCATCCTTTTTTTGAAGTTGGTTAAAAATCTATTAATTTGCAAGTGATAGGGATTCTCGCCAAGAAAAAACTTTTCTCGGTCTCGTTCTCGAAAGTCGAGATTGGCTTGGATTCAAACGAGACGAGACTGTCTTAAACATTATCAAGGCGAGACTGAGACGATATAAACTTAGCAAGGAGTAACACTTTTTTCGGTTGACAATTTAACACAAATTATATAGTGTTAGGTTTAATTTAAAAAAGTTGAATTCTTGTTTACGGTACATTAAAAAACAGCGGTTCATCCTGATAAATTATAATTACTGTGATACTTCATATTTTATATTTTTAAATTAGTACATGAAAAAAAATGTTTAATAAATATTCATAAATAACTAGATTTTTTAATAATGGCGCAATTTATAATCTAGTATCGATATTCAATACATATTTAATCAGAAGATATTTCCATTTTTAATTAAAAATGCCCGTATTTAAAGAGTTCTAATGCCTGTTGACAAAAAGGTATTATAAATATCCAATGTTAATAAATCTCATTTAAATTTAAATATTAATTAGGATAATAAGAGTATTAATTATTTATTTCATTAATAAACTCTCGGAATTTTTAAACCCTCAAATATATTTGTTTTAAAATGATATAGATTTTAATGAATTCTTGGAATTTTTATGATTTTAAAAATATTGCCACCTACGTTAATAAAACAAAAATAAAAGTAATTGTATAAACTGCATTTTAACATTTGTGTATTTAGTATAGTAAAGTTGAAATTAACAAGCGAAAATTATGCGATTAAAATTAAATATTTATTACTATGATATATTAAGCCATTTATATGATAGTTACTATTATAATACATAGTATAAGTAAGCTATTTGTTCAATGTTGACAAATTATTTAGTATTACTTTATATAAATAATTCAGAAAGAAGATTACAATAGACTAGAACTTCAATAACTATTAAATATGTAAAATTAATTCTGAAATACCTATTACTCGTATTTTATTATATTTATAACTGAGGGTCGTACTCATTTAACACCAACAATAAATCATGGAGAGTTTTAACAGAAACTATCAGCAAAAATTGCATTAATTTATAGGGTAATTGTCGACGTTGATAACGAATCAGTTACCAAATGGTATTTCTGTTTTCGATATATTTAAGAAATGTAATTATAGTATTAGATTTGTTGTTAAGTTTATAAAACAAATTAAGATTGTAAAAATACATTTTTTAAGCCTGGATCAGTCAAAGATAAAATAAAATAAAAATTCATGTTCTTTCGATATATAAGCAAACTCTTTTATATCAAACTGCGTAGTGTTGCCAACTTGCTATATTCAAAAAATTCAACCTGATTTAAAAAAAAATAAGTAGGTACGTGAAAAAGTGTTCTTCATTTATTATATTATATTTTACGAAGGTAAATCTTTAGACAAGATTATCTTAATAATAAAAACAAAAAATCATTAAATTCCAGCCAGAAAGAAGTCTTCGTTGGAACTCATTGAAAAATCTAAATACCAAACTTAAAAAAATTACAGAAAATCTGTTATCTTTGAAAGAGGGGTATTTTTCTAACGATATCTCGGCCATAATTCATAACGCAATTGAGTTAAAAAAACATCAGTCAGTGACGAAACGCTGGTCAAAACATGGAAGTCCTAATGCGGTGTTTACACCGAAAAAACAAAACAGAAACATCGTGTCTTTAGAATACTTCGTATTTAAAAATATATAGGGTTTATTGCTTTTTTGTCATAAAAACAACGTGTTTCTGTTTTGTTTTCTCGGTGTAAACACCGCATAAGAATTACATACTTTTATTGATGTTTAAATTCTTAATTACCGAAGAAAATAAAATACACTTTCACACATATTAGATATGTTTATTAATCTCCCTCTTCTTCACATACATACACACACGCACGCACATACACACACATACTCACACACACACAAACATATACACGTACACATGTCGTTAACATATTAAAGTAAATTCATTTCAATAACCAACAACATTTTGACACAAATAAACTGCTCGCAATCCTTCATGCACATTTACATCAGCAACAACAACAACAATACCGATATCGTACAATATCGCCTGCTAGATCCCCTCCCTTTGCCCCCTTATCCCGTAACCATCATCGCAGCCCACCTCCCTCAGCCCTGCTATCACCTAACGCACGTCTACACTACAGTGGTACTCGGTTTATCTTTAAGTGTAAGATGGTTATCGTGATTTGAAATTTAGAGACATATTATTTATATTGAAGGTTTTATTAATTATTTAGATAATGGAGAACGATTTGTGAATACGATGGAGATATATTGATTAAAATGGGCTTCTTGGTATTGTTATAGGCTTCGATCTATTAAATATTTTAATAAATATACGAATCAGTTGGTTATCGTGATTTGAAATTTAGAGACATATTATTTATATTGAAGGTTTTATTAATTATTTAGATAATGGAGAACGATTTGTGAATACGGTGGAGATATATTGATTAAAATGGGCTTCTTGGTATTGTTATTGATTTTGTCGAAGTTTTATTTAAATATTTAAATAAATATACGAATCAGTTCATAATTAATTTAGACCATCTTTCTTCATTCATCCTCTGAACATAGAGGATGATAAAAAGAGGTCGAACGGTGGTCAATTGGAAAGTAGCAGTCCAGAGTTTAATGGCAGAGAAAGAGTTAAGTGAAGAAGATTGGGAAGATAGCGCATAGAAGATAGAATAATTATGAATCTGGAAAATTATAATTATGTCGCAATTAATATATGTACATATTATGTATAAATAGATAGGCAAAAATTATATATATTTATTAAAAAAATTTTTTTTTCATAGTTGTCCATAGTAGCTAACTTTTCGGGCAGTTGTCCACGTTGTCGTATTCTTATACTTGATGTTTCGACTCATGTCGGAGTCTTCTTCAGAAGTAATTCTTAATAAATTCTAATTAAGTTTTGGAATTACTTCTGAAGAAAACTATGACATGAGAGTCGAAACGTCAAAGAATACAATGTGGACAACAGCCCGAAGAGTTAGCTACTATAAATTTCATAGTTTTATATGACCCATTCAGAACCTAAAGAGGAAAATTCCTTGTGTTTTCTTATTTCAATTTTTAGATTTATATTTTATTTATATATCGACGCTGGAAAGCAATTTTGCTGTAAAAGTAATTTTTTTTGAAAAAAATATTACCCTTTAAATACAGGTTTAATTAAAAAATGTTTTTATGTATATTAGTTTCAAATAATGAAAGGATTATAATAAGAACAATAAAAACCGTAAATGATTATAAATTGACTTTTAAAGCTCACAGCAAAATTGCTTTCCAGCATCGATATTTATCACAAAATTGCATTCATTTTTATACAAAGTTTTTACTTTTGTGTAATGTAAATATATTTATAAAAATATCGATTGATTGCTGCGTAAATTTTTTAATGGAGTTAATCATTTTTGCTTATTATTTATTATTTATATTAATACCTGTTTTACAAACTAGGCAGTAGTAATTTTCCTGTACATGAAAACATTGAATATCTCAAAACATATCGTCGCTTATCTAACAACACCGCACAATTTTTACAGGAGAGCGAAAAAATCGTGTATGTTTTATATAGACTACCGGCTTCCGCGCTGTCACTATTTTTTTGAATTCTGATCTTTTATTGTCCAAAACGTCTAGAATGTGATTGGTATATGATGCGCAATGAGTAGCTCCTAATGGCATTAAAATGTAAAAACCGCTAATTTTCGACTTGAGCGATGTTGTTAGATAAGCGACGATATACAATCTTATTACACTTTTAAAAATAATGACTCATACGTATATGTACCGATTTATTAAACATTTTGAAAACCACTATTACACAAAATTTCAACTATTCCACACGTGCCACCAGTTGACGGGCACTGCCCTTAAACATATCACTTCCCCGTGCAATCGCGGTTCACACACCCGTAGTTGAGAAACACTGTCGTGCGTTCCTCCCCTCCGCACACACACACACACACATACACAAAACATATACACACCCACCCCGGGCGGTGGCGCGCAAACTTCTGTACACCTCATCAGTCAGAGTCATTACGAACACCAAGATAATTAATTACATTTACTCATTCTCTCGCCCACCTTGCCAGGAATTGCATAACATTAATTTTGTCGGTCCCCGCGGCCCGCGTGCCACAGTCGCCAGGTGCGGCGCGACCTATCTCATTGACAGATTGCGGGATTGCGAAAATTGGTGAGATCGGTTCGAACACGCTTTAATTGAGCCGTTTGAATCACTGCAGGGACATTCTTTCTTTGAATGATTCAATTATAAGGGACTGTATTGCGGCGCTGATACTTGCCAGAAATACACGAGCTTTAATGTCTCCAATAATAGTTCAGATATATTTTTGCAGTTATTGTCTTTTGTTTCTTATAATATATACGATATTTATTCTATATATAGGTACTTATATTTTTTACATTTTCCGTATATGTAATATTTGCAAGGATGCAAGAAATATATAAATTTAGAGTAAAACCGCTATATGAGTATTTTTATGAAAATAAAATTACTGTAACTTTATTATTAAATTTGCCTTATTTAACTCACCGCGATATTTATTTATTTATTTATTTATTTATTATTTATTTATTTATTTATAATAAATTTATTTATTTCTTTATATGTTTGTGGCAACGAATCATCTATATATACCAATACAATTAGAAAACACAGTGATAACGAGAGTTAAGTTACAATCGAAATATCCCATTTCCATAGCTACATGTTTTAAAAATACCATCTGTCACTACTGTCAGTTGAAAATATTTTTTATTATTGACATTAGACAACGATAGAAATAGAAGGAAATCTATTCAAATCAATAAATATTAATATATGTACCATAATATACGTGATGTGTTTTAGTGATAATTAATATATAGAAAAAATATAACTGTAAATGAAATAATGATCATTACTAACTTGATATAAAAACGAAATTAAAAATGGTTATTTGTTGGTAAAGATTCAGGAGGTATGTTAACTTTTTTGAATTTTGTTCTTTGTATATGTTTAACTAAAAACTCAAAAATAAAAAATTATAAAAAAAAAACTTTTTTAAAAATAATTTGCCTTTGAAAAGCCGACTAAAAAGCTGAAAATAAAATTAGGTTCGTTCTAATTATTGCATTTTAAAAAAAGTTGATTTTGTTCATACTAGAAGATACTTTTTTTAACTCTTCTAGTATGAACAAAATCAACTTTTTTTAAAATGCAATAATTAGAACGAACCTAATTTTATTTTCAGCTTTTTAGTCGGCTTTTCAAAGGCAAATTATTTTTAAAAAAGTTTTTTTTTATAATTTTTTTTATATTTAGAGTTAGGAAAATGTTTCAAATTTTTCCGCAATATCATACTTTTTTAATTAGCTATAGTTATGTATTGCATTTATAATGTTTCAGGTTTGTTTTCATTTTTCATATTTTCGTATTTTATATGAAATTTATAACAGTTTAAGTATTTAATATCATTTTTGCTGATTATACATAATAAGCTAACAGTATCGATAATTTACTTTAACACGACAGTGTGTTTTAATTTTTTAAATTATAGAACTGGGGTCAGGCAGTATTATTAAAACACTTAATTAATAGATAAGGTTGGTATTGCTAGAATCATATACGTATTACAATGATAATATTGCAAAAATATTATTGATTGATATAAGAAATTACCTTTATCCGTTTTCAATTTATATTATAAAATAAGTGTCATGATTTAAAAAGTTCTCCAAATGATTAATACAAAAACCCCATGACAGTGCAGATAATGTACCAATCTTTTGTTACCGAGAAGTATGAAGTGAAATTCGATCAAATACAAGTTACCTTTTACATTTACATGCGTAATATATTGCCTAATCAGATGCCGAAGTGATTAACGAAATAAAATAAACAATCGAAAAATGAGATGTTTTGTAAACATCCTTTTAGTACCCATATACATTAAAATCAAAATATAAAATGCAATTTTTTACTATAAGTAAAACAAACGAAAAAATCATGCGATATATAATTAATTGTTTTGACTTTTGAACAACTCACAAAATAATATGTGTGTATTGATTAAGATTTTAACCCTCGAATGGTGGCACCTAATTTTATCAGATCTATCTATATTTATATCAATTACCTAAAGGAACAATTTGAAATTTTAAGGGCTGATAAAAAATAATGGTTTTTGAAACATCAATATAATTTGATAATAGTTTTTGTTAGTTCCAAATAAATTTATGTAAATTTAACATGTTATACCTTAATTCGTATAATAGTTGTATTATAACAGCGGTAGCATCAAGTCTATAATACTTATTATATAAAATAAATAGAAAACGTTAATATACACTGGTAAAAAGGATTTCTCAAACCAAGTAAACCTTGTTTTGTATATAACGAAAACAATATTTTCTTAAGATAAGCAATAATCTCTTAAAGCAACTGTAGTATTCTTGAACGAACGAATAACGTAGTTGGATTAAGAATATGTTTCTTATATTAAGAAAATATTGTTTTCGTTATATACAAAACAAGGGTTTCTTGGTCCAATACAGTTTTTTTTCTGTGTACAGCATATATCATCTAAATTATGTAAAATAAAAAATATGTTTAGTCTGTGAGGCTCGGCGCCACCGCCACAGGGTTAAAATGATAACCAACATTAAGAAAATAAAAGAAAAATAATAGACAGGAAGAAAATTATTTACATAACATATTTTACTGACTCATGCTATAACACATACTACAATACAGGCTGCGAAAAAATAAAAACAAGACTACCAAAAACGAGAATAGGTACAAAATAACTTAACCCCGAAACCAGAGTAAATTATATAAATGCGTGCATGTGTGTGTGTACATACATGTATGCAGAAGAATGTTATAATTTATTGACTTAATTGCTCAGAACTTGTGCGAGCATTCATAATAATTCCCAAGTCTGGTGACTAATGGCTCATAATTATTTACGTCGGAGAGCCGACGATGTTAATGCGCGTTGTAAAAAAGCTACATTTTAATACTGTGTTTACTCATTCACTGAATTTATAGTGTTGATGTGCCAAGATTAATTTGTCGAATATTTTTTTTATTATGTAAATATAAGGCAATGCACAATAGTTGCTATTTTATAGACTGTCGAAACTACATGTACAAGGAATTTAGATTTTTTTTGTCCGCAGCGTGAAAGACATTCCGAATTTTTTTATTTTAGTTGATTTTGAAAATATTAGTTAATTTTTTATTAGTTTTTATATTTTTCAATATATCTTTTTCATCTTGACTTTTAAATTTTACAGTCGCAAAGGAATTAACTTATGGTATGCTAGGCTAGAGGCAATCAATTTTTGTAATGCAATTTATGTATCTATATACTTTTTTTCTTCAAAATGTGACGAAATTTAACAACTCATGAGTTTCCTTGCGCATTATTAAAAATTATATATTTATTTTAACATTGAGAATTATTTTTTTAAATTCGTCACGATCGACTGGTAGATCGCGACCGACAAGTCACACCTGTACTAGATGATAAAAAATATAGTAATTATATTAGAAATATTGCGGACCAAATGGATTGTCTGCCTGTTTATCTGTAGTCAGTGTAACTTAAAGTGCGGAAATAAAAAAGGGTTAAATTTTATATTTAAAATCAATTTTCTTTGAGGAAAAAATACTCATATTTTAAAAAACGATCTTACAGCCGGAAATGAATATTTTGTTTTGAATTTTTTGAAACGGTAGGTACTTATTAAAAAATGGTTTGGGTAAAATAATAGAGAACGTTATTTTCTATAATTTATAATTATTTTTTAGCTCAGTAAGCCAGAAATATTTGTTTTGTATAAGTAGATGCATGACCACTGTATATTTTCAATATTGCTTATAATAAAGTTCTGTGGCACCATTGTAAGCTTTTCATAAAACAATAAGACAACAAATAGAAGTACTAATAGATCGAACTATGATATAAGTATAGAAAACAAAACGTTGTTCTAAAACTATAAGTATTGATAGCAGAAACCATTTACTTATGTAGTAATAAAATTTTCAATTAAAATAATATTTTAATCTTAAAATGCAACTTAACATACATTTTTAGTTTAATAGGATATTAACCATCTTTTTATTTTAATAATTTATTAATTTTTTATATTTTATATACAAATACGTGTATGTGCTATTATCTTCCTACAATCAGTTGTGATTTATTTTATATTAACTTTTGAAATTAGCATATTAAATTTTAGTTGTTTATAATGTTATAATACACCATATAACAGAGTTCATAACATTCATATTTCTTTGTTTCACACACCTGTAATTTATGGCAGAAATAAATTACTATTATGTTAATAAGTGTTGTATTTTAATGATATGTTTTATACTATATAACAAACAAAATACAAAAACAGCGGACACAAAAAAATGAAAAAAACTTAACTTCAATTAAAATTCAGAAATAATACACAAAATTTAATTTCCATACTAGTGCAATTTGAAAGTAACAAATTAACATATGATTAGATTATAATAACTATGCTGCTAATGTCTTCATTGTATGAGTAATAATTCCGAACAAAATGTGGACTAGGCGATTAAACGACAACCTTAATTTGGTTCGCGTGAAAAAACCTACGTGTGTGTGTGTGTGTTTCTGGCTGATTCGATCTGCTTGCAGAATTATATGAATGACACGCTATATACACGCTTAATAAAATTACTGTTAATGTAAGTACTGTGGATAATGTAATAAAATGGTAGGTAGTAAAAAATTATTGTGCTTTAGAGTTATATTATGACCACACTATTCGAATCTGGGGGTAACTATAGGTTTGTACAAATTTCAACTGTTTTTTATATATTGTTTCTAAATATAGAGGACGTATAAAAATATTTAGAAGATTTTTATGAGACTTTGATTTTTTATTACTGCAATGATCATTACAGACAAATGTAATCGGTATTATTAAGTCTTGTTTTAAATCAATTATCACATTATGAGTAAAATACTTTTTATATAAAATTTCAAAAACTTGTTTCAAGGAAACTTTGTTCCCAACTGTTACAATTTTTTTTAAATTCAGAACATTAGGTACTATAAAATGTGGTACTTATTTAATATAATATTCAGATATACCAAATAACTATAAGTCTAAAATATACGTATACATACATGTTAAGGGGCCATACCAGTGTGAAATTTTCTAAAAAATCATTTTGTTTTGCCTTTTTGGAGAGTTTATAGTTTCAAGAATATTCTGTGAAAATTTCAAGGCCGTATCTCTAATACTCTCCAAACAGCAGCCTTCTAATGAGCGACCGTTCGCAGATATGAAATCGATAGTTAAATCTTTAAATGCGTGTTTCTCGAAATGAGATTTTTCAAATTTGCTGACATTGTAACTCAAAGAGCAATTATCCGATTTACTTGAAATTTAAACTGAATACTCTTGAATATATTAACTCTACGATGAGCTAAGATATTTTTGATTGGATGAAAATTGACGATTTGGCTTTAAAAATACGACCATTTTATAGGCAATAAAACATACTTTTTTTCATAACTACGCTATTTTGTTAGATTTTGATATTTTTCGAAAATCGTAGGTCATCGTACAGGAAATACCTTCCAGTTTAACGACATTTTTTCTTTTTTCAATTTCAACTACTCCATCGTCCGGAATCATGGCCGCAGTGGAGGAGAATTTTTTTGGCGCCTCCGATAAATCGCTTAGATATCAATATTTTTACGTAAAAAAATTATGGAATACACCTCTAATATAATTAAATATATTCTCAATTTTCCAAAATATTTCATTGAGTATTTTTCCTCCAAAAAATTTCTGAAAATCCCCCACGTTCACACTGGTATAGCCCCTTAAGTGTTAATAGTTAATATAACTTATTTATTTTCATGTAGTTCAATTACACTAAACTTTTATCTAATAATAATTAATTCTACATGTAACACCTAAGTTTATAAACAATATACATATTCCTCATCAACATTCTGTCAAGACTGCTTGAGCGAACGCTGTATGATTTCACGTATAATTCGCAGAAAAACTAACTGTTAAATGTGGTTTGTCAACAGCTAAAACTGCGCCTGTTTATTATAAAGCGCGTGAACCAGGACGTAGACGAATACGTAATTAATATATTCTATCACATGTATTGAATTGAAGTTCTATATTGAAGGTACATGTCAAAAATAAATATCGAATTATTGAGAGAAGAATTTCCATTGGTAGAAATAGTTTCGATTTAGATGAAAACTGTCATTTTACAATGTATAATATAAAAAATCGGCCAAGACATACACGAGTGTAAATTAATAAGCTAACTTCCGTATAAGTCTCTTCTACTGACATGAAAAACAATAATTTTAGCTGTTTTTATTTTATTTTTTATTTTTTTATGTCAATTACTTTCAAAGTTTGAAATTATATTTCTGGCTTTAGTAGAATTTTGTTACCATGATATTTTCAGATTTTTAGGGAAAGTAGTGCTATTTCAAGGCCCTTACATGTGCCATTTTAAATAACGAAAAATTTGGCCACGCTGATTAATCTATTATAAGTATCAGAAAAAATATCAAACCTATTTTTTGTATTTATGTGTATGGATGATTATTTTATATGTTAAGTTAAAAAGATTCTAGTTTATATATTTATAAAATGGACAAGATATTTTACTGTAATGGACAAAGACAGATAGACAGATCGTACGGGCAAATAGACGACAAGGTGAGATCTGGTTGTAGTCATACGGAACCTTTTAAAGAGTTTGTGTTCAAAATAATTGATCTTGTTTAAATAGAATTAAATTAACTTCTATTGACTTCAAGAATGTAAAAACTGAGAAGACACTAAAAGAAACTAATCCTATAGAAAACATATGACAGTATCCAAGTACTGTCTTAAATATGTATCAAAAAATTAGTATAGATTCGATCTACATAAAATGTTATTTTACATAAAAAGTAAATGAAAATTAATATATCTATTAATATGACTACATAAGAACTTACAGAAAATTTGTTTACTTTATTATTTTACTAATTTTCTTTGAATTAACACATAAGAATGTGGAGTATTAGATATGGTTAATAAAATTACAAGAAATGTTAATTAATATACAAAATAATTGCAACATAAAACATGTATTTTAATTGTACAAATATATCGAATACCAAATTCTTTTTACCAATAAATGAATACAAAACATTACAATTAATAACATTTTACTATCTATATCTAATATTAATTTAATTAGTTTTAGTTAATCACTTTAATTCTAATTAATTCTTTCTTAATTGACATTAGTTTGTTATAATGCCATTGTTGTTTCTGATAATGAAAAACCATTAAATTCATTTCTTAACATAAATAACATAATGTGGCATATATTGCAATATAATGTAATTTATAAAAGCTTCTTTGAATGTAAATTATTTCTTAATGCAAATATGTTTAAGATTGTCATGATAAATCAATTAAAATTGCATTAATTCAAAGATTGTCATGTTATGGCCTAATTATATTGTTTATAAATATGCATACATATCTGTATATGGATAATTTAAAATAAATGTTTCACCTTATTGATATTTTACTGCTATAATGATTCATAATTTATTTATAGAAATTTAAATTGAATTTATAATATATTACACAAATCACAAAATACCTACATAGATAATATTACATGCTTAATTGTAAGTGAAAACTCTATAACCTTCATTTTTTACTTATTGCAATCATGGGCGTACCGAAGGGGGGAAGAGAGGGGCAGCTGCCTTTTTTCACGATTGAAAAAAAGTTTGCGACCAAAATTCAAGAAGAAATGAAAAAGTTAACATTTTTGTTCTTACTTTTGCATTTGGATATAGTTAAAAGTTGCAACAGCGTAGCACAGAAACGATAAAATATTTAAGAATAAAAGGAAAAATTACTCAATGTTTATTTACAATAATGCCCATTTATAAGGACAGTACAGAACATTTTTTTGCACTTCAATATTTAAAAAGGTTAATAACCCTATCTGTTCGATCCCCCCCTATTTTTGTGGGGTCTTTGGTGAAACACACCAACTAAATCGGTTTATAAAAAAATGTTGCCCCCCCCTGAACAAAATTCTGGGTACGCCCATGATTGCAATCATTTATAGACATAATTTTAACATTTAACAAAAAACTACAATCAAATAATTAGTTAATGATTATTCTGACAGTCTATCAAGTAATGTTAGTGTACCCAGCGAAAGTTTATACATATTAAGATAAATTTCTACATCTTTGAATTATATAATTATAACGTGTTTATCAAACAAAAGGTCACTAAACCATGGCCAATCACACCCTGTTTCTTTTCAACCGTGTTTCAATTGTCGAGCTATTAGTTTATATTTATTTTATATATGCAGGTATAAGTTTATAATTATATGTTTTAGATGATTAAAAGTACTATTATTAGATAATAATAACTATATGCAGTAAATATATACAAGATAACATTTATTTCTATGTTCAAGAATAAAAAAAATGTTAATGTTTTTATAGGATCATCATTTCAGTCGGTGTCACCAATGCGATTTATTCGGTTTTTTTCCGGGTTAATAATTTTGGTACCAAAAATAGACAACATAAATAATTTTTCATCTCCCATTTTATTGCATGTCAGTCTATTAAAATTATTTCCTATTCTGTCTATTTTTAATAAAATGAAAAAACTAAATTGGTGCAACTATACAGAAACAGCCTGCTTTCTAAGAAAATATTTCTTAATTTATTTAGATGTTAATTATATGTCTGGACCTTTATTTCAGTCTAGACATTCAATTAACATTTTTAATTAGTTTCACTTAAATTTAGTTTCAATGTAACATAAAATAAATTCTATTAAATAAATCTTTTACAAACGGAAACTAATAATACATAAATTATATATTTTCTAAAAGTCAAAAGAAAAATAATATAAAACATATTGTTTCCAAATTTCCCATCTTAAAAATAATAATAAACATAATTTTCAAAATTCTAATGACATTTTTATCAAACGATATATAAAGGTATAATTTAATATAATATTTACGAGGCAAAACTCAACAACACAGTCATTATAAAAGGATTTTGAAACGTTCTGCCTGAAGCAAAGTAATGCCTCAACATGCATACATTTGATTTTAAATTAGTAGCCCATATTATATGACCATATGCGAACAAAAATTATGATAAACATATATGGTAATTTTTATAATTTCTATGTAATTAGTATGTCAGCAAATTATTTATTTATTTTAAAATAATTATATTAAACATAAATTTAGAACAGATATTTAGTTTATTTTTGAAACTGTCTGCTTGTGGCGATTTTTTAGTTGTAACTGATCACGTTTTAAAAAAAGGTACATATCTTACTTATTTTAATGTTATATTTTATACATTAATTAAAATACTGAAACATAAATATTTAAATAAAGGTACAATATTGCACAATTAATCTGAAAATTGATACCTTTATTCAATGTTAAAGGGGTAATGTTTATTATTTATTATATATGTATACACATTAAAAAAAACCGTAATGTGTTATTTACTTTATTTTTCAATTCACAATACAATTTATAACCAATAATTATTTTAATAAGTACAGAACATTATCTGATAGAATTTAAAATGAACATGGCACAGTACATAACGATACTAAATGCAATTTCATTTGGAAGTACATCTGCTCCCCAAAGCAATGTAACTATCATGAATAACGCGATACCATTAAATATTACTTTATTATTATTTTGACATAAATGTGCACTTAATTAATGTTAATTTTTGATTAATTGTGAGATGTAATCTAACTTTATATAAGTATCAAACACGCATTATTCTTAGATACGAAATGTTAAATTACTCCTAATTTAGATATTCGAGATAAAATGAAATTTACTTAATGTACAAAGTATAAACAGAATTGGAGCTATTACTGAATTATAAGAAAATCTAATGACTTTATTTTCTATGGCAGTAATTTTCTTATCGCTTTTGTTATTAATTATTCGATATTTATAATAAGCTTTGCAATATATTCCTTATCTTCGTTATTATGAAAATTGCTTCATTAAAATGTGTGAAATTTTACTAAATTTTGATGTATTATATTAATATTTTATTTAAAATACTTTTTGCAATGACGTAAAGGTAATAATGATTAAGGTAATATTTTCTATTGAGATTATAACATTAATGAAAGATAGGTTTGACAATACAACAGTGATGAAAATGGAATATTTGTTTAATGAATTAAGCTTCTTTGATTGTTCTAACTATAATCTCATATCAATCATATCAGATCTAGGATTTCCATACTTGCAATATATAATTTATCTAGTTACTATATGAAATATGAAAATTAATTATATATCGTATTATAGGAACAATTTATATAATACTACATAAATACATATGTTTATAATGAATAATGATTAAAAAAATATACTAGTAAGGCCTATTTCACACATATACGGTTTCATTCGGTTCGGTTCGTTTTCGGTTCGTTTTCGGTCGCTGCCGACAAGTGTGAAACGATGAATCAGTTTGTATTCGGTACCTAATAGAAACCGTATAGAACTGAATACTCCCTCCACACGGACAGATTTCATCAGGTTTCAATTCGTGTCCAGGGAACACAAAGCAATGAACGCGTTCACACATACTCGGTTTAGTTTCGGTTTTAACCTGATAGCGAGTGTTATTTTTTTTTGTTTTGTCGCGGATTTTCTAATAAAATGAGCGGTTTTCTAGATGTTGATGTAGATCGTCTTCATGCTCTTTAGCTTCGGGAAAATAGTGTAGAATGCTACAAATTCCTACTGTAAAGTGATGAGAGGGTGCTCGCAATGAATTCTAGTATTCCTCCTTCATTTTTTAATTTTTTTATAGAGAAACAACATGGCAACAACTTGCTTTCTCTCCATGATAACTACTGAGTTTACGGAAAAAAATAAAACCTAATATGAACCGTATGAGAACCGTGTATGTGTGAAAGGGATTGATTCGTTTTCGGCTGAAACCGAAAACAAACCGAACCGAATGGAACCGCGTATGTGTGAAACAAGGCTAACTATTCGTAAAATAAATAATACATTATCGAACTAATTAAATTATTGATTAATATTTTATGTAAAGTTTTTAAATGTCGGTACATACGTATCTAAGGGTACATTTTTAGTTAAATCATGAGTAAAGTTAATGTAATTGAATGAAATTAATTCTATTGTCCACGAAGTTTGGTTGTAGACAACTTTTTTCAATTGTTTGTTTTTAGAGAATGCAAACAAAAAAACTACTTTAGTTTCACATTTGTTAATTTGGCATTAATATATTGATTTATCAGAATTATCAATGTTTAATTAATCAATTTAAATATCAAATGTTTGTCTGCTATTTGATACATGAAACCTCCAAAGAAGCCATAGATCTTGCAAATTCATTTTATTGATACAAATGTGGTTATTTAAATATACATATTGTCGTAGTGCTTCGATTTGAAATGGTTTCGACAAATTTCTATCGATTTGTAAAAATTCTTTTTCACGATTTGTATATGTTAGAAATGTGGCACAAACAATTTTGTTATTCAAACAAATCAAAGGTTAGGTTAGAGAACTATATTGATTATATATTTGGAGGAATAAACAACATTTGAGAAACAAGTTGAGATTTATCTTTATAACGCAAAAATTAATTGTTGATTAATCCTTAATATATATAAAGCTCAACGTCTCTCTGTCTGTCTGTATGTCTGTCCGTTAGTGCGCATATCATTCGAGAACCACTTATTCGATTTACGTGGTTTCTTTTTTAATTCATAGGTACATTCTCTGGCCAGGTTATAGGCTATATTTTGTTACGTTAGGTAACATAACAACTAAGCAGTGACGATAATAGTAAATCAAGTATAAATGATTTCATCGTCATAAGTACTTAATGTAGATATAATTTGCCTTTTACAGAATCCAATTTGGTCTTTTGGTTTAGGAAATAACGTGAAATATACATAAAATAACATATTATTCGTGACAATTCGCGCGAACTATGATAGTGTCTCGTGAAGAGAGAAGATTCTGCGCTCGGCCAGCAGTTGTTTATATTGTTTTCAATAATTAACTTTTAAATTTAAATAGAAGAAAAATTATTTTTACTATTTGTTCTGATTCGCTTTTGTTAGGTAGGTAATTGAAGTGTTGTTTGATTTTTATTAGAAAAATAACTAATCGTGTTTTTACTTAATTCAACTATATATTTTTTAAATCCTAAACAATAATTCCGTAGTCCACGCGAGCGAAGCCGCGCGGGCCCAGCTAGTAAATAAATAAAATTAACATTAATTATTCATGGATTTTTTTCCCAATAGAACTGCATCCTATATCACATAATACATCTCTTACAACAATATATAAAACACAACTTCATGGTGAGAAATCATCTATTGCAAACAAAACAGCTTTAAGAATGGAAAAGAGAGACAAAGGCATGAAAAAAATCATTTGAAATTAAAACAGAGGGAGGAATTGAAAATAATCAGATTTGCAGTACGTATTAACTGTGCATTCAATGTACACATACATATACATACTTAAACATACGTACATACGTGGTCGACTATGAAGGGGACTCAACCCATTTACATCGTGGGGGTGGTAGTAAGGGGGATGGCAGACTTTGGAGGATAGGCAAAGGGTGGCCTTCAAAAACGCCAGCCGGAGATTAATAATAAAAGGGTTGTATAATTGTATGAACATTTATGCACACGTTATATTTGAGGTTTTCCAGAGATGTATAATGTGTAGATTTATGATAATTGTTACTTCACGTATTCATGTTTCATTTCTATTTCTTGTGTGTGTAGAAAATTAAAACGGTTTAGAGTTTCTAGAATAATAATTATAATTTGATCACCTCGGACTGTGTTCGCGTTTGTTGGATTTATATTTGAATAAAATTTTGAATATTTTATCGTACTTCTATAAGAACATTAATGTACATATTTTTTAATTTATATTAAAACAAATGATAAACTTTGTTTTAAATACAAATAAATAGACATTTTAATTTTAAGAGACAACATAGTGTAACTTTTCCAACAATAAAAGTATTTGTTTTTTGACAAAAATTATGTGAAACAAACACATCAAAAAAAAGATTTTTCCAACGATCGTTTTTCATAGAGCTAGTTTGCCAGAGAAACCAATATATATATTTTGTTTTTCGAATTGTAGGTGTCTTGAAATGTAAATATTCACCACAATTGAGCAAGATTACTTTATGAGAAAAAATAATATTTTTTATTTATTATACTTTAGGCTTCAGGGAGGGGACAGAGGTTAATTGAAACTAGTTTCGATTGTTGATTAAAATGGTTTAGGGATTAGTAATTAATGTACTTTAAAAAGAACTTATTACTAATTAATTATTACGAAGAGGACAGGGGGTGGTTGAAAATTTCAATAATAATTGTATGGTTTCAATACCAATTATATTAATCTTGAACAACAATTAATATATAACTCTAATATATTTGCTCAACATCCACAATTCACATACTGTAAACTGTATTGCAAATAAATATACATAGTATAGTATAGTACATATATATTGTGCTCTTCACACTATAGTCTCCGTTTAAATACGGCCGTGCGAGGGGTTTGTGAGTTGTGCAACTGACGTCACGGAGGGCAGTAGCGGTCACTCAGGGCGTACGGGAGATGTATAGTCGAGGTAGAGCTAATTTCACGCTGTCTTGCTTCTCGTGTCAGACGCGCGCCGCTACCAGATATACTGTGTGTGCCCATATACCCTGTGCATGTCACAGTTTTGACGTTTCGTGGTAGTACTTACCTATCTATATATATTTATGAAGTCAAATAAATACAATTGCTGCATAAGTCATGGGGTGATTTCGGGAAAAAGTTTGAAGAAAATATGAGCATTACATTTTATTATTATTTATTACAGCAGTACCTCATATGTAAATTCAGGACAATTTTTTACTATACATAATAAGAAAGATCAATTAAATTTGAATTAAAATATGGTCCTTACCTTATATGTATTTTAAACAAAAAGTTATTTGGAATAATATGACATTCATTTCTATTCCAGTTATTTTACGCTTGTTAAAAAATCTTTGATTGATTAAGAAAGCTATACACAATTCTAAGAAGACGCGATTTAACATTTGTATTTTCTTTTTCTACTCTTATTTAGTTTACAATTAGTCAACTACTATATATATATACACGAGTACATTAGCACATTCAACATAACACTGTTAGCATTTAGCAGGCACGTAGTAAGCGACAACATAAGACATAGTTTAACAACAACTTTAGTTTGTTTTTCCGTGCACATTTGCAAGAAAATTCTGCAACGAATACAGTAAATCTAACTACACTCACCCTGTAACATACATATACCAACAAACAGGGGAAGTAAGTGGAAAGAGGATGGAGTAACTTCCCCCTCCACAACGTAATAGGTAATTAAGTATGATTACAATCGATCAATACTTATTATTAACATTTGATTACGGTAGAAGAGCGCCGGCCGTTGCTGCTCATAATGAAGCCACTGAGCGAGCCTAATGAGCACTCTTATGGTCTTGTATCGATTTGTGAAACCATCCTCTTATCCAAGCTCAAATTGTTCAATCTGCACTATGTTCGTTATAGAGTTGGTTTGGTATAATGGTATTATCATGTTTAATGTACCGGTTAAAATTTAATATCTTATTATTTTTTTTTAAGTTTTATAAAATTAACACATTACAACTTTTATTGGTAAAGTATGTGCAAATTATGTTTAAAATTTTTGCATTATGATTCACATCGTCAGATTTTTAAAAAGAAGAAGAAAAATCTTTAAGGAGGAATGGGAGTACTTTTGAAAACATTACCATTAATCTGAAATTATGTAGACTGAAAGATAACTAAACCAAAAGTTCACTGTCAAAATTAAAGAATGATTGTCCACACCGTTTTTGAGAAAATAATTTTTAAATATTTCTCTTATACATGGTCGTAAATGAGAAACATTTTTGAATGATTGTAGAATCTATACAAACATTACCATCAACTCACAATTCACACCAAGAGTATATATGATATTTATGAATCATTAGCCAAAAAATCGTTGACTTCTACCACACCGTTAAATTTATTTTCAATAATAAATACAAAAATTTGACAAAACCCCAATGTGATTAAAAATAAATGATTAAGTATGGCAACATCGCAAAATCTTCGAACGGCGCGAAATTTAAAATATTTCTGTCAAAGCACAAAATTAGTATTTATCATTAAATGTATCTATATATTTATATAAAAAATATGTTTTTAACTATCAAATTATGCATTATTTTGTAAATGTTGTATGATACGTTTAATAACTTTTGTACTTTTTATTTATTTATCTGTTAAGAAATGTCAACTGACGCGCATAGTCATAGCACACTATGATTATTACAACTTATTTTATAGATTTTAAAAATATTTGTTTAGATATTAAATTGCTTAGTTACATTCACTACTCCCATTCCTCCTTAAGGAACAATTTTGAAATTTATGACAAAATGTTTTACACAGTTTTCAGCCTGGTCTTTAAAAATGTAATAAAAAATTAAATCAAAAGTGGACATGGCAAGTATTGATTCTTTACCCCCCAATTTAACAATATGAAAAATAAATAGTATACATATATCCGTTTACTGTCCACTAAGGACAGTATACAATATTATTAATAGTAAATATAACAAGCCAGTTGTTAATTCATTTTGCATTTCTAATCAAGGATTGTTATGAAACCTATTGTGTGTGTAGCTACGAACAATAACTAAAATAAATTGTGTGGGTGTAAGCTGTGTAATTAAAAATATCGAAGCTGCAAGGAGAAATAAAATATAATTATGTTGATGACGCATTCCTATTGGTTTTATTTACCCCCTGTAATGAATTCTATATATATAACAGTTGTATTATATTAACAACAATTGTACAGTCATTACGAATATGTGTTTGAGTGTATAAGCGTGAGTGAAAGAGCGTTAGATTATGTGGTTCTTATTTCTATAGATATTAATTGATACTTTGTATTAATGCTATGTAATATTATAGATTAACTGATTTTACAGTATTCAATGGTTAATAAATGGTTCAAACAAATTTTTAAAGAATAACCAAATATCATGTATAGATAATAGCATAGGTGGACATTAACTCGTTAATCCGTTAATCGTTAATTAACGAAGTTAACAAAATGGTTAACGGATTAACTTTTAAGTTAACTCAAAAAATGTTAACGCTTTTGTTAACTTCCGTTAACTTTTTCCGTTAACATTGGTTGTTTGATGAAAAGTACATAAGAAAGTTGTCAAAATAGTTAAAAAAAAGGTCTTTAAACATTTTGGACGGTTAACTTTTTAACGATTAACTTTAACTTTCGTTGAATTTTCAAATTTTGGGTTAACTTTAACTTCCGTTACATTTTCGGAATTTTAACGGTTTAACGGTTAACGAAGTTAACTTTTTTATTAACGGATTAACGATTAACGAAGTTAACTTTTCGATTAACTGTGCCCACCTATGGATAATAGGTACTTTTAAGCAATCGCAGAAGTTTTAAATCCTGCAATTAAATATTTAATAATAATCTACATAATACTATAAAAGTGTCATATTCCTTCATGCATAAATGTACATATAATACTATGCACATATACATACATATATACAAATATGTACTGTACATACACGTTCGCTGCAGATTTAACTAGGGGTTTATAAGCACGCTACTAACTTTACTTACTGCAATTTGATCTTCGAGAGGAAGTCTTGCAGTTGTTTATAATTAGAATTTTCGAAACAGTATTACAATACTGGAATTAAACACTTTCAAGGCGAATTAGTTTATACAGGATGTTTGGTTCGGCGATACGAATATTTTAAAGGAAGGTAGAATGAATCATTTGGATGTGATTTCAGCAAATATACCTATATACAAAGTGCTACAGTTTTTTATATCGGCCTTTTTAGTAAATTTTTGACAAAACCCAGATTTATAGATATTAATGGCGAAAGTTCAAAAGTTAAAGAGCCCATATTTTTCAAACAAGATTTTTATATTACTTAAATGTCTATGCTACACTTTCAGATCAAAATAAAATTTATGAATAACAAAACCAAAGAATGGCTGCAGGTTAACATTTGAAAATTTATAAAACTTTAATAAAATTATTTATTTAAAAAATTATTTTATAAAATATAGCACACTTACAGATGTTCAAATGGTCTTAAAAGCTGCTCTATTTCATACCTTTTCGAAAAACCTACCGTATTACCTATACGAACGGGCTACTTTTGTGAAAAAAACTTACATTTATCTGAGAATAAGTAAGATTTTTACATTTTTCCAGTGAGTTGATCCTAGTGTGTTTAATTTACCAAAATTTACCAAAAACCGAAAAAAAATCGTCATTAGTCTGAAGGGTCATCATTTTCAAGCATTTGTACAGGAGTAAGTGTTACTCTGTCCAATGAGTATAAAAAAATGTTTGAAAAGTACCCGCATCATGTTTTTTTACGACTTATTAAGATTAGCATACTTAGATCAACTCACTGGAAAAATGTAAAAAACTTACTTATTTTCACATAAATGTATGTTTTTTTCACAAAAATAGTTCGTTCATGTAGGTAATACAGTAGGTTTTTCGAAAGGGTATTAAATAGAGCAGTTCTTAAAATCATTTGAAAATCTGTAAGTGCGCTAGATTTTATAAAATAATTTTTTAAAGAATTAATTTTATCCAAGTTTTATAAGTTTTCAAATGTTAACCTGCAGCCATTCTTTGTTTTTGTTATTCATAAATTTTATTTTGATCTGATAGTGTAGCATTGACATTTAAGTAATATAAAAATCATGTTTGAAAAATATGGGCACTCTAACATTTGAAGTATTGCCATTAACATGTATAAATCTGGTTTTTTTTCAAAAATTTACTAAAATGGCCGATATAAAAAAACTGTAGCACTTTGTATATAGGTATATTTGCTTAAATCACTTCCAAATGACTCATTCTACCTTCCTTCAAAATATTCGTATCGCCGAACCAAACACCCTGTATAGTATCTTCTTATAACAAATGCCGATAGCTTTAATGATTTGAATACAATATACATGTTATATGATTTGATACAAAAATTTTCATAAGAAATTAAATACGAAATACTTTATTAATAGATAGATATATAGATAATTAATTTGTTTACATAAACAAATGTTCTATTTCTGTCTATATTCATTGACGTAAATGAAAGAGAAATATCTTATTGCAACTGGCAATGTTATTAATATAATACGATTTCTATCATTACATTACAAATAAATAAATGTATTTTCTTGGAAATTCAGTCGTCTAAGAATTTTCATCCTTTGTCAGATATTATATACATAATTACAAAAGTAAAAGATATAATAAATATACAAAGAATAATTATTTTACATATATTTAGCTTAATAATTATGCTTTACCAAAATAATTTATAGGTATATGCCTTTGTTCTTCAATAGGTTAAATCATGTTCAATTTTAATATAAAAATTAAAAGTTATTTTACAAACTGCATATTATTGTAACATATAATTTTTAAAATAAAGTATTTCAATAAATAATTAAAAATTAAAAACTAAAAGTCATGAAGAACAAATGCATGGAAATATTCCTTTAAAGAAACACAATTCATTCGAAGATATATTGTTAATAAAAGTCTACATTATTATTCGAAATAAATTATGCCCTATTTAGAAACGAATAGCAATTATTATTATTGGTTACTTAAACATCAATAAACGTTAAGATTTACGACGCATTTTGAAATTACTCTAATTAATTTTTAATGCGCCCAGTTGGAGATAAACAAACATATTAGTCGAATCACAATGCATTGTAACACAGTACCTCGCACATATGTATTTTACAACTTTTATTAACCTTTTAAGACCACGAATCTTCAACAATTGTTAATGTATTTTTCTTTTAAATAAACGTTTATCGGAAAATGATATTTTGCATATAATTTTGATTATAACAACTATAGAAGGTAACATATAGTAAAAATAATGTCCCTTGAGTATTGTGTTGCCCTAAGCACGTATTCGTTCTTTCAGTTTAAAGCTACAATGGCTATCAAACTGTACAATGTTGATTTTATTGTGGTCACGCGGGTATCTTAAAAAACTTTAAATGTTCTTAAAAAAGAGTACGAATGGGTTACACTTTCATGTACCTTTTTTAGGCTGAAAATATGTATACATGTAATTATGCTATTAAAACCATCTATTTCATTGAGCATTAGAATACGGAAATAAAATAATATATTTAAAAAACATTTCTGCATCCTAAAGTAAAGTTGAAATTACTTAATTCAAACAATATTAATTTCTTAAATATATAATATACATCTTATTAAAAATTAATATCTTAAGAATTATAAATTAAATATAATACATCTTTTAAAATTTTTTATAACCAGAGTTTTAACATAAAAACCGTAACAAAAAAACTGTAACACAAAAATAATATTTTTATACCTTTCTCGCATTTATAATTTAATAAATATAATCGTATTACACAATAAGCTTCGTTAGTAAAAACAAAATGTATAATTACAGACAAATATGTATGTTTAAACAGAAAATTATTTCATGCCGTAGGTGTGATGAACCCTCCAAAAACAATAAAAACATTGAATTCAAACAACGCCGGCAGTGATTTTCGCGCTTTAGAGTTGGCTATGCTGTCACATTGTAACGGCGACACGTCAGATGCAAATCATACATGTACACAGTTCCGTATTTACCAGAGGGTGATTGGGGAATACAATTTTATTTTATGATTTTGTTTTTATGTTGATATGAAATTAATTAAATGGAAGAAAAAAAGTTTATTGCAAGAATATTTGCAATTTTTATAACTAAAAAAAAAAAACTAAATTGAAGTTAGTAGGAATTAGTGAATACAATACCTAATACCGGTATTTCGGTATTTTTTAAGTTCAAAACCGGGATTACGGTATTTATACCGGCATTTAAAAAAATAATTCTTGCCGAATTATCATAAGCTACAAAAAGATTGAGAGAGGTATTTTTTAGAAATACATACTTTCAGTTACTTTATTGAAGAAATATGGCAATTTTAGCGGTTATGATAGAAACACCGCGAGTTTTAGATGTCGTCAACAAAAAGTATTCAAAAATTTAAACAACTGACTAGGAACAAAAATGTCAACATCAAATAATGTAAAAAAAAGAAAAAAAATGAAATATTAATTTTTAAGTTACTCTTTAAGATTAACCTCGGGTTGCACAAAGTAAAATAATTCACGATTAGTTAATCGGTTGTTTTAAAACAATTATTACAACAATTCTAAAAAACAACTACGGTTATGATACATTTTATAAGGTAAACAATTATCTTATTTAGTGAATTGTTCATTTACAAATTAAGAATAAGTTTAGAATTAACATTAATCATTGGTTGAAAACAACCGATTAACTAATCGTGGTTTATTTTACTTTATGCAACCCAAGGTGAGAATTGTGATTTTTTTATTCAAAATAAAATATTTCCTAGGAAAATCTATAATATCGTAATTTGACACTACAATTACATATCAAAAAACAGTTTTGCTAATAATAAGATTTAAGTATAAAAATCAACTCCTTAAAAGTTATTTATACGTATTTTAGTACTAATTATAAATACCGGTATTTTATGCACTAATACAGGTATTGTAATACCGGAGAAAAATGGCCGGGATCCCAGTTTTCGGTATTTCGGGATCCCAGTATTGTATTCACAAGTAGGAATTGACAATGAGTGAACTTGTGTTATATAATTTGATGAAAATTAGCCTTTTAAATAATACAAGACTATAATTGTATTTATATTTATGCAAATCTAAGATTTTTTGTAAAAAAATGCAAAAAGTTTTTTGTTTTAAATCAAGTAACAAAACGAATAAAAATAATGTGGCATAAGATAAATTAAAAGTCAACAACAGTAATTAGAAAATAGGATGTTATATTTAATTGTACACGGCATGCGTTAGTCTCTGACAAAAGAACAGAATAGCTCACGATGGTTAACACCTTCAGATAACAATCGCTTTACACACGTTATAATTATACAATCAGTGTTGTGTTCAACATTCATGTACGCCACTGTCCGTGTAACTCCATCATCAGACAACTCATTAACATAATTATAATCCCGAACCATTTACTCCCCTTTCAGCGTAGCGGCAGCCTCATCCCCTGCCGGATTCAAATCGCAGCGTCACTAATCAACGTTTGTCTGGCCGTGCCCCAACTCTTTGATTCCTCATCAGCGCCCCACGCTAGAACGGGGCGCGACTCGCCATCCGCCACGGCCACCCTGGATCCCCATCCCGATGTTTAACCCACCCCATACCATCGCGTAGCCATCGTTCACTGATCCGCCCGATCGTCCGTCAAACTGGGTTAACTTTATTTCAGAATGGCAGTTTGATAATTGCAAATTCTGATGCAAGAATATTCTTGTAATTGCAAGTTGTAGGTATCAAGAAGTTTTAAAAATCAGATAGATATGTGGTCAGTTTAGTTAATCATACTTGTTCTTATTCTTAAAATGAGAGTAATTATCTTAATTTTATGTAAATAAAGTAAAAAACTAAACTGATATAAAAAAATTTTAAGTATTGAAATTTATTCAAATTGTGGTTGGAAATAATCTTATAACTCCACAGAGGAAGTTGATTAACCCTCGCTAGGTAAATGTTCCCTTCCAAGCGAATACATATTTCGCATTATACTATTTTGCTAATGATTTTCATGCAGGAGGAAAATTCAAAAGATATAACATAATTTTCGCTCCTATTACCAAATATTTTCTACCATTAAATTTGTTTGCCTTAATCAATGATAATTAAAGGAATCAAAATTTAGTAAAATTACATGCAAAATGAAAAAAACAAATACGAATAGACGGTTAAAAGATATGACAATAGAAAAAATTAATAATGATACAATAAAAAGTTAGTTATCCAACTTGACAAACGCTGCACTCTTGCACCCACCAATCTACCTATCCATCTACCAGTGCACCACCCACACACCCACTCACACACACACATACACACACACACAAGTCTCACAGCGCGAAACAAAAAGCTTTTTTCCAATACAACACCATCGGCTGGCTACGAAACGAATGGACGTTCGGTGAATAAATGAAAATGAAGGACTATTGGTTTTTGGCTTTTGTCCATTTTTTTAAATGAGTCTATGTTCGGAAATCAGTTATGTGGAGAACAAAACGATTGCCTCCCCCCACCGTGCTGTTGTTCACTCAAACACAATGTTTTTAGTCTGTGTTTGTTTCTATAAATGTTTTTCATTTATTGTTTCGCGAGCTTATGCATTCAGTTTGATTTTTAACGTTCGATGTTAGTTCGTTTTGTAATTTTAATTTCAAATTTTTATTCAACAATGGCTTATTTCGAAAATACCTTTGGACGAGTAGATTGTAACAATACAAAAGATTTTTTCATGATTATGGTGTTTGCAGGATTTACATCTCTTTTCGGTTAATTTTTATGCAAATACTGAAATCGTGTATTGATGTTGAAACAAATGTGAGAGGTCATATAAACATTTTAAATAAACATAATACAATGGTTTATTATTTCATTTATTTGACCGCTACCTTCGGATTTGGTGTTGAAAATAAGCAGCCTTTCTAATTTGAAAACAATTTTTTTTTTAATATATTGAGTGTAATTTTGTCTTTGATTAACGTTTTGTAACATTAAATTAACCATATTTATTTTTCTTCGGTAACATTTATGAGAAACAGATTTATATAAAATGTCAAATGCTAAGTATTATAAGATTGAATACAAAATTTTATACATTTGAAAATATGAGAGAAAACATTGACCAAACACTAAAATTTACATCTTGTTGTAAAATTCCTTTATCATGTATTAATAATTGCAAACAAAGAATCAAGACAAGACATTGCATACAAAAGTCTAAAGACTGAATATTTTCACCCCCTCACGGTGGTAAACAAGCACGGCAGCCGTCATTCCGCTGCAATTCATAAAACGCGCGTGTATAGTAGTAAACCAAAAGCTATTTTCACTCAACAGTGAGGCAATCCTATTCAAACATTTCATGCAGCACCAAATAGTTGATATTTATTTCCAACCTGTTCGCAGGCGCGCTCACTTGAGGTGGAGCCATTTGTCTTTGCCACGGGGTCATTCATTACGTGTGTTCAGGGCGGGTATGCCTGCCCTTTCCCTTTACATTGCCTCATCAGGGGCATTTCGAGGATCTCAGAATTTACGGCTTAGATATATGTCTTATGATAATGTTTGTAGAATTATTTTTATGATATTTAATTTGAAACGTTCGTGATGATTCTCTGTTTTAATGTGAATAATATTAACCAAGGAAACTTCTACTATCTTTAACAGTGGTTCTCAAACATTTTTGACAATGGTACTTTAATATATTTTTTTCATTCAATTAGGATCTGAATTTTTTTTTTCAGTGTACTATATTTTTCAACATAAAGGATTGTCAAACATAAATTGACATCGTAAAACACTTTTGTTTGAGAACCACTGAAATGAAATAGTAAAAAAATAGGAACATTATTTAAATGATTTTAATATGAAATATTTATAAGTTAAAAACAGTAACCATCATAGGTGGGCGGGCACTGTTAAACGAAAAGTTATCTTCGTTAATCCGTTAATAAAAAAATTAACTTCGTTAACCGTTAAATCGTTAAAATTCCGAAAATTTAACGGACGTTAAAGTTAACCGAAAATTTGACAATTTAACGAAAGTTAAAGTTAATCGTTAAAAAGTTAACCACCCAAAATGTTTGAAGACCTTTTTTTGCTATTTCGACAACTTTCTTATGTACTTTTCATCAAACAACCAATGTAACGGACTAAAGTTAACGGAAGTTAATAAAAGCGTTAACATTTTTTTGAGTTCACTTAAAAGTTAATCCGTTAACCAGTTTGTTAACTTCGTTAATTAACGATTAACGGATTAACGAGTTAATGCCCACCTATGGTAACCATATAGGTATAACAAATATATTTATGTTAAATACATAAACCTATATGCTTTGGTTTATCAAAATTATTTCACAAAAATTGGAGTTAGTAGTTTTGCCTACTGAATGAATTCATATAATATACACTAACTTGAAATATGATAATATATTAAAATTCTATTCTATAAACTTTCAATCCTACTATTTTATTATTTAAAAATATTTGAATAAAAACAAATACATATATAAGTAAGTATCTAAAAATATCCCAAAATATAAATATATTTAAAAACCATTTATTTTATCTATTTCTGACATTGAAATACATAACATATTTTATTTTCAATTTAATCCAATAAATTCATTTACAACTATCAGCTACAACCTAATAGATATCTGTATCTGACAAAGCAATCACTTTAAATATCTCAATTTATATTCCATTTATAAAAAAAAAACTAAAAGTTTACAAGCATTATCCACATCTTTAAATGCAGTATCAATCATTTTTATACCGTTAGTTGTAGAAACTTTAGCAATGCAGATTTGTAATCTGTACATTAATATACAGTAGAGTGTATGTGAGTAATACATAACATATTAAAATTCATGGAAAATAATTTTGATTTAAATATTCCCGTTTTTAAGATATGCCCTCTGACTATTGCAGTTTTTTATATGGAATATCCATTATTAAAATGATATATACGAGAATATACTTTGATACACTGCTATGATGTTATAATAATATATGTATGTACGTACAGCTTTTATTTAAAAAAAATACATAGACGTACCTTCAAAATTATAAAGAGTTATGTATACACACTTCAATACTGTTATAATAAAATTTTGTGTTTTTAATTAAAATGCATTTTTAATATTGTTAAGTTTCCGTGATTTTTGAAGTAAAAAATTATTTGTTGCAATTACAGAATGAAATTGTTTCAAATGTGTTTTTAATTCATTTAGAGTGGTTCTCAACCTTTTCGTGTTTGTTGGATTGTAAGAAAAAAATATTAGTTTCTCAAAATTAAAAATTGTATTTTTAAGACATAAATAATATTTGAATGATACGTATTAGTATATTTGTTTAATATATACAAATATATTTTACATATTACTAATAAATATTTACAGGATGGGCCAACTAATTTTTTTAAAGTATGAAACATAAAAACTGACAGATGAAACTAGATTTAGGTTAATTTCGTCTCGTCAGTATTAAAAATGTCTCGGTCTCATTCCAATTCGCATTTTTTTAAGGGGAGAAGAAACCCACAAATGGCCCACCCTAAATTTATTAAAAAAATAGCTAAATTACATTTAATTCATAATAGAGAACTTAACACAATGCAAAATGATAAAAGTATCCTATGTGAAACATCACTAAATCTTCTAACTGTAAACCAATTAATATTCAAGACGTAGAAGTTGTAATGCATGTTTTCACAGCATATTGATATACGCCGGCGGTCCGAGAACGTCCATCCGACGGGATACGAACTCTGACCGCCCGCGCTAACGTATGACTGTTTACATACGAGCTGCCGGCCAGTGTGCGGCCAACTTGCCCGATTCCTTTACTCAGAACACCAGGTGTGCAGTTTCGTAATCATGTTCAAACATTCATAAGGTCCTTAGAGTACTCTCCTTTGGTCTAGCTGGTTCAAGGATCAGCGTTGGATATTGATTTGTCTATGTTTTAATTACAATTACTATTCTATACTGCATAATGTGTTCTGGAGTTTCGTTTGTTTGACGTTTATTATTAATTTAATTAAACTGTTAAGATGTCTTGCAGAATATCTGCAAAATACACATAATATGTTTTGAAGAAATATTGATCTATCAGATTTATATTTGATAAATGGCTCAAATGCTGATTAATAAAGTTAACAAAGGATTGAAGGTACCTAATTATCTGTTTTTCTGTTGCATTAAAGATTTTTTCCTTTAAAATGAGCAATTGACTAAACGAATTTTATTTAATTGTGATCAGAAGCTCTTTATATTTTACATACATACATTAGAACTATTAATTTACTACTTCTCTCGTTCTAACTGGTTGTCAGAAAGACGGACGTAATCAAGATCCGTCATTATGTGACGATTCAGTAGCTACAAAACCTAATCAGCAATGTCAGGTATTATGAGTTTGATTTAGAGCAAAAGCAAAGCAAACACTATCTGCGGGGTATTAAATACAAATGATAATTAATTGCTATGCATATTAAGTAGAAATCAGCGATCTAAAAGCAGTTTATCACGATTAGTAAATCGAACAATAGGCATGTTGACTAATTTAAAAAACAAATTCTATGATGATCTTACGTGTCTCCTATTTCCAAAAAAATACTTATTTCTGCAGAAAATGAAGTTTTAATCGCAAAAATTGACTCCTTTAAAACTAATTTTGAATTTGCCGCCAAAACGCTCGCAGGTGACATATGAGAGTTGTGACGTCACACTCCTTGTCAACAATAATCAAACATTCAGAGTAAGATAATAATTTAATTATTTTGTGTGATAAAAATGAATTCCAAAGTAGATAAGTTCATAAACAACTTTTGGCGTTTAGTGGTCCGTGACGTCATTCGCTCTGATTGGTGTTCCATTTAACATGGCGATTGCTGTATTTAGCATTTTTATTTTAACAAAAATTATATTAATCTCGCTTTTAATAAAAAAATAAATACATTTTTTAAATCTTTTTAACCTATTTCATTATTTAAAAACATAATTTCAATGATACTTTGTTACTGGCCAGATGCCTATTAACTAATTGAACTAATTCCCCGTTAAAAATAAAATAGTTTCTTTTTTAATGTCAATTACAAAATAATCAATAACAATGCAGAAATAAAGTAAAATTGTAAACCTCACAAAAAAAATTAAAATAACATTTATTTTTTTAACAACTTTATCACAAATCTGGTTATAATTTCCGTATGACTTCTGAGGTCAATTTTGTATTTTTTTAAATATAAATTCACACCTACTGTTATGAAGACACCACAAAAACAAAAATGAAAAAAAACACGCATTATAATGTAACAGATTATACGAGAACGTATGTATTTATGTGTACGTACATACATAACATTCCTTATGTAATATTTATTATGTATTCCGGCCAGACATTCAGCGCAAATAAAATAAAACGCGAGAGGAGAGAGAAAAGAACAGAGAGCATCGTAAATGCAACGCGTATAGGAGATGTAAAAACAAACATCTAAATTCAATCAACGTTATACAAAGGTACGCCTATTTCGCAATGACAAACATTTTGCTCCTCATCCCATTTACGTATATGTACAATGAACATAATAAGTGAAGACTCCGTAGTCCAGACGGTGACAGTTGACCAATACGTTACTCGGCAACAGTATATGACTGTCGTTTTGAATATTCAATCGGTCAACCCTATTCGCGGACAGTACATTTTATTACATTTGTCTCAAGTGGACTACTTATGTGTAAGTATATGTATGCACGGTAATAGTAGCATGGATATATTCAATTTTCTAATTTTAATTTATAATGTTTGTGTTATATTATGTAGTATATGTGTTGTTTGTGTAGTAATAAGTATGTATATATTAATTTGTGTTTGCTCATTTCTTGCTCTCTTTAATATCACCGTTATGTTTGCTGATATGTGTTATTGTTCTAATGCGAATCGATTATATAAACAAAAAACTCACTGGTGTTTAGATGCATTTATTTTTTTATCTTTATTATTAAAATACATATCATTTAAAATTTATAAAACAACTCTTTTTAAATTCGATTGGGACTTATATGAAATTTTCATAAAATATTTCAGTTCATACAGTGGTGGAACTACAATGTTCTGGACTCCGAATTATATGGGGCCCAAATTCTCTTTGTATATACTTTTTTTTAAATGAATAACATAATACAATAAAATTTATATGCGCCATAAAAAGAGTGAAATCAGAAGTTTTAAAACATTCTCAAAACTTAAGATAATAAAAAATTATTTACGGAATTCAACAAGCGAAGAACGTTTGACGTATATTAAGTTGGAAATGCCCTTATAGCAGCCTGCAAAAAAAATATGTGGAGATTTTGTAGCTTTTTTGTACCAATTTTGTACGCTTATAATTAATTTTGTACCTTACCCCGTTTTCGAGAAAACTCAAAACTGCTAACTTAAATATTAAGCTAGCAGTCCGCGCGATATCTTTGGTTCCAATTTATCTAGAGTTACGTGTCTGGTACCTGAATTTGTGTTTTTGAAAGTACATATCGAAAAAGTGGTAAAAAAAAAGATTTAATGTATTTTCAACCTCAAAATCAGCCAAAAATAAAATATTGATCCACATAAAAAAATAAAATAAAACATACAATTTTTTATCGTGCTACCAAGTAATTAGTACTTAATGCAATTTGTATGCTAGCAAACACTGTTCTTATCAAGAAGGATTACAAAATATAGGTATCAATCTGTAATGTCTACTAAAAAATACTAAAAACTCTTCTATTTAGTAAAATTTATCCGTACAAATTATCCTATGACTCATAGAACCTTATTAAGGTTTACTAAATACAGTACATATATTTTTAGTGCAGGCTGCTATGTAAAACAATTAATTATAGGCGTACAAAATTGGTACAAAAAAGCTACAAAATCTTCACCTATTTTTTTTGCAGGCTGCTATAAGGGCATTTCCAACTTAATATAAGTACGTGAACGTTTGCATAATCTTTCTAAATTAAGAATTGAAGCAAAAACGGCCAAAAATATGGAAATTGCAAATATAAATTCCAGGGTGAAAAATTTCAAATCATAAATATATATTTATTTTATAATTTTTCAATTGTTTTTGTTATTTTTCTGATTTTTTTGTTGTAGGGGCTCGAATAATATTTTGCAGGTAAGTCAAAATTTCTTAGTTCCGCCACTGAGTTCAGATATAATACAAAAGCTTCATCATGTTAGAATACAGTCCTTGACGATTTATAAAAAAAATACTTGAACAGAAGAAAACCATTACGCTCAAACTGTCTAATCAGATTTTCTATCATTCCATACATAACATTTTGATGTAATATTACTGTTTTCTTCGCATTAGCAAGCTATAATCGTAAAATAATGAGTTGTTCTACGTGAATATAATATTAAATGTAAAATCAATATTCATATTTTTGTGTACAGTTGTTTTCTATAAATTAATAAAATGACTAATAAGTCAATTAACTTCAAATAAAAGCTAAATTACCTTTTTTGGCTCCATTAATAGATGGTAAAAAATTAATAATCGATAAATTAGCAGTATTTGTTAATTAATTGATTACAAAAAATAAATCTTTGTGCTTATATTTCAAATTAAATATTGGTAGGCGAGTCATTAATCAGTAAAGATGCCTGTATTATAAACAAATATATTATTAAAATTCTTCTTTCAGTTCCGGTTTTGATGTAAATAAATTTAAATTTAGATATTATACCGGGTGTCCCAGATAACTTTTCCAGCATGGGGATCTCAGTATCTATAAGAGATACAGGTTTGGTTAAATGAGATGAATTATATGTATGAAAGGGGTGAGTATTATTACACAAAAAAATATTCATAATTATATGTGGTTTAGGCGGTATACCCAAAAAACTGAAAATTCGGAATTTCTTTAAATGGCTATAACTTTTTTGTTAAAGTAGATAGGTACTTTTTGTTTGCGGTTTCTTAAAGCACTTTTTTGTGTAGAATTTATAGGTGTATTTAGATTTTTTATATCACTTTTAGTTTCCGAGATACAAGCCCTAACTTCAGTTTTTCTTATGGGCCGCTAAGTTGGCTATGGCATATTTGAACGTGTTTTTTATTCTACTTTACAACGATGTGTCACTTGCCATATTTATTATCGAAAAAAAAAACTATAATATATTTTTTCAAATAGTTCATTGTTTCAAATATTCATTTGTTATTTTGATTGTTGTTATTGTGATTTTTGTTTACAATTTTTGTTTTTCATGGCTCACTTAAAAGTTAGTAATAAAATACTTCATAAATATCACTGATATTTAGTATTTCGACTTTTTTTCGATAATAAATATGGCAAGTGACATATCGTTGTAAAGTAGAGTAAAAAACACGTTCAAATATGACATATTCAACTAAGTGGCCCATAAGAAAAACTAAAGTTAGAGCTTGTATCTCGGATACTAAAAGTGATATAAAAATTCAAAATACACCAATCAATTCTCCACAAAAAAGTGCTTTAAGAAACCGCAAACAAAAGGTACCGATCTACTTTAACAAAAAAGTTATAGCCATTTAAAGAAATTCCGAATTTTCAGTTTTTTGGGTATACCGTCTAAACCACATATAATTATGAATATTTTTGTGTGTAATAATACTCACCCCTTTCATACAAATAATTCATCTCATTTAACCAAACCTGTATCTCTTATAGATACTGAGATCCCCATGCTGGAAAAGTTATCTGGGACACCCGGTATACATAAAAAAACCTGACAAATGATTTTTTTCAATTAACGATTTACGCAGAAAATAATATACTACATAAATATATACATCTTATTAACAATATAATTGATTGTAAAGATGTTTTTGATATAAGATAATGAACTTTCAAAAGTAGCAAAACTTCTAACCAATTATTCATTTTTTTTTAATTTAGATTTCGCCACCTGCACAGTAATGTTTCATCAATCGTGTTTCATTAAAAAAAAATAACAGTTTAAAATATATGTAATAACTAGTACAACTACTTTTATAACCTTTAATTATATACACAGAACAGATATTCCTTTTACCTAGAAAAGGTACAATAAAATACCTTTTCCTTTAAAAGAGTGGATCTTATCTAATAATTATTACTTCTTAACTGATTCAATATTATAAATTTAATTTTAAATTTTCTGTTAATGTACTTGATAATGTTTGAACCTGTTATTAACCAGTTCATTAATTGGGCAATAATAAAAATTAAAAAATATCTCTACAGTGATTATCATATATAATGAGTTTTATTGCTACACACCATCTGGCTATTATAGTATATTAATATTTCTGAATGATCAGCCAGACGTTTTTATATCATTTCCAACATAAAATATACAAGCACTAGTTTTAGTTAAAAATTATACCAATAGTTAAATTCAAATGAGACGTAATAATATATAATATTTGGTTTTATTGAATTGATATGTTAAATGTATAATATTATGTATTTTTATATTGACATACATATATGTAGGTACACCTAAACAAATAATAGAATAGAATTTTAGTTTGAATATTTTAATTTATCATACGTTTACTGAATAATAATTTTTAATTAATGTATATAAAACGAACGGATTTTTGTTTTAATACAGTGTTGTTTCAATATTTAAATCAAAACAGATATGCTGACATACAAAACATGATAAACAATGCCGTATAAAAAAGCAATAAGTCGAAAACCCATATTTCATTAATATAATTGATCTAATTGTTGATAAAACGCAAGAGCCATAAAATGAAACAATTTCCAAACATTAATTACCAAAGCATGCACGGCCGTATCCAGTGTGGATTTTGGGTTTCTCGCATCGTCCGGACCGAGGAAGGAATATACGGGAATGAATCGCGGTTTCGGGCACAGCAAAGATGTGTAAGGAAATTACAACATTGTGTAATGTGGCAGTCGTTTGTAATGTAGCACTAATTAGTGGCAACTATGATTTATGAATGCCATTTTGATTACTGATGAGGAGCTTAAATAGAACAGGCGAAGTTAGTTTATTAGCAGTCGCATTAATCTGATCAATAATGTGTACCTTGTTGCGAAGTGGATGTGTGCATGTGTATGCCGGTGTTGGCTAGTGTATGACAGAGACAGATAATGAGGGGACGCGTGTTGTGCGAGCGTGTTCTTCTTTGTCGCCATACGTGTCGGGGAGACGGGTATTGCTTTCGTACCTGGCCCACTAAAGCATCAATAATTAAACATTATCTTGATAGTTCATCGTAGCATTAGCAATGTTGATCTGCTCATAGAGGTACCAACCGATCCAATGTGATGTTTGTTGATACTTCATATGTGCGTGAGAGATAACTACTGGATGTTACTAAAATTATGAACTGCGATAGTGAAAATTATTACTTCTTTTATCGGGATCCGCTTTTTTAATACCAATTTCGCATGTAGGTGATGGGATAAACAACAATTGTGTTGTTATATTTGGAAAACCTATTTTTATTGCTCCGTACACTTGGCAATTGACTAAAATAAATGTGCGATGTAACGATACAAGCATTGTTTTCTGTGAGTTACCCCACATTTGCTAAAAAAGTTTGGAAAAAACGGAATTTATGTATAGCACATGACAATATATTTGCATTTGCAAAGCTTATGAGATGATTTATATGATGAAACGCTATTTTTTAACTTAAATTTGTAAAACGTGAAAATGTATGTTTAGAATATTAACTATAAAACACTAGTTTTATATGTTTATGTTGAGCGAACCAACATTCAACACTTATTTTCACTGTTTATAAATACAGCGTGATAAATTTCAACAGTGTTTCTTCTTCTTCTGAATGACTGACATTAAAAATGTTTTTTTTTTTTAATCTATATATATTTATTATTAAATAATTACATTCAAGTATCAGTTTTTATTTAGGTATCATACTTTTAAAGATAATTATTAAAATTGATATTTTGGGTATGCCAAAGTTTAAATACCTATTCTGCAATTACATTACTTTCATACAAGGGAAACCCTTCTGAGGGCCGCTTTTGATTTTATTCATATTGAAATATGTTATGTAGGGGGATCCCTTGATAACACCTATACCCGGTTTTGGGTGCAGACGGGTAATAGTTTAAAAATTATGACCCAAAATATATTTTAATGTTGCATATATACCTATATGTTAAGTCTATTTACCTATGTGTTAAGTCTATTTATACTAGCGTCTGTTGGCCTAGCAGTTATGAAAATAGGCCGGTAACCAGTGCACTCGTGGTTCGAGTCCTCTTAAGTTTTTATTTTTAATTGCAAACAGTGACATTATTTAAATATATTATTCTCCTGTAAAATATCTTATGAATTTATTTGTTTTCAATGTTTATTTTTTTAAATGTGCAATTTAATTTAATTTTTAAAATTTTGTTGCTAAACAATTCAAAACTGGGATTGTAAATAAAAGAAAATATAATTTATGCTCAAGTAACTTATTTGTTTATGAACGGTTGACAACATTTTGAAAGGTATCTATCGTAAATATACTATACATAAAAACATATTACATCAAGAACATTTTATAAATGAATATTTAAACAATTTATACATTTATTTATAAATAATTCTTACGGCATAATTGTCCATATAACCACTAGCAACAATAATGGTTACCGGTCTATTATCATAACCGCTAGGCCAACAGACGCTTGTATAAATAGACTTAACATATATGCAATATATGGTATATAATATATGCAATATTAAAATATATTTTGGGTCATAATTTTTAAACTATTACTCGTCTGCGCCCAAAACAGGGTATAGGTGTTATCAGGGGACTCTCCTTCACAACATATTTCAATATGAAGAAAATCGAAAGCGGCCCTCAAAAGGGTTCCCCTTGTTAGAACTTATTTAATTTTTCTACCTTGTAAAGAAATCAATTCAATAAAAACGCAATAAATAATCTAACACGTGTCCAAGTGTATGTAACTAAAATGAAAATACTTGCATGAAATTAATTAGAATTAGCAATACTATTGTATGTAATACATACACTACACATATACATATATACACTTACCTCTGCCTTGAGGTTGAGTGGTTGATGCTGGGTATGTGTGGGTGTGTGGGTGGGTACGGTCGCCGCCGCCCCCGCCAACATGACGTCACCGCTTTCCTCGTCCGGCCCGCCCTCCGCCATGTCAGCCTCGCATCCTGATTCGTCTGTAAATAAATGTGTTATTAATTCATTACGTTTTGTGCATTTAACACCCAAGTGTTATTAATTCCTGTGCGTAATGTTTACGCTATCTTCTTGTTAAGATCCGTTCACAATACAGAAATGTGTGTGAACGATGCAGAATCAATAGAAACACAGCACTCTGCTATACGACGGCATCGGTAATTCAAAAATTCTATTACACGACGGCTAGAGGGGCACCCACCACCATGCCGACTTTAACGTTAATTTGTGAATTTAAACGTGCAGAAATATAGCAGTCACGGTGGTATTATGGTGGGGATGGGGAAAGGTCGATGGTTAGAACTGTCGGCCAGTCATGGAATGGAGCGGTCGTGTAGTGGATGGTCGTATAGCAGAGTGCTGAGTGTAGTACTTTATCGGTAAAATATAAGTTCATCCAAGATAAATCTTGGAAATTTATAAAACTAGGTGCACACGTTTTTTGTTTATTTGCTCGATCGCTTGTTTGGTGTCATGATGGCAGTCGTGTAAGAAAATTTAAGCAGCGGTGTTGGCCATTCTGCAGGATTTCAATGATATATTTTGTGCATGTTTTCATGCTTGAATTAGAAACGAAAACAACGTTATACGTGATAGTTTATTTTGACAGTTCTCAATTTTAGTACTTTGCGCTCATTTTATTGTATTTTGTGTGCATAATGGAATTTTTACAGTGCTTGTGCAGCTGCATTCATATTTGATTATTGACAACTGCATCTCTTAGTGAGATAAAAAAGAAACATACTCTACTCTACATAGAAGCACGCAGTATGAGGCAAAGCCGGCACCGTAGTCTGCACAACTCGAAATTGCACAGTCAGAAATACCACTAGCACAAAAACCTAGCATATAATTCAGCAACTAAGAAGCGCATGCGCGCCAGACTTAAATTTATTTTCTCAAATGGTCCAGCACCATCACTTAATTACTACCCTTGGCAGTGTATGCAATATCATCAGAGTTCTGAAGTCGCACACACTGTAATTTAACATAGAAATAGGATAATTAAAAAAAAAAATTATATAGTCCATTTTTGTCTAATGATAAAACAATGCATAAGAAACTAACATACTTTTTGATATTGTTATCTGTAGCAAGCTTCACGATAGATAATATTATTCAAATAATATTAATGTTTGTATTAAGTTGGTGATTTCAACTATGGCATTGAAATCACCAATATATTCAAATTTTATTATATGTAAATATATCAAATATTCAAATATATTTCGTCGCTTCCAGTTTTTATTTATTTATTTGGTCTCTTGCTAAATCTATAGAAACTAAAATAAAAATAAGAAGCGCACACGAGTATTCATATAATAATTATATGTATAATAATAATATGTATTTTTTGTGATGCTGTATGACCAGTTTTGACCAAGTTATACAGAAAAGCTTTGGAAAGCTTACACTAAGAATTTTTTACAATCATTTATTCACTTATATATAGGCGGACAAAGTTAAAATGCAGTTTTTTACTATGATATAGCAAATAAATCGGTCAAAAATAGTCATACAACGATAAAAAAGCTAACTATTAGTTTGCTGTTTTTTTTTGACGATAGCAAAATATTTAATAGACAGTGACCTTATATTTTTTAGCGTCCAAAAATACGTAAGAAAAAACATAATGTGGTTAAGAGTATTTTAAATTTTTTTTTGTAAACTTGTCAAATATTATACTCATTTTATGATTTCACAATATATTCATTTTATCTGCTGTTATATTTAGAAAAATATAATCAGTTGTAGATATATTTAATACATATGTACTGTACATACAATAAAAGGAACGAATGTACTAACACATCATAATTGACGTTTCATTCCTCTTAAGAATGTATCTGTTTCTTGTAGCAAATTTGACGTAAACAAAATCTTTACATTTCAACAAACTTACACGCGTTTGTGTGTATACAAGATTGGCGTTTTCTCATACATACGTCTGTCTGAACGAGTAACATGAATCATCAAAACAAAATTAATCTATTATTACCAAGGTGTTTTAAACACAAACCTCTTGTTGCTATCGAAATATAACCAAACATATTATCAGATAAGAATACTTCTTAAGTGCGTGTTATATTACTATACAGCATGTGTTGAATTTAAATTTTCATTTTATTATGTATACGTTATTAAAAATAAAAAAATATTTTCTGGGTTGTTTATAAAAAGTAGAGGCCTTATCACGATAACTGTACACACTGTACAGGCACCTATTTTGTTCAGATAAATTATATAACCAATTGTTTTAACGTATTTTGGAATAAATATATATTACATAAATAAACCAAATAAAAGAAGAGACAAATTTTAAATGGAAATAAATATTCATTAGAAAATAACCAAAATGTCAGTTATCATATTATGGCTAGAGAAGATTGATATATAAAATAATATTTAGATAACAGTAACTATTCAATAGATATGTACTTATATATAGTTAAATAATTCGTGAAAAATTTTATATTTGTAAAAATTATATACAATATAAAATATACAAATGTATATATTATATTATTACATTTAAGTACCTATATATACTATACATGGTAATATTTGTTATGAAGACTGTAATAATTTATTTAAAAATCTAGTTATTTGCATGTGAAAATAATTACAAAGTTCGTAGAAATTTAAATAGTTATAAATATATTGATCCTGCAAAATATACTTTTTTAATCGTTTGACTTATTATACATTATTATATATGTATAGAGCATTATAAGGTGTAGTATTTAATCTCCCAAAACCATCCCATATACACCACTGGCATACATAGTGCACATTTTACCCCTTTAATTTGCATTACAGATTGGAGCATTACATACGTTTTCGAGTATCTACAATATTTTCAAGCAGTGCTACTTCAACCATGGTCTGCTTATTAAATCCAGAGGGTGTTATTTTATTGAAGCAAAGCGGCTAAATTAATATTGTCTTTATAATTCACTGACATTATTATATTCAATTATTTCAATAATTAATTATTATGAAAAAGCGATTAAAAATAAAGAAATTTCAACATTAAAAACTCATTTTTTTCATGTTTAATATCAACAGAATTGTTCTATATTTTTTCTGAGGGTGTAAAGTTTTTTGAGTTCAATTTCTATTACTGTATGGCCAGAACATAACACATGATTACAGGGCCAAGAAATGTACGTAGATATAAAGTCAATAAAAAATATATTTAAAAAAATTAATAGTAGGTATTAATATAGAAAACTTACAATACTTACATTGATGTGTTTACTCTAGTTAAACAATACAGAACTAACTAATGTGCACTTATATTTAACTTAACATATAGCCCAACAACTGTAGCGTGAATTAAACCAGTATGGCTAATATGATACAAAAAGTTAAGTAAATTGTTTTTGCACACTTTAAATATTGTGGTCTCCAATGATACTGTAATATCGACTGATTTATTATACAATAAAAATTTTGGTTAGTTGTAATCAGATGATAATGATAACTAAGGTGATGATATAATAAAAGGTGATATCAAAAATGAAAAGTTGCTCATGGATTAATTGTTATAAAATAAAGTCCGACCCCGACTCCAACTGCGACTCCTTACTGTACAATTTTTTTTTTTAAATTCCGTTTTCATTCAAAATTTTTTTGAGTGAATTACAGTGATTCTGGTTACAACCAGAATTGAAAATTTCAAATCATTGTACTTCAAAATTCAAATCGAACAAAAAATATTAAGTGTGTAAAGAAGTAAAAACCATTATTTAATTAAAGGAGTCGGAGTCGGTACCTTTTTACCGACTCCGACTCCTACTCCACCCAAAATTACTAAAACTCCGACTCCACAGCCCTGCTTGAAATATCCATGTCCAAGAAGCTGCAATATTGATGAATTCATTAAAATGAATACGTAATATTTAAGGCTATCAACGGTTATTTTCTTCGACCAATGTTTCACTACATATTACAGATCTTGATAGTCACTACGTTAAACTGATGTACACGCTAGTAATTTTGGAATATTCCAGTTTTAGAATCACCGCTTTAAAGAATATGTGTAGAATGGAATACGAGTATAATATATTATATTTAAAGTTAAAACAATAATTAAGTCAATAAAACGTTATCAATGCTATCATCTGCAGCACTTCTTGCGCAGCACAAAGACAAGGATAATAACAATAAAGGAACCACTCGACAGCGATCTGACATAATTACAGAAATAAACGAGCTACTGGCATTTTGCCACATTAACCGACAGACAACTTAAATGCGTGTTGTATGAATACTTAAAATTTTATAAATAACTAATGAGATATGTTATACTTTACGTCATGAATGTAAGAAATGAGTGTGATTATGCGCGCGGATACTTCAACATTGTTTTTGTACAATTATGTAATTTGATCTAAAGCAAAGCAGATTTTGCAGATTTAAAGATGTAGGTATTAAAAGTATTAATACATTCTATTATAATTAATTGTTGTTCTATTATATCTATACTATGGTTAGGGGTGACCAAAGTTCATGCTGGTAGGAGCCGCATTTATACTTTAGAAAATTTAAAAAATGTTTTTTAGTATACTTAAAAGTTCTACAGTTTCAAATTTATATCCATTTAGTATTTATTTATTGAGCCATTAAAAAACACCAATTATTGTGTTTTTTATATTAGGTTATGTATTATTACGGGATTTTTAACTATTCAGTTTTGTGGAGGAGTTTAAACAAAAGAAAATGATTTTTTTATTTTTGTAATCTGTTAAATTGAACCGAAAATAGTTTAAAAAAAATGTGATAGAGAAACTGTAATATTTTGACATTTTTTTTCAACATGGTCCAAAAATGTTTTTTGGAGATCAGTAAATGCATTTTACTGATTACGTCTTCCCTGTCATGTTTAAAACTGTAAGTAAAAAAATGTGATCCTTCTTTCTAGTTGCTTATTCAAGAAAATTTTCGTTAAAATATCATTGCACTATGATATGTTTTCATAACATAAATGTTTTTTTAGGTAAACAGAAAAATTATAAATAGTGATTTAATTTTTTTAACTTTAAAAACTCCCGCTTGCGTTTGGTTTTTTATGTAGTGGTGCACAGTTAAAATTATTTAGAAATTATATTATTTAAAAAATTAAACTCCTTATTAAAAATCGTGTTTAGTTTAAAATATAATACAATTTTATTTAACAATAAGTTTGGCCATGTGTATAAAATAAGTGATAGTACCTACAGTTAAATCCTCCATACTAATATTTATCTCTCTCCCTCTGTACGTAATATTGAAATTAGATTGATCGTTGATAGTTAAAGTGTGGGGTTATAATCCCCTAACGGAAAGATGTATTTTCTTCTTATTTTTTATATATTTTTTTATTGTTTTAACTTTCGTGTAATATTGTGTTTCAATGTAATTGTTTAAATATCATTTTTTGAGCCCAAAAAAAATTGATCGGTATTAAATATTTGCAGAAAGAACATTTATTAATTGCAGGAAATGCTCAAATCACATTGATGTAGTTTTTGTTATTGTAGGTAGAAAAATTAAGGTTAGAATTTGTAGGGAATGTTACTTTTGTAAGAATAGAATACGATAAATATATTAGCTTTCTTATTTTATTTAGATATCTGTATGATGAAGAAAAATAAGTTTTTGTTTTAACACTTATCATAATGATTAATGTAACATTACAGCATGTAACATTAAATAAAACTAGAAAATATTTAAAAAATTATCTTTTCAACGAAATAAAAACGTTAACTTTGATTGTAATAAAAAATATCAAATGTGAAATAAACATAAATTCCTAAGTAAAATATATTTTTATTTTTCAGATAACAAAGAAATCTATAAATAATGAGTGGTGTCTTGATGATGCCAGCATTTTTATTTTTGAAATTTTTAATGGTGTTCTTACAACATTTATAACAATTAAGATTGCTGCAAAAATAAATCATCTGTTATAATTTGTAACCGTGTAAAACGTCCTCTACGATTGCTTAGTCACAAATAGAAAATGTAAAGCCCGGACAACACATGAAGATAAATATAAAATATAATTACTTGAAGTCATTACACAAAAATAGATGTAATTTCTACATTGGATGCTTAATTCAAATGATTTACCACTTGTGATTTTTATTGCTATTGAAACTGCGCTAACTAGATAACTGTTTATTTGGCAACGATAACACATTATCATATAAAATATAGCCTTAAATTTTATATGGCCAACATTTATTATAAAATTATACGCTGAAAAATATTATTTTCATATTTAATATTTATGGTTATATTGTGGAATTATTTATCTCCTCTATAATATACTGAAATAATTTGTGGTTATAAAAATTATAGATTTTAGTTTTAGTGCTTCGTTTTCTAATCATTATTTTATAAGTGAAGTAAGTAGGTTGAAATATCTACCTGCATGTTCAATTTATTTTTTTGCAATACGTATTTTATTGAAATATTATTCAGAAAATATAACTTCTGATTTAATACCGTGGTTAGACCAAAAAAACAAATAGTCAAAACAAAAACACGGTGTTAACAAAGTTACAACATTTCCTATACTTACATTTTGAAAAGCAACGTTTGTTGTTTTATCGTTTTGATCTGAATAAATAATACTTGAGCGAAAATTTTAATGAATAAGAAATTGGTAGGAAGAAGTATTTCTTTATTAACTTATCCTAGGCAGTACGTAGCCGATATTTTTACATTGAGCGACTTCCGGAAGGATTTTTTTGGACTTTTTTTTTTTTGAAAAACAGCCTTTCTTCGATTTCTCGTGTATAATTTTAAATATATCTCTGATCCTATTAGTCGGATTGCAAAAGTAAAAAAATCATTTTCTTTGTTATGAATTTATTTACTAAACTGTGCATTTAATCAATAAATTTGAAAAATTAGGTATTTAAAAACATCTATAGAATTTTCATTAATATCAGTGTATATAAATATACCTGAAAAAAGTTCTTCTATTTTATTTTGCCTGCCACATGTTATCAACGAGTTAATTTTTTAGCTGTTTTTAAATTTGATACACTTATTTAAGCTACTGGAAAATGGAAAGACTATATGGTTTCTTAGTCACTTAAACTTAATATATAAACCTTAAATACAAGAAAACATTGTCACTCAACACGTGTTTTGACTTCACAAGAATTCCTCATCAGGTGCCTACTATTTCCAGTCTCGGACTAGCAGGCTTCTGATAAGGACTTGTTTTCTTAAGGTTAAGGTGTATTCTATGTATATTTAATTTAAGTGGCACTTATTTATAATCATAAGGAGTATCCATCAACTATTGGACAAATTCTCAAAAAAAAAACTTTCTATTTTTGCGTTTCGATCAATAGAACCAGAGATATTTAAAGAAATGTACCTACAAGAGAAATATTTTTCACTTATATGACTTAACTATTTTGTACGTATGTAGGTATATTTACATGAACTACATTTACCAAATTGAAATCAAGAATAGACAATCATACATCTTTCAAATAAGTTAAAGTTCAAGTTCATATTTTAAAAGGCTACTTAATTATAATCGTATAAAAACAAAACACTTTCGACTCAAATGGAGTATACACACACATACACACACAATGTGACGCCCGATCCAATAATCTCACCTCTATCAGTGTTCTGAAGTCCATTTAGGTTCGTGACTTGCCAATTAATGGAGATCAATTAACTGATTTGTACGGAAATATTTTAGCAAAGTATTATAATGTATCATGAGTCATATCTCACCGAGCAAGCAATGGGTTTTTATAGTGAAATGATCTTCCCACATTTTCTTGGAATGTTAATGTTCTCTATTAATAACGTATATACAGGATTTAGTGTGATACATATGTACAACGTAAGTCAATTTACAGTTTATTTTGGTCATAATTTAATTAATTATGGCAGACCAATAGTTTGTATTGATTTGAGATCAACGGTAAATTAATTTATGGGTAACTAGGATACATTAGTTGACTGATATATAGTTGTTGAGTTTATATTATAGTATGTATAAAATTGGAAAATATTTATTTATTTAAAACGCTTCAAATTATAATTTAAATAATAATAATAAATACTTGTTTATGTATTCAAATAAAATCTTATAAATACAAACATGATTTTTTTATGTTGACTTCAAATTTTACAATAAATATTTAATTTATATATTTATATGTATATCAAAATCAACATTTTTTATGTAAATTTACAAAATAAAAATTGAATCAAATTTGTTTAAAAATAGTTGTATCTAATAAATAATATTAAAAGGTAAAGGTTAGTTTGAATTTCATAATACAACATGTAAGAATGTATACCATTGAAGATGCCAAATAATAAATTAATATTTCAATTAAAAAACTGTATGAAATATTACAAAAATTAATTATAAGTAATTTAACATAAAAGAAATAACATATACTTCACAAGTACAATTTTTCAGTATTTAACTTCTAGAATAAGTCAATATATCACGTTTGATATGTAATTTCAACTACTGTAAAACGATAAATGATATTATTTATAAACAGCAGGTGTCAGTAACCTTCTACACAAGCTTGTTAGAACTGAAGATAAAAAAAATAAAAAAAGCTATTAAACTACTTATCCGTAAAAACAAAAAGATATAATAGTTATACCATGAAGTTTTCTTGTAAACTATGTAGTTATAAATTACTTTGAGATTTGTGTTTGAATAATTAACGATAGGGACTCGAAGTGATGCAGTAATAATGATAAATAATAATAATAATATACTTAAAAATGAAATATTTCGCACAAATGTGTATTTGTTCAATATTGTTAATTAGCATCGTTGTTTTAAAAAAGTGGGTTGGATCAGATGATATTAATTAGTATTTCTGGTTAAATGACGTCGCCTGAGTAATGCTGATGATAATTAAAATAATTAGTAGTATTTTTAGTGTTTGGAAAATAATTGTACGTATTTTTGTTTGTATTATCTTTACATGTAAAATATTTTTTAAATACCTATTTTTTTAAACTTGCTTATTTAATAATTTTTAAAATTAAAATCACCTTGGATTATAAAATGTTTCGAATAAATGTTTATTTCTATTAGGTACGTAAAATCAGATCTTAAAAATAAGTTATAATGTATAAACTCGCATAAATAAAAAAATAAAATAGACTTCAAAAATAAAATAATAGATATGTTATTACCCCCTTCAAACCAAGTATATTTTATCTGAAAAGCTGTTCAGTAAGCAGCTTAAATTTCGAAATAAAAATTCGTAACATTTAATTTTGAATCCAAATGTAGACATAGTATATTAAACATTATTTTACATAAATAATAATATTTTTATATTAAAACTCACTTTTTATTTAACTCTTAACAGAACAGCCTTCCAAAAAAAATCTCACATATAAATTTTGTTTAAATAACTACTTACTTACTTTACTATCTCATTTTGGCACATACATACTTATCTATTAAAAATTTTCAATAATTTCAAATACAAAATTATGTACTGCATGCATGTTTCTAATTTAAATCAGATAAATCTGTACTTAAAATATAGCACAGTCACCTAAATGTTAATGGTCACGATTTAATGTTAAATGAAATGCAACTTTCTTGAACTTTAAATAATAGAATAAATTATTTTCAAAACAATTAATTTGCAGATACATGTTAGATTAATCGTACATTCTAATTTCAAAAATATGCTAATAAATTAAATTTATTACATCATATGATTTTGTATTGTTAGTTTTGGCATCGATGTTTAATTTAAATATCTCTTTTGTTCATACGCTTTACACCTATGTATATATATTTATATGTACATCAAAATAATAATAATTTTTTGTCAGAAAAATACACACGACATAATCTGATACATATATAATGCTATAGTAACCGCATTATTTTTAAATATATAAAATATGTGTGTACGAATGTATATATATACCTTCATATGTAAAAATATTATTCATATAAAATTTTACATTTCTATTTTTTGCTATACATATAAAATATGTTATATTATATATTTTAAATTATGATAGTTACTCAGTAGTGATGTAACGAATATTCGCATTCGCATTCGCGAATATTCGCACATTTTTAAACATTCGTATTGGCAGGTAAAGTTGCGAATATTTTTGCGAATATAATATGATGTATTAATAAATATATAAATATCGTTTTTTAGGGTATTTTAATCAGAAGACTTTTTTGTTTAGCTTTTTTTTCAAAAAGTCAATATTCGTATTCTCGAATATCGACAGCTAATATTCGCATTCGCGAATGTTTAAAATCATACATTCGTTACATTTCTAGTACTCAGTAATAAGAAGTTCCTTTATTGTATGATTCTTTTAGTTTTAATTCGTTATTATTACAAATAAAATATATAATACTAATAATATATTCATGTTTTTAGTTTCCAAGTATGTGATCATCCTGTATCAAACCATTTAAATATTTTTTTATTAATATATTTTATATAAAAAGTGTCTCTGATTATACAGAAGCCAGATAATATACATAAATTAACATTATAAAACAAGTCACCATCCCTAAAATTTCAGTACATTTTTAATCAAAATTGAATAGCGATTGTATTATAACAAGAAAGAGGTTCAATTATTTTAACAAAATGAATGTAATTATTTCTCATATCATGCATCTCCGAACTGTTGGGACGTAATTAAAATCAGCGATTGTATAGAACAACGTTATGTAACGCCCCACCCATTCATTGAAATTAATAAGAGACATTTGTATAGGTGTCCACCCTAAATAACCATAAGGAAGCGGACGTGCTTTTTTTTAAATTATAAGAATAAATGACGTCTCACAATATTCGCACATGCGTGATGGTTTAATCACTAAACAGAGATAAACATATCAAGTACGTGTGTCTTAGCATATCGGCTATCTCCGTCGTGTAATATATGAATTATTATATATACTATATAATACATAAGTTTAATTTCTTTTTTTTCAGTCATCATATTTCGTGACTTCAAACAATAGCGACCAGATTTGGCGAATGAAAAGCACTTATAATACCCCTGCGCTATACTTGTTTTATGTCGCTGGCTGGCTATGGGGTGCCGCCAGGGGGTGTATTTAGCTTTCATAATTATTCAGGCTTCTACTATTCTGAATAATTATCGATCTGTGAATTAAATCGACGGGAGATGTATAATTAACTCTTGTTTTGCATCTGCCAGCAGTTGTACAAGTACCAACGAGGGTTATGCACACTCTACATGCGTCGCTCCATGAGAATTAAAGGGTGCAGAAAGAAATCACTGATTATTTTAATTTAGTTCTATAATGAATGGTTTTTCCAGCTAAATCGTAATGTAGAGAAGGGATCTATATGCATAGTTCTGATGTATGGTATGTTTATTTGTACTTACATGTATAATTATATAGAGTTTATAACTTTTTGTATTGAGTAAGTATTAATTATGTCAAAGAAATTCAAATTATAATACAAAAAGTTTAATTTTAAATTGTTACAAATATTTCCAACCACATTAAGAATTAATATAAATTGTTTAAAATTTTATTGGAAATGTTACCATGAAAATATAAATAATATAAAAATATAACTATTATTAAGTATTTCTTAAGCTTAATTGAAAATTTATTAAATAAAAAAAAATTAAAGCACTTTAAGGGAGAATGCCACTGTGACGGGTCAAAAAATTGTCAATGTTTGGGAATTTTTTTCACAGATATAAGTAATTATTTTTGAATCAGGTAAAGGACATTTTATTAAGTATATATTCAACTTATTTAATATCAATTTTTATTGAAATATATTTAATATTTACAAAGTTATGAGCCTCGAATGTGACGACTCGAAATTTCGAGAAGGGTTATATGAAAAAAATAAATAAAAATTTTATCAATATCTATATGAATGTAGCTATCGTTGCACGTAGCCGTTTTATTTTATATTATAGCCGTTTTTATTTTATTGCTACGTGCAACGATAGCTACTACAATTACGAAAATTATAAAAAAAATTGAAATCGGTTCATTAGTCTTTGAGGAATCGTGTCGATCAGGTCGAAAAATGTCATTCCGAGATAAACGTGTTTAATGTTTTTGTTATGTCATAACCGACCGTGCTACATCGTCTCACTAAATTCACTGTAACTCCGTCAATTTTCAAAATTTAAACTCAATTTTTTGTTTTGTTTTCGTCACAGTGGCCATCCCCCTTAAAATATTTTATTATACTTAATGTACACAAAAATTCTTATGCATTCTTCTATAATCTACCCAATGGCGTAGAAAATTTTTATGCATCTATTAATTTTTATTTAGTGAATAAAAATATATTTGGGTTATGATAAAATATGAGGATTTTTCTCTAAATCTTTGTAATAAAAATGCCATAAAAAATTTCAAAAAGATATTCATTAATTACTTAAAAATGTGAAAAGAAATATACTTTTAAAAATACTTTTCAACCCTAGTTATTTTGAAGTTTTGTTTTGTTCATAATCCTTTATTTTCACACTACAACCCCTCGATATTACTTTACGTACCCCCTGGAGATGTATTCTCTCCTGGTTGAGAACTGCTGTCTTTACCAACCCTATTAAAGTGTTATATTTAAAACAAACACATGTACCTATAAATATATCACATACCAACGTACTAAGTTTAAAATGAAAGTAATACAATATGTTTAAATGGACAAATGGTATAAATTAACTACACAGTCAATATTGTATGGATATTCGTATATATACACATATGTATAAATATATAACATCATTTAGTCGTCCTTATTAATTTAAGTAATCGGTTTAATGTACATATATACATATACGAGTATACTTTATATTTACACAGTTTTTGAATTAACGCTGTATATTAAAAGACAAACATTTTATCATTATTGTGGATAATGATAATGAAGTAAAAAATAATATAGGTATATGTATAGGGAAAAAAGTTAAATATATCAGACAAATTAAAAAAAATGGTTTTGTATATCAACCGATCGGTTTGTTTATTTTGCTATTACCGCTATGTGTTAAATTCAATTTAGTTATTAGTGAATTTCACTTATGTGTCGGAAGCTGCTTTTGTAAATAGAGATACTTGTTTATTTATAACATTCATTTGTTTGTTAGCTGGTATGTGTCATGTAATATGCATACATATTAAATTAAATATTTATTCGATAAATAACTTTCTTAAATTATTCAGTTAAGTTGATGCATAGATACTAGCTACACCAGAAATAATAATATTTATCAGTTTTGATCATATTTTTTAAATGAACCAAAAACAAATTTAAATCTTTATATTTTTCCTCATTTTTTACAATCATTTTCTTTATTTCTTCTGATTTTTTTTGTTAAATTCTATTGGCTATAACTGAAACATTTGTTCTAGTATGTTCATGTCGTTATCAACGGTAAGCACTGCATCAAGCTCAAATGATTTACACACTTGAAAACAACTGTTAATCCGGTGGTAATCTCTGAAAAATATGATACATGAATTTTATTGTTTTCCAATCGAATTTTTCTAGCTCCCACAATACTCTCGGTAATTTAAGATTGCGATTGTAATAAATTCATCACCTGTGCAACAAATGTGGGCAGTTTATGCTATTTTTCTAATTATTTTTAACAGTAAAATTAACTATGGAAATTTTCAGAAAGTTAAAAGCAGTTAATGTGGGGTACTTCTTAATCGTTGCCTTCAATATAATTCCATCTCATTCTACTGATTGAATTAATTTTTTTAACTTCTGTTCTTACTATCATATATAGGTACTTGCAATCAGATTAATTTGTCACTATAATTTTTTTCGTTCTGTTTTGAATTCTTATTTCAAAATGTATGTTATTTATATGTATAATCAGAATCTGGAAGTAGTAACCTTACAGGCCCCATGTGTTACTATTTTAGTAAACAAAAATAATGAATATAATAACATCATCTAAAAACTGTATATTTCTCGAATAAAATAAACATAAGAGCACATATTGAGAATTAATGGTAATAAAAATTTGTTAGCTAGCATAAATAATGTTGATAATGTTAATAACGTAATGTCAATTAAATAGTTTATTAACGTAGAATAAAATAAACAATAGCAGATAACGGTCACGAAACAATTAAATATACGGTGTGCCTTATTTAATTGGTCTATAAAGAAAAAGGAAATGGGCGACAATAATTAGGCATATGTTTATAAATTATAATAATATATAATTACATAGTACATTTGGAAAAGCGAACCTATTTATAATTTATTTTGTTAATTACCACAGAACCATTTATTTTTACTGTTTTTAATGGAAAGTTTACGGGTTTGTCCCAATGGATCTCATAAAAATAAAACTCGTATACGTATGTAATTATTATAATAATCACTCATTTTGAGATAATGAAAGCATATCAATTGTTCTCCTTCTGACAACTTTTATAACGTGCAGTATTATACCTACAGTGATATAATTAAAGTTTAATGAAAATTTTATTAATCTAGTTCAGTGGTTCCCAAACTCTTTTGGCCCACGGACTCCTTTTCATAGTCAAAACTTGCCCACGGACTCCCTTTCATAGTCAAAACTTTCCCACGGACCCTAGGTGAAAAACTACATAAATGAATAATAAAAAAATTAAAATTTTTACTTTGATGTCTTGAATGGTAAATGGTGACGTAAAAATAAAATATAAATAAAACATTTTGTTGAAGAAGTATTTATTGAAATTATAACTTTTGTTTTAAAATACAAAAAAAAATAATAATGACTTTTTTTTACTTTGGACGTAAAAATCGCTAATAATTTACTCATTGTTAATTATTTTAACTTCCATATTAATAAAAATGTGCGCGGACCCCCTGACGTTGTCCAGGGACCCCCAAATCGATTTTAATTTTCCACGGACCCCCTGAACGATGCCAGGGACACCTTGGGGTCCGTAGGGACCACTTTGGGAACCACTGATCTAGTTAAAACGTAATAAGACATAAGAATTTATTAACATCTAAATATATATAAAGAAGTCCTGAGTGACTGACTCATCAACGCCCATTTCAAACCCTTAAAACGTGAAATATTTAGGGGTGTCTTCCTATCATGACTCGGTCGGGGAAGAGTATTTTTTTTTTTAATTTTAATATACACAAGTAAAAAAATCTTGGGCCAAGAAATCCTTGTTTTATGTAAATCATCGACAACGAAAGCGATAATAAAATAATAAATTAATTTTAAAATTGTTTCCTGATTGTTTAACATCAAACAAGTCAAAATTAAGTGTATTTATCATATTTAATAAATTAATAATAATTATCGTTGAAAGATAAAAATGATATCTATTAAATCATATTTTATTGAACACATATATAATGTGTAATGCACTGTTTAATATGCAATAAATTTTAGTTTAGTTCAAATTTGAAAAAGTGCCAAGCATAACTACTCATGTAAATATTTGCTACATTGAAATATTTCGTTTACTAACTTATTTAATGTTAGATACATTTTGTATTACATGCAATAAACTGTTTTAATGTATACTTATGTTTTTGCTAATATGAAAATAATTATGCAGACTCATTTTTTATATATTTTTTTTATAAATTCTTAAAAATGTACAATTTGTGTTTAAATATCTTACAGAAGAGAAACCATAGTATCCGATTATTTGATATTATATAGTCTAACATTTTTAAATGTATATTTATGTGATTAATATAAAAATAATTGGTTTTATTAATTATGCTGTCCGGAAATTAACTTTTTCGGATCTATGAATTTATAATTTTGATTTTACTGGTGTCAACATCAAGAAAACGTTCCGCACCTTATAAATTTACTAGTTATTATAGTTTATATAAAAAATATCTTGTCGCCTATCATAATTGAGAGCGTTTAATCAGTCGGGAAAATTGATGTTGTATAAATATGTTTATACCTAACTAAATGGTTGATACAAACATATTTTTCAATGTATTGGTATGTAATTAAAATAGTTTTTTTTTTCACAAAATTATTTTATCATTCAAGTAGGACTCTCACGCCCAGTATTATCAACTTTAACTAAATGCTCCTTTAACTAACTGTCATATTATCAACAGATCCAAGCATAATACATTAAATTAATTAAATAGGTTTTAAATTATCTGCAGTATTTCTTTACAACATATATTATGTCCATTTTTCAATGAAAGCTTAAATATTGATTTAAATCACGTTTGTAATACAGCAAATTTACTTTAAAGGAGCATTTAGTGCTAAAGGAGCTTTAAATTGGTTGATAATACTGGGCATCAAACTGCCAAATTATATTTTCGTTTTAAGACATTTTATTGCCAATATCGATTTTTTATAAGTTTAGACGATTATCAAAAAAGTTTATAATAATACATAATTAATGCCTTGTACTTTTAGTTTGGGGTTCCAAACGTTATTAACGACTATATAATCCATGTTAGAACAATGATAAAAAGAATAGTAAAGTATTTGAGTTATTTCGAGATATCAACGTTTTTGATGCGTGCAAACAAAAATATACTCTTCAACCAAACCGCAAAGAGTGTATTGCAGAAAATGTTTTTGTTAAATAATAAATTATAATTTTAATAAAAGTTTGATAGCCATCAGATATGTTTATAATGTTGTGAATGATACCTGAAAATGTCAATTTCTGGATAGCTAAGATACAAATTATAGAACAAAAATATACATTTAAAATACCTATGCTCGGTTTCAATAAACAAACAGTTACATAGCATAAAACAAGTGTTTGACAGGTTGCTCGCACACGTAGTGATGATTATCTTGTATACCTACGGTTAAAGTACCTAGTATCAAGTTGAAGTACCTATCACTGATATAAATTCCAAAACAAATTCATAGATAATAACATGGAATTAATACCCCTTTGAAAGTGCTTGCTATCAAATAAATTTTGTAAGTTTTTTTTATAATTCCGGACATAAATTTCATTTTTTCCTACATATTAGGCACTCTGGTGTGAAAAATATCACACAAATACACTCATTAGTACCATGCATCAATTTCTCGCTAAAAATAACCCACAAGTACATACACACACACATTAACAGCAGATCAAAGAATCCTCAAGTGCATCGCTACAGAAGTGTTCCCGATCTCCGCATATGCGTACGCGTTATTAAGATCTCCTCGGTCATATAATAACCGCGTTGGTAGATTCGCGGGTACACCGAGAACATGGCAACGGGGGAGGCTGTTTCGCAGAGGGAAGAGAGCGGTGGTAAGATGCGACCTTGAACCTGGCGTCGCGACGGGAGGGGCGGCCGTGCAGGAGAGCACCACGTGGTATAGGCGGCCCTGTTTACGTCGCGCGTTGGTTTTTCATTCATTCATGCGCTTTCAAACATCGTCGCAGCTTTTACCCACGCCGCGTGTGCGTGTGTGTGTGTACGTGTGTGCGTGCGTGCGTGTCACGTGAAACTCTATGCTTCCTTTTTTGTTTGGTTATGTTTATACTGCATGTGTTTTGGCAGGTGCAGTGATGGAAAGTGTGATAATTGGCTCGAGTATTTTGTTGCAGAAATTGTTTTGTATCCTTATATTCTAAATGTATTTAAAAATATAAACAGCATTTTATATTAATAAATGTTAAAATTTTTAAAATCATACGAATAGAGAAAGTATAGAGAAATGTAACGTTCGATAATAATAATTTATCAAATACTTGATAAAAATTTGACATTCTAATATGTTATATAAATTAATAAACTTATGTATAATATAATATAAATTTCATTATTTTTTTTTTTATAAAGACACACCTTCAGTCAGTGGTGTATCTCAGTATACCTATTAACAATTTCCCACAATTTTAATACTGTAATAAATTAGATATTACTTTTCAAAGCAAAAAAATAGAAGAAGAAATAGCAGTATAGTATTAAAAATGTATCAATGGAAATAATCGAACACAATTATTATTATACTGTAATAATATATAAAGTAACAATAAAATATTTACACAGATATTCATGTGTTTATCTCTGTGATTCATAGAATCTTGGAGAGAAACCAATCAGACAACGGCCTAAGGCTTAACAGAAGAGGGGCGTTGAAGATGTAATTTACATACTGTTTTATACATTTAGATAATTTCATGGTTTTGATTTGTAATGGTTTTGCTATTTGGTATAGTAAGAGGTAAATTATTTTTTAAAACCTGATTATTAAATTATACTGTTCAGGTCAAGTGTCGTTTTAATATTACCCGGTTATTCCGTCGGGTAAAATTTTCTAATCAATGATTTTTTTTAGAGAAATACTTTTTAATTTTTATAAAGATTTATTGGTTCTTTTATAAAAAATATGTATTAATTGAATTTTAAGGCATTTAATTTTATATGATTTACCTATTATAAAAAAAACTATTTAAATATATCATTATGTTTTATATTTTTTTACAATTCATTTATAAACATTAGAAATAATTTAGACAACTAAAAGTAATATAAAATTCTCGTATGAATATAGGCGCGCAAAAATTTTCCCGCGAAAATTATAAAAACAAGATTAAATTATTTATTTGCAGTATTTATTTTTTGGATTTGAAATTAAGAAATTACGAACTTCAAAAAAATTAATTGATGCTATCATAAATATTTATACTTATAGTAAAATACGAAAGTTATTATCTTATAAAATTTTAAGGTATTTATAAATAAATATTCTTCTTAAGTAAATGTTTATGTATATAAAATACACGCATACCATGCAAAAATATTTTTTATAATACTGGCAACAAAAAAATGCAATTATTTTTAATTAAAATCAAACTGTTTTCAAAACTAATTTCGCACATTGGTACGTATCGAGACTGGTTTTTTAATTACAAATTGAAGAATTAAGATGTCTGTATAAAAAAGTAGCAAACAGTCGCTTGTCTATGAATAAAATTAATTAATTTTTTGTTACAATCAAGTGTTAATATAATAACCATAAAATATTGAATTTTCAAAATAATCTCACCTGAAGCGTTGGTAAAATACAAATTTCTGTCCGTAGCCGCCGTTGTGGTTGAGGGAGGTACAGAAATGTAAATAAAAACTTTTGGGAAGCTGTTTGCCGCTACTTCTGAATATTCTTTACTGTTCACAGATAAACAATTGAGTTTATGTTAAAATATTGTTCTTAATGTTTATTTTTTAATCACTATAATTTTTTTAATGTTCACTCTGTCTTAACTCTTAATGTTAACAAACGTTTGATTAAATCAAAGTCAATTTAAAGTTTATAATAAACTTCACCTTTTCATTCAAACAAACTTCATTAAAAACAAAAAAACCGAAGCACGGTACATATATTTATAAAAAAAACTTTGAGTCACTTGAGATAAATGTATCTTGACACATGTATATTACGTGCAAACATGTGGAGCAAACAGTGTAACTGCTTCGGAACAACAGCACAAGATGTCACTAACTGACTGACGATAAAAACACGATCTAGCATGCGGCTACATGCTAACCCCCCACCCACAAGTGTGTCTGAGAGAGAGAACGCCTCGCGGCTGCTTTACTCTCCCTTACACTTGCACCGTCTCGCTCGTGCGTCTCTCTCTGACCGCTGCACTCCGTATAGGTTTACTCCGGTGACGTTGTCAGTACCCCATTCCAGAGCTATACAAGTGTCTGTAAAATTTGTAACCCAATTACCACAAAACGGATTTTATTGTAGTTACAACCCTTTAATGTAAGGAAAACTGCCGCCTACCCACATTTGAATCAGATGTTATTTGGGTTTAAATACTAACCTGATGTAGTACCTACATTCTACATATATTTAAAAAATACTTTTTAAAAACAAGCTTTTATAAAAAAGTAAAAAATAAATTTTCAGGTTTTTAGGGTTCCGTAGAAAACTAGGAACCCTTATAGTTTCTCCATGTCCGTCCGTCCGTCTTCAAAAATTTTGAGATAATAACATGAAATTTGATATACGGTCGTAGATTGACGACCCAAAAACAGAAATGATAAGATTTTTGAAAATAAAAATTTTTTAGACCCCCCTTTCATAAAATGAAAAGTGTTTTCAAAAAAAAATTTTCACCTACTCCATTGAGTGTGGTGTCGTTAGAAAGGTATCCTAAAATGCAATAAAAAATGTATCAGAACTTTTTGATTTTAACCCTTTAATCACGATGTATTTGCTCTCAAAAGTCGTTAAAAAAGCGCCCCCCCCCTCTATTTTCTAAACTATCAACTTAAAAAATCTGAATAAATTCCAGAATGAAGCTTTTAATTAGTACTTTCACTGAAAATTATAAGGAACATTGTCAAAAATATTTTGGACCCCCCTTCTATAGACTGAAAAGTGAACTCACATTTTTTTCATTTACCCCATTGAGTGGGGTGTCATTTGATAGGTCTCTTAAAATGCAATAATAAAAGTCAAATGACTTTTTGATTTTAACCCTTCGGTTACGAAAATTTTGAAAAAAAACTCTTTTTTATAAATCGTAGTGAGAATGACTACGGAACCCTATCAAGTGCGTGCCCAACACGCACTTGCCCGTTTTTTATGACTAAAACCAATAAAAGCGCGGGGCGCTTACGAAGGCAAATGTATAGCTTTTAATTAATTAATTATTTCATTATTGTATTTATAAAATTGTTAAGTAGTTTATCAAAAATTCTATATATTTAATTGAATTAATGTACAAGTTTTCTACTCTTATCTTAAATATATCAATTTATACTTCATTTCTTATTTTGCATAAAAATTTTTATTCATACATTTGTCTTTATAGCGCCCTGCGCTTTTATTGGTTTTAATCATAAAAACATGAAATTTTTGTGATAGCCGAAAATTTATTTTTTACTTTTTAGTGCATTTATAATAAAAGCTTGTTTTTAAAAAGTATTTTTTTATATAATTTTATTTTAAAATTTTTAGTTACTGATTGGCTAACTAACCAAACCCTTTCATTTGATACCCATATCAAGATGGTTATAAAGAAAAAGGTAATCCGACATCTTGGAGCGTCCGCCATATTGGATTTAGAATGACGTTACATAGCTAATCGTATTCTACTCGTCAAACCCTTTCATTTGATACCCATATCAAGATGGTTATAAATAAAAAGGTAATCCGCCATCTTGGGGCGTCTGCCATATTGGATTTAGAACGATATTAGATAAACTATATTGCATTGTCACTGGGTACAAAATTTAAATGCTCTGTCTTAATTAGAACTAGTCGAAATATTGATTGCAATATTTGATCTTAACATACTAACTAACAAGTGAAGTTAAATAAAAGTTTGTAAAAAAGGAATATAAGTATCTAATATGATTGTAAAATATATGTTGAAAAGAATAAAATAAAAGTAATATAATATTTATCTGAAGTTGGTGTATCAGCGTTTGCTGGTACAAAAGCGCAGTAAAGTTAGTAACATATAATAATACCTATAAGTATATTAAAACTCTTAATAAATATTTGAGAAACGAGTTATTAAAAATCATGAAAATAAAGGACTTGATAGTTTAGTTGTAATACTAGATTAAAATTACTATGGTACGTGATTTTACACTTCGAATTCAGAGAAATGGTTGTAATAATATCCTCTGGCATTATTCCTGAGTTGGTAGTAAATTTGAAAATTTACTTTAAGGGGAGAATCCAGTAGATTTTATCTATATACTTACTCATATAACTTAAATATACTCTAAAAAATGTGTGTTTTTTTAATAAATAAATGATAACCATACCTTCAATTGTTGCAATATAAATGTGTTAAATTAATAATATTATTTTTGTGATGCAATGTAACTTATTATTTATAATACAACAAAGCAATTACTATATTGAATGTACCTAATCAATAATTATGTTAGATCAATAAAAACATTATCATTTTTAAATTAGTTACTGTATAATACAAATTATAACAAATAACCTATTCTTAAGAAAATAATTGATTTTGGTAACTGGTCATTTAACATTTTGCAACGACAGTAGAAATTTTTAATAATGCTTTATAAAAATACAATTATACATATTGGCATAATAAAACTCGTATATACAAAAGTAAATTAAAAAATTATATAGAATGAATTTCACGAAACATAATATACTATTAAATATTTTTAAGGTAGGTGTAAGGTGGGAGATGATATGTAATATAACCTTATAATAACAATTGGTGATTTGGTATAATTATTATATTAATAATATTGTTAATTAATAAATGAAATTTTTAAACTAACACTATAAATTTTAATCGAAACAGTTAAAGTTGATAATGTTCAACTATTGTTTATATTGTAGGTGTTATATGTGGTGTTTTATGTAATTATTGTTGCTAAAAATAAATTTGATGAATTATATAGCAAAGAAACGGCTATATAAAATATAAAATATGTTTTGGTAAGTAATAATTATTTATAACAATAAAAAATTTGAATTCACAGTTTTTGCATAATCAGAAATGGAACATGGATTTTCTTATTTTGTATACATACTTCTTAAACCATGAATAGTTATAATACAAATAATATTTTTAGAAGAAAATTAAATTAAACTTATAATGAATCATTTAATTTAAACAATTATTGTAGAAAAATATTACAATGAGAAATTTTTATCACGATTCAATAATTTTTCGAACCTACACTAAACAAATAAAACATATTTATTATAAAAATCATGACCTGGGAAACACAATTTATGTCAATATGTCAAGAAATCTATAGAAAATACAAATATTTAGCATATTTAATTCATATATAATTCAAGTTTAAGTAAATATAGGGTAAAGTCGGCATATATGGACCAGGCGGGTAATATGGACACCTCCTTTTGTTGCTCTATTTTACATTTTATAAAGACAAAATTAATATGCATGCATCTAAACTTAAACCTCTAAATAACGGCGTCAGTTGACACGACTGTGTTTGAAGTGCCGGTATGCCATTGAGGGCAACTTAATGAAATTTGTCATTTTTGATTATTTTTGTTAAATTAAGTTAGAATATTAGGGGTACTAATAATGAGGTTCTGCCCGCATACTCTTTGCTACGCCACTGCTTTTTTTACAGTGACAACATATAAGTTTGAAATAAAAATAACAAAATAAATTTAAAATACAAATGTTTTAACGACCTAATATAGATAATCCTGTATTAAAATAACAAGCGTGTAATATGGACCAGATTGGTCCATATTACACGCACATTTTTTGAGGTTGATTTTCGATTGTTTTAGTTTTTTAATTTTTATTTTGTTTAAATTAAAGAATTCTATTTTTGCCTGCTCAATTTCGTTGAAAGATTAAATTCTCTGTCTAATGAAAAAGTAAGTGTTGATTTTAAATAATATTATCATAGTTTTCTTACCGAAAACATGAATGGTGTTCCATATACATATGATTCATTTAACCTGGAATTTTGTATATGTCGAGAACTAAGTAAAATAATTAAAAAATGGTTCAGACAAAAGTTATAAGGTATCGAAAGGGTCAAATATTGGTGACCTTGAATTTTACCTTGATACTTATTTTCATGGTCAAATGAAGGTCAACTTTGATTTTTTAAATTAGAACCTATATTTTTTAATGCATATTCGTATTATAAGGGAAAAAAACATGTAACTTTTGTACAAAAAGTATTTTTTAAATGTATTTTTTTGTTTCTAACGAAATTTCTATGCACTTGCTATTTGCTTCGTAAATTTAAAATTACTAAATAATTTTACTTTTTATAAGGTCGATTAATTCCAGAATTACGCCAAAAGTAGTTTATTAATCGACTTTATAAAAAGAAAAAACTATTTAGTAAATTGCAAGTGCATGAAAATTTCGTTAGAAACAAAAAAATTACATTAAAAAAAAACTTTTCGTACAAAGATTATATGTTTTTTTCTGTATAATACGAATATGCAATAAAAATATAGATTCTCATTTAAAAAATCGAAGTTGACCTTCATTTGACCATGAAAATAAATATCAAGGTGAAATTCAAGGTCACCAATATTTGGCCCTCTCGATACCTTATAACTTTTGTCTGAACCATTTTTCATTATTTTGCTTAGTTCTCGAGATATACAAAATTCCAGGTTAAATGAATCACCCAGTATACCGACTTTACTCTAATAAGACAAGCACAAAATATTAACATAAACATTATTTATGTATTGATGTACAGAAATACTAAATGTAAAAATACGTCCACATAAAAATATGACCGTATTTAAAATTCGTCGAATCGTGGTGTACCCAAGTTGCCGGGCGCAAAGAGTTGAGCATTCCTACTCCTGTGTGATGTTGCGAATCCCCATGTCCAGTCTCGCGTCCTGGAGGATCCCACTCTGTACGCATGAGCGGGGGCCCTAATTAGATTCGTAATGGTAATGTCCAGTTCATTATTTCTGATAACCAATTCGGAGCTACATGCGCGGATTGGATTATTTGATTGCCCGTTCCAAATAATAAGGACAGACTTACGTGTGTGCACACGTACAAGTCGTAGAAAAGGACGAGTCGCGTTTTTGTTGTTTTGTGAAAAAAGAGAGTTTCATTTTTCAGTTCGCGGTTTCTTTTTTTTTAATGATAATGTTTATATAAATTGAATATATGTTTAAAATATTGTATGTATATTTCTTATGATAAATTGAATTTGAATTTATTCTATATTGTTTCATATCAACATTACAATTTAAAAAAAATGTATTTTGAATTTTTGAATAAAACCACTTTTAATTATACCAATTTTTATTATAAAACAAGAGTTACTGATGGTTTGTGTTACTATAGATCTAAAACTATATCTTATCATCTGTAATATAGAAAAATAGACATTGTTTTCTATAATCAATAACTCAAAATGTAAAAATTAATTTTTGATGCAGTCAGTTTTTCTTATTATTTATTGATTCCTTTATATAATATACAATAATTTAAAAATTCAATATAACATAAGCGATTATATCAATTGTTTTTGCAAAAGAAACATTTTTTATTCATATTACTGTAGTCGCTTTTTGCCCCGAGGTAAGTCCACATCCTATATCAATAATCCATGTCAGGTGATGGTTGTCTCATTTCTACTCGTTACAAATAAAATTAATAATCGTCTGTTTTTAAACAATAAATTAAACAAATAACTTACTGCTTATACAGAGTATTTAAGCCAACCAATTAAATAAAAAACAGTAGATACTTTAGTTCTGTATTTAAAAACTTAACGCCACTCCAAGATGCTTTGGGAATCAACACATAAATTAATTTAAATAAAGATTAGTCTATTAAGTGAAAAATACTTTTTTAACCATTTAGTTTTTACCAATATTTTAACTTAATATTGTTGATGAATGATAAGAAATAACTTGACAATATAATTTTAATTTGGAGTTTATTCGACTTTAAATAGAATATTCCAACTGGGCTTAACTTTCACCATATTTTTTTAAATTTTAGTTCTATAAATATTGTGGGATTGTAGCAGTAGTGATAACGTGATAAGTAAAATAAAGTTTACGTTTTTTCTATTTAATCTTTCTATTATAACTTATATACAGTATGTATTACCTTTTATAAAGAACTTCAATTCTTACTTTGTCCAGAAAATATATATTTCGATATAATTTCATTAAATAAATTGAATACAATAAAAATTTTCAATATGTTACAAATAAAATATTTATTTGATTTATTTATATAATTATATGCAATATTTTATTTTTTCGAATTCAAACGTAAAAAATGTCAATATCATAGATAATTTATTATGTTTTAGCTTATATTCAGATTATGAAACGGTAAAAACTAATAATTATGATTCATCACAACTATATAAATTTAATATTCCATATAGACATTTTTAATAGGTTTTTTTTAACTGCTTCACATCTATACCTATATGCCATTATGCATACATTAAAATAAATATAGGCAAGTAATTTTTTTCTTGTTAATTATTCATATAAATTCAGTGCATTGTCATACAGAGATATCAACTGCATTTGAATGTGCTATTATTTATGTAGCATCAACTCATTATAAATATTTGCATGCTTTTAAATTATAGATAAATAAGTATTTTTGCTAACTAGTGCAGCTATGTTTAAATTATAAGTATATATGTTCAATTTTAATTATAACAGTTCGATTAATTAATAATCCGAATTATAAAAAACAAGTTGTATTCAGTTTATCGAACATTTTAGGATTGTTGGAATTTCATATAAATACGAAAAACAAAATTTACCAACAATCTTTAAGGGGGAAAAATCACTGTTTTTAATTCAAGCGGTCTTAAAAAATAGTAAATATCAAAATTTCAGAAATCAGCACGGTAGCGAAAAATAAAAAAATTAAATCGGTTAATTAATTTTTTGAAGAATCGGTTGAACCAATTCGAAAACCGCCTTTTAAGTTTTCAGAGGGTCATAACCGGCCGTGCTACCTGGTCTCACTAAATTGATTGTAACTGACAATGAGAAAAATTTCGGAATTTTAACTTAACTATTTTTTTACTTATTTTTGAACATGTATGTAGGTACACTTAAAAAAATGTATAAAAAATCGATTTTTTCCATCACAGTGGCTTTCCCCCTTAAATACAGTTTTGGATAATGTTTCGCGATTTCGGATTACCAAGATTCGGTTTAGGTGGATTATGATTATAGAGATTATACCTATGTATGTGTAAGTACCTAAATAAAATCAAAGTAAATTGTTTAGTAGTATCTAATAATAAAAAAAAACTTGTTTATAAATAATGATCATGTTTATCCTACTAGGAATAAACATAATCTTTCACAAACATTCTCCACTATCAGTATTGTTAAAAATAGTCCTTTAAACCAGGCTTGTCCAACCCGCGGCCCCCGAACACATTTCGTGCGGCCCGCATAAGATTTAATATAAAATATAAAGATAAAAAAAAGTAAAATATGAAAATAATTAACGATATCAGGTAAAAAAGATCTTCAGATTTTTTGTGAAAGTATAGATAGTGTACATACAGAGATATAAATAAATTTGTCAAGTCAAAAAAATAAAAAATGTCTTCAAATTTTTTTGCGGTCCTTAACAAATTTTTTCGCTATTTTCTTGCGCTCTGCGGCCCACGAGGGTCAAAAGGTTGGATACCTATGCTTTAAACCATTTAGGGTCTATAACCACATTCCAAACCAAGTTAAAGATCTGCCTTACAATGAATTCAGAAAAACTGTTAAAAACAAATTATTAACTAAAAATCTTTACAGTATGGATGAATATTACAATACAGGATTTTGAATTGCTTCTGCAGCTGTATATAATATATTCTTCACATTGCAATTATGTTAATTTAATATTTTTTTTATTTGTCACATTGTATATTTACCTTTTCTTGTCTGACGTATTTCATATCGTGTATGGGAACGATTCACGAAATAAAGTTATTATTATATGAATATATTTGAAAGAAAAAATGTGTTTTTCACTATACAGCCTAGAGATTCATTTAGGAAAATCCCACTGTTTACCTATTTAGTTTAAATATTGACATATAAGTTCATGCATACTTGGTCAAATATAACTGGTTGGACAATCAATGGGACGACGTTGCAGGATTCACAATTCTCCATTGAACTGAATAGAACCTTGGACAAACTCATCGAATTAAGATAGAAAATCAAATCAAACACAATGTCAAACTAACCATTCTATATTAAAGCTTAAACATAGCCTACTTCCTACCCCACACAGCTTCTTATTTGAATAAATTACATATTAAAAGCACGTCAATATAATATGTTAGCAAATTTATAACAATAGCTTAATCAAGATAGTGAATCTAATTATCAGTGTTCATCTAAAACAGATCTGTAATGAGACAGATTTAATTATACATTTGAAATAAATCAAATTTCGCACTAGTTCAATTCGAGATTTAAATTAAACCTGCTTTTAGAACAATGCCACAGTTGAATATGTACGATTCGACTCAAAAATAGTAATTCGATTACGTCACTGGCAGTGTATTTTCGTACATATAGGTACAGTGGCGCTCTTTAATGAAAACTAAAGGGAATTTAATTAATTATTTATATATGGACAATGTACATAATGGGAAAATTTTATTATTTAACTAAGGAATCTAAACTTTTAATGGTTCGAGTTCAACATATCAATTTCGGTTCGATTCTTGATTCAGGTTCAAAAAAAGTATCTGCGAAATATTATAATGTGGACTCTTTTTAACCAAACAGCTGAGAATATTATATTTAATACAGGGGGGTCGCGATAATTGGGCATTTATTTTGTACGCTAGTGTTCAATTATATCCGATTATATGTATAGCTGTCACCACTCTTTAATACTTGAACATTTTTGAAAGGAGTTTATAATTGGATACCTTATTATTGTTTGTAATTATTTAGAATATGTACGTATAACTATATGCGTCTGTAGTACCCGATTAAACGATGCAAATGCTGTGACTCCTGTACTAGAAAATCAGGAACTTTATTTTCTTTCTTAATTTCTTTTTTATAAGAGCCTGCACACACTACAGACTTTAAGTCGGCCGATAGTTTGATTGAATTCGATTTGCAAACTTATTTGTCTTAGATTAAGGATAGGTACACACTACAGACTTTTTATCGGCTGATAGTTTGATCGGTCTTTTAATTACCATGGAGATTTACCAGCTGATTTTTAATGGGTCCACATACATATCTTCATGCGAAACCGATTAAACTATCGGCCGATCAAAAGTCTTTAGTTTGCGCCTACCCTTAACAGTTTAGTTGGTGGTGACTAAAATCAAATGGGACTTTGGATTATTTAGTCAGTAGGTGTGCGCAATTTTATGTATCTCAATGCCAATTGCCAATTTGATTAATCTATCGGCCGAACAAAAAAATAGATTTAACAATGCTTACAATTAAAATAATTAGAAAATTCATTAATTTCAGTTAAGTACACATATGAACCGCCACTGGCTACAAACATACATACATATATATATGTACACACATATAACATAAATAATAGTATTAAAGTAAGTTGGAGTTACATCCATTACCAATGCATGTATGCGGTTCACATATTAACTCTATCCTTGTGTTAGTGCCTACTACTTGTTAATAAATTAGCTTATCTATTTATTATGCACGTCACAGAATATTGTTAATTGCAATACCATCATTTGCAGCTGCATAATAAACATTAAATATCGTACGTTATCTTTATGTGTGAATCCGTAATTACAATTTAGATATTGGAGCTATGTTTAAAATAATCCAACTTACACGCCTTTTGTAATACTGTTGATAATTGTTGTGTGTGTCTGTTTGGTGTATTTACATATATGTACCGTAATTATGTACATGCATCGAACAAATATGCAGCTTGTTGTGCTCTGTGATAAGTATTTTTAATAGAAATAGATTGTGTTTTGTTAATAAGGTTGCATTTGTTGTAAAATGCAATAGCACGTTTTAAAAGCAAATGTTGTTTATTTTGTGGTTTCAGTCAAATAAATATTGCTTATTGAAAAGAGCTATTTTAAGGGTGTGAGAAATTATTAATTATTTGTTCCGAACTAGTTTCATTATTGTGTGTGGAAAAGTATTCAAAATTTTATCAATTTTTTTCTTGATTCGATATGGAAGATGTAATTTTAATATTTTATTTGAATTTTTAAACTTTTTATTTTTATATAAATTGTGTATGTAATACCTTTTCATTTAATAATAAGTTGCAATAGATATTTAGTTAGACAATTAGACCATTGTTCATAAATAGCAATCCAGCATTTCAGAGCTCGTAAATTAAATTATTATACATATATTAAACTCCAACTGTAAGAGGAATCACGAAGTTTAAAAAAATCTATGTAGTGATCATTAATACATGCATTATATACAGGGTGTCCCAGGACTGTGTCAAAGCTCAATATTTCATTATTATAAGAATTGGAAGAAAACTTTAAATGCAAAAGTTGTCAGGCTAGAGGAGCGGCATAATTTGAAAATAGTAACATTTATACAGAGTGTCCCATAACTGCGTTACAAACCAAAGTTATGTTTTTTTAAATACAAACTATATATTTTTATTTGATAATCTAAAAGCATTCATTTTTCTGAGTATTTTGATGTATCAAGTATGGGATTATACAGAGAGGTTTAGAAATAATGACCAATTTTGTATGAAAATAGGAACATTTTCAACACCTTGTAATTTTCTAATTACAACACAAAAAAAATATTCTCTGCTGAAAGTAGTTTTGGTATATTCTCTATTATTGCGATATTATGTTAAACACTTACAAAATTGTATTATTTGTACAGGCTGTATCAAAACACTGAACCTAGTTTTTTTCAAAATTTTCAAATGGAACACCCTATATATTTTTACATTTTCGAATTGCCTGTTCAATTCTCAACACATTTTATAAACCATGTTCTATACCTAAATCCAGCCGTTAATAATAATAATTTTATTTTAAAATCTTAAGATGTTTTATAAAAACAGTACAACTTTATTATAATCAATAAAACAGTTCACTTAAAAATAATTTAACAAACTAATAGAACGTACAAACTTTATCAACATAAAAATTTAATTATTTTATGGAATATAATAAAGTTGTATTGTTTTTAAAAAAATCTTAAGATTTTAATATAAAATTAATACCTTATTAACGGCTGGATTTAGGTATAGAACATGGCTTGTAAAATGTGTTGAGAATTGAACAGGCAATTCGAAAATGTAAAAATATATAGGTTGTTCCATTTGAAAATTTTGAAAAAAACTAAGTTCAGTGTTTTGATACACCCTGTACAAATAATACAATTTTGTAAGTGTTTAACATAATATCGCAATATAAGAGAATATGCCAAAACTACTTCAAACAGAAAACAGATTTTTTTTGTTGTAATTAGAAAATTACAGGGTGTTGAAAATTTTCTTACAAAATTGGTCATTATTTCTAAACCCCTCTGTATAATCCCATACTTGATACATCAAAATACTCAGAAAAATGAATGCTTTTAGATTATCAAATAAAAATATATAGTTTGTATTTAAAAAAACATAACTTTGGTTTGTAACGCAGTTATGGGACACTCTGTATAAATGTAACTATTTTTAAATTATGCCGCTCCTCTAGCCTGACAACTTTTGCATTTAAAGTTTTCTTCCAATTCTTATATTAAATGAAATTTTGAGCTTTGACACAGTCCTGGGACACCCTGTAGGTATACATATTGAAGGCCCTGTATATAATCAAAATTATTAATATTTTATATAGGTAGTATTAAATATTATTACAGAAATGATAGTTTTGTAGTTGAAGATTTTTTTTTTTGTAGAAGATTCTCTGTTTTTATTTGTTGATTCTTAATTTTTAATGGAATATTTTATTATGCGTACGTTTACACAAAAAAAACTGTATTGGACCAAGAAAATCTTGTTTTTCATATAATGAAAACAATATTTTCTTAATATAAGAAAAGTACTCTTAATCCAACTACATTATTTCTTCGTCCAAGAATACTATCGTTGGTTTAAGAAAATAATTTTTTCGTTATATACAAAACAAGGTTTACTTGGCTCAAGTAAACCTTTCTACCTGTGTATGTATATTATTATGTATATATGTATGCATGTATAATGTATATGAGAGAACGTTAGAAATAAATACCTCACAATCAGCTTATATCAGGATAATGTTATATGTTATGCAGGTACGTATATCTACGACCTATACGTATCTGTTTGTAATTGATATACTACATTTATTGTAAAATCTCTTCGATAACTACTAGTAACGTCCATTATAACAGATCAAAATTAAATACAGATGCAATAACTGAATATTTACATTTCAGCAATGGATTTTTAATATTAAATATGTATGCGTGTATACAACAAAAGATCAAATAAAAAAAAGAATAAGACATATATGTAAATTATACTTGCATAGTTCCATGCCATCAACTCCCTATCTAAATTATTGAAAAATTTAAAAAACGTTACTCCTTGCATCGTACGAAATATTTTTTGTCAAAAATATTTTTTCAAAAACCAATGGCTCAGCAGTTATAATGAGAAATAAATAATTAAATTGTTTATAACAATTGATCGCTTTAGAATTTTTAATGTTGATAGTTTATGCTCAATCTACACCTAATTTTCATGATTTTTTCAGATTTTTCTGAGCAAACTTCCGGCAAAAAGGGTGGGAAACAGCAATTTTTAAGCATTTTTAATAAAAAATGTATAAAAAAACCATATGTAATGTTCAATTCATGCTTCAATAATCTTTCATTTGACACCCTACTTACATGATGCTAAAAACTTTTTATACATCGCGTTTATAATTGGGCCACCACACACTATATCTGTGACAGACGGACGGACACTGAAATGATTCCACTAAAAATTATATATTCGTACTAAAAAATATTTTTAGCATTTAATGAAAATTGTACATTTTAAAGTAAGTCATAGCTTACCAAAGTAATACTTGAACTTAATATGTTCTAGAATCTAGACTCTGAGTTTTACATGCTCCAGATGAGGACAGTTTTTTGAAGCCGAAATACGAGTCATACAGTTTCTCTGTTTTCTATAGTTGTATTTTATATTACACACAACAATAATCATAACTATTTTTTATATATTTAGTAGACAATATAAATTATATGGTTATAATAATTATACTTCTATAAATAATCGCCCTTGCATCTCAATGTATTGTAAGAATTTACCTTTCTAGCATAAGAAGATCAGATTTTATTAAAATTAAAATTTCTTCGATATTGATAATAATTTTAAAATAAAATAAATGCACATAACAAGTCGAAATAATGAGATTACGAACAAATACTTTCTGAAATATGATATTCAAATTAAAAAAATTAACCTCTGAAACGGAGAAAACGCAAGGTCTGTGTTTTACCCTAACTCATCAGAAGCACGCGGGGGTGGTTTAACCGCCCTCCATCAACGACTTAATGACAAAGTAGCCGTCATTAATGAGTTGTGCGTCATCATAATTACGCGCTCTCTTGACTTGGAATAAAAAATATACCTTACTCCCACCACACTCAATTGTGTTGTTCCAATGTTTCTCACAAAACCCAACAATAAACATAACAACGGCGCTGACGTATTCCAGTGAATCGCAAACTGTTTGTTTATATTAAGGAACTTTGTCAGAGTTTTTTAAATTTAATTATTTTGTTTATACAGCCAGTTATTTGTTTAAATTTGAAATGAATTTGAAACAGGTCAAACCGTCACCAAACAAGGATAACTGGAAGGATGTGGACTTGCTTCGGGATAATCGAGGCTGAATACATATTTATTTTATGTACCATAAAAATATGCTTGCACACATCGACTTAATGTGAACAATACTTATCTAAATAGACTAATAAGAGGCTAATAAAAATATAATAAGCGAGTCATTCAGATGCCAAAGCAACTAAATCCATAAAAAAAACAATATTATTAATTGTTTACTTAGGTCTTAGATTATACATACATACAGTCCCTGGCCAAATTATTAGACGTACTGTAGTTTTTTAAATCTTACAAAATCGGTTGATTCCGCAGCTCAGAGAATGGTTTCCAAATGGGGAACCATTCATTTTTTGCAAGATGGAGCTCCCTGCCATACAGCACGGTCTGTTAAAGCTTTTTTGGAAGAGCAAAAAAAAAGAGGTAATAGTCCCGATTTGAATCCGATTGAAAACGTGTGGGAGCTAATGAAAATAGAAGTAGCTAAATATTTAATCACAAACAAAACGCAACTCGTAGAAAAGATCATTCAGGTGTGGAATCATCATCCTCAAATGCAAGAGACAGTAAAGTCTTGCATTGATAACATGCCGCGCAGAATTAAAGCTCTCATAGCGGCTAAAGGTGGCTCAACAAAATATTAACATTTACATTAATTTCAATTTTTTTCAAGAGTTAATAAATACATATTTTTTCTACAATAATGATTTTTTATTTATGTTAAGAAATAGATAATTAAGTGGATAATAAAAAAATATACATTGTATCTAGTAAAAACAATAAAGCTGTATAGGTAGTATCACCTGATAATTAACATTTTACATAAAATCTTATAGTGCGTCTAATAATTTGGCCAGGGACTATGTAAATGATTTTCCTACCAAAGCAATATAAAATATATTTCACTAATATACCTATAACAATTTTGGTGTCAATTAAACAATAAGCGATTTAGTCAATTTAGCTTTTAAACTTCATAATGTAAGTAGGCTTCACACCGAGAAGAGACTATTTATAAGTCTCGAGTTTCGGATTGAAAACTGTTGATAATTGGTATCTCAATATAATACTAGGTTCGTTGATGACTGTAAAATATAAATGTAATACGTAAATTGTAAACAATATCCATCATGAAGTGTTGATGAAATAATTTTCTTTAAAATTAATCTTCTCTTTAAAAATGTATGTAATTTATAAACTTGCTAGGTTTGTGGAGCACTGGTTTAGACCCCTGTCTACAACTCTGCTATTATCAGCGTCGATTTTAAATTATTGTACTTTTAAATGGATTTCATTGTTCATTTTTAATGTTACAATTCGTAATTTATGTCTTGTATTTGGACCAACCATCTTGTAACATAACATGTGTTAATGCATATTTATTTTATTAATTATAATAAATATATTTTAAAAAATATTTGTTAAAAGTGACTGTAATTTGAAACACGTTTTTCAAATTGACAACTATGACAGTTGACCCTATAGAAATATTTCCTTTTTCACCAGCAGTACGATCTAAGAAACATACCAATATTATATAAAACAATCATTGTTTTCTGAAAGTGTTTTTATGTTTTGAATTATTCTAAATCCTAAAATAATTGTATATGGTTACCATTTTTACATTTAGTTATTTATTTCATTTATTTCAACTGCTACACTAATAATGAAAAGTCATTTACTGAAAATAAATTAATTACGTTTTGTTGATTAATAAATGATTTGTTCATTAGCTATTATAAAAATAGTAGACACAGAGTATTGTGCATGAATTTACGTGCACATTTATTGTTTCTCCCTTGCCTCCCTTTTTCACAAATGTTTGATTGCAATTTTCAGACCGGGACTTCATTTAGTGAACTAGTAATTATTTTTAAAAGTCAATCGCGACTCAAATGGAAATAATTATGCATTGCGTTCAAACCATTCGTCTAGAAATAAGGCCCCATTGTCATTTTTCATTGTGATTATTAATGCATATGTTTTATTTGTAACTACCTAGCGTCATACGTCATATGAGTAATATAATTCGAAATTATGTTTAATATTTTTTCATTATTTATATAATTAGAGAGAAATCATTTTCAACATTATCTTGTATATAGTCCAGTCGCTAGACAATTTCGTATAGGGGTAGATTTAAATGTATAGAACATAAACAGATGTTTACCTATAACTTGAATAATTTTAATGTAATCATGGTCAGACAGAAACCATTATTTAAAGCATTAAATGTTCTATACATTCCTAGCTGGAGTTTATTTTATTCGGTGTAGAAGGTCTTCTATGGGGTCGTCGAAAAACATGAATAATTTTCCTTAAATTTTTGTAATACCTAGAACTTTGAGTGCTTATTATACAAATATTTTTCGATATTTCGATATTGGGTGCAGAGCATTATTTAGAGTACTCTTTTCTCTATTATAATTTAAAATTTCATTTTGAAATTCAATTAAATACATATTAAACACATCGGTCGAACGGAACTCTGTATTTTAGGCGTAATCTCTAAACTCGACGTCGTTAAATGATTTTTTCGCGGGCTCTATTTCAATTACTAATTAAGGTACATAATTTTTAAAAACACTGTTTTGTTCGTAATTCTATTATCAGCTTTAAGATTTATTAAACTTATTTTATCCTAAAACTGACAGCCCCATTGTTATACCCAAATAACTGATTTTAGATAGCTTTGTAAGTGTAAGCCCCTAGAAAGTTATGGACCCCCCTTCGAAGGAGGGGAAAAGTTATCACCATGTTCTATACATCTAAATCTACTAATTTCTTGAAAAAACGTACTCCGTCATTTTTTTCTAGCTCAAAGTTTTAATAGTATTTCAATTGAAAATTTTTATAATTTAATATTTTATATGTTTCGGACTAAAATTTTTGGTTGTCTTTATGAATTTTTTTATTTCCCCACTTTTTCCTTAGCGGCTCTTACTCAACCCATATTGAAAAACGAGTAACACTGGGTATTTTTTCGAGTAATTTAATGAAAGAATAAAACAGATTGTATTGTGTGCATATATTTGGCAGTATCTGTTGTCTGCAATTAGACTTGCCATCATAATTTATTATATATTAATACTTACATACATATGCATGCAGTTGATACGACTGTATGTAATGTGATAATATTTTTCATTTCTAGTGAATATTTATAATTAAAATTAATTAAATGTAAAATGCGCCTGCAGTGTATTAATTGTGACCGAATGCTGATATAATTCATATTTAACACATTTCACAATGGCGTGCATACAAAATATGACAACTGTTGTATAATACCCGCTAATTAAAATTATGGTAAACATTTCATGTTTTTGCTGTACAGTAAACTAAATATTATTAAAATTTTACTTGACTCGACATTGCTTTATTAGCATTTTGTTTCGTGTGCTACTCGTATACTATATAATTATGTAGTGTTTTCTAAACAAGAACATAGAAGATTTCCAGATAATCATGTCATACTTTGATAAATTGAAATAAACGAACTGCTGTGTATGTGTACTATCTTATACACATTCTTAATTAATTTCTGTTTTTTACGTTTTTGATTCACCACATAAATTAAAAGAGATCACTAATGTAAAGTACATACATAAATTAAAAATAAATTAGTATGTTAATGTTTTATAGTTTGGTATTAGTTTTCCATTGGATAAAACAGATTTCATTAAAGTAAATCATATATTACTTTAATAAAAAGCGTTAAGAAATATTCTTACATGCAAGGTTAATCGGATGCAAAACATATAATATTCGCTAATATAATTAATTTCTGTATATTTGACTTACTTTTATTTTTTAGTCAAATTTTTATATCGGTATTAAATTAAAAAGACTACATTAATTCTGATTTTTTTTAAATATAATTTACAAAGACAGAGTATTTTTTCAAACTTTTATGACTTTTTTATACACATATACATGAAATTTCTAAATCTAGTACGATCATAATCTCAATTACGTCTAACTGTCTGTCGGTTTGTGAACGCTTTATAGTCCCAACGATAAAACATGAATGACTACAAGCAATTTGAAATTTTAAGTTCTAAACCGGGTTTTTAAATTTTTTAAACGGTTAATTTACAAATATAATTTACTTTTGAAACGATTGCAGAGAATATAAAAAAGTTGTAGAAAATATTGTCTATAATATCTGTTTAAACTAATATTTCTGAAAAAAGGTTCATACAATATTGTTATTAAATAAAAGTTGTATATTAATATTATCTGATATTTATATTCTAACCATTTTTCGATATATTGAACCGTTTTCATGATATTCAAGTCTACATAATGATGTATAAATAAAACGGTCAAGTGTGTGTTGGGCACGCACATGATAGGGTTCCGTAGTCATTCTCACTACGATTTATAAAAATAGAGTTATTTCAAAATTTTCGTGACTGAAGGGTTAAAATGAAAAAGTCATTTGACTTTTATTATTTCATTTTAGGAGACCTATTAAATAACACCCCACTCAATGGGGTAGATGAAAAAAAATGTGAGTTCAATTTTCAATCCATGAAAGGGGGTCCAAAATATTTTGACTATGTTCGTTATATTTTTCAGTGAAAGTACTAATTAAAAGCTATATTCTGGAATTTTTTCAGATTTTTCAATTGATAGTTTAGAAAATAGAGGAGGGGGGGGGGGCGATTTTATAATAACTTTGTAGAGTATAAATACATCGTGATTGAACGACACCCCACTCAATGGGGAATGTGATTTTTTTTTAAACACATTTCATTTTATGGAAGGGGGGTCTAAAAAATGTTTTTGGGTCATCAATCTACGACCGTACATTAAATTTCATCTTATTATGTCAAAATTTTCCAAGACGGACGGACGGACATGGAGAAACTAAAAGTGTTCCTAGTTTTCTTCGGAACCCTAAAAAGTATTGTGATGACCACATCAGTTTATTTATATATTTTAATTAATAATTAGATTTCAAATAACGCAAGCAAAAATGAAACAAAAACAACTGCAGACAAAATATCGGCATATAAAAACACAATATTTCTCTGCAATATAAAAAATGTACATAATGCATATCAACTATATTTTATATTAGCGTTGATCTTCGTGTGTGTACCCAGACACACATATGTGAAACTGTCTCGATGAAATATTATTATGCAACAATATTATTTTCCATTCGCATATAAAACAGATGAATATAAGCCTCATCCAATCCCATTTAATATAGAAATAGCACAATACTTCATTAATGCAGCGAATACAACGAATGAAAATGCAGAGCGCATGCAGTTTTTAAATAACATAATTACTTTTTTTATAATCTAATTAAAATTATCGCAGTAGCTGAATATTTTAGAGCATGGAATGTTCGAGAGTATTGTAATAAAATATTTTACTTGTTTTTGTTTTAATTTATACGTGATTTTGAGATATATTTAAATTGTGTTTCTTTATTTACCGATGTAGGGGTTGAAGACATTAACTTTAAATGTCAAGGTTTCCGTTTTGTGTGTTGATAAATATATTTTATATAATTCTAAAAGTTTAAATATCCGGAGTCGAAATATGAAACTAGGTTTGAAGATTCATACGGTAACTTATATAAAGTAAGTTAAGCACTTAAAAAATGATATTTGTAATAATGAAGTTCGTATGTTAAAAGAAATCCGTTTTGACGGTAAACACATGAGTTTTGTCCGATTATATTCCATGTTTATCATGAAGCAGGTTTTCTATTGTCTTCTCTGAATTCTGTTTCAAATTACTTACGGTAAAATCGCATAATAAATAAAAGAACTCTTATATTATGAATAATTTACTTATTTTTACTATTTTAAATTATACTTGGGGGCAGGAGGGGGGTGACAACTACAAACAAACCGGATGTGAGCGGCATCTGGAGGAGACCTGTAAAGTAACTATGAATATTAGTCGAGAGTCGAGATACATTATTGTATAATAATAATAATTTAATATATCTATTATATAAACATGCCTACTATATAAGTGTTACCTAACCTGGTGTTTATATACAACACAAAGTAAAAATACGTTGTTAGTGAGAGTTAACTTAACATTTAAAACTTTTAAAAAATCACAAATATCGTTAAAACGCTGTAGGCTGGTTTCAGACATCCGTTTTCAAACTTTCAAACTTACTTTACAAGTTATAGTTTGAAACTTAGCTTCTTTTTTAAGCGGTTAAATGAACATCAAAGGATTTTCCGATTAAAACCGTCAAATCAAGTTACATTTTTCGACTCGGGATATCATTTATATTGATCAAAGAGATCTATATGTGATCAATCACCAATGATTTTTTAATTTTATTTTATGAATAATTATTCAATTACGCGAAGTTAAAGATCAAATTTTTTTAATTCAAAATGGCAGCCGTGAGACGCAATAGTGTTACTTTTAAAAATTTATTTTCATTAAAACCTATCATGATGCGTATCAAATTAAAGAAAGTCACATGAATCCATGAAGATATTAAAGGTCCTAGCCCAATATTAGGTGTAAAGTGTTTAATGCAGATATTTTTTATTTCATAAATACTTTATAAAATAGTTACAATCTATATTGAATCTAATTCACCCTTCTTTAGGCCTATCTAAAAGCTATAAACTATTTTATTGATGCAGTGGTTGAGTCTGATAAAATACTTTACACGAATGGTCAAACAGTCGTATACATAGGGTGCGAACATAAAATAAATGTCTTGTTTTTATGTAATACATTTCTGTAACCGTACTTTGGGTAAAAAATGCAAAACTATTTTTAAATTTTATGTATTATTTTATATTTCTATTATTATTATTATTATTACAAAATATAGAACGATAAAATTTAGACGCATTATTGTAAAAACAGTTTAATTAATTATTTTTTTAATGAACGTAATATTTCTTATCAAATTTTGTTATTGTTTAATTAAAAAAAAAGTTTAAGGATGTATTTTGAATTTTATGTGCCTATATTTGTCATATACTACCTTTAAAAAATGACCGAATATATTGTAGTTATAAAATAATTCATTTTTTATGTTATTTATTTTTTACCAATACATTTTTTTCCATATAATAAATAAATTAGAAATAGTGTATAATATTTTTTTATAAACATAGAAGATAAATGAATTCAAAGTATAATTTAATTAAATGAAATTCAATCAGAATGGATACAATGATGGTACAATACGACACTTTTAAAACAGTTATTGTGATATATGTCTCACCATCAGGGTCAAAACTTGGGGGTCGAAGTTACGAATTCAATTTGTCAAAGGGTTATGTTGGAGTACATTTTGACAGCGATTGTATTAGGTATAGCATGTCATAGTTACTAACAATAAGTCTCTACAGATATATTATAAAAAAATTAATTAGTATTTCATGCCGAATGCTGAAATAGCAAAAAAAACTCCAATTGTTAATATTATTTATTGATTGACACTTTTCAGTACACAATGTAGATCTTTTAATATTTAATATTTAAAGGAAATAATAAAAAATAATGAAAAATAAGTAAAATAAATTAAAAGTGCAAAAAGAAAATAGGTAATCATTTTTGTCAATTATTTCTTAAATATGTTTTTAATTAATTTTAACATTGAAAATAACTTCTAGGCATTATCAAAGTAAGTTTTACACAAAATACTTAAATACACAAACTGTAGATACTAACAGTTTTAGATATTTTAAGTATGTTTATGTTAAATTATTAAACATGCTGTTTGCGTGATTTCACAAATAAAAAATATCCCTAAGAGAGCTTTAATATACTTTAATTATTATGTCATAATACATGTCCTTGTGCTACTTAAGTCTATTTTTATTTTTATCTAAATTGTTCTTAATCGATATTATATTAAATTGTTTATTGCCACCTACTTATTTTTTATTTAATAAATAAAATATTTTATATAATTTATAAGCAATAAACCCTATACATTTTTAAATACGAAGTATTTTAAAGACACGATGTTTCTGTTTTGTTTTTTCGGTGTAAACACCGCATAACGTATACAATAAGATTATGTTTAACTTTAAATCTTTTTATTAAATGCGACGTTGAAAAAATGAGTTCAAAAACATTTTTATAATTATTTTTCAAAACCTTTTAATAGAGTTAAATGTATTTTGAAATTCATCATATAATTTTTAAAAAACATGCCTTATAGTACCTGGAATAAATTAATTAATAAATCAGGCACATAAACACAATAATTTCTTTGTGGCATATAATTTCATTGAAGAGTCAACGTGAAATTCTAAAAAAAAAAAAAACATACACACAAGAGGAAAAAAAGATTTTAAAATGTTCTGATATCTAATTATGCAAAGGGGGCACAGCTGGGAGTGACGCGTCGGCAGCTTTTGGAGAGGGAGGGGGCAGCCGAAAGGGGAAGGGAAGTGCGAGGCGATACAAATTAAACAGATATTTTAATTATGAAACACGTTTTTTAGACTTGTGTAGAGAAAAATGCAAATACTACGAAGTGATGGGTATTATATATTAAATGACGGTAGCACTTTATAATGAAATCAAGCGTTCTCTTACTTCGGTTAGATTTTTGTTTTAAATTAATTTTGCTAAATTTAATTTTTTTTTCTCCGCGGAGTTGTCTTGACAGTGTGTTGTTATTTAATACGATGATTTTTTATTTCAGTAAATATACTTTTAGGAAATGAACTTTATATGCAGATGAACTGGAAATACTTACACATTTTTTCAATGAATTTATATAGGAACATGTTAGCTATAAATGATATGAAATTTATTTAGTTCTTTCAAATAGCATGCATTGCAATTTTGAATTTTTTATATACAGGGTGGTCCGGTTTGGGATACAGATATTTTAGGAGCTGATTCTCTGACTCATTGTGAGTAAGAAATTGTGCGGGAAGGGGGGTCTATCTTTAACACCCTCTGAGTTACAGGGTGTTTAAAAAATTTCCTTCAGAGTAATTCTTACAACAAAGATTATCTCATAACTTCTAAAGTAACGTATCTAGAGCAATCAAAATGAGTCAGTTTCATAAGAAATTAACTAACATATTTTTCAGTATTACGGTTATTGCTATCCGTATTTTTATTTCCGAGTTATAGCTCATCAAAGTCGAAAAATATCTTTTTTTGTTGAAATTTTTTATGAAAATGACATTTTTCTCCAAATGTACCCCTAACATGTTGTATTTTTTATCATTATTTTGGTACATCATAATGTTACCTACAAATTCACTATAGTGAATTTGTAGGTAACATTATATATTTATATATATATATTAGGGTGGTCCTTATTTTTGAACATTAGAATTTTGAACTCCGTACCCCCCAAATTTGTTCGTTATCATGAGACTTGAATTCCTGTTAAATTTGGTCATGATCAACCAACCCCTTCCCGTGCCGACTTGGGGTTGAAAAAAGTCCAAATAGGGTAGTTTTATTGTTTTTTGCGTTTAATTAAAAAAATAAAGCAATTAGCATAAATATGTATATAACATTTATTGTAGAACGTAAAATTGTCTATAAAAAATGTTCTCATAGTGTATCACGATTATCTATTATTTCCCATGAAAAATAATAAATTTTATTTGAAAAAAGTTATTTGTTGACAGTAACGTAAATATATGATATGAATGGTAGTCCAGTTAAAGAAGCATTTTGACAAGAAATTTAAAGCGACAAGCAATGTTATTGTTGATTATTATAGATTCTGGTGCGGAGAATTCGAAAAAAATAACCCGGACTAGAAAAAAGTTGTGCAACACCCTTAAAAATGGGGTTGAAGGGTGAAATCCCATTTCTATGTGTATTTTCAATTTATTTCAAAATCTAAAGAAACAATAAGGTATTTTTATGGTTGACATTTGTTGGGGACACTGAGATGAATCGATTGAGACCATATTTACTGAATTTGACCCAAAATTACACCTTCTAAAATATTTAATATAGGTAAAAATGTTTATTTTTGGTGAAAATAGTTTAAAAATTAATAACTTCCGTTAAAATCATCCAAATGACTCGAAATTGGTCTCAAATTGTTCCTAAAATTCCAAAGAATAATGATCAATTATAATTTAAAAAAATATTAATAGTTTAAACAATGAAAATTGTTAATATTAGGGTAAGTGACGTAAATTTTTGAAAAATTGTCATTTTACTTTAATTTAATTAAAAACATAAGGGTAAAATATTTTTTTGTAAAATCAACGTGAGTATCTTCGATTTGTAATTACAAACAAAATGAGACACCCCCCCTCCCAAAAAAAAAATTAATCACTTGAACGGATGTAATTCCACACTAAAATGCAGCGCATTTTTTGTAAAACTAACGTGAATATCTTCGATTTGTATATACAAACAAAATGAGCCCCTCCCAAAAAATATTTAATCACTTGAACGGATACAATTCCACACAAAAATTCACCGAATTTTTTTGTTTTATTGAAATAATAGATTTTTATGCACTTTCGCATACATTATTGTGCACTCATATGAGCCTTTATTAATGCATAAACTTGTAATTTACGTTAAAGCATACATAAAAGTATGTTTTAATCATAATTTACAGTTTTATTTAAAAAAATGTATTTTATTTAAATTGTATACAACAAATGCGCTGCATTTTAGTGTGGAATTACATCCGTTCAAGTGATTAATTTTTTTTTTGGGAGGGGGGGTGTCTCATTTTGTTTGTAATTACAAATCGAAGATACTGACGTTGATTTTACAAAAAAATATTTTACCCTTATGTTTTTAATTAAATTTTAGTAAAATGACAATAATTTAAAAAATTACGTCACTTACCCTTAAATATTAACAATTTTCATTGTTTAAACTATTAAATTTTTTTTAAATTATAGTTGATCATTATTCTTTGGAATTTCAGGAACAATTTGAGACCAATTTCGAGTTATTTGGATGAATTAAACAGAAGTTATTAATTTTTAAACTATTTTCACCAAAAATAAGTATTTTTACCTATATTAAACATTTTAGAAGGGGTAATTTTGGGTCAAATTCAGTACATGTGGTCTCAATCGATTCATCTTAGTGTCTCCAACAAATGTCAACCATAAAAATACCCTATCGTCAGTTTAGATTTTGAAATAAATTGAAAATACACATAGAAATGGGATTTCACCCTTCAACCCCATTTTTAAGGGTGTTGCACAACTTTTTTCTAGTCCGGGTTATTTTTTTCGAATTCTCCGCACCAGAATCTATAATAATCAACAATAACATTGCTTGTCCCTTAAAATTTCTAGTCAAAATGCTTCTTTAACTGGACTACCATTCATATCATATATTTACGTTACTGTCAACAAATAACTTTTTTCAAATAAAATTTATTATTTTTCATGGGAAATAATAGATATTCGTGATACACTATGAGAACATTTTTTATAGACAATTTTACACTCTACAATAAATGTTATATACATATTTATGCTAATTGCTTTATTTTTTTAATTAAACGCAAAAAACAATAAAACAACCCTATTTGGACTTTTTTCAACCCCAAGTCGGCACGGGAAGGGGTTGGTTGATCATGACCAAATTTAACAGGAATTCAAGTCTCATGATAACGAACAAATTTGGGGGGTACGGAGTTTAAAATATCCAAAAAAATTTCCTTCACCTATAAATAAGGACCACCCTAATATATATTATATATTTGTATATATACAAAGTTTGAACGTGGGTCTTATAGTTTTCCAGTTATTAATTAATCCCCAAAGTTACTTTTTTACTACCTGTCCTATTAAATGAAACAGTCAATAAATTTATTTGTTTCTAACTATATTAGATAATTTTATTATTTATTATTATTTACCAAAAAAATAATTATTTTCCGGAAAACTGTAAGACCCACGTCCAAACATTGTATAGTGAATTTGTAGGTAACATTATGATGTACCAAAATAATGATAAAAAAATACAACGTATTAGGGGTACTTTGGGATAAAAATATCATTTTCATAAAAAAATTCAACAAAAAAAGATATTTTTCGACTTTGATGAGCTATAACTCGAAAATAAAAATACGGATAGCAATAACTGTAATACTGAAAAATATGTTAGTTAATTACCTATGAAACTGACTTATTTTGATTGCTCTAGATACGTTACTTTAGAAGTTATGAGATAATCTTTGTTGTAAGAATTACTCTGAAGGAAATTTTTTAAACATCCTGTAACTCAGAGAGTTTTAAAGATAGACCCCTCCTTCCCGCACAATTTCCTACTCACAATGAGTCCAAGAATCAGCTCCTAAAATATCTGTATCCCAAACCGGACCATCCTGTATATCTTAAACCTCATAATTATTTTTAACATATATCTTTTTAAATAATAAGAAAAGTTACATTGATATTTGTTCAATATGAAATATAAAGTAACTAAATATAAAGTAAAATGTATTAACAAATACCAACTTTGTTAAGAATATGTAGAGGGAACAAAAGTCGAAGCTTGTTGTGTATTAGTCTTAAGACATGTGTAACCTACATTTAAGTATAAACTAGATCTTAAATATCTATACCTACATAGGATTTAAATCGTGTAACGAAATCCACGGTGATACTTATAAGTTCCGAACTTTAGACGCTGTTGTACTTGCATGTTCACCTTCGGGTCTTTTTATTTTTATGAAGTGTTGGTCTTGCAATTAGTTGCAATTGTTATCAACTAGTTTAATGTAAATTTGTTGTATGCAACTATTTGTAATTATACATAAATGTAGTACTTATTATTAGGAACCCATCATAATAATTTGTTTTTATATTAGTTTTTAATAGATGAAATGAAGTAAAACCAATTAAATTTAAATTTCGGATATTATATGCAAATACAAAATAATATACATATTAATGAATAATCTTGTTGTGTGAAATCGAAATGAATCAAATTAGTGGGCGGTTATGTGCGTGTTGTGTTTTAATAAGAGAACACATCATTTATGAAAATGCGTAGCTGTTTTGCAGGCATAATGGAATTAGCGGGTTATTCATACAATTGTCATTGAGTCTCGCGGACTAAGATTAAATATAGGCAGCGTGTATAGGTGCATGTATATCATATATATATGTGGAGTAGAGGTACGTAACGTTTTCAAACGACACACGGAGGAGGCATAACTCTTCCCCCTGCGTTTGCTAAAAAACAAACGTATTATATAGTTTTTTTATTGTATTGTCTGCTAGCGTTTTTTATTTCTGTGGACATAAAGGGGATTAGAGTGCATTGTTCTGTTAATTAATTGTGATTAATGCGCTGTCTGGTAGCGAACGCCGATGGTTTTGCTGTCACGGGCTCTGCTAATGTTGGAAAAATATCCCAAACAAGCACATTAGAGGCTCGCGTTCAATGAAGATTGGTCGCTTCATTTGCAATTGACGCCCGATCGAGCGCGTGTCTGTGCGAGTGAGACGCACGCTCACGTGTCCATAGCGCTCTCTCACTCGCACACCACTCAGCTGACCCCGCGTTCTGCATGATCCTATCGATATGACATACGCAGCACCACCTCTGCGGATATTATATTTTTTTACAAAAATTATAATTTATTTCACACGGTTGAATGTCCATCAGTTTTTTACATCGGCCATATAAAGAAAAACAGAACAGTGTTGCACATTCTGACTATGCCGTTGGTAATAGTTGGACGGTTAGAATGTAAGCGTGCAATGCTCAATCAGAACAAATGATTGTACGTAGATGCTTTGTTATCCAATCAAAATTTTAATCAGATTAATGGAGCTTCATTTTTATAATTTCGGTGACCGCTGCAATGGCGGACGCTCTGTTACTTTCATAATGAAAAATTACGAGATCGATCTACAGAGCCGCGCCGTTGCGCGAATAATGTTTTGTTGTCTTATGATTGATACGCGGCGCAAAAACGAATTACACGGATTCTTTGTGTTTTATGATAACAATTCATCAATAATAATTTGTTCGAATTTGATATTATTTTTGCGCAATATTTCTGTACCTGGTATTTAGGTAAGCATTAATTGCTTACACAGATATAGAAAGATTAAGTTTGTCATATTTTTTTGTTAATGTATTATATTTGTTGAGTAGGATTATTCAAGATATATTTTATACATATAAATTTACGTTATTTAATTTCAAATCAATAAAAACCCTAAATTTTACTTTGCGAACAATTCCGATCTTCAATTTATCAAATAGATTTATAAATATAAATATATATAAAGAAAAAAAACGAGAAGGGATTAGACATGACAGAGAGGTCGACAGGAAAGGAGAATAAAAGCTATTTATTATAAATATCGACATAAAAATTTTACCGATGATGAAAACTAATTTGAAACGTTATATACCTTCACAAGAGGTAGGCCCACGAAAGTTCAAGTGTTCAAATAACTTTGTAAATTCGGTGTTGTAGCATGTCCATGTCCAGTAACTGTTGGTTACTGAGTTTTTATATTACCGCACGTTAATTATTACACAGGTCAACACTAATTATCAACTAATTATATTCTCAGGTAATAGTGGTTAAATCGATACGCGTATATTAAGTTTCATATAATTATACAACTCATTATGGTACACTATAAAGCATAATAATTACTGACAAAGTCATAAGGAATGTATTGTTATAATAATATATTGATGTTAACAGGAAAAAAGTATTCACACTGTAGAGTTAATTATAGTTTTAAAGTCGTTAAAATTTAAATAAGTTGATATACTAAAGTGTTCGTCTTATAAAATTTAAATTGCTGTTTATTTATATACCTTCACATTACTTTTTTTTAAATAGGATATTAAAATTTAATTAAAAAACATAATTATATAATTTATGAAACTTTTTTACAGATTGAAAAAAATTATAATTATAATATGAAAACTAGTAAAATATAATAATCATATATTTTATGTAGGTACTGTACAAACTTATCTTATGTATATATTTATATGACTTACGCATTGAACTCTGTGATATCCGGGTATATAAATTAAATCTGTAATAAACCTATTAAACATTCTTTTCACTTATCGTTAACTATTTAAACAGCGCACGCGAAGATACCTTTTCAACGATTGTTTTTTTCCAACTTCATGTTAACATAAAATATATACAACTTATTATAAATCTTCATCGTAAAACACTCTATCTATAAGTAAAAACCAGCATACAATTCTTTCAGTATTTTAAAAGAAAATCTTACACAGATAGACAAGGGAGAGACTTTGTTTTATACATATAATGAATAGATATAATATACAAATCTCTTAAATGCTATAAAATCAAAATGATGTTCCCCCCCCCCCCCAAAAAAAAAAGAAAGAACTAACCATTTTCTGATGTGTGCTGGTCTGGTAGACTCGTAAACAGTTTATTCTAGAGTCATGTAAAAAATATTTCCAATCAGTCTTAGAATATATTCATTTTATCTGAGCAGTTAAAATTTAAATTAAAAGTCTCAAAAAAATCATGGTCAAACCATACACACAAAAAAAACTGTATTGGACGAAGGAAATCTTGTTTTGTATATAACGAAAACAATATTTTCTTAATATAAGAAAGTACTCTTAATCCAACTACATTATTTCTTCGTCCAAGAATACTATAGTTGGTTTAAGAATATATTTCTTATCTTAAGAAAATATTGTTTTCGTTATATACAAAACAAGGTTTACTTGGCTCAAGTAACCTGTGTATGTAAACTAATTGCAAGTACATATAAATACATATATTTAACATACATACATAGGTACATATACCTATAATAAAACAAATAAAATATGCATCTTAAATTGCATTTTATAGGTGGTTCTGTAAACTTTACGTATACTGAAAAATGTATGCAAGATAGTTTAAAGTGTTTATTTTTTATGTTTACACGTGATAGTGTACATGACCGTTTCTATCAATCACCGTCGCTCGGTCAACAGTACGATTATTTTTCCGCGAGATGGCAGGCGTGTGCCGCCGCATACAGAGGTGGCGTAAGAAGCCGACCGGTCCGACGCCGTGAATCAATCAAAATGAATAATTCGAGGCGTTAGTAGACGACGTCGTCCCCCCGGGCGAGCGTCTCCCATATCTACAGCGGCCAATCTACATAAACACCCCTAAAGCGCGACCAGTGATACACAAACTGTTTCAACATACATTATTTATAACATAAGCATGTGTGAAATTAACTATCAATCAAAATATATTTATCATGGTTTAAGTTGAAGTATGGAATCAATCATTGAAACTAAAAGATGCATGTAAAGCTATGATTAAATGACTGTATACAAAATAATAATGATGTTACAGAACGAGACTGTCTGAATTTTGTATAAGACGAGACCGAGACAATACTAACTTTATTTAAAAATGTTATCGAGAGTGAAGCACATAAGATTTGCTATATTGCAAAAATTCTTTATTTAGTACGTATAACCGCACACGACACTATTTTGCTTGTTGGATTGTCTGCTGCTAGGTTTCAAGAGTACTGTGGCGCTAGATGTCGTGCTGTTTTTTTGCGGTTGGCTTCACACGATGATAGTTTCAAAGCTGGATTTTGAAGCAGGTTTTGTTGCGTGCACAGTGACAGCTCAGATGTCAACAAAAATATGTAACAAAAATGTAAGAATTTTCTTTATTCATCGCAGCAAGCACTTCAGTTTCAAAAATATTAGCACTAAAATATACATAAGTATGATGCATATATTATGATATAATCTGTCAATTTATGCGCATGTCACCCACGTGATAAAATACTGCTTTCCGATTGGTCCTCACTCAAACAAGCAAGGAATCCAGCATGAAAAATAGCACATGTTCTATCAGTAGAATCCAGCATGCATGCATGCAACACAGCCCGCAGTGACGTCATTTTCCATCTGCACAGTCAGCTCAGTAGCCAGCAGGTTCCAGCTAACAATCCAGCAGGCAAAATAGCGTCGTGTGCGGCGGGCTTAAGAAAAAGGACTTGTAAAAGAGATCAAGGCGAGACTTACTTGACATGTCTCGCCTACAATGATAGATAGTAACTAAATAGTTGATAATCACTAAGCCAATTTAAAAATAAAGAGAAACAAAATTAAATATTTATAAATATTGTAAAAATATCCACTACCTACATCAATTTTAAATAAATGAGAAATAAAAATGATAAAATTACAAAACTGTCTGTACCATATAATAAATTATTTAATCTAAACTAGTTTTTTACAAATCCTGTAATCCCATTTAACTCCAATTTCAATATCCATTGAAAACAAAACTATGTAACAATAAACCCAAAAAGAAAATCAACAACAACTAATAGCAGTCGACGCAATAGATCAATAGCAGACATAAATAAACTATGTACAACAATATATCGTTTAACACATTTTCACAATCACCGATAACGTGGAGAGCAGCAGTTGATGGTCGAGTCAGTCGTGGCGCGCAAGGGTTTGGGGGTGGCTGAGAAGGGTCGCAGCCCCCCGAGACAGATAAAGGTGGTCGCTGCGATGCGTTACACTTCAATTTCATTTTATCGGCCACTTACACGTTGTTTTCGGTCCGAGTATATTTTGTCACATACGAGTATGTGTACATACCTGATAAATTAATTAAACCGTTTGCGAATTTGTGGAAAGCCGCGCGAAAAATTGATAATGTTGACCAGATAATGTGATTATATTTTGACAGCCGATAGAAATCACCACCACATTATGTTGTGCGTTTAATCTGGTAATTCGAGTACGAATTTTCGGATACAATACACTTATATAAACATTGTTTGTAGATATATGTGTGTACATACATACATTTATACATACGTACACATTTATTAGCATTTATGATAATTGGGTGTTTGTTTGGTTTTTGATATAAGATTTATTATCTTTGTGTTTTCAGTTTTGATTTAAATAGATACATATTTGGAATTTTTGATTTTTTTATATCTAGATTGTTCTAATTGTAAGAGAACTTGTACTTTTTATTGTTAGTTTATTGTTATATATGTATAAATGTACAGTGACAAAATTTTATGTTAGTTTTTAACATAAAAAATATGATAACGGGAGGACGAAATTGATCCTAGAAATTTTTAACACCCGACATGGTAAAATTTAAAAGAACGTCTACTACAATTCAATATATTGTATAGCAGTTTCTATGACGGCGATAGGCCAGATATGAAAAGTAATATAGAAACATAGTAAAATTATAGAGAAAGTACGTGAAATTTTCATATGCAAGAAATTAAATTAAAGAATAGCGTATATTACTTTTTCAGAGTAAATACATTTTAATAGGTATAGTATGTTAAAATTTAGCAGTATTTCATTGTAATTTTTCATTTACTTACTTCATTTTAAATTCTACCGACTTTTCTGTTAATTTTTAAAAGAATATTCTCTCCGTGTATGAGTTATTATTTGTTAGATTTGTTAAATTCTGGGTTCAGTTATAGATTGATATCTCCATTTTACTGCTAAAATATTTATGTCAACAACATAATTCAATTTTCCAACGAATTAGCCTATAGTAATCTCCGTTAAATGTAATTGGTAATTGCTATAATATAGATATTAAAACACATAACCTTAAATATCTCAAACACAACGTTCAAAAATAATGACACTTGTATAAAATGTAACTTATTTATATTCAATATTCTTTGAAAATTTGATATGTGGATAAAATGTTAAATAAATTCTGCTGCCACCATTTCGACAATATTTAAAGTTTAAACTATAATTGAAATTGGTTCTTTATTTTGTTTAAGGGTCAAATATGCGGTACGGGACACTTATACGTGAGGTTCGAATTGCATTAATCGAAAATATTAAATATTAAAAAAATAATGCTGTAAAATTTTACATAAGATAATATTTGCATTGAATAAACGATCAAGAATAATATTGTATCAATATTATATAGAATGAAAAAACCACAATTTTCCTTTTTATTTATTTAAATTTACCGAGTTTATTTGTGTTCTGTATCTGCAAATTAATTTCATTAATTGTTTAAAATTGAACAAACAACTTTATATACAAATACCTATATGATTAAGTGAATTATTTTTTGCGGTTTTTTCTGGATCCATATATTATTTTTATTACGAAACATTCTCTCTTTCACCTTCATCAGATAATTGAAAACAAGATTTTTAAAAATAAATATTATAAAGTTTAATTGAGTTGAAAGTCAATAAAACCAATTTTCTCTTTTCGCATAATTTACACAGTTTTGTATATTTATTTTATAAATTTTTATTTTGAAAGGATGATGTTGAATAAATATTAAAACATTGTTTCCATTTTCTTTCTTTGCTCAAATATTACGAGTAATATACAATTGATATATAATCCTGGTTTATTTTATCGTTCCATAAAACATATTTTACATTGATATTCATCTTATTATTAGTCAATGATAATTTGAAACATGATTGTCACTAAATTTTAATTAGAAATTAGTAAATGCAGTTATATTTAAAGTAAAATTAAAAACATTATATTTTTATCATCGTTTTTTAGGCTATTCATTTGATTGTTTTAAAAAATTGTCTTTCATTTGATAGGAAAACAACTGCACTAATTTTTCGTCTATATATAAGGCATTATAAAGAAAACTTCACAGTTAATATTTTCTAACAAAATTGTATAAAAATAAAATGGTTAATCAATGTTTTTTTGCGATTAAACTAAAAATTTATATTGAATTATTAGATATTTTCTTCTTTAAAAAAAAGTTAGTGAGTCCTTGGGGAACTTCAAGTAGTAAAAATAAATCGTCAACATTGCCAGTAGGTACAGATAAGAAATAAGTAGTTACAGTTAATTAAAATTTGTAATCCTTTTAATTAATTATTTTATTCACAATTTAAAAGCCAATAAAATATTATTGGCTCCCTCTTTTCCACCCACTCCAACACATTTTCAATACAAAAATTGTAATAATTATTTTTACTGTACATTAATGATATCATCTAATTTCGCTAACAGCTCTACTGCCTCATATACCTATCATACAATATAGCACATATGCAAACAAATTAAAAAAATTACACCAGCACATATAAGCACATGTTAATACGGATACATTATTGTAATATGACGGTAAATGAGATACTTAAAACTTTAATTAAATATCCATAGTGCCTTTAGGTGTATAGCGAGAAAATGTATGTAATTAGAGAAAATGCCAACATTTAATTGCTAATTGAGTCCTGGCTGATGTGTTGCCAGTTCAAATTTTAATCACCTAATTACGAAACTGCATCAATACACACACCTAAATGTAGGCGACAGTCAGTGGCTATCATAAACGTGCATATATCTATAATGGCACGGATTCTCAACGAGGTAATTGTTTCTGTTAATTGTTATGGGTACATATGTATGTTTCTAATTGAATCCACCGAACCGACTGATGCTCCTTTACTTATTACGATAACATTCACTGTGATGTAGTCGAGATTGCGTTGCTGTGATGAGTAATGGCGAGAGGTAATGAAGCTAGCTTTTAGGGTGACCTATAGTCTGCTAAATGAAAGATCAGCGATAGATTCCGTATTTTACAATTTTTAACTATTTTAAAGAATAAAATAAAGAATTTTAAATCTTTTACATTATTAATTATACGACGAATATGTATATTAAGGCCTACCAATAAAAAAATCATTTAAATTTAGAAAAACGGGTTTTCTTATGCAATTTGAGAGTTTAAATATACGCGAAAAAACTTGTTTTTGCAAATATTTTTTTGGCATCACACCAATAAGAATTGTAAAAAAAATTTTCAGTAATTAACATTTCTTCAATGAAATACATACCAGCTTAAAAAAATTCAGTAAATCTGATAAACCGTTTATCTATATCTATAAAAGAGTTTGTACTTAACCACTCACTCACTCATATATCAACGTACAGCCCAAACCCCTGGACCTAGAAATTTCGTAGGTACCTTCCTTTTATGATGTAAGCACCCACTAAGAGAGGATTTTTCGAAATTCAACCCCTACGGGGTTAAAACAGGGTGTCAAAGGTGTTAGGAGGGTGAAAAATTAGTAAAATATATATTTTTTTATTCACCGAATGAAACATGTACAAGACAAATATCAGTTACGAAAATTCAACCCCTATGGGAATGGGGGAGGGGGTAAAATTTTGATATATTTATCTTCATAATTGTTCATGATATTAAAGTAAATTCGGACAAATGAATATTCAATTAAAAATAAAAGTTCGATATTCAAGCCCTAATAGCATGGAACGGGGATGAGGATGGATTTAGATATGTATGTTTATCTGCACACCTGCTTTACTTATAAAGATAAATTAGGGCAAAATATCATCTATTAAAATAAAAATTTCGAAATTCAACCCCTAATGGCGTGTTTTTGATATGTTTATCTGCATAGCTGCTAACGTTATAATGGTGGAGTCGGGCAAAATAATCTGCAATAAAAAAATTCGATATATATTCAACCCCTAATGGCGAGATTAGACAAGGGGTTAGTTTTTACAATTTTTAACCAAGATTCGAGATATTTACGTTTTTTATAGGAAATGAATAAAAAAATTTAATATGTCATCCCTTATCATGTATGGAGGGTTCTAATTACTTTCGAAGCTTACGCGAGTGAAGCCGCGGGATTCCGTTAGTCATATATATCATTGAAGTAGTGTTATGAATTCCAATTAGGGTTGCAAGCTGAGATCTCGGTCTCGAATCGAAGTCGAGATGAGATTGGCTAAAATTCCGACGAGATGAGTTTAATTAAATTTGGACGAGACAAGGCATACCTAACTGTCGTCTCGTGTACAGCTTTACCTCAAATTAATTTTTTTTTAAGTTTAAAATTTTATTTTACCTACACATTTACATATTTTACTAAGAAATCTACATAGAAAATTATCGTACCAAATTTTTGTATTTATTATAAAAGAAGGGAAATGAAACTTATATCATTCGAAACAGTGCCGTAACTAGAAGCTCGGGGGCCCCGAGACAGAATGTGTGTAAGGGGACCTCCGCTGAAAACTGAAGACCTTTTTTTCTTTTCGTTGTTACCTCAGTACTTTCAGTGGCATTAATTAAAATGACCTTTTTTTTCGTTTGCACCTATTTTGCTTCTTATTAATTTAAACCTTTTTAACTACTGTGGAGGCCCCAGGGCACTGCCCCGAAGGTAGTTACGGCACTGTACGAAAGGTACTGTGCTATAGATGTTCACAAAAAAATCATGTGTGTATATTGCCGTTAAGGCAGGTAAAATATTGGTTGAATTTTGACAATAGGTGATACTAGTAATAATAAAAAGAAGTATACATATAATCTATATTCAAATTAAAATTTTGAACAAAAATTTTGTCTCAATGAGGACAAGTAGACTAGACATGACAATTAATATTAATTAATTGCAAGTACTAACATTTCTGATTAAAAGACTACCGTAAACCATTAAATCTATAACAAAAAAATCCAATCTAAATTCACTCGAAAAAAAATGTGTTGTTCATCCTAGCCAGAACCGAATCAACTGAAAGCATTGCAATAATGGTAATAGCAAAGGCACACACGAATCGCAGTTTTTAACGTCAGTTATGTTTTTGTTTCATCTGGACAAGTGCGATTGAGCTGGTGTTTTTTTTTGTTGCGCCATTTCCCTACGAACTACACATTGATTCCGTACAATTTAATTAGAAGCACTAATAAATTGAACTCTGTTAGTGCTGAAATGTTAATTGCACAAATGTCCTCTCTCTATCACACACAGCTTTGATGTTTTATAAAACGGTTTATTAAATGCAGTTGTTATTATTTTTTTCAGTCATAATTAGGTGTCCACTATAGGTACTCATTTTTAGGCAATTACATACATATACATCTCTAATCATTGTAATGACAGTAGATATTATACAATTTGTATTTTGCAAATCTTGACAATATTCTATCATAGTATAAGGTATTGCCACTACTGAATATTAATCAATATACATTTAACTTTTTTTCTTCTGTAGGCTTTCGTGGCCGTTGTCCATAGTAGCTAACATTTCGGGTTGTTGTCCACGTTGTTATACTTGACGTTTTGACTCTCATATCAGAGTCTTCTTCAGAAGTGATTCTGAAACTGATTCAGAATCACTTCTGAAGAAGACTCCGACATGAGAGTCGAAACGTCAAGTATAACAATGTGGACAACAACCCGAAAAGTTAGCTACTAAACATTTAACTGTCTTACAGCGTGATTTGATGGAATTCATCTTTTTGTTTAAAAACAGTGGACAAATAATTATCGCTGTTCGGCACACTATTAAGAAAAGTGTATTTTCTTGTCAATTAAAAATCCCCTAACCATAAAATTGTAAGAGATTTACACGTGTTTGTCTTTAGGATTTTGATGATGATAGCATTGCTATCGAAACACGAGTTAGTCTAAACTCTTACAATACATATTTTTGGTAAGGGGATTTGTAGTTGATAAGTCATAACCATAGTTTTTTTCTGTTGTTTGTTATGTATTTTCTTGTGTAAATGCTTTACATTGTTTTAAATACGAATCTTTATTTTATAACGTTTGTGTAATAGTACTAATGATTTCATAATCATTAGCAAGTGTTCATCACTGGATATCCATTACTGGAGAAAAAAAAACATATACAAAATTAAAGGCTATAATAAAAAAATCAATATTTGCGGATTTTGGTAAATAAAAAAAACATGCTTTGTTAAGCACAAAACATGTTGTTCTTTCGTTCAAGACTGGCGCCAGTACCTTACAAAGTTATTTGATCATTAGCTGTTAAAACATTGAAAAATGTGGTATGAAATATTTATACTAGCAAGTAAAATTAAACAACTCTTTTTACAAGTTACATACTGAATTATTTCAAATCAATCGCACTGGAAATATTTTGGAGAAAGATTTTTGTACGATTTATGATTTTGCATCCAACACAAGATGAGATAAAACGAGAGTAAGGTAAGTCTCGTCTCACCTGACAGTCTCGTAAAAATTTAAGCCATCTCGTAAATTTTTACTAATTATTGATTATTCTTTAAAACCAACGATATGGTCTCAGTCTCGTCTCGTCCGAATTTAAACCAATCTCGTTTTCGCGTGTAACTCTAGTATTTGTATTAGTATAGGGAAGTCAATTACTCATAATAACTTTAATATGATTTGACATTGAAAATTGAGTCTATATAATAATACCAAGTTAATGATTAGTTGTTATACAAATGTAATAATATATTTTATGTTGTTTTGTCAAAGTACAATTCAAAAATTCTCAAGATGGAAATAATAAACGTTAATATTATCTATCACATGATTAGGTTTTATAGAGAAATAAAAGTTCAATTTATAAACTTAAATTGGTACTTATATGATAATAAATTATTCAAATCTGTAATTTGTTCGTTGATTTAACAGAGTTGGCTTAGATAAAAATAATTTTATTTGGTACAAACAAACCAACAAAACTAAATGCACGTGGTGCATGCAAAAAGAGTAAGAAATTAAATTCGATTTTATGAATTTTAAGATATAATATATGAAACACATTATACGATTTTTTTAATGTGAGATTTTAATAGAAACATTCATTATGACCTTCTCTGAATCCATACTAAATATTTTTATTGTTTTTATTTTCAGTATAAAAATAATAACGCTTATTAATGTCCGGTATTATAAAGGACCTAGCAAATTTGCAAGCTAGCTAGCACTCTCAAATGAGATATCAAACTTATATGACAGTTCTCTTTGAGTTTTTAACAGATAGTTGCAGGCGTAGTAAGTTGGGTTTTACCATTTTTTACGCAAGGTTAGTAAATACACTTTAGTAAATATACTTTACATACCTTTTTTTTACTTCCTATGTATGAAACTATCTGTCAAAAACTTCAAGAGAACTGTCATATAAGTTTGATACCCCATTTGAGAGTGCTTGCAAGCTTGCAAATTTGCTAGGTCGTTTATAATACCGGACATAAATCCTATAAATATTTGAGTAACAATGCAATGGATTATAAAATAGTTTTAACTATAAAATATTCAAGCATGAAAAAATGATAATAGTTGAAATCCACAAAAAATTAAAAAATTATAGATATAATATAACAGGTAATTTAAATTTTTCAAAATCGTTCCGTAATACTTTTCATAAATGAATTATTGCTTTGCTCTTATTTTTAATTATTTGAATACTATCTAAACCAATAATAATAATGTTAACAAGCAAATTAATTGTAGTATATATTAATCAACCTCGAGTTATCTTTTTAAATCTAAACGTAATAAACATACAACATAGTACTTACATTACGAAATATCTCGAACCGGATCTGTATAGTACCTATACATAATAACAGAACTTGCATTGATAATACACATGACGTCTATACACGTTGCATATGTAAATAGACAGACTGCATAGCCAATTCAAGACCAATTGAAGAAGTTAGCTGCATTATGAAGGGACTGCCAGATTTATTATGCATCATGTCTTGTACCACATCTCTAGCTATAGAGTAGTCTGTACGATGTACACATACACTTTTCTATTCCATTCTATCGGCGTTTCAGTTTTGTTGCGTTCCTGTTTGTTGAGTAAATATTATTCAAAGCAAGGGTGAGTAATATACATTTGCTGCGGGTAATATTCGACCTCCTCCTTGAAGTACGTGTGGTAC